>CM064893.1:19367606-20107606 GCA_030347415.2 Decapterus maruadsi | reverse complement strand
CGATAACAGCTAGCAGTGGCATTAACCTCCATGGTTGTAGCTCTCCATCTCCCTCAGTCAGCCTTTCTGTCTAGCCCACTTAGAGAGCCCTCCCATGGGGCAATGGAGCTGTGGCAGGTCGGGGCTCGGGCTGCAAGTTTTCACACACACACATAGACACGGGCATGCACGCGTGCGCACACACACACACACACACACTTGGGCTAGGACCAAAGAGTAACAAGATGGATATAGCCACAGTGCAGCAGCCAAAGAGGAAGAAGAAGAAGTACAAGGAGCTGAGGGAGGGGGGAAAAAAAAGTTGAACTGAGCTCAACTTAACTGGAATGAAAACAACAGAATTAAACTCATGTGACCTGAGCAGACTCCGATGAGCTGATCTATGAGATACCTACTGTATCTGCTGGTAGAGCGGTATAGCTATACAGTAGAATCCCCTGCACCTCAGATACTGTACACCAGCACAATCACAAAGAATGAAAAAAACACAGATATCTCACTCTGACTTTACCAGAGTCAGCGCGAAAAAAGATGAGATGCATCAACAAAATCAAAATATTCGCTCAAGTTAGCTTTACAGCAAATGTGAGATGGTGTCTATGTAGAAGAGGAGCAGATATGTGTGTGCGTGTGTGTGTTTATGTATGTACAGGTGTGAGGATGTGAGCAGGAATGCGTGGCATGTGAGTGGTGACTGTGTGCGGACATTAACCGACAGGGTCCAGCAGTCGCCCTGCTGTTAAATGGACTGGCCAGCCATATGCCCACCTCCTTCGGCCCTGTATCACTGCCACTTTGTGTGTGCGTGTGTGCGTGTGTGTGTGTAGTGACTGCAGAGGCCTTCTTACAATCAAATAATCACTACAGCAAGCACAGCGTTTACTATAGAGTAAACACCTTCTATTAGTGTTTATCAGCATTACTAACTGCACAGCGGACCATGTAAAGTTTTCAGCTGCAAGGTCAAAAGCAGTGAATATATATAGAGAGCAGAGAAGAGGGATAAATGCAGAGGGAATGTATGTATGGGTGAGTCAAATAGGAAAATAAGACCTATTTAAATCTGATGTCTCAATCATTAATCACCATTGAACATGGACCAAATACTCTGATAATGAGACATGCTGATCACTTTGTCACAAGGCTGCACCTGTCCTGTTTGACAGTGTCAATAAATTATCCTCAAATCACAGCCACATCCTGGAAGCAATGTATTATACACCGTGTTTGTATTTTCACACATGAAAATTCGATCCAGAAAACCTGGAAGTCTCATCCTTCGAGAGCTGCTGAATTTTTCATGCTTTCTGGCAGATTCGTATAATCTGCAGGGCTTCACACAACTTTCCACAAAATCTTTGACTTTAAACTAACACATCTGCAGTTAATGCACTGAGTGACAGCGTGAGTTACAGATTTCGTCTTTAACGGGACTGATGTTCGGCCTGAAGATTTTGCAGGTCACTCGTCCGCTGCCAAAGGAATACAAGAGATGGAGGAGGACGGGAGGGTTTATATCATCACAGACCTGGCCACAGCTGGCCCAGGACCTACTCTTGGGTGACTTATAGCCTCTCTTGCCTTTCATGCACACACACACACACATACGTGCACATGTACACACACGCTCAGGTGTGTCTGGACCCTAATGACATGAAGCTTGCCAGAACCCTACTCAGACCTCATGAGGAGAGATGGAAAGAGAGGGACAGAGGGATGAACAGAGGGCTGGACAGAGAATATGGAGATGAACGGTAAATGGAGGATTCAGTGAAACACAAGAAGTAAGAGGGACGGAGGGAGCTACTGAGGTTACTGAGAGAAGATAAGAAAGACATTTAAGGAGGAAGAGAGCGAAGGTGTTGAAGTATGGAGGTGGTCTTCTCAGGTACGTATCTTGTTTGGACTGAGAATAACAGTAGACTACACTTTCTGATAGACATTCTCACTGCAGCGTCTGCACCTGCACGCACTATCCCTTTAATTCCTGCCACGCAGCAACAGCAAAAAGAGACAGACAAGAGAGACTCACGTAATAACACGGGGACTGAAATGAGGGAACCTACCTGTAGTTCTGTCTGAAAGAAGAACTTCTGCGGACACTGGGAACAGTCGTAGATCTTGTCTTCCTGGCCGTGGACGGCGAAAATGTGCTGCTGGAGCTTGTTGGCCTGCACAAACACTGGAAGAACAACAAACACGCTACGAGTTAACACAGCGTGCATTTGATTAACAAAGTCATCCAATGTCGATTAAAGCTAAAAGCCATCAAAGACAGTTCGCAGGGCTAAAAGCTGGATAAAATGAGCTCAAAAAAACAAGCCTGTCTGGTCGGGCCTTTGTTGGATCTGCATTGTTGTGGTTGTGTGTTGCTGGGGGCTGTGGGCTGTAGACGGAGAACGATCTGCAACGCGGTCAGGTGCATCTGATCTGATCTACTGAGGTACTGGCCTGTTTACAACTGGGCAGTTAAAGTTAACAGTGCAAAACAACGGCCAGACTATCGACTGTAGGCAAAGAACCAAATGGCAACTGGGTTGTTTTTTTTTTGTTTCTGTACAAATAACCACACAAACACACACAAAGCAAATGAAGGGAGTGAATGGGATTAAAGAGAGAGAGAGGAGAGAAAGGAGGAGAGAAAACAGGAAGAGCTATCCTCAGCAGACCTTGTGATATTTATCAATAAATTATCTCTTCTTTTTTAACTTCCGCTCCAGTGTTGTCTCATATACTCTTTTCTTTCTTTCTCTCCCCTTTGTTTCAGTAAACTTTTGGTTTTCGCTGTGAGTGTGTATGTGTTGAATTATTAAGCCTCCCCGTAGGAGTGGTGCCCATCTTACTAATTCATAAGCCACCAAGGAATAGAGTTAAAGTTTAAAGCGTTGCTGTGTACCTGGGGGGAGGCACACAACACAAGACAAACTCAGCAACTGAGGGGGAGGGGGATGGGGGAGAAGAGGGGGAAGGAGTGATGGAGTGACAGAGAGAGAAAGAGAGAAAGAGCATGTGGGGATAGGCAGTCAGAGATTGAACAAGGAAGAGAGAGAGCAAAGGTGCTGACTTAGTTGCTGGTAAAATACTGTAGGTACAGTGAATACCACGCGCCTAATTTGGTCATCCAGCATTTTGTTTCAGCCCTCCAGTGGATTGCAAAGGCATTAGGTATTTCATATTTTGTTTTTTGGGGTTTTTTGTGGTTATTACATGAACTTTTGCACACAGACACGCACACAGTTGGTGCTTCTTTAGCAGTGGCACCCCACTGGAATATTACTCCCACAGTTAGAAGCGTAAAACAATGGATATTCCTAATGCGTTGTTACTGTTTACCCCAAACCAGAAACTTTACAGCCATTACAGCACATTTATTCAATGTAGCATGATGTGGGGAACCCAGAGAGAGCCATTTCTGTGCCACAACAGGTACCGGAGCTGATGTCAGGAGAGATTTAAGAGGTAACCCTGCTTCTAGCAACAGTATTAACCTCATCTGGCATTTTTATTAACATCAGCGTACAAATTGTGATAAGCTGCGACAACTCTGGTGCTTAAACCATGTGTGGCGAACGAATATTCAAACGGATATTCGCAAATATAACATTAAATAACAGAACATATAAAAAAACTAAGCAAAACATGTCTATAATATTCATTCAGTATAACATAGATACAGATCATGGTTTGTGTTAGTGTGCTAGATTAGTTGTGTTCCTGTTGTGCGCTGACTTGTTTTTCACCGTACAGTACATTATCTCCATGTTCTGTGTTCATTTCAAATACAAAAACAGACAGGACACAAGTGAGTAGGATTAACGTTTGCTCCTGTCCTTGAAGGTGAATGTGTGTGCGTACGTGTGTGTGTGTGTGTGTGTGTGTGTGTGTGTGTGTGTGCGAGCGTCACCTGTGAAGCAGACGGGACACTTGAAGGTACCTCCCATGCCTTCGAAGCTGTGCTCTATCAGGTGGCAAAGCAGCTTGGCAGGTGAATCAAACATCTGGTTACACAGCTTGCACTCGTGATTGATGCCCTCCTCTGCAAATAGGAGACAGACATGCATGTGTAGGCTGGATTAAGCAACACGAAAACAACAACATGACATTTTAGAACACTAATACAACACACATGACAGATGCCTCCAGCTCATACAAAAACTATAAGATGCTGTCGGTAATATAATAAGCAGTGATAGCCAGAATACATATTAATATGAGCAATAATTAACTTTATTTCTTATGCATTGTCACATTTTAGAATAAACTAAATTGTACTGGAAACAGTTGAACTTTTCACCCTCAATTGGCAAAATTTTTCACTGAATACTGTCGCAAAAAAGCTCAGCTCCAGATCAAATGAGTTGTACAGACAGACATTATAATATATGTTGAATAATACTCTTCCTCTCTCCCCCCGCTGCACATTCTCATTTCATTTTTTCCCCCTACCCCTTTCTGCCACGTACGCTCCCCCCAACTCGCGCACACACCAACCCCAGTGCCATATCTGCCCCAACTGGTAATTGTCTGTCCTCCCCACTGGGGCTGTGGATGATCTGCCCTTCCAATAGCCATCCTTCCTTCCCTCCCCATGTCCTCGTTATCCGCCCTCCCCCAATGCAGTCACTCATCCATTGCTCACTTTGCCAATCCCTCCCTACGTGTCTCCTTATCGTCCCTCTTGGTCCATCACTTGCTGATTAATTTGTGAGGGATCCCGTTCAAACCCCTCACCCCTTTGTTTCAGCCTTTTTTTCACCGATACTCTACCACATTTTTGAATCTATGAATGTCTCTTTCCTGTCCGGTGCGGATGGCCTTCATTGAGCCGTTTGTTCAGGATGCTGAGACCGCGCGTGAGGCATTTCTATTTTTTTAGATGTCACAATTTGTCAGAGCATGAGTCACATTATTGCACATGCGGTGCTCTGGTGTAAATGAGTAATATGTGAGACCGAGAGCTTATATCACTCTCTAATATGATCAGGTACATCTTCATGACAAACAGAGAAGGAGAGACGATGTGCAGCCAGCCTCCGTCCCCCCGTCATCGCTCACACTTGGGGATTATACCGGTGTTTGTGTGTTTGTGTGTGTCTGTGTCTATTTTAAGAAGGTGTGAGTGACATCACAGCACCCACAGTGAAAGGCCAGATGAAAGGTGGGCGTCACAAACACACACACACTCTCACATATGCACCCCTTGACGACCAGGTCCCCCGCCTGTTGTCCTTATCACCATTGTACCATACAGGACCGATGCCATGTGGGACCACACAGGCACATGCACACCATAGGACCATACTGCCCCGGAGACATCAGATGGTGTCTTCTATGGACCAATCTGTGACCCCTTGTGGAGATGCACACACAAATATGCACACACGCACGCACACACACACCCTCTCTCTGGGATACACACAGACAATTCATGGAGAACACAGTATGCGTCTTCTGCTTTTTGTCGCTTCACTCGTGTGGCGCGAGAGTGTGTACATATCATACATAACACACATTCAAACAGTCTGCAAAACTTCAGCTAGAGCGCTGCAGGGGGTCGCGGGGTTAATAACGTCTTCAATCATACATCCATGACACCCATACTGACTAAAACCCACACGCACACAGAGATTCCTATCTCCCCTTGCCTCAAAGGCCGTCACAAGGGTGCCCTAATCCTGCCTCAATAGCTGTGGGTGTGCATGTGTGCATGTGTGTGCATGTGTGTGCATGTGTGTGTGTGTGTGTGTGCGTGTGGTGGGTGCCACATGTGCTTATATGATTGAGATGGTATGCTCCGTGGTCCCGGTCCCCCAACATCCCCATTCCACACACACAAACCTCAAAGGCTGCTAGGTTGTGTGGGGCGCCAGTGTGTCCGAGACATACTGAGACAGATAGAGGTTCATTATCATTTACTAGGAGATTGAAACAGCAGGAGAGTCACATGGAGTGAGACACACAGAGAGAGAAAGGAGGAGAAGGAGGAGTGAACGGTGCAACCAGTTCAATCGTCATATTTCATATTTTTATATTAATATCCTTTGTCTTAGTAAAAAAAGCACACTTTTAGTCATTAAAAAGGAGAAAACGATTGTTTTCAAGTTAAAGAGCAAAAGACAAATAGAAATAGATGCACTCGGCACAGGTGGAGGTAGAGGGTGAATAAGTAAGTAATACCTAAGCTTCAGTGATCTCAGTGTGTGTGTGTTTATCTCAGTTTATGCTGGGGGTCTCTGTAGATGGCACCTTTAAGATCTTTGCCTCAGCAGGAGCGATGCTTTCTTCAGAAGTTGTCACACACTCTCCCACGCGGCCGGGGAAAAGTGGTCAAACATCACATCGGCTACCTTCACATGTACAGTTACACACCGATGCGCCGGTTACCCACAGTCCGAGATAATAGACGGCCACGTCCTCTCTGGTCTGATAGAGACGGCAGTAACGGTACCGGCTGGAAAACCGTAAAAACTGTAGGAAAAACCTAGTTAACCACATTTATACAGTGTGACATTGAGAGAGCTGTTCTACATAAGGCAGCACAGCCTGCTGTTGTGGAAAAAAAATAAAGCTTTAAGCCTGTGTTGCTGCCACTGATGATGATGACGATTATTTTAATAATCAATCAATCCATTTTCTTTCCAATCACATGGCTCATAATTGAATTGGTGTTATGTTCAGGTGTATATCCTAAAAACAAGGAAAATCGGCAAACCTTCACATTTATAAGACTCTATTTTTACAATAATTGACCAATTTATTGACAATTAAAACTGTTGATTGATCATTTCAACAGCAATCAGAACATATATGAGCGTGTGCATGTGCATGTGTGTGTGTTTGGGTTACCACACGCAGATGACGTCAGCCTTATTTAGGAAACTTTAGAAGCTAATTAAATGTCGATCGATTACAGAGCCAGTGGAATAAAAAAAAAAAAAAGTCCACCGATGACAAAAGACAAAACTGAAGTGAGAGAGTGGGAGAGACAGACAGACAGACAGACAGAGAGACAGAGAGAGAGAGAGGGAAAGGGAGAACTGAAGGGAAAACAGTGAGGTGCAGAGAGATAATTGGGCTGTCCGGAACAAGGGCATAGAGAGAGGCCTCCAACGCCTGTGTGTGTGTGTGCGTGTGTCCCATGAAAGAGTTCTCTTTTCTGACAAATACATTGTTTTGATCAGTGTGTGGGGGGAGCGCAGTGTCTGTATGCTGTCCCCCTCTGAGACCCGGTCCATGTGTGAGCGAGCGTGTGTGTGTATGTGACCCATAGTGAGATGACAGAGCCGTACAGCATCCTGCCGTTACGCTTTGCCTCACAGAGTGCATTTGATCCACCAGCACAACACACGCGCGCACACACACACACACACACAGCCCTGGGAGGCCTATGCTGGGACAGAGAACACAGGGGAGAGAGGGATGAGAGGAGAGAGAGAGGGGAGGGGGGGGTGGGGGGTGCGTGGGGGGGGCAGGGTGAAGGTTAGGACTCGGAGTTTGTTCTCACAAAACAGAATATGAACTTTTCTGGCTTTTTAAAAATGCACATCAAAGCAGGTTTGGGGACTATTTTATTACAGTGTGCCTTATATCCTCGGCGCTCATTTGGCTAAGAAGGATGTGCAGCTACTTTGCAACAACATGCATCGAGTCGTGTCCTGCTTCTCTTTTGTTAAACTGGTAATTGTTTTAAACATTTAAATATTATGGTTATTCCACTGTGGAAGGCGTAATACAATACAAATAGATCCATCTGATGGACTCACCGTTTTAAGCTTCCCTGTCTGATTAGTCATAGACATGTCTGAACCGTGCTGACAGCTATATATGTTCTTGATTTGTTGCCATGCCAACTCTGATGTTAACCAGGGCACCTCCACAGGGAATATAACACCTGACCATGGTCTTTTCTGCCACACTTTCTTCATAGTGCACTTCTTTTTAGAAAGGATTTCAGTTAGTATGTTTATAATCATGTCTCTGTCATATTAAAGTTACATGTTTTAATCTTTTAAATTGTATGGAATTATAGATGTAGGACATGACAATGTAAGGGAGGGGCAAACTTGATAAGCTTGGCTTCCTTCAGCCCCTTCTCAAACTTGTGTGTCACTGTCATTATTATTTATTACATATACTGTTTGTTTGTATGCTGTGCTTGTTTGAGACAAATACAATCAAATCAAATTAAATCAAATAGTAGCGCTCAGTTCAGTTCTATACTGACATGTGGCGTTTGAATGTGTTATACACCTGTTATTATCGTAGCGGGCAAAAAGATATGAGTGATGGAGTGAGACAGAGAGCAAGTTGGAGAGAGACAGACACACACAGGTGATTGGTGAGTGGCTGCTGAACATCTGTAGAACATCTGTAGAATGACTGATGCATCTTGAAAAAAAAGCTCAAGTCTGAGAAGACTAGAGGAAAAGTTCAAAACCGAGGTAATGTACTGTGTGTGAGAATGGACAGAAGCAGGGAAGGAGGGAGGACACACAGACTGAGAGAAGTGCACAACACACTGCAGTAGGACTCATCATTACAATTCCACTATCAGAGCATACACACACACACACACACACACAGACGCACACACCCTCATTGCTCATGCTCTCCCTCAGTCTCATTCTCCCATTACCCTCCTTTCTCTGCTAATTGACCAGAGGAGAGGGACCAGGTGGCATTGTCCCCGTCACACCAATACACACACTCTCTCTCTCACTTGCACACACACACACACACAGAGCACATTCAAGCTGGCCTCATCACATACACACACACACACACCCCTGCAACATGCAGCAGAACATAAATGAGCTCCTTGATTTGTGTTGGGGATGGATCCCTAAGGTGCTGCCTTCCCCAACACACACACACACACACATGCCGCACAGTCATACAGTATGCACAACACAGACACACAAACCTCTTAACCCTTTCCCAGTCTGGGCAAGGAAACTCCTTCAGTCCCTCCCTCCCCTCCTCCCTCCTCCCTCTATCTCTGTTCGGGATCGGGATCCCTCGGGCTCACGTCTTCCCCCCCATTACTGCCCTTCCCTGTTCCTGCCGACCCCCCCCCCCCACCCCCCACCCCTCCACCCCGTCCCCTCACAGCACGAAGCTGTGTGTGTGTGCGTGTGTGTGTTTGGTCCCTTGCGGCATCAAGGCCGTAAGCCAGACGAGCGATGGCGAGGACAGCGAGGGAAAAGTAGCGGGTGAGGGAGATGGAAAGAAATAGAAAGAGTAAGAGAGGGAGAGAGAGAGGGAGAGATAGGAGGACTGTATTGTGAGGACCGGAGTGAGGGATGATGGGATTGACAGAGGGAGGCGTTGGGAGAGAGAGAAAGAAAGAGTGCAGCAAAAGAAGAGAGCAGTGGACGGAAGGAGGAGGAGGAGTGTGCACCTCTCTGGGGGGCTCGCTCAAGGTGTGTTTCCATGGCAACCAGGGGCAGAGGGGGGGCTGATGCAGGGGGTGTCTGTGTGTGTGTGTGTGTGTGTGTGAGAGCTTGACCCACTGGTTGTGTGGGGGCTGAAGAATACACACACAACACACACACTCATGCATGCACGCAACCTGCTGCAGTGCTGGAGGGGTCCCAGGAGTGCCCCCCACCTTTACTCACCCTCTCCCTCTCCCTCTCTTCACACACACACACACACACACAGAAAGAATGCTGCAGTGCCGAAGTCCCGCGAGTACGCAACACCCACACACATTCTCCCTCCTCCCTCCTCTCATCTTCCATTTTCCCTCTCTGTTCCTATCACTCTCTCTGTGAGGTAATTGTTAATATTCTCATTATTTGTTTACTCCTCACCTACACCGTGTGGGTTTAGAATACACTGTGTTGAATGACGATGATGATTGGTGACACACACACATACACACACACACACGGGCATCTCCTACGGCGCGTTATCTCCTGGAAACAAAAAAACCCCTGCGTGCCATGTGATCCTCCCGGTCATTCAGGTCTTCTGACCAGAGGTTAACCTGTGGTCACCGCTCGCCGCTTCCCTGCGACCGTCTGCAGCTTTAATAATTCCATTCACATCTCCACCGCTCTGCTATGACCACGAGATCTCACCCACCCGAAGCCGGAAGCAGGCGCTCAGCTGCGGAGACTAAGTGCCAAATATTGATTCAAGTTCTTGTTTCACTTTTGTTTCTTGCTCTCATGGATCTCTTCTCTTTGTGCTGCGGTTACAGTTATTACTACGGTGGTCCGAGATTCCTCTTCCACCACGGGCTGAAAAGGCGTCCAGCCTGGGTTTAAACTGTGGTCAGGATTATGGCAGGTCAGGTAAAATGTATCGACCTCTCCAGAGTGACATAGAAGGGGATGGTCTGTACTGTAATGCGCGTTACGCTTTCGCATGCAGCTGCAGGAAGAGCTCCAAAAGACAGAAAAGACGCTACATGTCTTGAAGATGTGTAATTAGAGCAAAACGCAGCTGCAAAACGGGAAAAGAAAGGAACTCTTCTATGAGATGTAAACAGACACAACTTTTGGCTTTTCAGACGGCAGATGTTGAGGAAGCGAAGGTCCGGCGGAGCTTCTCAATCTTTCACGCTTTTCAAGTCGACTACTGACGGGATCCACTTTACAGAAGGAAGGAACGAGGCCTTCGCTTCAAAGACGCACACTATTAGTAAAATGAAGGCAAATCAACAAATCAACTCCTCTCGTGTAACTAGCGGAGAGAGATCACGCTCCTCCCTCCTTCGCTATTGGCTGCATTCCTAGTTACCCGGTAATAACTACCTCCAGTGGAAACTCTCTCCCATACACACACACATACACACACAGACAGACACTCTATTGGCAGACAAAGATAGCATATGGTGATGACCAGTTTGTGTTTGTGTGTGTAATGAAAGGAAGCACAAATTGAGCATATTTGTGTAGTGGATGAGTGCATGTGTGTCTTGGAAGGAGACTGTGTGTGTGCGTGTTTTTGTGTGTGTTTGTGTGTGTAGCAGCTTGGATTTTCCCTATCAGATTACATAACAGTAGGAAGCTGGAGCGCTCTGTCCTGTCAAAGCCAAAAGCCTTCTCACTTTCACGCATGCACATGTGCACGTCCGCACACACACACAGACATACACATAAACAACACATCATCATTGTCTCTCAGCCTCTCCGTGGTTAGGGGTAATTGAAGGGATACGACTACATTATAAAAAAATCTCATTTCACATTCACACGAGCACAACTTCATTAGCTTCCGGTGGTGAATTATTTGGGTTTTGTAGCCGTACGCAAATGAACCCCATTGATTTGCACATTAATGAATAATCAATAATATCTGTATATGAATGAATGACTAAAAGGAATGGAATAAGAGAATCAATAAAACACATTAACCCGAAAAATTTTTGGTTTCTTTCCACAGCAGTGTTGCTGCTGCTTGAAACTTCAGGGTATTGCTGTAACAACTCTGGATGCTAATTTACTGCAGAGCTCACAGTATAGCATAGAGGCACCTTGTAATAAAGCATCGGGCCCTCCTTTATTAGCATGCAGCCGTCGGCTACAGGACAATGATGTATTTGAGGTCTTTTCACTTATTATTATGGTTCAGCTGAGGGTCGGTTAAATCCTCTCTAGTACGGCTCTCTGATTTGACTGCTGGGCCACTGGCGGTAAAACTGTGTCTAGTGTGAGCACCAAGTTTCCTAAGCACAGCCAGTAAATCTGTCAGAAAAAAAAATTAATACAACTGATAAGACTGCTAAACAAGACGAAGAGGTCTTTAAAAAAAATGGAGGATAGAGGTGGACACTGGAGCATCGCATGTTAAGTAAACACAGACGTACACATACAACATGCTGAGCGTCATCTGGAGAGCGTTTGACTGGAACAACTGACATTAAAGGCTGGTATTACCCACACGTAATGAGACTCTAATATTCAAACAGGAGAGGTGCACACATCATCACTCTGGCCTTGGAATATATCACTCAGGACTTCCACAGGAAAATAGGGAATTATCATTTCCTCCAATAAGCACACAGAACCCGAGTAACACACACGCACACGCGCACGCACACACCTCCTTTTACCTCGTTAGCAGGGATGAGAGTAATGAATGCAGAGTATATTTGTGTTTAGAATCTTAATTGAAAGCTTGAAAGTGGCCAAGAGGGAATAAGCCTAATCACTGTGTGTGAATAAACCATCAACACACACACACACACACGGACAGACAGACAAACAGACGCGCACACACACACAGAAGCTCGCCACTCCCTAGGATAACCTTTAAAACTGAAGTACCTCTCTTTCCCTAGTTGCCCATTCCTTCCCTCCCTCTCCCCACCCACACTCTCTCTTGTCCCTTTTACCTCCTCCTTCCCTCCCCAGATTTTTTTTCCCATACTCTTTCCATCCTCCCATCTGTTTACATATGTAAAACACAGACTACAGCCCCCCGGATGCACATCAACACTATGTGTATGTGCGATAATCTGTTTGTGTGTTGGTGCTGGTTGAAGCTATAGAGGACCTCCGTGGAGTTATAACAGCCTTTATGGTGGTGTTGGGCATGCCCCCAATTAATTAAAGGTATTTTTATTTTTACTAGATGTGCTATTGATTAAGTCACTCGTCGTTCTCTCGTGAAATAATTTTATAACACATTTCATAGGATATAAGATAAAAGGAGAGGACAGAGGAAGTGTTCAATTTTTATTATCGGTTTAACTATTAGCCTATAATTCAGGACCTGTAGAGAGAACGTGACGGGAAAGATATTCGTTTTAACCTCTTTTTTTTATTGAATAACAGAGTTGCATACTGTTACAAAAAAAAAAGAGAAGAAGAAAAAAGTTAGAAACAAAACCAGATTTTTGGGGAAATGTGGATCGAGCCCACAGATACCAGCACGCACACTCAAATCAACTGCCCATCCAGGTTAGTAAGTAAGCATGTCTGTATCCAGGGCTAATCACCACGGCAACTGTAATCAAGCCTCTGATCTAGTTGTCAAGGTGATGGAGAGAGGGTCACCCCTGACTGTCTCTTCCTTTCTCTCTGAATGACTAAATCACTCCATTTTGGAAACAACTGTTATTGATATTCCTGTTCCCTCGTTCTAACGACACGGACACGCAACAGTTCAGGTCAGTGTGAGTGTGTGCGTGTGTGTGTGTGTGTGTGTGAGACGACTGGTGTCTAACAAATCAACGATTCAATGATCATTCCTTTTTTTTTTCTTACACTAAATCTACCAGATATGTGTGTGTAAGTGTGAGTGTGTTTACCTACGTCTGTCTAATCCTATCCTGCTGTTTACTGGTGTGTGTGTCTGTGTGTGTCTGTGTGTGTGTGTACAGTGTGTTTCTTTAATCTGTCCTCCCAGGGGGAGTCAGAGGGAGCTAGCAGGCTTATCCCTGCTGCATCTCTGCATCCAAATACCACTAAAAAGCCAATCTCCATTCCACAACAACAACATTAACACACACACACGCACACACACACACACACATGCACCACAACTGGAAAGGCCTGAGAGACATGCTTAATTTTCTGTTCACCAAACACCCCCAAAAGCAGCCATGCACACACACACACACACACACACTCTTTATCAGATGAAAACACAGACCATCATAAACTGCAACTCCCATGTTTAGGGTCAACACATTAAGAAATGACTTCCCTAAACAGTCGCCCATTAGCTCCTGTTTAAAAGTGAAGAAAAATGTCTCATAATACAACAAACAATGATTTAAAAAACTCACCTAATCGAATAAAATATATTAAAATAATTTAAAAAGTATGGCTGTTATACATGGAGGCTTTCCTAGACGTTCATTCTGTGCGAGAATGAAACACAAGCCTTCAAACTGACAGAGGAAGAGGAGGGAAGACGAGAGCAGGAAAAGAGGAGAGGAGCAGAGCCAATAAGAGCTCACAGCAGGATGCTAATAATGCAGCTCCAGCTGTTCCAGTTAACCTGCAAACTGCCCATCTGGACCCAGAGAGCGAGAGACATGGAGGTATAGATGGTGGAGGGAGAGAGACGGAGACAGGGAGATGTATGGTGAGAGCGATACAAGGGGAAGAGAGAGCGAGAGTACAGACAGCTCTAAAGCCAGAGGTTGTTTAAATCGGACTGATAATCCAACATCTAAAAGATATTCAATGTACAGTGATGTAAAAACCTTCACATTTCAGAAGCTTTTAACAGCAAATGTTTCATTTTGTGTGGTTTATGACTCCTCAAGTGTAGAATCTGGTGAAAATTAATTTTCCGTATCAGGCAGTTGTTTCCCAGATATAATATAAAGTGCCCACCTTCAGTTTTACTGTGTCAGAAATGACGACACCAGTTGTCATCATGTCGCATCAGACAAAACGGGAAACAAAAATTGATAAATGGAAAGAGCAAGAGCAAGAGGAAGAGGAAGAGGGAGCTGGCCACATCCTCAGCTGTATTTGGGTGGACAAGTGGACATGGAAATAGGAGCGCACACACACACATACACACACATACACACACATACACACACACATCCCCACTCACACAAACACACACGCAGTGGGAGTGACCTTGGTCCAGCCTGTCTGTCCTCGCCCCCTGCCCTGGCCAGCTACATCCCCCACCGAGCCACCCTGCCTGTCTCTCTCTCTCTCTCACACATACACACAAACACACACCACTGTGCCATACCGGGCCGTGCCAAAGCGAACCATGCTGTGGTCATAGAAACAATACAACAAACAGACTAGGAGAGACTAGAATAGCAGGACACAGAGTAGAAAAGAATAGAAACGCGAGGGGAGGCTGAAACCAGGATTTTCTTATTGATTCCAAAAAACTTGCACAAAACCAAAAAAACACACTCAACTCCAACACAAAAGACACACAGCTAGCCAACTCTGAACCTCCCCAAAGCACAAATGCATCGCCCACACACACACACACACACACATGCACACACACTCAGGTAGCATGCTAATGAAGACAGTAAATCACTACTAGGTCATGTGTGGAAAAGCCTGCCAGATACCTGCAACCATGGCTAGAGACCTCCCTCAGCCACACACTGTACATGTGTGAGTGTGTGAGCGTGTGTGTGTGAGGGGGGGTGTGTGTGTGGGTGGGTGGGTGAGCAAGAGAGATGGAGGATGCCTGTTGGCTGTAAACATGACTGCAATACCAGAAAACAGAGCGAGCATCAAAAGAGGAACAAAGTGGCAAAAACCTACAGGATCTAGCGGTGGTGAAACGTTGTTTATATTTCACAGTCAGAGAAAAAAAAAAAAAAAAAGCAAAGTGGAGTGAGAAGACAGCAGGACACTGTGCAAATGGGCTTTTTTTTTTTTTTTAGTGTTTGAAGAAACAGAAATGGTGTTCACTTTCCCACCTGTGTCTCCTTCCACTCGCTTTTCACCTGCCTGTAAACTCTGCGGCAAAATGAACAAACCCCACTCCACCGGTTAGTTTTTTGGTTTTTAATTATTCTATGCCTGTAACCATAGCGCTGTCAGTGATCTATTTTGTTAAAAAAAAAAAAAAAAAAAAAAAGGGAGGGGGGGGCAGGACACAGCTCAATTAAACACTTTATAATTACAGAAGCCCTTATATGCTACACGACTTACATCGCGGCTCTGCATCAGCGCCAGTTTTCGGTGGGTGAATGTGCCCAAACTATTCGGAGAATGGTTAATCAAGGTAACACTTTAGTGAAAAACCATCTCCTGCTGCTTGGGCCAAGAAACGATCAGGAGTACAAGGAGCACAATCACCCCTGAACGCTCAGGAGCGGCATGGTCGCTCTTGTAAAGAAGCGAGCCGTGGGCTACCTGCTCAGAGCAGCGATCGGCTGCATGACCTTGTACCATTAAGCATCAATATAAGCTGATTATGGTTAATTACTCTTGAAATATTTTGTCTCCAGGGGCTACAGTATGGATAATTAAATTCACAAGGTGCTGTGTAATAAGGGGGCTTATTTTTCTTATTGAGAGCTTCACTTTATGTGATTGACAGTTTTGACACAGTCGAGGCTCTGACATGAAAAGTCTCAACGAGGGAACAACAAGAGCTAAAAACTGAAGCCAAAGATTTGAAGTTAGTGATAGATGATCTAGCTAAGGTTGTTCTAAAAGACTACAAACAAATGCTGCTGCTGCGTTTTATCTTATTCACATAGAAATAAAGATATGTCACTGAGGTATTTCCAGCACAACTACAATTAAGTTTACCTGGGGAAATATAGCAATCATTACTTCTTTTACTTTCTCTATTTTGCACCTTCTGCTCCGTCACAGTGAACAGAGACACCACAGAGATTGGAAGCCTGGTCTGTGTTGCTCTTCTTTCTATTGCTATAACTATTGATCTCTTGACCTGAGCAAAATCCAGCTGAACTGTGTGTTTACTGAGGGATGTCGAAATTCAACCCACATAAAAGCACACAAGGTTGGCTGAGGAAATTGAAAAAACAACAACAACAAGTAAACGGCAACATAAAAACGACTCCTGGAACAAAAAACAACACACAATATCACATGATTTGGATCCAACGTGGATGCGTCGGCCTCATCAACAGCAAATATAATTCAAACATGCTAAAACCTACTGTGAGCCATTCAGACAGAAGTTAGGGAAAGAGAAATGTTCCCAAGCAAAATAATGTAAAAATTTCAATGTAGTGCATTTGAATAATAAAATAATAGCTTCCTCTCGGCCTCTCGCTCACAAGCACACAATATCACGAGCACAGACACACACTTCTCGCTACTGTCAGCCTCAAATACAAACAAATAAATAAATAACACAAAGTTATTAATTATTCTGAGGCAGGAATCAAATATACATGTGTCTAGAGATTTGTGTGTGTGTGTGTGAGTGAGAAAGTGTGCAGACTCATAAAGAGACTCCCAAAAGATGGGCAGACCAACAAAGCAACTGGCAAATAAGACCGGCAAACTAGAACAATGCAAAAAGAAATGAAATATCTATGGTTAGATAAGATGTAATTTTCAGTGTCATCAATGACTTTGCGCACGTTTTGCATTAAAAAAAAGACGTAAAGGTAATTTGAGGAACTTTGTGGGGCTTCACTGCTGCCAAAAGGTTTAATATCGCCTCATCAAAAAGTTTGACAACAGCTTCTTTTTGAAACATTAAAGAAAACAAAAAAATGCACACTAACAGGAGCGAGATGAGTCATTCTCCCTGACATGCACATGGACTGAAAACATTATGCCAAGTCACATCACATACTTATTTTGTATTTATTTTCTTGTCAATCAAAGACCAGTGAAATCTGAATTGTGCAACTTTGCTTGGTTTGAACTTTGCCAGTATAAGTATGACTTCTCCAGGTTTATTTATTTATTCTACTGTTCTATTATGCACTGTGCAGTTAATGTTCATTTAACTGGAATCTTCTAAATATAGGAACCTATTAAGGACGAGTACTGTTAAGTGTTTGGGATATTATCAGTGACTTACGACACCGGTGGCAGAGATCCTGTTGTGTGTGGAAACTCATCACATCAGTCTCTCCTCTGCAGCTAATAAGGATAAGAAAAAAAAAAACCTGATAGGCTGCACGACAGCAGCGTTTTGGATTAAACATTGGGCTTGACGCGCACACTGAAATGCACATCCACGCACATGCATAGACAAGTGTTGAGTTTAACAGTCCTCCAGTCTACTTAAGAGAGTTCACATGCAGAGCAGAGCCACTACTGGGAATCACAGTTTAGCCCTCTTCTCTCTCTCTCTCTCTCTCTCTCCGTCTCATCGACTGGGTCTCGTCGTCTCACAAACAGCCAGACATGCAGGAACGCACCGAGGCGTTCACATTCACAAACCCCTCTGACAGTCGCACACACGCTACATACAGTACATGCCTTCCTGTCTCTCTGTCGAGGCTTCAGGTTATGTCATTAATTACATCTGACACCGCTTCTTGTGTGTGTCTCTCTATGTGTGTGTGTATCTAAAATATGTCCCTAGGGGCTTAAGCAGGGAAAGTGAGGTTCAAAGACCCCCTGCCAGAATGCTAAATCAATATTAATACATGCTCACACATGCGCAGGCTTACACAGACACACACACACACTCCCAACAAAGAGATGTCAGTGGTTAGAGGGCATTGTTTCATTGTCTCTGTGGTGCTCTCCTTCCTCTCCATCACCCTCTCTCTTCTTTCTCCACGGCTACTCTCCATCTCTCCGCCTGTCTCTCTCTCTCTCTCTCTCTCTCTCTCTCTGCTGCTCCTCTTTGGATTCTCACCTCCACAGATACAACAGAGCCACACAATGGATGCTGCTTACAGCTCGCTCAGGCGGTCCCATAAGCTCGGTGCTGTTGTTTACTCTTTTGTTGAAGAGACAAATATGAAAATGATACACTAAAGGAAGTAGAAACATTTTGGGTTTAATGAGTAGAAATTTGACTTTTGCTTCATGTGTGAACTACCTATCTAAAAAAAAAAGTCCACAACACAAGTCGCACTGCTTTCTGCAAACATTTTGAGCGTGGAGTCACTCTAACTGACAGCTTCTCACATCCAATCAGGTCACCACCAATCACTGACTGCTCTTCTCCATCCCAGTGATCTTTCAACATTGACCATCTTAATAAATAACATTACATTTCATAACACATTTGAGTAAAACATCCACCTTGGTATATAAAAGTAAACGGCCAAATAAAGGTGAGTCTTTATGAAGATCAACCTGTGCTTGGGGAACATGGGACTAGACCTTTATACAGAAAATGTGCTGGCGGGAGCAGAGCTCTTTTACTGTTAACTTCTAACGATTATTCACTGTCAAACATGTTGAGGATATTAATACCACGGCGGACTAATCGCAGCATTAGCAGCCAGTTTATGTAACGCACTTTGATCAGGGCGGGTTTGGGGGTTAAAGGCAACTCTTTACGGAACTAGCGACAGGGCAACGTTTTTTGGGAGAGCAGCCAACAATCAGGTCACATTATTATGCTGTAACGGTCGTAATGGCCAACATCTGTGTGCCTGGTACACAGAAGCGGGCAGGGGGGGTGAGGGGGGTGGAGGGGGTGCAAGAGGGCGGCTGAAAATGCAACGCTCAGGTTCTTTGTTTTTAACAGTGCGTAAGTGATAGCAATTATGGGTTCATGTGAATCATACATGAACACTTGTTTGCATTAAATGGAGCACACACGTACAACACATGTGCAGGCAAAAGCAATCGACTAATTTGTATGTAGACAACAGCTGGAGCTGACGACACACCGTCTATGCCCATTGTACATTCGTAGCTTTTACTAATTGCCTCTCCGCCCAACCGTGCTTGACCAAACATTGTCTCATGGCTGACTTCATGGCAAAGACTATGTCTCTCTCTATGTGTGTGTATGTGTGAATCATCATTTCATTGTTGTCTGTTCTCTTTGTCCTTTGTCACTCTCAACACTCATCAACATCAAAATAACATCTGTCAACTTCTGTACAAATACACCTGACAGACACAGCTGATGTCCAGACACACACACAATTCCACTGCAGTGTGTGTGTGTCTGTGTGTGTCTGCGTCTCTCACTAGAGCACATCTGGGTTGTGGTGTGCTCTCTCTGCTCCAGATGTGTGTTTTTAAGCACTGCAGGCCATATCACACCTGGATACCACAGAGACACAGACACACAAAAACAAAAACAAATGATCTATGTCACCAATAAACCAAAAATTTGGACCATTTCACAAAATCTAGGTGATACGGCGCTTACACAGAGGCTCGTGTTTGATGTTTGCTAGTGTGTCGCATGAACGGCGTTCATCAGAAGGAGAGATGAAAACATCACTGTCGTAACGCACGCTCGCTGCTGAGGAAATGATGATCTAAGTCACTTTTCCTTTCTCTCTTTCTCGCATGAGGCGAGGGCGCGCTACCTGTGTGGCCCCAGGAAATGAGGCTGAGGACCCTCCTAATGACTTAATTGAGCTAATTAACAACGATAAGACATCCAATCAGCGCGGCGGCTTCCGGAAAGGCTCTTGTAAGGAGCTAAATAAAGAGCCAATCACAGCAGGAGGGGTGATGGCGCTGCGTCACAATAACGGCAAATGATTAAACACAATGCAATAGCTCTCGGCGTAGTTATTGATTGAAGTGGAGCTTGTAAAGTATTTCTGAAGGCACATTAAAAGTGCGATGACCACAGGAACAAGACTAAATGACTAAGTAAATTGAACATTTCTTTGTTATTTTCAACATTTGTCACATATTGCCCACCATTCTTCTGCCTTTTACCAACCATTAGATGATTCTTCTCTCTCTATGTGTGCTCCCTTCACTTGTATCTCTTGCATTGCTGTCTGAAACATAGACTGTATGTCTGAATGGGCTGAAGAATGTGGGTTATTACAGCCCTTAGTTACATCGAATCAATGATTTTAATAGTAAGGGACCTCTACTGGCCATGGTGACTACGACAAATGGAACGGAGAAAGCAATTTTACGAAGTATGCAGAGCAACTTTCAAACAGGAGACCACTGTTATGTTGTATTTCCTGTGTCAAACCACGAGTGTTGTTTCTTTCCCAACTGCACTACTTTAACTTTGTTATTTCAACCCAAACCCACATGTTGTTGTAGTTATTTTAGTGCCTAAACCTGCACAAACCATGACCGCTCCAAAACCACATGTTTATTATTGTTACCAGCGCGCCCGGCCTGCATGCAGCTGGTACACTCCCGACAGGTCATGTATTTAGGTTGGCGGACTTACTGTTAGTACAACATGCTTTTAGCTTTGCTGTTATGATTGATGCAACTGCTATAATTACTCCCACAAAAAGTACATCTGCTGCTGCTTTAACTATGAATAGTTGTCCACGACTGTAACTACTGCTAGTTAACAGCTGTAACCGTTGCTGCTTGTATAGCTCGTGCATTTGTCGTCTGTTTTCTCCATCATTAACCCCATTATCACACCATTTTACCTCTGTCCTCTCTGTAACTATACTCCCTCCCTCACTTCCTTCTCTCCCTCCTCATCCCTGTCTTCCAGGGGTAGTGTTCATGTGGCGAGGAGTCGTCGCTCCCTCCCTCTCTCTCCCTCTCTCTCTCAATCTGGGCTCCATGCTGCGCCGGTTTAATTGCAACAGCACCCTCATGCGCCGGTCGGGCACGGCGCGCGCGCACGCGTGCATGTGTGTGCGTAGGTGAAGGAGAAAGAGAAAGAGGGGAGGAGATAGAAAGAGAGACCTCCTCGGAGTGTTCAAGGATAAGCAGCGGGGTGCCGGGCCACCTTCCTCTCTCCTCTTCCACCTTGTTCTCCATTTTCTCTCCTCATCCTCCTCCTCTGCTGCTCTCGTCTTTCACGTCCACGCCGTCTCTATTCTCCGAGCTAAGTTCTCACTGCCCCCTCCCTGTAAGAAACTACAGCGACGGCTCCTCCAATTGTTTCACCTCCTCCCGCTCCATCGCGATCTAACCCCCCATCCAACGCTTATGCACCTACCGGCTTCCTCCACTGTGTCACCCCTCTCCTCAAATCCCTCCCCCCACCACCACCCCCCGCCATGCAGCCCCCACTGCTCTCCTGGTCATACCTCCCATGATGCCCGTGGAGACTTCCTGTCAGAGTTCCCTGCTCCTCACTCCTCTCCTTAATCAGCTGTCAAATATCAAACACTCACTACTCTTCTTTTTCCCTCTACATCCCCCGACGGGCCTCGATGCCTTCTGTGCAAAGAAGCTACACGCACGCACAAGCACACACATCTGTGTACATGTGCCAGTGACTGCACACAACAGACACAGTAACTGTAGGAAGGAGTGCGTGTGTGTTTGTCAGTGACTGAATACTAACACTAACTGATCAACAGTAGGTGGTCACATCACTTACTGTCACACGCACTTATCTCGGTTTTACAGGATAATGCTGAAGAGACATTTGGACACCACAGTTTAGTAAACATGGGTGGCACCTGCGCACACACGCACATGCACACACGCAGAAGAGACACATGCAGCCAACAGCTATGGATATCTCTCCATAACTCACACACAGTTCATGATGATGGAGAGCTGGTGTTTCCCACTTAATGATGGCAAAACACTCACCCACTCCGTCTATCTGTCAACACTGCTGTGAGTGTGTGTGCGGTTTATTAATTCATTCATCTCCTAATGTTGTGCAGCTGGGGAGAGGGAGATAGAGGGATGAGGGAGATGCAGGAGGAGAGTGTTCGGATGAGAGGAGGAAAAGAAGTGGTGGGATATAATGACAGAGAGGAAGAAAAGAAGAAAAAAAATAGAGACAAAGGAGGAAGACAGAGAGATGAATGGGTGGTCCAGAGTGGATGAAAGGTTGAGGTAACGTTGTTTAATCACCTCAGCTCCTGCTTCTGTTTCCAGACACACAACACACACTTGTCTGGATGATTAGTCATTAGCCAATGAACCCACTGGCAGACAGACAGGCAACAATAAATCTAACAAAGCCGTCACGAGCGTCTTGCAGGAACCTGGAGAAAAACAAATAACGCCCTTGACCAAACACTGATCTATAATTTCTATGATCTCGGACAGTCAGCAGCAGCCGCTCCATAGTCAAGCTGCTTTCGGAAACCCCGTAGACGTGCAATACGAGAGCGATGCTGCTGCCTTTTGGATTGAGACAATCCCTGCAACTTTTTTCTGGATCACCCCACTCGGAGCCTTGGGTTATTAGAGACACTGGATGTGTGCTTGTTCATGCACGCCCCATGCTGTACGGGACACAGACTGTCTAACACCACTGTCTAACTTGGCTGGAAAATACTTCTGCTTCTAATAAAATGAGCTCCTCACTCGGAGGACTGCTACACTATAACCCTCCCATCTGTTATGCATTCTCTCAGCACTGCAACAGAGCTACATACCAAGGTTCAAACAAGCATTTCACAAGGCCACAAAATACAATTGAAGCCAAAAATTCATCCAATGTGATTTCAAAAAATGATATTATTATTAACCACATGAAATAAAACTACTTTATTGATCTGTTGACTGGTGTTACAATGCTTCCCCTATTTCATCCTCTCACAGGGACCGTGTCTACTGTTATTATAATCAGAACAACAGACTGCGGTTGATAAAACTATCACTGCTTAAACAAAGAAAATAGTCCCGAGCTCCGGTTTAACAACACTGTGTAGACATCTCCTGTCCTGTATGGCTAGACAGGGTTTCCAAGCCAACAAGGCAGGGGCCCGGTCCCAATGACCCCGCTAGAAAGAGCTGCTGCGATGCTGAACACGCTCATACATTTAATGTATAATGTGCAGGAGGAACCCAGGAGCTCAGTGTCCTATGGTGAAACAGGGTAAATGGCAACCAGAAGGCCAACACACACACACACACACAGTGCCAACGCAAAGAAGTGTCTGCACCACCTGTAACCTGATCTCTGAACACAGCTGTCCCAACACGAGACGAGGAAATAGAGTCCATTGAGGTTAAGGTGACACATGAAGGACGTGAGGGAACAGTCGGGAGGGGTGCACCAAAACGTGAGACAAGAGACAAGAGCGAAAACGAGGAGTAAAATGGGAAACAGAGAGAAACAGAGAGAGACAGAGAGACGGTGGGGCGATGAAGGGGCCCCTAGGGGGGCGAGGGTGTGGGCTGGTCCATTCAAAACATAGTAGGGGGTGCATTCTTCCACCCCACCACTCCCCCTTTTCTCTCTGTCTGACATTTGCCTCTAACTCCTCAGTCACACACCTTGTACACCAGGAGATCAGGACCAATAAATTGGGGAATGTGTGTGTGTGTGTGTGTGTGTGTGCAGAGAGAGGGAGAGAGAAGAGAAAGAGCTGTATATGAGCAAGACATGCCCATTCTACAGTATATAGTGTATTTTTGCTCGGGCCACATGTTTCTGTCCATTTCTTGACTGTGGGTGAGCTCTGCTGCAATTGTTGTGTGTGTGCGCTTAACCCCATGTGAGCTGGGTTATTTCTTATATGTGTTTTCCACCGGGCTCGTGCCCTTTTGTATGTACAGTGCGACTGTGTGGGTGTGTTTCCGAGGCAGGAGACAGAAAAGTCGGTTTAATCCACAGCAGCCCTGGACACACTGGCACAGCAGGCTAACACAACCATAACACACGCACAGAAAAACACCAGCAGTGGCGTGTTAGTGTGTGCGTAGCTCAGGGAGCTGCCTCGTTACCACACGTGGGTAATCCATTCACCACCTCACGGAGAGGAAGATATAAGGGAGGAAGGGAGGAAAGATGGATAAATGTTAAGGGAGAGGGATGTATGCTCCAGACGACGAGGAGAGGATGTGAATTCTTTTTCTTTTTCTCTCTTATATACTACTCAATTCATATACTAGAAGTTAAACAAACAGAAAAAAAGTATAGGTTTCCCTCTGCATTACATACATAAATTAACTATGGCTGTGTTAACAATGAACTTTTGCACAAACATAAGCTTTACAATATGATTTCCTTTCCTTACTCCATAAAGATAGTGGCGTATTGTTGACACACCAGTCCACCACCTGTGACTTAATGACTTTTCCTCTGACACATAAAGTGGAGTGAGAATTAGAAACAGAGTGCATGTGTGTGTGTATGTGTGTACAGTCATACACCTGTCACTGTGTTTCTTCATCACACCCTGTTCTCCAAAGGTACGAAGTATGTCGTTGATTTATGCCTTTATTAACACTTCAGGCAGGAGAAGAGAAAAGTAGCAACAAATTTTTAATTATACATTTGGATATTATCATTGAAATCGACATCAAAGTTAGTGAAGCTGAGTTTCAAAACTTATTGTGCACCGTTACATTTCATTACATCGAATTGCTGTTGCAATTTTACTAAGTGAATGCTTGTTTAAGTAGCATTTTAATACATTCCTGACCTGACAGTGCAGAGCTGAGCTCCAGAAAACAGTGTACAAAGAGATGATATGCAGTAGAGGCTATGGAGCCAGATTGTAACTTATAATGGCGTGAGTACACAGTATGTACCGCAACTCCCCAAGGACCCCCTCTGCATGATTTCTCTCCTGATCTCTCTCCCTCCCTTCTCCAACTTCGCTCTTTCCCTTTCATTTGAACACCCTTCCCTCAAACGAGGCCTTCAACTGGGAACTGACATCCCTTTAACAGTGGCAGGTAAAAGGAGCGGATAGACGGCGTACGGAAAGAGGAATGAAAAGAACGAGCGAAAGAACAGAGGAAAGAAATCCTAATGACTGTCTGACCCCCCGCTCCCTCAAAACAAAAAAGTGCACGAATGGAAGGATGTGGGCAGAGGTACGGCACTGAGTCTGCGGAGGGAAAGGAGAGAGCAAAGGAGGACGGGCGAGGAGGAGGTGGAGGGGCCGGGGGTACAGACACGATAGTTAATCTGTGTTTAACAATAACTAGGGTGGAGAAAGTACAGAGAGGAAGAGAGATGATGACACAGAGGGGACGAAGGTGGGGAACCTGGCTGAAAAGGAAAAGAAAGAAGGAGGAGGAGGATGAAACATGAAAGAGTCGGGCTGTTTATTGTCTATTGTTAAAAATAAAGCAAAAGCATAAAATACGAGAAGGGCAAACGAGAGAGGAGGGTATATGTGTCATTCTGCCGTATTAGTTTCTACGTTTTTTTGTTTTAGGTGATGCAGGATTTAAAGATTATTCCACTCTGAATATTGGGAGTCGTGCTTGATAACAACATCTGCTCAATGCAAGAGTTTAGTTGCAAATTCAAATGTAATAGAAAGGACAAGAGGCGGCAGTGTAAGTGGGAAAAGGGGAGGGAAGGAGAGGAAGCATAAAACCATAATTTAACAAGAGAATAGATAGATGAGGGATGGAGCGATGGAGGGAAGGAGGGAGGGAGGGGTGCGCCGGTGGGGGGGGCTGATGAAGGGACGATGCGGGGGTCCAAGATCTAAGCCGTACCACTCCTCCCTACACTCCTACCTAGGAAAAGAGGGATTTGCTCTCCCTAGGAGGGATGGAGAGATGGCAGGAGGCGGGGGAGGAGAGATGAGGAGAACAGGAGGACCACTGAGAGAGAGGAGGGGGTCGGGTTATGGAGGAAGGACTGGGGATAAAGGCAAAACAGATCAAGAGGGAAAAAGAGGAAGATTTATCATAAAAATCATTCTGAGTGGAGAAAAAAAAAAATCCGCCAGTTATTGATGCTCTGGAGACTGTTTTAATGCAGAGACTCAGAGGAACATCATTTTCGAAGCAGACAAAGGTCCTCACTCACGAATAGCAAATAATATTCTCATTCAACTCGGTGGTCTCCTTTTGTCTTACTTATTGTCTATTTAAAATATTAAATAGAAATATGCGAAGTGTTAAGACTCCTGTAGTTTTCAGATAAGCAATATATCACATAAAATCCTGATTCACTCCAGGTTATTCCTGCTTTTATTAGTCATTTCAGAATATAAATGTCCTCAGTACAATACATCAAAGCCAGTGCGTCACCTATTGAGCATTAAACGAGTAAACTAAAGGATTCATGATGTGAGTATTCATGTTTGTGTCAAAATAATGTTTTGGCAGCTCATGAGCAGAACTAAATGGACCTGACACTAAACATCTCAACATGCAGCAATATGATGTTTCTAATGCACAGCGTCGTTGGCGTCCTTGCTGCTTGACGTCTTTACTGTCATGTGTTTAAGAGTAAAAGATCTCCAAAACAGGCATTAGCAAGTTGTACCACACTGTAATATGCGTGTACACAAGAAGCATACAGTAACACATACACACAGTTAGTCAGCCGTGCAAATATCTTACTGTAAGTAGAAATTTATTTACTGTGTAAGTCCCTCTGTAAACTATAATAGTTAGAAAACCACTGTTCCGTGGTGTTGAGGAAGATAAAGAATCAAAACATGAAAACCTACAGGAACATATCAGGTCGTTTTTTCTCTGCTAGATTTAAAGCAACCTTTGTAGAAATGTCTGGTCAGTGCCCCAGGGGGATAATGGGAAAATATGAAGAGAGAGGCAGCTGGTACTGACATGACTCCCCTAATGGCTCCACCCAAGACCTCCCCGTCACCTCCCCGAACAGCCCCCCTCCTTTACAGACTCAACTCCCTCTTCTTGTGTTCCCATAGTGTCTTCACCTAAGGTCTTCTCTGCATGTTGTCCTCCTGCTTTATTTTCCCTGCGAGCCGTCTGCTGCCTCTCTGTTTCCTCTCCTCTCCTTCCCCTGAACGCATCTCTCTGTTCCAGGCGGGTCAAGATCAGATTCATAGCCATGCTCTGCTCTCCATATATGACACTCAGTGGTATACCGCAGTATTACTTCAGTGTACGAAGTGTGCAAGCAATATTTAGTTGAGTAAAATGCCATAAACAAGTGTTTTGTTTCATTTGAACTTCCTTTATGAGAATATTTGAAATCATTTCAGTGGCTTGAAAGGCTGTTGCCTTTGTTTTCTCACAGTGCATCATTATAGTAGCATAGTATAGTGTGAAGTTTAAAAACGATGCATTGCATTAAAGGAGGGTTTATCAACTAATTGTTAGTGGTAAAAAAAAAAAAAAGTGCTGATGTGAACCTTGCTTCCTTTTTAAAACTTGACAGAAAAAAGCCTGTTACTCCTCATTTTGTTTTTTGTCTTCAGTCTGTGCTCTGACTGCTCACCCCCACCTTCTTTATAAAGAACTGCTGTTGAAGTGCATTCTGGGAGATGCCAGGCTTCTTTATAATCTACCAGCAGGCTTTCACAGCTGCCCGTCAGCTACCCAACAGACACACACACACACACACTGACGATGCCAAGAGACACCGAGAGGAGTCCATGTGTGCTACTGAGAGACAGAGAGACAGGAGTCAGGCCACACCAGCACATTACTGTACTTACACATTTACAAAAATACAATTCATTCTCCTCTGGTTAATTCTCTCAACAAACATACAGCGTAAGACTTCCTTCAGAAGCCCCCTAGCGAATCTCTCCATCCCACTCTCCCTCTCCTTTCTCCCTCTCTTTCTCTGTCGTTTCTTCCCAACTCAAAACTCAATTAGTAAATTAGTTCCAGCTCGCTAAGCGATAAACAGCGGCCTGGGAGTGCATAAACACACACTCCACACTCCATTAGGGCTCCAAAAGCACCGTACAACCCCAAAACCCTCGATGCACAGGTAGATGCAGACACACAAACACACACACAAACTCCCAGAGTAATTCATTTATCCACTCACAAAGAGCAACGTACACAAACACTAACCCGTACACTTGTCCCACTTTCTCTATCTTTTAAAACAAATCTTAAATCTACATACGACAGACACGCGGATGCTGTCTGTGTCTCCGCTGAACTTGTTTCAGAGAAGAAACGTGGTGGAACTT
Organism: Decapterus maruadsi; assembly: GCA_030347415.2. NCBI lineage: Eukaryota > Metazoa > Chordata > Actinopteri > Carangiformes > Carangidae > Decapterus > Decapterus maruadsi. The sequence continues at coordinate 20,079,276 of CM064893.1, read as the reverse complement.
TTGAATGAAGGACCATAAAAAATTACCTAAAATTGAGCATCGAGTTCCTTCACACCCTCCCACTGTTAAGTGAAGTGTTTACAAATGTGTGCGTGCGTCTGCGTGCAGTCACACGCATGGCTCCAAAGTGCGATTGAGCTGGTTAAAAGCAAGCTTTCATGGTCTTTAAAAATTAAAACACACGCTCAAGCGCTCAGTGGTGTATTTTGACAGTGTGTGATGACTGTGGGTAAAGCACTTAAGCTGCTGTAATTAGCCTGATCGCCGTGGCGACAGAAGATGCTTTCTTTCATCCCTTCACTTCAGAAACTGGCATGACACACTGGCACAAGGAGAATCTACACACATGACTGATATGTCTGCTATGCCCAAGCACAGACCCACAGGGACAGATGTATTACACACAAACATACAAAGACGGGCGCGCACACACACACACACACACAGCATGTGGCGAAGTCACAATAGTGACAGGCAGACAAAAAGCAGCTTGATGTTGGTTATGTACCAAACGTTGATTGTGTGAAACAGAAATAGATCCTTCTCTCTGTACTTCTCTGTGATTCACCTGTCCCTCTCCCTCGTTGTCGGCCAAACTCTCATCAACATGTTTATGTAGTGGTGAAAATGTAAGGTTGTATTTTGGACAAACAAGATGCTTATTAAGGGTGACCGGTCACTTCTGTGGTGTTTTCCCCACTCCACGTCCCAGAGACCACATGCCAATCAAACTGAGAAGTCACTCACACCTCTCTTCACCTTTTTCAGACTCTTACTATTAACTCCTCAGTTCCTCTTCCAATCTCACAGCGCCGGGCACACTGTAAAAAAAACTCCCATAAACCAGCCATGACTGCCGAATCATCACTGTGTGACATTCATTAGCACGATGTACGATTTATATTTATTCATATGGTTAACATAAATGCTAGCACTGGTTAAAAGTCAAGGATTTATGAGATACAGAGACAGACAGCTAAAGGGAAGGAAAGAGGGAGAGAGGCTCAGTGGAGCTGAGCCAGGGCTGAACAAAGAACTACAGTAACAGTCCACTGGCCTTACAGCTGCTCTCTACACACACTCTCCCTGGGCCCTGGCTCTGGATATGGAGTGTGTGTGCGCGCGCATGTGTGTGTGTGTGGATGCATGTGTGTGTGTGTGTGTGCTGCTGTGAGGGTCCCCATAGGTGTCCACCCTTTCAGCAGTTGGACTGCCAACTCATAAACCCCCCCCAACCTCCAGCTCGTCCTGCAGAGAAGAGGAGGGGTCGAGGGAGGAGGGAGAGGAGGAGCTGAGAGGAGGAGGAGGGAAACGGGGAAGAAAAGAAAGACCAACAACATTTAGATAGATTTGTTTTGTTTTGTTTGTTTCAAACGTCCATTTGTAAGAGCGGTGTAGCTGAAGTTGGGTGGAATTATTTTATCATTACAGCACAACTGTTCACTAATTATGCCCGAATGAGAAACAATCCACACATCTTTCCTTGTCTGCATGTGGAGGTGACAGACAGACAGCATTGTGTTCATACCGCCTTTCAGTTGGATTATTAGCTTGTTAAGATTCCTCTCCGTCGCAGTCTCAACAAATGGAAGCCAGTGTGCCCACCAGCTGCACACTCACAGCAAAGGAAACTAAGTTCCTGCTTTTTTTCTCTCCCCCCAACATGTGTGGAAGTGAGAGGGCAGTGTCTGTCAATTAAATATGTCAAGCACCGCCTCAAAACAATGTGACACAATCCCTCCTTTCATCACACGTCATGATAAAGAGGAATGATGATAATATTCCCATAAATCAGCGATATGGACTGAGCAGCTATTCAATAATTTGGGAGTAAAAACATTATTCCTGTCCCCTACAGTCAGAAAAAGTAAATATTTGTCAGTCTGTGCAGAGTGCGGAAGCTTTACCATGGGGGTCTTAAAACAGCTGTCATAAATCCAGTCATGAATAATAAACATGCTTTTACTTTTGTTATGACTTCCCCTGTTAAGTATGAGAGTGAGTATGAAGATGAATATGTTTCAATATGATTAAAGGGATATTACCAGTAGAAGTTTGCATGAAGTCACACAGCAATAATAAACTATTAATGCATGATGAATGTGAATGATGTTGGCACTGCTGGATATGGATCTATTTCTATCTGAAGCTATTCGTGTAAAAAAAAAAAGGAAAGGAAAGCACTGCTGATTTTTTTTTTAGGAAAAAAATGTTCATGTAGAGCTCCAAAGAAGTGTCAAAAGCTAATCATCTTACCAACAAATTAATTGCATTAATCAGCAACTACCATCTCACCCCATCCCCATCCCAATCCCCCATCCCCGTCCCCATCCACACACACATACACACTAAACACACACAGAGGACCCCCTACTGTTGTAATTAAAGGTGTCCTTGACAATGAGATGGACTGCTTTCACACCCATGGACCTTTGAACATCAGTAGTCTTATTTAAATACACAAACCTGCTCTTTCTTGCACTCACCATACCTTTTCCACATCAACAGTTTCATGGTCCATCTGGTGAGTTCACAAACACACACACAGACACACACATACACACACAGCTGGGGCACGTGCCACCCCTGATGTCTATCCACTCGCCTTGTTCTCCTTCTCTGTTTGACAGAGGGTGCTAATACATGACTGAAATAATGATTAGGAACACACACATGCACCTAAACACAGCCATGCATAAGAAACCATTCATGCACCGCGCGGAATCCAGCGCAAATGATGATAAATAAAAAAAAGAAATGAACATATTTCATAATTTCAACTTTCTCTGTTCTTTCTATTCCTACACTGAAACCCCTGGAAGCATTGTCTTCCACAGCCAGTGTGTTTGTGTTACAGGCCATGTCTGTACTTTAAGCTTAGTGCTACTGCAGCGCACTGGGACTGCTGTGTGTACTCAATCTGTATGCATGGTGTGTGTGAGTGTGTGTGTGTCAAGCAGAAAGTGTGTATGAGAGTGACAGACGGAGAAAATGAGAGTAAGAGGGAGAGAGAGAGAGAGATGGTGAGTTTTGTGTGTCTGGAGTGTGCATCTGCATCTTTTTTTGTGTAGCCTATGTGAGTGTGGGTGTGGGTGTGTATATACATGTGTATGGTCCAGGTGCTGGGACCTGTGTGTGTCCCTGGGCAGGGAATGCAGGGGTCTCTGGACTCTCCTCTGCTTCCTGCTAACGAGACACACACACACATCCATACACAGCACATCGATCAGGGTGAGTATGAGGGTTGCTCTGCGCCCCGTTAGCCAACCGCTAAGGACTGAGCGCCTCAGGGCACGCTGCCCCCCCGCCTACGCACAAACACACACACAAATGCATACATGCAAACACGGATATCTCATCTGAATTCAGCCCCAGAGTCGAGCGTCCACGCCGCTTCACATACTAAAAAGGCAAGACATGCAGTACACTGTTGGACGGCGAACACTTCACCATAGCAACAACTGATGATGAACAGTTTACCATTACAACACCTGATGATAAGTACTGTGCCATAGCAAGAACTGATGATACTGATACACAATGCGCCATAGCAACATCCAACGGTGAACAATGTGCCATAGTTGCATCTATTGATTAATAATATACAATAGCAACCACAGATTAGGAACAATGTACCATAGCAACAACTGATAGCTAACATTATAGGCCGACTGGTTGACGACAGCTGATTGACAGTGATGACCGATGATGGAAAAAAGCATAACAGGGCAACAACTTGTGGTTAGTGAAAAGACATCGGTGCACCATGACATCAGCTGTTTAATAGGTCACTATGGCAACACCACTACAACATTAGAGCAATTCACAATAGACAGTGTACAAACTCCAGAGGGACAACCACCACCACCGCCACTGCAGCACTCCATTGATCTCGGCTGAACTGCAGAGTGACGACTTATGTCAGTGGGAGGTGAGCGAAAGAAAGAAAGACAGAAAGAAAGAAAGAAAGAAAGAAAGAAAGAAAGAAAGAAAGAAAGAAAGAAAGAAAGAAAGAAAGAAAGAAAGAAAGAAAGAAAGAAAGAAAGAAAGAAAGAAAGAAAGAAAGAAAGAAAGACTCCATGAATAGATTCTCTGGTGTTATGGATGTAAATGTGACTGTGTAGGGATGTTAAAGGGACAACGAGGAGTTTGTATTTGGTTTTAAAAAAGTCTCATGAATGTGGATGAATCTACATTACTCATATTTGTTAATGGGTCCATTTTCTTTTTTTCTTTTTTTTTTTAATAATGGGTCAATTTTCGATAAATATATTGTTTTGTCTTCATTGTTATTTTGTTATTATTTAGTGATCGGCTCGCCCAGCATTTCCTACTTAGGCTACGGTGACCCGGCGGGTCATTGGAATAGCGCTGCCGAATCGCCGTTTATGGTCGGAACTACGACGGTATCTGATCGTCTTTGAGCCTTCGACTTTTGCTCTGGATGAATGAAAACATTCTTGGAAAATGCTTTCACTTTCGTCCGTCTTGTGCCAGTCCAAGAATTTCACTGTGCACGCGGAGGCTCATGGGAAATGTAGTGTGAAGACACTTTGCTTTCCAAAACTTCTCGTTTTCCCTGTAAGATTTAATTGTCAATTTTGTGCTACCTTTAAGGTGAGGCATGATGGTGGCAGCTTCGTGTTGCGAGGTGTTTTTCAGCTCACCTCAGCTGAGACAAGACACAGCCAAGTCAACACAGGAGTGGCTTAACTCTATGAATGCCCTTTAGTGGCCCAGCCAGAGCCCTGACCTGAAACCAATCGAACATCTCAGCAGAAACCTAAAAGTGACTCCACACTGACCAGACTCCAACCTGACAGAGCTCAGGGGGGATCTGTTGGCAAGAATGGTAGAAAATCCCCAAATCCAGGCGAGCAAAGTTTCTCCTGTTATACTGAAAAAGACTAGTGGCTATAGTTGCTGCCGAAGGTACTTCAGTTTCTATAATTATGCTTCCACTTTGTCATTATTCTGTACTAAGAGCAGATTGATGAGGGGGGAAATTAATTTAAATGATTTCAGCACACGGCAGCTGCATGACAAATGTGACAAAAGTGGATGCTATGCAATGCATTATACTTTCACTTGTTAATCAAAATTCACATAGAGCAGGGCCCTATACTGTAACATCACCTTAAGGTGTGCATGGCCAAACACAGTAAAATAACCTAATGAACAACTTGCTGTAACTAGAGAAGCATTTCAGTCAAGACAACATGGACATAACCTGTCCATGCTTTTGTTTTACTGAGGTGTAGTCATAGGTGTGGGCTGGGGCAGACTCCCACCAGTTTTTATGTATTCTGACTGCAATTATCACTGATCCCATAGTTATTTCCTCTCGCAGAGCAGACATGATTGGACTATAGGGACCGCACATACACACATAGACACACACACACACACAAGTGGCGTCATTAGAAACCATTTGCAGACAACATTAAGTGACTAACAGCTACAACAACACCAGGCAGTTAAGTTTTATTATCATTATTATAGGAGGAGATGATTACGGCTGCTATTATAACACTGAGACAGCAGACCAGGTGTAGAGCGGGTCATTTCTGTTGGATCACAGCAGATGAACGACAGACAGCACACCGGGAGGGGAGAAGAGATGGATGGAGAGGTGAAAATTTAGCTAAAATCTTTTAATTCATTTATTCTACTGACAGGTTGGTGTGGAAGGTTTTTGTGGATACCCAAACAAATCCACACTGTCAGATTGCACACAACGCAAGCTATAAAAAATTCTAATTAGTTCATAATAACAGTTATTAATGCACTGTTTAATCAGTTTTATAACTTGATAATGTAGACCGAGACACTTATGTGACTGCAAGCTAATTTTGCTGAGGGATGCCGAAGTTATTATAGATACATTTGAACAGAATCACAAAATAATGGTGCGTTGTAATTGGTATTATTAGAAACTAAAATATGAGACACAGCACACAGGCAGGAAAAGTGCTGAGCATGGCAAGTATTCATGAGCAAGCATCTGGGTGTATGAGACGTTCAAAAAAAAGAGCGAGAGAGAGAGACAGGGAGGCGGGGCTGGTGCTTAGTCTTCTCCTCGTGAGCGGGAGGAAGACGCGACTGGAGGTAGTCAGAGAAAGCAAAACGCCAGCTTCTTCTCTGATGCAGTATTCTGTGTGTGCCTGTGTGTGTGTGTGTTTGTGTGTAGCTGCATATTTGTGTCTGTTTGTGTGTATGAATAATTCAGGTCCATGGAGAGGGCAGCCTGCTGCGGTAATGAGGAGGACATGCATTGATACCAAATATTGCTGGTGGGAAGCTATCGATCCGACAGCCATTTGTCCAGACTTTAGTCAGGAAGAGAGCGCTGTCTGCAGGCGTTAACGCTGACCGACTGACTGATGGATGGACAGACAGACAGAGAGACGGACACCGCAGTCATTAGTGAACATGATAGTAATAATTATAATTACTTTATTTACTGTATATAGTACCTTTCAAAAATGACTTACAAGGCGCTGTACAACAGAAATAAAAACATATCAGATAGAATTGCCTGACAACAACAGAATACAACCACCAAGAGAAGTAAAATTAAAATATAATAAAATAAAATTTGACTTAAAAATGTAAAGTCACCCATCCTCAACAAAGCAATCAAACACAATTAAAAGAAGGCCAATCGATAAAAGTCTTTAGAAGAGATTTAAAAGAAGCCACTGAGCCTGAGATGTGTGGATCCACCGCTGTGGAGCACGGACAGCTAAGGCTCAGCCACCTTTTGTGATGAGACGGGACCTCATCGGGACATGATGCCATTTGACTAATACTGATGATGAAAATGTCTAAAACACCTCTGCAGTGCCGTGCCACATGTTGAACTGTAAGTAAAGCCCACCAGTGTAATGTGACTGATTCTTTTTCTACATGAAGTTGGGGATCAGTAAAGTGGTACAACTAAATCTGAAGCTCAAACACTACTCTGGCTTGGGAATCATTTCCCTCTTGGAGAAATCCCTCTCTCTCTCTCTGTACTAAAGATGTTAAAGTCTATAGACATGTACTTACTTATGATACTTTGCATAAGGTCCCACAGTATTCTCTCCATGACTAAAACTTGAGCTTTTTCTTTACGTGTCAAATAAAAACCATTCTGACGCTGATTTCTACGCTTCCATTATTAAGACAATCATTTCCTATAACAGTCATATCACAATATAGGACAGATGCACGAGGGTTGTTCAGTAAGCTTGACCTTGCGATAAACTCTGTTATGTGACATTTACTGTACCTCTTCACCCTGCAACAGTTTGGTCTCACAGTGGAAATAAGGCTCAAGAAGAAAAACACAACAAAACTAAAACCTTCAGACCTCTCCCCTCTTGCAAAACATCACATCTCCCCATCCACACATGGGCATACACACACACACACATACAGGCCCTTTCTTTTCTGGTGTCACACTGTCAGATATTCCAGGTTAGGGAGAACACTAGGGAAATTACACTTCTACCTAGGCCCCTAGCCCCTAGCGATACTGTTTGTGTGAGTGTGTGTGTGTGTCCGTCCAGTGCCTCTCTTGGGTAAATCTGTTTCTGTAGGGGAAGTGGACAGACAATGAACAGAGGGAGGCAGTGGTGGTGGTGGTGGGAGGGGGGGAAAGGGGGGGGGCAGAGGGACAGATAGGATGATGAAGTGCAGGAGATAGCAGCAGGGATTAAAGGAGGAGAGGAGCGAGGAACTGAGGGCTACTACAGCAGGCCATTCACCCGGTCCCACAGCTTCTCATTATGTGAGCGGGGAATTCACATCACTCTGACCCAAGATATTCTCAGCACAGATGTATTACCAATTTCACCTGCATGTGGTGTAATCAATATCGCTGGTTTTATTTGTATGTCCACATAATGCGTCGGAACGGACAAACTGACCGAAAGACAGATGACCGTGTTGCTGTTTGAGTGGTTTCATAGTCCGCGTGCCGTTACAACTACTGTAGTGAAATTGTTTCAGTTTTATTGGTGATACATTTTACATGTTGTAGCTAAAACTGTAGCACTGACACTGCTGTGATATAAAACAGAAATTCAGTGCACAGCAGACAGCATTTCATCTGGAACTCCCAGCCACCTGCAGCAGCGCATTTCCTTCTGCACAAACTAGCCGCCTCTCTCTCCTTGTGTTTAACCTTACGGAGGGTGCGGCCATCTTGTTTGAACAACTTTATTAAGAATGCATTTGGACTGTGGTTATGTTAAGTGCGAGAGGCAAGTCGTGGCCGATCAATTGATTCATTTAGTATGAGCATAGGAGTCATGCAGTCATGCCAAAAGGCTGATTAAAACATCTACTGAGAGTTAACACAACATACAAGATCAATACAACACAGTGTCTGCCCTGCTTTATTCAAACCAATAGAATAATTAATTCATGCTGGTTTTAGATGACTCACTGATGTTTGTTTAAAACAAACAAACAAAGACGGGGAACAGAGAGACGATGTGATTTCTCTAGTGATTAAGTCAGATCAGTCCGAGGCTGGACGAAAAGAGAATTAACGCTTCTTTCAAACATAAAGGCCTGGTCGCAGGAAAACTCACAGCAAAACGATTCTAGCGGACCGTTTTCCACAGGGGCCCAACCAAACTCCACAAATTCTTTGTGTCGAGTTCAACTCTGAAGTGGAAATCAGCACCAATGTCCAATCTCTATACTGTGCTGAACATTAAGGGAACAGAGAAAAAATAAATAAAGCTGTGTGTCACTTTTGTTACTTAGCCATCTTTTGAAGTATAAATTCTGCCATAAAGTTTTGCAGACAGAAGTCAGTTGTACAAATGTTGTTGGCCAGCTACTAGTTGAATAGTTTCCTATGTGGCCAGGCCCTCGGACCATGGTACGGGATCAGCATTCCGGAGGAAAAACTGATGGAGCAGAATAGGAAAAGTCTCCAGGACTGAGTTGTGACTAAACCAGAGACATTACGATCAATTTAAGAGTCCTGAATAGATTGGCCCATAATACAGTGACATATATAGCTGAACATGTCAATCATCTGCTTTATAACATACAAAGGAAGTTGTGTTGCTTAGTCACCAGTGTGACAGACGAGGTTGATGACAGCTGATGCAGATTACAACCAGTACAACCAGAGGAAAATGGGCAATTTAAAATGTAATTCTATAAATGTAGTTTTAATTTCCGACCACTGAAAGTGCACTCTCTCGCTCACAACTCTCTCCCTTCATTTTAATAGGTTGGTGAATTACAGCCTGCGGGTGTTGCCAAAATGGCTGCCAAACGCCGAGCCTTGCAGAAAAAGGACTTGTTATTATATCCACACACGACTGCAGCTTGATTCTAGCTAATTCAGCTAATTATATCTTCTTTATAATGGCTGCATTTTAATGAGGTGCCTTACAGTCATTTCCGTAGGTAAAAGAAAGGATTAGGTGAAAACTGAAGGTGACTGATCTAGAGAGACTGCAATCAACAGGCTGAGGTGGCTTATTGCCTCAGTGACACACAGAGAGAGTCAAAGCTTGTCACCTGATTGCTTTTTAGCACCCATCCATGTCACCGATGCAGGTTTTTATTCCACGCTTCCTGCGGCTCTAAAAGCACGGATTGAAAATAGGATGGTGGGAGGCGTTTCCAGACCTTTTTCACAAAGCTCAATTGCTTTTTGCTCTGCGGTAAGTCTGACACAAAGTGGCGCTGGGAATCAAACCTGCCCTACCACTCCGAGCACCCACAGCGGGCGCTGAGAGCCTTCACTTACACAAACACGAACACGAACGCGCACAATGAACGCCAATCATACTATAAATACGCACGCGCGCACACACACACACACACGGTCTGGCTGCGGCGCTCTGACCTCAGCCTCTCCTTCACCTGTACAGACCAGTAATTACAATGTGACACCAGACAGACTAAAAACAGACCCGCAATTAATACTGCAGAGGGAGAGAAAGAGAGAAAGTGTGGGTGACTGTGTTCATGTCTACTCCTTTTATGAAATGCATTTATATTATCACGAGGAGAGTGTCCTAATTTCTGGTAACGCAATACTAGTAAACAAGACTTTCATTAATTCACTCCAGTTCTATTCAAAAGATAAACACAAGCAGAAGAAGAGGGATTTCTCGTATGTGCACAAGTGATACAGCACTTGCACCAACGAGGTCCTAGATCCATCCCAGACAGATGAATGCTCTCTGCTGCCCGCTTGCTGTCTGAGACATGATGGCTAAATTAGACTGGACACTTATGTGAACGGAGGGAGAAGCTAGATTACATGTCAGAGAGGCAGGATTCAAAACTCAAATCACTGAGCATACAGGAGCAGGGCAGTTGCATCTAGGACACACCCGACTCCTCAACTATAAAGAAAAAAACATCTGGATAGCATCCAAAAGTACCATACATCAACACACAAACACTTGCACATGCACACAACTCTTCTCCACACACTCTAATGAAGCCCCGGTAGTAACTAAGAGCAGCAGGGAGCGGCGCGGATCGCCGAAGACAAGTATGTGTGAGCTTTCGTCGCAGTGGTGTGTGTGTGTGCGTGTGCGTCTCCGGCGGGATAATTATGGCGCTCCTCGGCAGCTGAGCGTGCCAGATGTAGTGGGAGAAGGAGAAGGAGGTGGTGGGGGAGGAGGCGGGCGGGGGGGGGGAGGAGGAGGAGGAGGAGGAGGAGGCACGGCGCAGAGCAGAGAGGCAGCCCAGCACCAGGAGCAATGCAGCAGGGAGCATCCAGAGTTTTATGTGAATACATTAGTGTGAATGCTTTGTGTATCTATGCACCGATGTGTGTCCGTGCGTGCTCATGTACCTGAGAAAGTGTGTGCGCGCGGGTTGCGTAAGACGGTCTCTCAGTGCGTGCGTGTGCGTGCATCCAGATGGATGTTCGTGTTTGTACGTGCAAATGTGTGCGTGTTTGTGTGCGCGTATGTGTGTGCGCGTTTGGCATGGCCAATTTTGTTTCTTGCCATCCACCATTAGCAGGTTGGCTCTGTCACAAATGAGTGTCTCTCATCCAGGAGAGATACAAGGATGAGGAGGGACGGAGAACATGAGATGAGGACGTGAAGGTGGGTGGAGGTGGCGTGAGGTGTGTGCAGAGTCGTGGAAGGAGGACATTTTAAAAAGCAAATGACTAATATACAAAAAGGACTTACTGGATGACTAAAACTCACCATATTACACAACAGCATGATGTGAGGACAATGATTGTAATTATCATGATGGAGGTGCGTGTGGTATTTGCAGCAGAACTCCTCGTCTGCTTTACAAACCTGCAGCATGCCATCAGATTGCAAAGTCTTTACACTTAACGTATAGCAGCAATGTGCTGAAGAGCTGCAGGTGAGTTGTTGTGCTGTGCAACACATCGTGCAGGCTCAGGCTGTCAGTGACGGAAGTCCCACAGTTCTGTGACTGTTGCTACCTCTAGTACACAGATGTGCTTTTACAAGTGTTAACATTTCTGTTTGCCTGGTTCACATATTGTTCACGTTGTTGACACAGCAGAAATATTGCGATGCAAATAGTGAAATGTGTGAGCTTTTTGCAGCTCAGATGTTACAGACACTCCTTCAAAACACCTCACTGCTTGGTTAAGGCAAAATACATTCACTAAAACAAAGACACTGTCTCAGATTCAAGTGAATTTCGATCATCCAATTAAGTCTGCCCGTCACTGATGCGTTATAGATTTGTCATTTGTCAACATCTTTCCTTACAGAGTGTAGCAGAGTGTCGCGTGTTGTGTTGACGCACATGGAAAACGGAGAAAAGCAAGTGCTGAAAGCAATAAAGGAGAGAAGAAGAAAAAAGAAAGCAAACAATGGCTAAAAAGTAAGAGAGTAAGAGATTCTCTCCTCCGTGACTGGCTTTGTCACCTTGCTCACCCAGGGGGCGCAGAGCAAAGCACCTTGGGAAATTACTGAAACCAGAATGCATTGATTTACCCAGGATGATGTGTGTGCCTGCTTGTGTGTGTGCATGTGCTTTGCCGGTGTGTTTGTGTGTATGCGTGTTTTTGTCAGAAGGCCTTTGTACTGCAATAAAGAGAACAGCCTGGCCGACATCTGTTTAGAGACGAAAGATAAGAGCAATAGTGTGTACTGTTGTTTCAACCTTTCTGTCTTCCTCGCTCCCGCTCCTGTCTTCTCCAGTCTTCTGTCATGTAATTAAGAGCCAAAGAAAACCCTTCAACTTCTCCCAGCATGGCTTTGCATCCCACCTCATGCTGTGCTGTTGCCTGTCTTTACACCATCTTCCATTTCTCTACAGGAGCCGCTCTGACTGACACACGACGGTTTTGGAGTCAGCTGCCGAATGGTGGAGCTTTCAATAAGCCATGTTATTAGAGACTTGTCCATTAGTCTTTTTATGGTTCCATTAAGCCAAAAAATGAGTTCTGTTAATTAACTCTCATTTGTAAAACCTTGTCTGACACTCACACAAAATCACATATCTCAGTAATGAACCACCTCTGGCAACAGGCCCAAGTATACACTATGTATGCCAAAGACATGGTGCGTGTATTTAAAGGGAGAAAACACAAAATGAGAGTTAGTTTTAGAAATTCATGGTCAAAGTAAGAAACTCACACCAGCCCATTTGAGGTTAGCTAGGTTGTGTATAATTCAAACCTTTTAACATTACAACATTGCACACATGGGGGCTGCCCAGTACGACCACAGTGTTGGCTTCCACCAGCACCATCCATAATATCCAGTAACTCTAACGAGCCACGGATGAATCCAGTCATGTTAATGAAGACAGTAATGATCTCTCATAAATTTAAGTGAAAAGACACAACTGTATAAATCAATAATCAATCTCCTGCTCAGCCTCTGGACATCTCTTTGATGAGGTCACGACCTCGGAGCAAACAGTCCATCATTATGAGGAAAGTGAGTCACTGCTCAAAGCTCTGTTTGAACTCTTTATTACTACACCCACACGAATTTGTACGGCTCAACGACCGATCGAAAGAACATTAATATTCTAAAAGTCAGGGTTCAAAAAAACATTCAACTTAAAGGAGAGCTCGTGCTGGGCATGTACTGTACAGCATTACTGATCTAACGTTATTTTGTTCATGACTTACAGGAAGTAAATCTCCAATAAAAATCCAACTATTTTTATCTGTGTGATTGTGAACTGTGCTGTAACGCCACATTACAGTCAAATACAGCAAGCCACTGATAGATACAAATTTAGTAACACTGATTAATTGTTTCAGAGGTCTCTATTGGATTTACCTGCTCCCTTGTTACTCCCGTCTGATTCTTGTCTCAGCTGCGTTTCAGATGCCCTGCTTTGATGGAATTTGTTTGGTCTGCAGGAACAGCAGGGGGTCAGCTAGTGCGAGGCGTCAGCAGAGGTAGAGTAACAAGGAAAAAAATTAAGCTAAAAACAAAAAAACAAGATACAAGGAAAAGGACTCACGATTTAAAAAAAAAACAACAACTAAATAATAATGATGAATGCAAGTACCTCTGCATCTGATCAGCAGTAATCAGGTTCTGCTTTTTCTGTTTTCAACATTAGGAAAAGCTTGCTCAGGTTTCAAACAAAACTGCTGCTATTGAATGAAGTCTTATTTTGAGCATTTTACTTGTGTTTTGTAGTGACATCACCAAAACATCACATGGATGGAAATAACAGAACATAAGGGTGCACTGCACATATTGCCTTAACTGGGACCTTTTTAGGATATTAATCATCAAAGAAAAAAGACAAAAATAGACAGGTTTAGCTTTTCATAGAGACTGAGTTTGTTCATGAAAACAAATAATCAATGGAGCTGTTGAGCACCTAACTTTCCTTAAAAGCCAAACAGATTTGGACAAACCCATTTGTTTAATGCAATTCCACTCTTTTGCTATTAATAATCCTCTCCGTAAGCAGCCATTATCCACACAATCCATAATTTTCATCTCTCCCCACTTTATAATCTGCGATTGCAATCAAAAATTGATGCACAGATCCATATATACATGTAATTATAGTCCACTCTGTGACTAATCTACAGTATCACCTGTCCATCTCCCAGCTGCTCACTATGCAGCTGCTGATAATACCATTAATAACATATAAAGCCCCCACAGTGGACCGACACTCGTGCGTGAGCTCTCTCTCTCCATTTCTGTTTTTCTGTCTGTCTGGCACCATCTCCCCCTCTCTCTGCTGGTTCAAACAAGGCTAGCAAGGTGACCCTGAATCACAGGCTGTGTGAGTGTGCACGTATGTTGCGCGCTTGCGTTCGTGTTTGTTCATGTGCCTGCGTGCGCGCACTTATCTGCATGTGTGTGTGTACAGTCCCAGTAATTAACACCAGCCACTAATGAAGTCCAGCTGCTCGGCAAGAGGACTGAGAGGGAGCCAAAACCTGCCAGAAATCGCTCTCATCCTCTCTGTCTCCCTCTCCTCTGACACACTCCACTTCTGTCTCTGGCTTTATTCATCTTGATCCACCCAACCACACCCTCATTTTCTCTTCCTCTCACCCTATTGATCTCTGTAAACTTGTCTCTTTGCCTCCATGTCCTCTGCAGTTTCTATCTCTTCATTAGTTTTTCTGTGTGAACCTCACTCAGCTGCATTATAACCACCACTATTCCTGTCAACATGTTTTCCTGATGTCTCACTCACTTACACTTCCGTACGTTCCTCCCTTTACACTGCGCTCACGAACCTACTTTATCCAGCTTCCCAGATACACTGACTGCAGTGCAACTTTTTTATTACACTGCCTACATTTAATTTCCTTTTGCACGGTTTTATTTTTAGTCTCTAATATTCATGCACGTGTGTTTAGAAACAGGGAGAGAAATTTGATTTATGACACCAATCCACTGGGTGAGAAAAATCCAATTTCTACAAGGCCCAAAACATTTCCAAGAAGAGAACGAATAGTGAAATATTCAAGGACATTTCAGGGTTGGTTTCCTTAAATTACTGTAGATTAAAAATAATATTTACTAACATGTTTCCATGCCAGCTATCCATATTGAGAGTTTGGCCGTATTTGCCAAGGTTCTGTATCGAAGACTTCACACTCCTCCTCCTAAAATTGAGGTTATTGAGTGTTTTTTTTTTTCTTTTTAATTCAACAACAAATACACTCAGTTGCCAGTTTATTAGGCACACCTAGTGGAAACAAATATAGTCAACCACCAACATTACTGCTAAGTCGTACCTAAAATGGAGGTTATAACATTGCGTTTGTGTTGAATCTGTTTCAGAGAGGTGTTGATTTAACTCCACAGTAATTTTGGAGGCTGCAGTTTGTGCGTCTCTGTGTCTACAGTATGTACCTGCCTTCTATTGCACCACCTATAAAAGCAGCTCCATTGAAACTTCAACAACAAATCAACAGGGTGCACTTGTGGAAGTGGAAGTAAAATATTCATGTACAGTATGTAATCCAGGTTGGAGTTGTTGTGTTAGATATCTGACGCTGGTCCGTAGCAGTTGTATTATATTGTTTTGAGCATCACTAAACCCTACGCAGCAGGCCATTTTGTTTTGTATGACTTCTTTCAGCGGTTCGAACAATTATTTGTGTCCACACTGTTTTATCTCACTTGTGCTATCTTCACACTCGCAGCTGAAATAAAATACAGGTCAACCCACCCTGCTGTGTTACATCACGATGCTTTAAAAGAGTGTACAGCTGCCTCCTGCTCCCACACACATACAAACAAACTCAGCAAGCAAACACAACAACAATACATAACTAACCACACACAGAAGCCAAACAGACACACACATATGCACACAACACACTCTATGTATGAGTCGGTGCCATCACCAGTTCAGAGGTGGATCAGATTGTGAATGCTTTCCAGAGCTTCATCGATAGATTAGTGTGTCCGTGCTCAAGCACAACAACAACAACAATAACGGTGAACTACACTGTCTCATTGTGAAGTACTGTAAAGACTATTGTCAATGGCAGTGAGCCGCTAGAGACTAATTGGGCTCTTAACTGTGTAGCATTTGTGTGTAGTCCATATGAGTCTGACACTTCAAACGACAGAGACTGATCGACAATTGTGGGCTTTAGAGAACTCAGATCAAAACAACAGTCAACACTTACCATCTCTGTTGAAATTTTGCCACACAAATAAAGGTAAATAAGGTGAAACTACACAACAAATCAAACAAATAACAGGCACATTTTGGCTTTCATACCTTAAATGTTATGCTTATATCTCTGTTTCTCTTCTTTTTCTCTGGATGTGAGACACTAAACACTATAATAGCTCTGTTTATTCTTTAAAAAATGGCAAACCAGCAAAGTGTTGTTGCCGCTGTCAAACAAGTTGGTTCATATAGTTTGTTGAAACACTGTGAGCTGCTACGTGAGTCGGCGCTGGCCCTCACACGCCCTTGGCACCTTGTACCGTCTCTGTCCTCGTCTTAAATACACAAAACAGACCGTTAAGGATCTCCCATACAGTATTAATCCACCCTGATGTTTATGTTGCATCTGCATTACCATACAGGCCCAAACTCTGCCTCCAATGCACGTACAGAATAAAGCACACACTCTCACTTGCTACCAGCTGTGACAGATGTGCCTGTCACAGGAGAAAATGAATTCAGAATAGTTAGTGAATTAAGCAGGGAGTTAATTGTTGCTTGGCCCCTGTTTATGAAGCGCATAAAGGCAAAGCGCCTTGTTTGTCTTGTGACAATTAGCCAGCAGAGATGGAGCGAGAGGAGGTGTGTGTGTGTCCGTATGTTAGTGTGTGTGTGTGTAATTGTCCTGTTCTCTTTAGCAGCTGGTGCAGCCACACCTGGACGGGTTGAGAGAAAGAGGAAGAGAGAGAGAAAGAGAGAGGAGGGGATAAAAAATGTGTTTGTAGGTAGAGTCCAGTATAGTAAGTGTAACTGCAGCTCATGTTATGTTGACAAAACCACTCATTCTAGTACAGTGTGGTATAAAGCTTTCTATCATAGGCTCAATAAGTGAACACATGCGCACACACATAGACAAACACACATGAAATTACTATTTTGTGTTCTGATGCTTATCCTAGTTGGGTCTCTCCCAGTCTATTTGTCAGTGTGTCCTATTAGGTTTCCAAACAGCTTGTAATGACTGGTAATAAACAGCAGAAGAAGAAGAAGGTAAATCAAGCGAGAAGACGACAAAATTAGCTCTCCAGGGGACCACCATGCTCCCAGCCTTGGAAAACACACAAACACACACACACACTAAGACACACACACACACAAACAGAAATACACTAAAAATTCTGTCTATGTATTCATGCGCAGTCAATAAAGCCGACATTGGCGGGTTATGTGGGATAACAGACAGCAAACAGTTTCTTTTAACAGTGTCACAGGAGAAAGAAATGCACACACCAGCATCGCAGAGAGGGACTGGAAACGCCAAAGACTGAACAATGCGGGGGGAGTCGATGGACTTATGAGAACGTTACACTCATAAATCTTAGCTTTAATCTTAGATTGCCGTTTTGAACGCGTTCCGCTGTTTGACAATTACACAATTTCCTCGTTAAAATTTCTAAATTAATGCACTGAAAAAGAGCAGTTCATACTTATGTAACTTAATATAATGTATAACACAATCACTTTCAGTAAATCTAGCTAAATTAATATCAGTCACACATATATGTCTACATGTGCCCCATCTCATCGTGAATCCTCCCATCCCTCCTTTCCTTCCCTTTCTTCTTCTCCTTCTTCTTCTTCTTCTTCTTCTTCATCTAGCCCTCTGTGGCCTTCTCTCTCCCCCCCCTCTCTCTCTCTTCAGTCCCTTGTCCCTTCATCATCACTCACTCCCTCCCTCCCTCTGGTGTCACGGCTCGCTGGCTCCAGGTGGTGAGGGAGGGAGGGAGGAAGGGATGTAGGGAAGGATGGAAGGAGGGGGAGGGAGGGAGGGAGGGAGGGAGGGAGGAAGGGAGGGATGGAAGACGGGGGAGGAGGGCTGTCATCTGTGTTCATACCATCATGGTGCAAAGCAACATCCCGCTCAGGCCTCCAGTCAAAGTGTTTATGAATCACATTTTAATATTATTAGTTGTCTGGTAAAGGGATTTAAATAACCTGCTTTGTGGTTTACAAATTTGATTTAGTACAAGGCAATGTAGCAGTACCGGTAAATTCATACTTATACCAAAAAAAGATGGAACAGTTGTTGTTGTTGAAAACATTCTAAAATGATTTAATAAATCATTACCCGACATGAAGTTTGATTTGAAACAGGCCCTTCAATTGAATATTTATGTCTAGCAGATAGTGTTGAATGTGGTGAAAGACATACTGTAGTGACAGCCCTAGTAGTAGTAGCGTAAGTGACAACATTTTCAGGATTTCAGTGTGTGTAGGAATGGAGAGCACGTCGTGTCTGAGCAGCAGTGTTGGAGGAGAGGTGCAGGGTGAGTGAGGAGTTGTGTAAACAGCCTTTACTACTACGGATATGAAGGAACACCGACTGATCCGTGGTGTTGAGAGTTAAGTACGCTCCTCTGTCGTCTCCTACGGTGCTAAAAACTCTCTCAGACGGGACGGCCTGGGACAGGATTAGCAGTGTTCCTGCAGTACTTCATTTCACTGTTTTCAGACTGTGTGACAAGCTGTCCACTAATAACTGCAGCGAGTGACGCTCCTTGTTCAGTTTAGCGCTGGCAGTGGCACAGACGCGCACCAGCCGCACAGAAAGGCCAAGCAAGTCCTTAGCCTTTTAGTTCAGGTGCAACAGGGCAGAAGAAAACAGCAATGTTACTCGCCGGTGGCAAAGACTGTGACACACACACACACGCAGACAGACGCACACATACATGAGTGAACCGGCAACCGCATTATCCACCTCCATTGACTCTAAAAGCTTCTTATTCGCCTCATTAAGTCTTCAGTGACACAAAGTAACCACATTAGACCCTTCTCACTACTACATACACATACATACGTTCAAGTGCGTGTGTGTGCGTGCATGTGTAAAAGGGAAGTGGATGGAAGAAAGAGGACACCAGGAAGCACAGAAAGATGTGTGCACAGACACACACCAGCTCAGCCATGGCCCCTGGGACAGCTGCTTAGACAGCAGACCGACATTACTAGTCAAGCGCATCACAGATTTGACTGCAGGACTAATAGTGGGGTTGAATGCAGGTTGGCTGTTGTGAAATGGCAGATAAGCGCAACCTCCAGGTATAAGCTAGCCGAGTTTATTTAATGCCTTATTCCACATTGAGGATTTCATAAAACTGCCACCATCAGATTTAGGGACCTTTCAAGGAAAAAAAGCTCAGATGCAGCTTTTTCACCGAGGGCTATCCAGAGTGAAATGATACCGACTCCGACCAGCAGAGACAAAAATAGAGCAGTTTTCAAGTATGTCATCAACAATTTATTATCTAAATGTTAAGGATGTGAATAAGCAGAGCTACCTAACGTTATTAGAGTGCATTGATGTAAATAGGTAAGTAAAGCTCATGCTGTGGACACATCATTAGCCACCACATTCCACAGGGAGCACTTAGATCCAGGTGAGTGGCCACTCGATACCTCCAAGGCATGTGTGTGTGTGTGTGCGCACGCGTGTATGTGTGTTGTGTATGAGGTGGGAAGGAAAATGAAACATGCAGCTAGCAGCAGGGATTGGGGTGAATGAGGTGCAATCAGGGGTAATCGGCCAAAGATTTGGCTAAAATTTGGATTTAAAATAATCTCTCCAGATTTTTTTGATCACAGTTGTAACGTAGCCATTGATATCCACTACTGAATAACGTCTGGCCTGAGGTGAGAACTACATTTCTACTTCCACGTTGTTGTTTTTTTCCCCACACCATGCAATGTGGCTTTAAGATTTGTGACTTGCCAATATCTGTGTTGGAAAAAAAATACATCTATACATATTCAAAAGCAAAAGAATGCTTATAAATGAAATGCTGATGGGCAGGCAGTGAGACAGCACTGTGCTGTCTTGCTCATAATGCGAGCTAAGGAGACAGAAAGGGGACAAACCTTGCCGACAGGTGGGCTCTTCTACATGCCATCCAATAGGCAGGTGGGAATGGGGGAGAGCGGAGGAGAAAATGGGCAGGGTTAGTAATACGTAGTGTCAACTTGGTATGTGGTGGGAGGAGTCAAAAAGCAGTATTGCAGGCAGAGTAGCTCGCTGTCAATAAAAAAAATGCCATTTTTGTTTAAAAATCAACTGAATGATCTGAAACCTTTCACCCAGTGAATGTGTTTGGTTTTTGAGCGGCTCGTTAGCTCATAGCGCATGTGACACAGCAGAGGCTTGAAGCTGACTGATCAAATGCTGCCACAGCTAAAGACTCCAGTGACGACCAGAGAGGAGGTGAGCAAAAGAAGAAGGGAGAGGAGAAGGTGGAAAAAGAAACTGAAGTCATGGTTGGGAGGGAGGAACATTTCATCAAAGACAGAAACAGTGAGAGGGGACGCTGCATAGCGTTACTAGCAGGTCCACATAAGGGTTACAGTAGGTATGCTAATTGAGACTGGGCCCTAATTAGGACTAATGGACAGGGGAGTTACAGTAGCATGCTCTTTGTGGCTCTTTGTGTGTACACAGCTTGTGTTTTGTGCAGACACACACACACGTGATGTGTATGTGTGAAAAGGAGCGAAAACGTTGGAGGGTGCGTGCGTGTGCATGTGCATTTGAGAAGTGAGGTCTCATGCTGTGAAATCTAGAATGAGGTGATTAGTAAAGCATTAGTGGCTGCATGCAACACTCAGAACATGCTGTCAAGGACCTTATTTCTGAATGTGTGCATGTGTGGGTGTGGGTGTGTATGTGTGTGCGTGTTTGGGTGTGAATGGTCTTTGCCCCTTAAAGGCACAATCTTAAAATCAGGTTAGACATGCACAGCAATTAGACTATTAAAACCTAATTTAAAAAATGTAACTATTTCTTTTCCAATGTATGACTTATCTTAAAATAAAGAATCTCATCATTTAAATTTTTACTTATATCACTGTGAGTGTTGTTTATCTAAATCTACAATCAACACTTACACAGAGATCCTATGATGACACTTTATGTCAACGAAGCTGCTTTTTGATTCAATGTACTGCATGTCAAACTGGAACAACACTGAATTAACACACACCCACACCCACACACCCACACACACGTTACACACAGAATTGTGCCTTCGCCTCACACCATTACACAGGGAGGGAACTTCTTCATGATGTGCAGCTGCACAGCAGAAAACAATAAAGGCTGCCAAAAATCGCTGCGGTGCAGTCCAAGGAGACACGCACGCATACACATAGAAACAAACACACATGCACATACAGTAGGATGAGAGGAGCAGGGAAAAGAGATACAAGGACAAAACAAACCCAGTCATGACAAACAATTAAACCACAGAGTAAGGAATCTATTGTAATCCTTCTTGATCTGCATACTATGTCTTAATTATGACGAACTAGAGTGGACAATTAGAGTTTGTGTGTTGCAGGTGATGTCAACTCAACCCAGAAGTCATAATATGACATTTGTTTGAGCTGCAGACACAAACATGGTGCTGCTTTTCTGTCAAAATCAGCTCCACCCGCAGAGATACCCCCCCCACACACCCATCCAAGTGCACACATCCAAAAACACAAATAAATACTTGCTACATTCTCCTCTCATCTCTGCTTCTTCAAGCCCTCCCTCCCAATCCCACCTGCTCAGGAGTGTTGGGGGCAAGACAAACTAAACACACACAGCTCTGTGATTACACATACACACAGGTGGGACACCCCCCCAACCCAAAACCCAAACACACACCAGACATTTAACAAAAAACCTGCATGGACAAAATAATTATTTTTGTCTAATAGAAATTCACTCACAAACGCAGAGGCCGTGCCAGCGTCTCTACTATGAAGACACTGGCAAAGACAAATTAAAAGCACAAATGTGCTGTTTTAACCTACAAAACATGAGCAAACAGTCGCTCCTTTAATGCAATTTGTACATATATTATATCTAAACGAAGACACATGATGCACTGTATACTGTACTTGCCCTTAGGGTTTTGTCTCTCACACAAAAATACCACAAAAAAAACAAAAAAAAACCTCACATGGCAAGCTGGTACCTGAGGCAAAAACAGATAACTCAATTTCTCCCCCTTTCTCTCCTCAGTGTGTGGGAGATGGACTGAGGCTATGTGTGAATGTATGTGTGTGTTTTAAGGATGTGAAGTGTGACCACTGACAGTAAACCAGCAATATTCCTAGATCATTATCCCTGAACAGTTATTGTACATTTTGAAGTGGTTCTGCCAAAATCACTTAATATGAGATTGGTTCTCTGGAGGGATTTCTGTGGGACGTCACATCGCATCGCACTGAATTCGGGGTATTTTGCAAGCTTATCCACCGTAGCTTGTTCTAACCCTAAACCAACAGTGCAGAGGTTTACATATGCTACTCTGACACCTGTTTGAGTCGCTCCTGTTCAAACATCACTTTAAAAAGATTGCACACAGGCTGAAGCTACATGTCGGGAAAACGTCAATCCACCCAGGCCTGTGAAATAAGCTGACACGCTGAATGTATAGAACCATTGTTCTGAATATGAGAAAGCTACTGGCGAACAAACCAAGCAGTAAAAACACGTTTAAAACCGTTAACTTCAACTGTCCCTTCCACCTTCTTGCATGATTTCCCTCTCCCTCCTGTTGTGCCTCTCCTCGCTCACGTTGTGTGTCTGCCTCCAGAGCAGGGCATTGACCACATGGTGTTTTAATTAACTTGTGTGCTGTCTAACAGCCAAAACTAGCGGGAACACACACAGGGTGGGACTATACCATCACAGTAAAGCAGAACCTGGGGCTGAGAACCATTCTAGGGTCTCTCCTTTAAATATCAGCCTGTGGAACAAATAGTTCCTTTTTATTGGACTTAAACACAGTAGCTCAAGTATACGATAATAAAAAGCGTGTACATGTATGTGTATGCAGTATTACTAATTGACTATTGTCCTCCGTGCTGTGTTCGCTGGAGCCTAAGCTCACTAACGGTGATTTTTACTTCACACCACAAGGATTCCTCTCTAGATTTCTCACTTTGACCTGCTCTTCCTCCGTCTCCCTGGATGTTGTCTCTCTTTTTCTTTCTGACAGCGTAATTAACAGGACTGTGGGGTGCACCATGTATTACCCATGGAGCAATGCAACAGTCACATTACTGGACTTGATTAGGGAAGAGAAACCTCCCTCCTGTTTTCTCCCTTAACCAGTCAAACCTGTCAGGATAATGGTGACAGGTTTGTTTGACTGAAAAATAACAATCACACCTTGATTGTTTCACTTGTTTTCTTCTTCTTTGTACACTTTATTTTAGTTCTGTAGGTAGGGCGTTTCACTGAATGAGGGACATGGGGGTGATACTGGCCATAAGTTAATGATGGTGTTGGTTAAATAAGGAAGTGGTGAATTAAGGAGAGGTATGTGCTGTAACTGTATAACAGAGACTAATGCGATAAGGTAACACTTTCACAACATCACACACAACTGAGCCAGCTGGTGTCTACTGTATTGGCAAGATGCACGTTCACATCGGGAGCCTACAGGAGTCCACAACGTATGCAATTAGTTTTCTTAATATGGTGAATTTATGACACTGTGGTTTCACTTTGTTTTGATGCACAACAACAGGTGGAGCCTGCAGAGAATCGTAAACTGCTGTCTCGACACAACGCAACAGCCATAATAAATCCTTAATATTCAGACTTTCAACTTACTGGGGATGAGAAGATAACGAGTTAAAGATTTATATTTTGTAATGCGCAACACTAGACAGTGATATTGGGTGAACTGAAGGCAAGTGAAAAGAGTGAGAAACCAGAGACACTGTTTTAAAATGTTGTTCCAGTTGAGACAAATTGAAATTTAAACAAATTTAAGATGACTTCATAAGCCCTTGAAAGAAGCCAATGATTTGTTTTTTTTTTGTTTTTTGTTTTGATGCCAATCAAACCTTTTACTCCTGACTGCCCACTGGTGATCTGATAACAATACGACACATGTCGACACAAGCGCTGATAAAGCAGAGTTCAAGCAACTGAAAGGCCTGCAGTGAAAGTGAGAAAATAAAAGAATAAAAGACAGGGGGGGAAAAATGTGCATAGTCTCTTTTTTAAGTTCCTCACCACCAATGGTTTTGCACCAAATGAGATCTTTTTCTGATTTGCCTCCTTATTCATTAACGGGCGGGGAGGGTTGTAGGAAATATAATAATAGGAACTGGGCAAGCTCTTAAAAATAATCTGCCTCAATTTCATAATTAATCTGTGCTAGCTTTTCACATAATTAGCATGTTAATTAACCCAAAACTGCCACCACTGTGTGGATCTGTGTGTGCGTGCATGTGTGTGTGTGCGTGTTCTTGTTCTTGTAGCTCAGTGGGGACTTTAACCTGAATGCACGCTAACCCATGCAGACTAATGTAACCGTGGCAACAGGAGCTGAGGGTTGAGACTCAGGTTTTGGGGTTAGGGTCAGAATTAGGTTTAGGCGTAGGGTTATGGTGGGGTTTCTTTGCGATGATTAAGATTTGGGTAGGTGTTGGCGCGGGATAGTATAGAGGACAAGACTGTGTGTGTATGTGTGCGTGTGTGAGGAAGAGGGGGGGCATAGGGCAAAAACTGAAAGGAGCTTGTTTCAGTAATGCAGTGAAGAGTGAAGAAGACAGACAAGCGGGGAGGAACCGTAGGTAAAAGACAGGAGAAACTATACTAAGTGTGTGTGCTTTTATGTGGGTGGAGTGTGTGCATGTGTGAGGAAAGCTTTGTCCCTGTGTTTGTGCATCCGTGATTCTCTGTGTGTGTGTGCGTGTGTTTGAGACAGAGAGTGTATGAATGTGTGAGAGTGTGCGGACCACAGGGGAAAGAAGTAAAAGTTACTCCAGCTGTACTTCTGTTTCAATTCTCTCTCCTCACGTCTCCAGACATTACTAGATGACTCAGAGCGATGTCAGCACTCTCACACACACACACGCACACACACGCATAGACTCTTGCTCTACTTCAGTTTCCTACACGCACACACCTACACACAACTCAGAGTACATCAGTGACTCTGGGATTGTCTGTCAGGTCTGTTGTGGGGCTAAGGGCGGGGGTAGAGAGCGTTTGTTCCCCTGCACAACTCTCGGGCCCACCTCGTTAATCTCCGTGACGACAGAGATGCTAAGGCAGCATTAGTAGCGTGCAGAAAAAACTGTCACAGGGGAAGCTCATAAAAGAACACGGACTCCAAAATAAAAAAAAGGCAGTTGCAGTTAAACACAATTTTTTAGTTTAACACACATGTGCCACTGAGAACAGGTGCTTTCTTTCTCTCACGCACACACACACACACTTCTACAGATTCTTTTCTCGGCCTTTACCAGGTGATAAGTGGATCAAAATGAAAAAGCTGGATCTGACTCTTCTGCATTAGTCTCTCTCATGCAAAAAAACAGCTGGCCAGACACACAATTAACACGTGTTTGCAATCTCTTAGTCACGCACATACTGTACTGAGTCTGCAGTGCATTTGTTTCTGACCACACGGCACATTGTTTCAGGAGGACTGCGGTATAACTGGGGTTTCAATGTCCAAGTCAATCTAAAAAAATATATTTTAAACCAAGATTGTTAGTAAGTGCCTGCTGAGCTTGTTGTTCTGCTGCTGTTGCAGTTTTAACAGACAGTTATACAGAATACCTCTCACTGACACGTAGCAACAGAAATATTTAAGTTAAGAGCACCAAGATACTAATTATTTTGATGTATAGGCATTGAAACATGATACAAAATGACTTTAATTGTCATCCTGGAGCTCCTTTAAATGCAGTAAAATAAGCACAATACACCCCAGATGAAGGTGTGCATGGATCTGTCTATCACCTGCATGCATACCCACGCATTTCATGTTTGAATGATTATACAAACTTGTTGTCACTTTTGTTCTTGAATAAAAAAAGTTTCCTTTCACACTCACACAATAGAAAGTTTTATCTCCAACCCTCAGAGGAGCAGGTAAGTGATAAATCGCACAACAGCTGGTCCAGGAAGCGCACAAAGTCAAAAAGAGCTCTTCACTTCAGCTGTCTGTCTCACACCTCTGTGTCTATGTTAAAATAAATGTGTGTGGGAAGAGCTCGGTGGCGGCGCGGCTGCGCTACTGAACGAAAAAGGCTAAATAAGAGATGTGACATTCACAGTCATTAGGATAACACAGACACAGTCTCTCACACACATCGCACATCACACAGAGAAAGAGCAGTGCCTCACTCACCGATCATATGATTTGCGACGTGTATCTGGATCTCTCGCTCCGTCTCAAACGTCATTTGGCATTTAATACACTGGTAGGTCTTTTTCTATAACAAAGAAACACAAACGCCAAAACATTAACTTTGGTTTCATTACAATAACTAATAT
This sequence comes from Decapterus maruadsi, assembly GCA_030347415.2. Lineage (NCBI taxonomy): Eukaryota > Metazoa > Chordata > Actinopteri > Carangiformes > Carangidae > Decapterus > Decapterus maruadsi. The sequence continues at coordinate 20,052,833 of CM064893.1, read as the reverse complement.
TATTTATATTTTGAGCACGTTAAATGCGTACATCACCATTAAAAAACAATATTATGTTATTAGTCAATATAAGTACAATATAAGTTATTTATTACACCCAAGAGTGGAATGGTTTGTGTGAAAAGGCATAACAACTCTTTGCTTGCAAAAAAAAGGAGAGAATGAAAGTAAATAACCCCCCAGGCTCATAATTAAGGAGGTGTTTGAGAACAGCAATAACAAGGAGAAAGCGAAAACATTTTAAGATGTTTAATGTTTGAAAAATGTCAAACATTGGAAAAAAATATTTAAAAATTTGTCTTTAAAATTGCATCCATAGCCTTTCCCTTAGAGTCCTCAACATATGATACTTCTCTGCCCCACACAAAGTCTCACATTAATCAAGCAACACTGAAAACGCAAATCTTTGGAGACATGGTGAAAGGAAGAGGACACACACACACACACACACACACACACACACAAGTAAGACCTCTGCAGAGAAAGAGAGAGACAGAAATTAATAAGGGAGGGAGTGAACAAGAAAAAGATTAAGGGAAGGAGCAATGAAACAGAAACAGAAGAAATGAGTGTGTAAGAAAAGAAGACAAGAGAGAGAGAGAGAAAGCGATACAGAAAGAGTGAGAGAAACAAGGGCGAGAGATACAGAAACAAAGAGGGAGAGAGAGAGGCAGAGGCTCTGCTTATCCATTCATAGCACACAGCGATCACTCATGCACAAACACATACAAAATACACAAAGGCCCCACTTCCACTATCTCTCTGCTGCTTCAGCCTGCTAGACCGAGTACACACACACAGACACACACACACACACACACACACACAGAAATCCTACTTTGTCTTCTTTGTGCTGTTAGACTAAGCAGAAACAAAGGTGCAGGTAAGACAGAGGTTCCCTGGGAACTGTCTCCAACACACACACACACAACCACAACCATACACACACATACACACACACATCCTAGCACACACCCTCACACACATAGACACGCGGCAGGTCCCGGGGAGCCTGACTGTCAATATCAAGTAGAGCGAACAGCTCCCACAATGCCTCAGCACGCCCCAGCCGCAGGACCCAGTGGGGCTCAGCTGACACACACCGACATACACACATGCACACGTATGCAAGCTACAGACACAAAAGCAGCGGCACGCATCAACACCTCACGCACACACACACACACAACTCATGGAAACATACAGTCAGCAGGATTTTTGAGTCTCTTGCACTCCTGAAAATGTCTCCATCTGTTAAATGCTGTTTTTCTTATTTACATGACTTTCAAATGCAACGCTGCCATCATCACGGTGCGTAACGTCTCGTCTACTGCACTGCATGCTCGGTCCTGCTAATTCTATTGGTCGGCTGCATGTCGGAAAGCTGAAATATTAATATTCAAGATGCAAACCTGATACTGATTTTCAGTATACTTTTTATACAACACCTATCCACATTACCATACTTCCCTCTCCTTGTAGGAAGGAGCAAAGACTTGCTTTTAGAGGTAGAGATTAATTCAGCATTTTATATTAAATCATTTATCCCTCAGTATCATCCAGGTCTTCTGTGTCTCACCTTCGGTGCAGGTGAAGCCTCGGCCTTCTTTCCTGCTGCGCTGGTTTCGGGGCTGACCTCGGGGTGATCTGCCTGGACGTGACTCTCCAAGTCTTCCAGGGATTCAAACTTCACTCCACACTCTGGACACCTCAGCCCGACTATGGTCTTCTCTCCCTGAGTGTCTCCAGGCGTGACAGCTCCTCCCTGGTTCGGGCTCTGGCCGTTCGTGCCCCTGATTTGATTGAGAATTTGTTATAATTTTAGGTGAATCGAGCAATCAAGCAAGAACTACAGGTGCATTCTGTTGCACCGGAGAAAACTCTGATATATAAACATTTATGTTAGTGAAAGCATGAATCACTGCACACAACATTTTAACAGAACAAGGATTTTTTTTCTCCAGGTTTCCATTAGTCTTAGTTTAACATGTGCATTGACCTGCCTGTCAAAGAATCAGTTATTCAATACCAAGATAGTACAAAGATAGACTAAATTATAAATATTATAATGTCTACAGATTTTAATGTCTCAGCCTGTTAGTCACTGTCGACTGTAATCTACCTAATTAAACTGTCACGAGGTGTTTAAGAGGCTGAAGAGTGAATGTTTAAAATCCATTAAAACATCTACCTACAGTACCTGTTCATGCAGCCAGCACAGAGGCCATAAGGTAGGCCGTTCACATCCAGCTTCACCAGCTCCCCTTTGTTTTTGAACTCCTTTAGGCAAAAGGCGCATTTATACAGCTTGTGCTGCTGCAGCTGCCCGTTAGGGGATGAAGAGGCTGAGCCATTCCCTCCGCATCCACCTCCTCCTCCCGCTGCTCCGTTCCCACCTACTCCGCCACCCCCTCCGAGCGCAGAGCCAGTGGAGAGCTTCTGCATGTGGAAGGTGCCGTGGATCTTCAGCTCCAGGGTGGAGGTGACGGTCTGCATGCAGACCACACAGCGGAAGCCGGTGAGGGAGTTTCGGAGGTCCGGGTGCATCTGGCAATGCTCTATAAACTCTTCCTCACTCTGCAGGGGCATCTTACAGATTCGACAGGTTCCTGTATCCAGGCTCTTACTATGGGTCACCTGGAGATAGAGAGGGGGGGGGGGGCACACAGGGAACATCAGTATATCAGGAAAACACTAATGCTCACATCTCCTATCACAACATAGATACAAGAACTTTAAAAAAAACAAAACAATATTCATCCTACACAAACTCTATTGTATTTGAAAACCCGTATTTATTATTATTAGTGTTTTTTTTATTGTTTTGTTTGCCTATAAATCGTGTTTCTGTAAAGAAAAAAATATGAGCCTTCCAAAGTCTTTTACATAAACATAATAAGGTTCTGTTGCAATAACTGACTATAGCTGCATTACACAATAGGCAATTCTTTAAAAATATGCAAACATTTTTCTGTAGCGTGGTGCAGCACAAATTGCCTCTCATAGGACAATTTAACTTTTATTTTTTCAAAGCAGCCAAAGAAGTTTCAGGATCAAAAGGCAGGTACAGAGACAGACAGCAGCAAAATGTAACACAAGAGAAAAGCAAAATGTGTTTCTGCGCAAACATCTGTGTTGTTATACCTGCGAGGCATCCACACTACATTTGTTCTCTCTGCACAAACCTCTCAATTACATGCCTAAACACCACTGAAAAGAACATCCAAACATGTAACTGTACATACACAGGGTGGAAAGAGGTAGCAGACGCACCTTGTGTTCAGTGAGGGTTAGCAGAGAGGGGAAACGCTCGCCGCATATCGGACACATGTAGTGTTTTGTGGGGCCACGGTGCGTCTGCGCGTGCTCGCGAAGCCCGCTCTCTGAGAAGAACGTTCTCGAACACACGTTGCACTTGTGGTTCCCTTTGATGAAGTCTGCCTTCTTCTTTCGAGAACCTGGTTCACAATGCAAAATTATTATTGGCATCACCTTCAAAACAATAAACAGGAACGAGGAAGAAAAGGAAGTAGTCGTTACCGGCATCATCTTCTCCTGGTCGGATGTTGTGGTCACGCAGCCGGTGGTTTTGAAGCAGGGACTCCATGGTGTAGGCCGCTCCGCAGATATCACAGGCATACATGGGCTCTGAATTGTCCAGCTCCTCTTCGCCCCCGCTTGCCTCGTGGCTGTTGACTGTGTCTGCCCCCTGGCCTGCTCCTCCTCCCACAACCGCGCCCTTCAGCAACATGTTCTGCAGGTCGGCCTGTTCGGCGGCGACCACCGACGCTCTTTCAACGACACCTGCACCTCCGTTTCCACCGCTCCCTCCTCCTCCGCCGCCCCCTCCTCCTCGTTTGGAGGACTGCGCCAGCCCATTGGGCGTCCCATTTTGGCTCCCGCTGCTCCCTGTGCCACCTCCGTTGCCGGTGATGTTGCCGCCATCAAAGATGCAGTGTTTCTCCCTCAGGTGTCTTTCTAGCAGTGAGATGGCGTGGAAAGCTTTGCCGCAGAAGCGACACGTGAACTTCTTGCTGTGTGTAGTGATGTGACATTGGAGCTCTACTTCTGTTCCAAACGTCTCCCCGCAGAAAATGCACTTTCGAGGTTTGAGTCCTGTGAGACGAGGAATAAGTTCAGATATGTAGGTTCAAGCTGAACCGACTCTATAATACTGCTGTCAAGGAAATCCCAACCTCTGCTCATCTTTATTATGTGTTCTGTTTTATTATTTAAATCATGATTTTTATGCATTTTTCTACTTTTCTGATGAAAGTTAGCTACAGTATGACCCAAAGAAAGGTTCAGCATACCTGCTCCAAGTCCCCCAGGGAGGCCTGACCTCTGGCCCAGATGGTTATGCTTAACATGCAGCTGAAGATCAGTCTCCTTCCTGAAGTCCCAGGCACAGGCTGTGCAGCGAAACAGCTTCTTCTCATTGCTATGCTTCACTGCCAAATGCACCTGGAGGAGAGCAGGTCAAAGAAAGTACTTTAATATAATTAACTTCCACAGGTGTTTTAGGGATGTATTCAGTTTACTGCATATCTACGTATGTTTTCTTTATAAATTCAAAAAAAGAAAATATTGCAAGCCACTTATAAGACACTGTCTCACTCACCTGTATGGAGACCTTTGAGTCAAAGACCTCCTGGCAGAGGGTGCAGTGGTACAGGACAAACGTGTGCATGTCCAGCAGATGTTTCTGCAGGTCATCCACCGAGGAGAACTGTTTATCGCAGCTCTCGCACACATACTGGGTCGACGTGGTGGTGTAGTGCACCGTCAGGTGTTGAAGCAACGCCTCCTGGGATTCAAAGTCCTCCTTGCTGCACTGAGGGCAAGACTGGCGCCTCAGCAGCATCTCCAGGTGCGACTTCAGGTGGGCCTGGAAACCTTCAAAGCTGGAAAATCGCAGGTCACACTGGTTGCACGGGTAGTCCCCGTTACTCCCCATCGAAGGGGTGGAGTCCCCTCCGAGTCTGTGGCGTTTCGGTGAGGAGATCTCCACGTCAGAAGAGGCTGGGCTTAAGTCCGCAACCTTCGCCTGCCGTTTGTTGTTAGCCAATGGGATGTTCTTGTGGTTCTCCTTTATGTGCTTGGTGAGCTTGAGGAGTGAGCCGAAGATAGGAGAGTTGGTGCAGTAAGGGCAGGAGTAAACCTGTATATGGACAATAACTCTTAACATCTTTAAAATGATTGCACATTCACATGTACTGTCATTAATTCTTTAATCAGTAACGGAGATCAGAAGAAAGATAAAAGAGCAAGACAGCCAAATACAAACACAGGCTATAAATTATACTCTTCCCCCATAACTCTGCAGGCGCACATATAAAAAAGACCGAGGTTTAATACATCAATTATTAGCAGACAGTGAACACAACACAGTCCCGTCTCTTCTCGACTTTTAGTTTAGTGAGAACATAGGAAAATTTGTCACTCATGTATAATAAAAGAACAGTCTGGAGCAGAGCAGCAGCGTGCAGGCGCTTTTTTCTATATACAATTATTGCCCTGCACCAGTGATCAAGAACCAAGAAGTAAAAAATTTAGTCTGCAACTTCCATCCTGCTCCAATTATGTGTTGAGCACAGCATGACTTATGGGGTCAAGAGGTAAGATGCACATTTATTGCAGCCTCATTAATTGCAGGCTAGGCATAGAAAAAAAAATCATGTAGTTATAAAAGGTTTTCTCTTACATGAGAAAATTGTGACGTAAATCACTTTACACTTCATCAGGCTAATGAGTAGGTACAGAACATTCCTAATTAAATAGCAAAAAGCTTATTGCTAAGTTTATTCTATCAGTTCATTATGGTTAGGAGGTTAGGGTTAGGAGTAAATCTTGAGTAATTCTGGTTTCTCACCTCCATAAAAGACTGAGATGCACTCTGTAGTACAGGAGACTCCAGTTTGGCCACTACCCCTCCAGACCCAGCTCCACCGCCTGCAGCTGAGCTGCAGTGTGTCTGCTGGATGTGTTCTGTCAGCGAAGACTCCGTCAAGAATCCCATGGAGCACTGGTTACAGAAGAACGCATGGTTCCCCTCTACAACAGAGGATGGACAGAGTTAGGGGTGGTTGCAGTAAACCACAATAGAAAAGAAAAGAATCGAATAGAATGTCAAGTACACAAATCACATACCAACCAAAATTCAAATAAAAAATACATTTACACATTAAAAGTTGTGTTCAAAGAAGCACCTGGTGAAGGCTGAGAGAGGGTAAATAGATAAAGTGCTGTGTGCGGAGGTCGTAGCAGGCTGACTATCTGCCCTTACTGATTAAGATATTTTTTGGCAACAGGATTTGACCAATACTAATCCCAAAGACAACCATGCTCTACATTACAAAAGCCTCTGGTTTAGCCTTTGTCCGTCTGGAAACACTGACCGAAGAAAAACAGGAGCAGCACCCTTCAAAAACACACCTAATGTGGTGGAACCCGCCACAATCCCACCAGGCAGGCAGTGGGACACTCTGATGTGTTCCTGCAGAGAGTTGATGTCTCCAAACATGTCTGGACAGTAGTTGCAGTGAAACGCTGTGACATTAGTGAACTGCAGCAGTGGGAAAGCTGCCGCCGCCGTCCCTGCAGTTCCACCGCTGGCACGGTGAGCTTTGCGAACATGCTCGTTGAGATTGTAGAGCGTTGGCAGAGTGTCCAAGCAGAGTTGACACGTATGGCTCTGCTGCGGCTTATCTGCATGGATGGTCTTTAAGTGGATCTCCAACACGGCCAGACTGTGGAAGTCTCTCTTTGAGCAGTAAGGGCAAGAGTATGTCACTTTTCCCCAGTTCCCTCCTCCTCCTGTACAGATGGACACAGAGCTTACTATCGGATCAAGAGATGTAGCTGTGCTGGTTATTCTGTAGATGTGTGACCTTCATACCTCCACCTTGATGACCCAGGCTTATCGCAATCTCTTCCACCGTATCGGCGCCTCTCCTGCGGCCTCGTTCGCTGCCCTGGCTGGGTTTTAGCGTGGAGTCGGGCGTGGAGCCTCTCTCCAGGCTGGCGCTGGAGTCCGGAGTGGCCGAGCTCATGGACGCCACGCTGCCCAGCGCAGGGTCAGGGCTGGCCGCGCTGTGATTGGAGGAATCGGGCTGACGATGGCTGTCTAGGTGGCAGTAGACGTCCTCCACAGACGGGAACTGTTCTGAACAGACGGGACATCTGGGGGAAATAGAAAAAGAGCAGCGGACTCTTAGTTTCATTCCAGCATTTCACATGACTGAAACTCAGTGGTTTGAAAACGTTAGAAAGCAACACGCTGCAGTACTTGTGTTTGCGGTTGGCATGCTGTGTTTCAATATGTGTGAGGAGAGAAGCCTCATCCAGAAAGATCTCAGGACAGTGGATGCATTGTAGGTCAGCTCTGTCGGACAGCTGGGGGTGTCTGGTCAGGACGTGCTTCTCTAGCTCCTCGGTCTGGCTGAATGTGTCCTCGCAATAGTCACACATGTACAGGTCCTGCTCCAAGTCGCCATCTCCTCCTCCCTTCTTCCCTCCGTCCTTCTCGCTCCTCAGTGCAAGATGCTCTCTGTTCTTGCGGTGAGCCTGCCAGAGTCAGAAAGTGGTCAAGCTTTAAAGCAATGTGCAGCAAAAGATTCTCTCTGACTGTGATCTCATCTTTGAAAATTACTTTACAATGCTGGAAATATTAAGCACATAGCAGCAACGGAAAGAAGAAAAGAGTAAATATATATATATATATAAAATCAACTTTTCACCTGCATGTGGCTCTGCAGTGATGAGGTGGAGGAGAAGCCACGTTTACACACACTGCACTTAAACGGTTTGCTGGAGCTGAAGGTGTGAATTTGAAGAGAAAAGCAGTCACAGATCAGGCTCAGAAAAAATTAAGCGAGAATCTAAAGCAATGTCTAAGCACAGTGTTAAACTATGAGAAGATCAGAGGCAGTTTACCTGTGTGTCTTGAGATGGATCTTCAGGTGATCAGAGCGAGAAAATGCAGCTTCACACTCCTGACAACTATACTTCTTGTCTCCTGCATCGGTTGACAGACAGAGGCGGCAACTTCAGAGAGCGGTTTCATTGTGGATGTTACAAACATCTCAGGCTGTTAGATCGTGTTGATGCCAATGACACACAGAGTGCGTTGCCATGACTGGAGGAGAATCTCAAAACTCAGGTGTTATTCTGATTCTTCCTTCATTTTTCCTTTTTTTTATTTTCTTTCTTTGATGCCAAAGAAACCTGGTGACCCACTAGCTGAGTGGTTACTGTGCATACTACATGGGTGGTTTTCCCTGAGCAGCAAGTCCCTGGTTGCCAATAAAGGCATAAAAACACTCAAAATAAAAGTCTAAGTAGGATACATGTCATCGTAGTTCATGAATGCACTCAAGCAGCTAATATATAACGGTGACTAATACTCAAAGTACACAAGAAGTACTGTACAGACTGAAACGCAATGTCACGGCACATTTGGAGCACAGCGTGGAGAGGCTGTGATTCGTACTTACCTGTGTGGAGTTTGACGTGGCGGTCTCTGCTCCTCTTGTGTTTGAACAGACGGCTGCAGAAGGTGCACTTAAAAGGCAGCTTGTCGCTGTGGATCTGCTCGTGGCGCTTCAGGTAGCTCAGACGGCTGAAGAGGATGAGGAGGAGGGAGAGAATAATCAACCATTGTGTGAAAACTCATTAACAGATCAGTTATTTAAAAAAAATTAAAGTTGCTCTGCAGGGCCTTGGGTCTGATGACATGACCTGGTCAATCTTGACTAGGCCGCGTCATTTCAATATAATCAATATCAGAATAATGAAAAGACAAGAGGGAGGACACAGGAAGGCAGAGTAATATAGAGGATTATGATGATGACTTCATGGTGTATGTGACAGCTGTTCTTAAAGTGGGTCTTGAGTTATTCCCTGGAGAGAAGTGAGAAATGTATTCACCTCATTCTTTTCACTGTTTGCCTTGGTGGTCTACGTTACCATGGCAATATTCAGAATACTGTTTATTCATGTACTTATTGATATTCATGAGTGAAAATGAGAATGCAACTTAACATCCAAATATGGTATCACTGTTATAGCCAATACAGAGTGTGTTTCAGTGCTCCAGAGGAGGCACCTGCAGCACAAAAGTGTGAGTTTGATACCTGAAGGACTTGTCACAGAACTGGCAGGGGTACGGCAGACCAGCGCCTCCTTCCTCCTCGCCACCAGTGGCCATGCCGAGGTCACAGCAGCCGTCGGGCATCTGCGAGGGGGACGCCACGTCTTTACTGGAGGGTGAGGAAGGCACCCAGGACAGCCCCGCTGGGTCGTCGTCGCCATCTGACAAGAGAGAGGGAGATACAAACGTGACATTTTGAGGAATAGGGTCTGAATCATCGGCAGATTAAAAGAAAAACACAAAAGCAGCACTTTATTTTTTTGGCGTTTTATGCCTTTATTTGATAGATCAGTAGAGATAGACAGGAATGACATGCAGGAAAGGTCTGCCCGATGCGGGACGCGAACCGGGGACGCCTGCGTCTGCATATACATGGGGCGGCTGCCTTAACCACTGCGCCACGCACCGCCCCAAAAGCAGCACTTTCTGTATGCAGCTGCTGCTTTACAAAAAAAAAAAAAAAAAAACAGAGAGACAGGTGAGCACAGAGTGGGGGTAAAAGCAGGAGCATTACAATGATTAAGAAGAAGTTACATCTTTCTTGGAAAGGCAAAAGACGGGAGAGGCAGCCGGTGGGAGTTCAAATGAGAAAAACAGAGGATATGAAGAAAAAAAAATAAACACATTTATTCTGGTTACACACGCACACACGCAAATATAGAGGGAAAATGAGGATGGCAGAGATAAAGAGAGGGAATGAAACAGAAGAGAGAGAGACACACTCCGGCAGCAGCAACATCTAAATAGAAAGCTCCAAGAACTATGTATCCCCGACGGAGCCCAGAAATAAGGACAGAGTGTATTTTCTCTCCCTTCATCCTCCCTCTGCAGCCATCCCTCGTTCCATCCCTCCCCTCACCTCCCCTCCCCTCCCATCCCTCCATCCGTCCCCGAGGACCATAGATCCGCCTCATCATATTTTCATTAGGGCCCTGGCAGATTGAAACGTCGGAAAAGCGATTAGGAGATGTGGAGAGCGGAGCGGAAAGATGGCGATATTCACTCCCTTTATCTGTCATACATAGGAGATTATGCATTACTCTTTTCCTTTTTTCCGCTCGCTCCCTTTTTTTTCCCCTACTGTGTAGTCTGGCACAGAGGCGACAAAAAGGCCACGACTCCTTTAATAGACACTTCAGAATGGATTTGAGGCGACAAAGGAGGGGGCTGAATAATGCTTGATATTGTTCTGTCCGTCTTTGTGCGCTCTGTGAAGCAGCACAGTGAGGCTATTTAGCATTTCCCTGAAAAATGTAAAGAGAGAGGAGATGAGAGGAAAGGGGAGGCTGTTTTCTCTGCTTTTATCTGACGGCTATATCAACCAGGTCAGCAACAAATCAAAGAGAGAAAATAAGGAAACTAGAGTGGTAGGACAGAGAGTAAAAGCGGGCAAAGTCAGACAGGGCTTGTGCCAGTATTATTCATCCTAAGGCCGATATTATATATATCTCTCTCTGCAATGCAAACACATGGGCATAGACACATGTGCAGTGGAGAAGTTTCTCCTGATAATTTTAGAAACCTCTCAAAAGCACACAACATTTTACTTCAGCCAACTCTATAACCAACCACAATCTTGTGTGTCTTCTCTGTGTGTGTGTGTATGTCTAGTCTACTGTGTATTACGCCTTGCAGAGAGGGGGTGGAAAAGCAGATTCTTGTGATGAATCGATTGCTGGGAAAATGTAGGCACTGCAATGAGCAAATAGAACTCTGCAGGGGGTCCTGGGTAAAAAAAAAAAAAAAAAAAGTTAAAAGCATGAATTATAAATTTGACTGGAAGCAAGAATGAAAGTAGAAAAGGCTTGAGAAAATATAAGGAATAGAGATGTCAACATGAAGCCTAACAGTAAGACAACAGACAGAGAGCGAGAGAGAGAGAGGAGAGGAGAGAAAGGATGAGTGAGAAAGACCGCGAGTGAGTAAGTGAGTGAGAGGGACAGATGGGGAAGATGTAGAAAAACAGAGCATGAAGGAGGGAAGGAGGATGGAGAGGTGCATGGAAGTGTTGACAGGGTGAAATAAGAAAACAAACAATATGTCAGTCTGCAGTTCTGCACACAGTGATTAGATATGACTGCTCTGTGGAAAGATAAATGAAAAGAAAATGGAAAAAAAAAACGTGAGAATGAGATGAGAAGACTGGAGAGGCTTCAGATTCAGAGAGATACTTGGGGAAATATCTAAATTCAAACTGGGCAGGTGAAAAGAAAAGTACAATTTGATGAAAAGTCTTAGTTTACAAATCGTGAGGCAGGTTATCCTTTTTTTTCTCTTGATGCAATCGTTTCAAGTAATATTTGCACTGATTTAATTTATTTTAGTGATGACATCACATTACACTGTTAATTTGCCTTTGAAATGGGAGGGTCTGTTTTCGATCACTGGATTTGGAGGTTTTGACAGATCTATATTTCTCACCTTTTTGTGGCACTACAAACTAAGGTGGCCTGTAGTGAATGAAAAATTAAAGTGAAACACTAACTTTTTTTTAAAGTATATTTTTTGGGATTTTTATTGTCTTTAACTGACAGTGCAGTCGAGAGAGAGACAGGAAATGGGGAGGCAGAGAGTGGGACATGTAGGAAAGGGCCGTCCAACGCGGGACTCGAACCGGGGCTGCCTGCACCAAGAACTGAACCTCGACATGGGGCGGCAGCTCTACCCAGTGAGCTAAACGCCGCCCCGAAAACACTAACTTTTATGATGACATGGATAAAAACAAACAGATTCAGTGAGGACTGGTCACAAGGTACAGTATCAGTGCTGAAATCAATCCAGTGTACCGCAGCGCACAGTATTCCAGTGTTGGAACATACCGTTGTTTATCTATTTTAAAGATTTACTACAAATCATGTATTAAGTCAGTCCAAAGCAATCAGGCTAAATGTGCACGAGCAGGGGGAGCATAAGGTCACATTTGTCATGATGTATTGATTTCTGCTTGACAACATCAGCCACTGGCCTCAGACTACAGACAGTACATACACTGGGAATAAACATATATATTCTAGTTAATAGACATTACCCCTCTGTTGTAAATTACATCAACAAATGTCTGGATCCAGCAACAGCAAACAATAAAACGCACCAACTACATGGAGTTAAGTGGCGGTATGTAAATCAATGCATCTGTAAAACATCAATCAACACCCCCCCTGCTGTCTGTACACCAGGGTCAGGTCTCTTTAGTGTAGCCTGAGAAAGATGAGTGATTCAGTTTCAGACCACATTGTCTCATTCTGCTGGCTGTGTCTGGTAGGATTCACTTAACAATAAGCAGAAGGACCCAGTGTAACAGTCAAACAGCAGACACAAAGAACTACTCAAGCCAAAATGGTCAGTTGTGGCTGAGCATGATAGAAAAAGCAAAGTAGAGATCAAGAGGGAGTAAATGAACCCCAGATAAAAAACAATGAGAGTGTTTCTTCACAGCGCTGGTCCGGACACATGTGGGCCATTACAGGCACACCATATGAGTCAGTTAAATGGTAATGTGTCAGAGGTGGGAAAGTGGGAGGAAGAGAGAGGCTGAACAAGACAGAGATTCAGCCAGAGCAAGAGGGAGAAATCACTTTTTTTGGGGGGGGTGGAGGGGTGGAGGGGTGTTGAGAAAGAAGGGGAGGAGAGATTAGCGTCATTAAAGAGCTCTAATCCTCTGACTAGCGTGGCTGGCGCTAAAATGGAGGATCACACGGCTTTTTAACGGCGCCTTTGTCAGTCGGCCGCGAGGGGACCTGGCAAGACAAGGCCGAATGGCAAACTGGGAGAAACTGGAGGATGGGGAGGGGGGAGCGAAGAAAATTTCAATGAAAAGTTAAATTAGAGAAGGATCCTCGAGAGAAGAGAAGATGAGGAGTATGGACGGTTTAGGGAAGGAAGGGGGGGGGGGATTGGAGGGAGAAAAAAAAACAAGAGGGAGAAAAAGAAGTTGAAAAAAAAAAGGGAAACAGGCAGGAGCAGGCAGACGCCGACACACGCTGCTCCTACCCCCGTCTCCTCCTCCTCCTCCTTTCTGTTCTTCTCTGGCGAACGAAAATGAACGAGAGGAGCGGAGCGGAGGACCACAGGGCCCCGACTGCTCCACTCCCCCTTTATCTCTCACTCTACAGTCTTCTCCTTTCCCATCCATTCCCTCTATCCTTCATCCCTCCCTCTGTCCCCAGCAGTCCCTCTCCTCTTCTGTCTTCATCTCTCTTCCACTACCTCCCTCCCTCGCTCCCTCCCTCTGTCAGCTTTCATGTTGTTACTCATTATAGCGCTGACATCTCTCCCTCCGTCCCTCCGTCTCTCTGACAGTTTTGCCCCTACTGATGTTGGCCTTCACCCCTGTGTCTGGGCCTGGACGGCACTGAGGGAGAGAGGGGAGGGGGGGGTGTTCCAGATGGACGGACTCTGAACTCCAGAGGAGAGGGAAGAGATGGTGGGATGAAAGAGGCAAAGGAGGAGGAGAGGAGGAGGAGAGGAGAGGAGAGGAGAGGAGAGGAGAGGAGAGGAGAGGAGAGGAGAGGAGAGGAGAGGAGAGGAGAGGAGAGGAGAGGAGAGGAGAGGAGAGGAGAGGAGAGGAGAGGAGAGGAGAGGAGAGGAGGAGAGGAGAGGAGGAGAGGAGAGGAGAGGAGAGGAGAGGAGAGGAGAGGAGGACCCGGGGGTCTGTCATAAGAAACAGAAAAAGACCAGAAAGAGCCTAAACAGACCACCTAAGTCTCCCTGAGACAACAGACAAACACACACACAAACACACACATGCAAACAACGCCGCACACTCCCCGCGTGTCTCTCTAATAGGCCAGACAGTGTGGCAACGTGTGGAGGACACAGCCTTGGTGAAACACTAATGAAGAGACACACACGCTGATCGATCTCTCTTTATGTTTCTGCCTCCCCTGCCTTCCTGCCCCCCCCCCCTTCAACCCCCCCCCCCCACATCCAAACTCAGTAACTTTGTCATGACTGTCACACAGAGGGAAACTATATCAAAGCAGCAGAGTTTACAAGATGAAACTCTTGACAAAAGAAACTTTAGAGACTATTGTTCTGTGTAATGATTATTAACACGAGTTTTATTCTATAGCACAATCTCAGTTCCTGCTGGCTTTTAATCCAGACATTGTGAGCGACAAACTGGAGTAAATGACTCAATATGGCGACTGATATAGAACCAGCGCTCAAGAACATCAGTTCAGTTAGTTCACTCTAGATTACAGCGTCGGCTAAATGCCTGAAATGGAAATGCGAGCCATGTCTGCCGTGCTTTCTCTCTTTTGCTGTTGCTTTGATCTTTGAATCAAAGCAGCTCAGCTGATAACAGCAAAAAGGTTTTCAGCTCCCAGTGCAGGTACTCGGAGTGCGTAACTCGCCTTTTTCTTGCCAGTAAATTTTGATTTAATAGCGTAAATGAATGAGGAATAAATCGATCTGTTAAGCTAAACATGCGATTAACAGAGTGAGAGATACAATTTCCTCCAGATATTAAACTGTGCGTCTGTGAAATGAAGGCGTTCACCTTGTATTTAGCTGTCTACCTGCTCAAATTTTAATCCTCCTTACAGCCTGTCTTTCTCTCCCCCGCCCCCCCCCTCCCCTTCCTGCTCCCTCCCTTCAACACCCCTGCCCCCATCTGACCATCTAACTCTCCTTTCCACCTTTCCGCTTGGCCATCAGCCCAGACCTGCACCTTTCCCAGCAAGACCCCTGCTGACCTCCTCTCCCTCCATCCCTCTCTCGCCTCATCCCTTCTTCCACCGCTCCCCAGGCCCCCTCCGATGGCCCCAGGCTGCCCCAGGCGTGCACACACACACACACACACACACACACACACACAGCCTCAGACTCTCCATAGGGGGCAGAAAAACAACTTCCACCCTTGGCTCACTCTGGGCAGCCCCGGCACACACTCCCGCTTTTTTTGCTTTCACTCGCTCACACACAGAAACAAACACGCAAACACACAGACAAACACAATTAAGAGTGCGATTCAATATCCCATAGTCTGTTAAGTTTCACGGAGCAGAGGCACACCACTTGTTTGTCATCATTTCACCAGCTCCGTCTTTATTTCTGGAAAGAACGTCCCGCAGGTTGAAATAATAGCGAGTCCCTTCTTTTGGATTCATGCTGGAAATCATTCAGATGGGCAGCTGCATAAAATCTGAAGTTGCAGCCTCTTAATAAATTGCATGATTTGTGTTTTACGTTTTTCAAGGGTCACAATGGACAACAAAGTAAGTGCCATCCTTTCTTACTGACAGTGTTCTAAAGGCGTTCATTACTTTATTTTCTTGCACTGTGTAAGAAATAAAGTAGCTGAAAGAACAACAGTGACCATGATCCAAGTAATGGACCGCTCATTGGCTTTACAACTGTGCTTTACAACAATCATCTGAAGGCTTTTAAAATAAAATACTACACATAGTGCACTAGGATAGCTAGACAAGAAAATACAAGAAAGAGTTGGCATGGCAACCAATAAGCTAAGCACAGCTTACTGGTTGCAGTGCATTATGAGAATTGCACAGTAGGAAGGTTTATCCGACCAGTCAGATTGTTTGGCTGAAACTACCTGTTGTGTAGCTGTGATATAATAAAAAAAATAAAAAAAAGTTGAAGCAAGAATTCATTCTGCTGCAGAGAAGACAGAGACACTTCTGCATTTCCACACTCGGCTGCACAGAAAGTCCTCATAAGTGATGCTCGTTGTGTGTTCTTGTGGGGACATTTTGATCTCGTGAGACGGGAACAACGTGGCCTACACACACGATCTGGAAAAAGCGACCACAATATGGTTCAATGTTATCTGGGTGCTGCAGTTCACACACATGATCACGGCTGCAACCCTGGCCTGGCGCTTGGAGGACCCACAGTCCTCTGCTGCTGTCCTTGTAGCTCACATGGGATGCAGTCTGTCGGGACAAACACACACACAAACACGCGCACACAATCATACACAAACGTGCCACAGCGAGGACAGATAGAAAGGACGCCACGGCAGTCTGTCCGGGGCCTGAGCCCTCGAGGACACGATGGATGGACACACACAAACACAAGCATCCGCGCGCACACACACTAGGCAGGCTGTAGGGACCCTCACCTTCTGCCCTGGGAATGGGTCCGGCTGCTTTGGACGCTTTTGGGCGCCAACTGCTCCATATGGGCAGTGTGTGTTTGTGTGTGTGTTTGAGGGCAGAAGGTTAGGGGCAGGGGGCTAAGGATGGGGGTGGTGGACAGTGAGCTGGCAGATGACAAGTTTGTCCCTACCACGCAGCAGAATATACTGTATACAAACCACATACATAGAATGACTCAAAACAAGGTCAGTGCAGGTTACGGAATTAATAAGAGAAATTCCAGGAAGAGATAGTTCATCGCCGTGGCCTGTCTGAGGCTTCCAGCTAAGACACGTTGAGGGAAGACGGCGCTGTCAGCTGTTGGTTGGACTGCACAGCTGTTTACAGTATTTAATGCACTTTAATGCCAGAAAAGAAACTCAAAACTGGAAATACTGTCGGTCCAGGGTTGCAAGTGTTCAGGGATTAGGGATTATAAATGAAAAATGTATTCTTAAAATGCATAAACAGTGCACGGCTTTGAAATATGAAGGTTTTGATAATGACTCCCATGAATGAAAAGTGTGATCAGCAATAACTGGAAATGTACGTGATTAAAAAGTTACCCCTGAAGATCGTTGGTGGTGATTCAAATGAGTATTTGGTGTTAATATCATCTACAAACAATCATCATGTACAAAAAAAAAAAAGAAAAAGAAAAAGAAAAAGGCTTCCACACTTGCACAAAGATGTGAACAGACACAGACATACACATACAACAACAACACACACACAGTCTGTCTCTCTTGCAAACAAACATAGGCCATGTGGTAGAGGAGGGCTGGCATCTGCTTCCTCTTACCACATTTCCCCTTTTTTCTCATCATCTCTCTTTTCAAAACACTTTCTCCATAAGCCTTTTATCTCGCACTGTCCTAATTTCCGAGGAATATTTACTCCACATTTTCTTTACCGCCACATAAAAAGATAGAGCGAGGCGTCTAAAGTGCGAAGGGCCGCGGCAGATCCACTCCTCGTGTATAAAAACTCCTCGTCTCTCCCTCCTCCTCCTCCTCCTCCTCCTCCTCCTCCTCGCCAGGCCGCTCCGTGTCCATCTTGTCTGCTGTTTGTTCGCTCAGAAATGAGAACCAGCTGTCAGGCAGAGTGTTAGATAAACAACAACACCATGCCAACGCACGGAGACAGTACACCACGTATGCACACATGTTCACATGAAGATGCATACACAAACACACACAGAAACACACACACACACACACAGTGGTATGGTCCCATTGTGTGCACGCCGGTGGCTATATCATCTATTTATAAGAATGAGGTTCGGTGGACTGACAGACCGCTCACTAACCTAGAAACACAATCACCTGAGTCACACGCACACTCACTTTCATATACCCTCACACAAGCACTCTTGCTCATAAACACACACACACACACACTTCATGCACATAAGTGGGCCCTCGGATGTTTACTGAAATAGCCAGAGAAGTGCCCACAAAACTGTAATAATCCACATACAGTTATGAATAATAACAGCGGCGTTATATTTCAAAGCATTATTAGTGCTACCTAGTGGATCATAATGGATAATTAGCATTTAGCGAGACCCTCATACAGGAGCGCGCGTGCATTCATCATTCAACCAAACTGCATCCTCTACAAATGGATGTGATTGATCTAACAATATTACTCTCAGTCTCGCACACATACATACATACACAGTCCTCCTACTGTATGTTCACCTATATGCATACACGGACGGGATACCCATAAATAAATGATGTAGGCAGCTGGAGCTCACTGTTGAAAATACAAACACACTATTATACACCTATACTGAAGGCTGGTAAACAATACGTAGTCCAAATACACTAAAAACACACACAAGCAGCTTGTGTTAACCAGACTAACTGACTCCATCTAGAGCAAAAAAAAAAACTGAAGCGGTGTAGGTACAGGAGCTGCCAAGAGATGGATCCAAGGGGGAGAGAGGGGGAGAAAATGAGAGGAGGGGTGAGAGACAGAGAGGCAGTGAGGCTACTGGCGTCCCGAGGGACCACGGTAGAGGGGGGTCCTGAGCCCAGGGGAAGCCCAAGAGCAAGCTGCGAGAGGCGGGTACCTCCTGCCCACCGCTCCCCTTCACTCCCTTCCCTTCTGGAGGACGGGATCCTGGACAGCCCCCCTACTCACAACTCCTAAACCCCCCATGAGAGCAAAACGCGCACATACATGCACATGCACACACACACACAGGCACATGCACACACTGAAGAGGAGTCCCAAGGGGAGGAGCAGAGCAGAGCAGAACACCTGGACCTGCCATTAGTGACACACTCAGGGATTAGAGGCACAGACGGCAAGAGAGATGGAGAGAGAGAATGCACACTGGGATAGACGCGCACACACATACACACGCGCGCGCTATCTTCAGATGAAATGTGCATAAACATACACAAAACACATGCAGGCACTAACGAATGTCAACTCAACCAAACATGAGAGAGCGTTCAGCATGCAAATGAATTTTCGACTCGTTTTAATCACATGAATTTGAATGTTTAGGTGTTTTGTTATTTTCTCTCCCTGTGTTCCATTTGCACAAACAACCGTACATCAGTCGCGTCTATGAATGTGTGAGTGCCTTGTGTGTATAAATACAATCCACTTTTTTGGTAAAAAAAAAAAAAAACAACATCCCAGAGACCGGGACTGGAGACTCAAGTGGCGCTAAACGAGAGATGGAGAGAGCGAGTGAGGGCGAGAAGCAGAGAGATCAATGTAGCGGTGTGTGGTGATCGGCCCAGTGGAGGAGGAGGCTGCATCATGTCTGTGTGACAATCTTCCCCTTCATGTGTCATTCCCAAGCTTGTTCCCTCCCTTATTTACACGTATAACTTTATAGATGGAGAGCAGTATGGGATTTGAAACCCTCAGACGTGGACGACAGTGTTTTAGTCAGGCTGGGTGGTTTGCAGCAGCTGATGGAGTCAGAGGAGACATGGTAACTTCTTCTCTGGAGCAGCCATTGAAAATCTCATTCAGAGGTGGTTGCTCAACTGTTTATTCTACAAAAATTACCTACCGCCAGTTTCCTGCTGACTGCATATTCATGTATCAAAACATAATAAATGGGAGTCAAATACTTATACTGCTTTCAGGCTTTGTGTCAAGCTAGTGCGAGTGTTTCTGTTTCTTTAATTGGAAGGGATTTAGCCATATTCATATTGACTGACAGAGATACCTAAAAACACTTAAAGTGATAGACGAGCAGTATGGAGGTATTTGGATGTGTCTTTTTGGACAAAGAAACCTGGTGTCCATAGACAACCATTATATGGACAAATACTGCTGCGCGGACCCCCCCGCAACTCAGAGAAGGAATGGAGGACTCTGAAAATTCTCACAGCTCTTAGTCGACATGAGGGTGAGTAGATAATGAGTGAAATTTGAATTTTGGGTGAACTATCCCTTTAAAGAGCATTCTTTACTATGTATGTATACAGTGTGATAGTAACTGCACACAATATGCAGGCACTCACTCATTTTTATGTCACCTGGACAGACTCTGTGTGCTGTAAAATAATTACTCATGTATATAAAACCTTTTGCTCCCTTGAGAAAGGCAGAATTACCCACTGATTGTCAATGACAGAGAAAGAGAAGGAGGGAAAGGAGGAAAAACACAAGGGTGAAGCAATACAATGATACAAAGATAGGGGAGTAAGGTAAGGAGGTAGGCTATGAATAATCAAAAAAAGGGAGATAAATAGATAATCAGTGGCAGAGGCATTAAGAAATCAGGTGCAGGGTAGAATGACAGGTAGGGAAATGTCAGGAGGCAGGTTTAGATGCTTTATCATCTTAACATAAAGGAAGACAGCTACCTTTTTTCACACAGCCTTTAACCTCTTTAGTGGCTTCTGCCGGCTTTTATTTCTCAAAATGCAAACAAGGAGACAAACATATGACAACACACAGGTCGGTGAAAATGCAAACAAGGAGACAGACATATGACAACACACAGGTCGGTGAGAATGGGAATAATCCCCCAAGTATCAAGTTCAATGTGTCAGCGGAGAAGGAGAGACTTCAAAATAAACCGTCCAGAAAAGAGGCTCCTGTGTGAATTAAAGACCACACACTGGCTGCAACAAAGAGCAGCGCTCAGACACACACAGGGAGGGACGCACAGACAGAAACAAAGGTGGATTTGGTAAGAGAGAGAAAAAAAAGTGTGTGAGAGAAAGTGTGTGTGTGTGCTGGTGCACAGAGATCAAAGGGGGGAGAGGTCGGCGGGGCAGAGAGGGAGAAAGACAGGGAGAGAGGCCAGGAGGTCCTGTAATTACAGCCTGCATCCGCCAAGCTGAGCCATGTGTGACTATGTGTGTGTGTGTGTGTGTGTGTCTGTGCGTGAGGATGCATGTGTGCTTAAGTGTATAGGTAGCCAAAGCATGGCTGTGGAATGAAGTAGGGGGATATTGCTCCCCCTCCACACACACACACACAAACACACACCGTCATCTCCCTACTGTGACTGCCCAACAGGAAAAAACAAAAACAAGACAAGACACACACCTACAAATACACAAGGTTACAGACAAAACAACACAAACACGAGGACAGCATTCACACAAACATGATTTTGTGGAAGATAATATCACAAAACAACAACAAAAAGAAAAAGTCAAGACAATTTAAAACATGTGCATAAATGCATGTGAGCGTGTGTGCACAAAAAAAAAAAAATGCAGCACGCACAGAGACACACACACAGTGGGGTTGGGAGTGTCTGTGGCGGAGGGGTGCAGATCAATGGAGACCACTGGCTGGGCCGGTCTCCGCAGCAGAAAAGCGGATTGCTCTGGGACCCAAACTATTGTACAGCACCACACTGACTTCAAATACACACACACACACACACATAGCTGTAGACATGCAGCTGAACATGCACGCACACATACACACACACACAGAACACAAAGTCAAACATGAGCAAAGTCTGGCTCACACGCAAAACGCGCACACACATCACCGACGGAGGACACAAACAGTCTAATAGAGCGGTGAGAGCAGAGAAATGGAAATACCTCTTTGACTGACTGGGGTTCATTGTGCTTTCATGCCTTTAGAGAAGCCCCCCGCCCCCCCTCCCACCCCCACCTCACCCCCCACCCCAGCATCAGCACGGCTAATCTCTTTCTCTTCCTCCCTTTTCTAGTTTGTCCCTCCTCACCCATGTGTCTGTGCATCCCTCCATCCTTCTCCAATCTCTCTCTGTCTTTTTTCTACCTACTCAATACCACCTCCTTTGGGCCGCCCTTTTTTTCCTTTTTTTTCTGTCCATCAGCGTCCGGCTGCTCGTGTGTCCTGCTTGTCCTCTGCTGGCTTAAGGCTATCAAAGCTACAAAATAGATTAGCAATATGTTCAGCATCAAAACATGAAATAATGAAGCTGATAACAAAATGTTTATCCTGATACCCCTCGGAGGAAATGTCCGGACTGAATGTTTTGTCTGTCGTCGTGCATGGGAATAACAGCGTTGTTGATGTTGTTGCGTACATGCACACATCTGATTAACTTTCATCTACTTATAATAGATCTGGCTGCCGGAGAAACTTCGGTCCATCTCTGTCTCCTTCTGCCTCCAGCTCGTCCTCTGTTGCCCCCACCAAGCGCAAACAACCACAAACACCTGTATGGCTGCTCACCCACCTGCAGCAGATCCGTCTCCCAGGGCAAGCCCTCATTCCTCCATCTCTCTTTCTCTTCTTCCCTCCATCTCTCCTCTATATCTTTCCCAACCCCCTCCCCTCTGCGGAGGAGCAAGCTAAAAGCACAAGCATGCCCCAAAATTAATTTAAACGGAGGAATTAAATTAAAAGCGAAGCCTCGGGAGTTTTATTATGTACTAATGTTTGAACCGTTAACTTGGATTGTATTACTAAAATATGAATAATTAAGGACTGGTGGGGGCTATTATTACATCAGGAAAGAGCAGGAAAAACACATTACACTGCTGCAATGGATTTAATGGAGACTGATTTTGTCTCTGTAAGGAGAAGCTCAATCTGTGGGATGCAGAGATGAGTAAGCAAGGAGGACATTAGCATTTTGTTTTTGTAGATTTAGGGCGATTACGGTGTATACTGTACATTAGACTGTGAATCTGTCCTCCACTAAAGAACTCACTATAAGGCTACTTGCATATGCTCTCACATGCTCTTTTCAGTAAATGTAGAATAAAAGAAGACATGACAAATCTCAGCTGACGTAGTGACAGCGTTACAGCCAATAAAATGAACCTAATTTCCTGTCAGGAAGCAAAAAGGAGAAGTTCAGCCAAAACCAACTCGTAATCGTGAAGATCTGGTTTGTGTCAGGACATGGTAAAGAGCTGCATTATTGTGCACGCTTGCTCGGAGGAAGATGGCCATTATTACCGCTGAAGTTCAATTAATTACACCAAATAAAAAGGAAAAAATGTGTTTTTTGTTTCAGGGTCCCGCTCCTTTTTGACCTTAACGTCTCCGGCCAGGATGGCGGCGACATTATCTCCCCCTGCATGAAGGCCGAGGGCACGTTGGAGCCGACCACAAAGTGTCAAAGCATCGAACTTGAAGATGGATATCGAATCTTTACACCCAGTCTTCCCTGCACAGTGGATTTCATGACATGTAAACTAAACTAAGTGCACAATGAAGATAATTATACTGCAGCCAGATTGATGATTGACGCTTTAATGTAAATGTAAAGGTTAAGACGGAGTTTCATAAGAGTTTGTTTTAAAAAGCCGGCCTGACTCTGCACAGCGGCACGCACTATACCACACATCATTTAAATGTGTGTTTTAGGCTCTGGAGCTGCCTTTTCTAATTATGCATCCACACATTCAGATATATCACAAACCCACACACCCATCTTTGTGATTCTCTGCCTCTTCTCTTAACATTGTGAACCCCCACACCCCACGCACGCACAATCTCCTCATGGAGTGTCCCACAGCCCAATCTAGCTTTCCTTAACTTTGTCTCACACTGCCTCTCTTCTATGAGCTTCTGTGCGTTCATGAGTGCGCGTGTTGCGCCGCAGAATTATTAGTCTTCTCGTCGTGTCTCTGATGTGAAGCCCCCCTTATCAGCCAGCGAGCAGTCAGCCCCCCCGGCCCCCCTCTGCAGCTGTCACTGCTCCCCCCCCACCACCACCACCACCACACACAGTATTCTCTGAGGACAAACTCCCACACACACCAAATATCCACATACACTCAAAACGCAGAAGCATACAAATCTCTGTACACAGGCCCGAGCAGTTCTTGACTCACATTCACACGCACATAATTTTATCTGCTCATTTGCAGGCCGCACGGCTTGGCAACCGACAAGGGGGGGGAAATATCCAGTCACCCTACCACCCAAAACCCCCTAATGCCCTCTATACCCAGTATTCCCAGTATTCTCCCATCAAAAGCAGCCCCCACACTCAACACTGTCCCACCAACACAGAGGCTGAGGGGGGGGCACGGGATGGCAGCAGGCCCATGTAGCAGTGCATCTTCCTGGGAGAGTTCATTACTCAAGTCGGGCACTCCCTCCGGCCACCAGCCAACAGCACAGCCGAGGTAAAGAAGCAGAGCCTCAGTCAGCTCCACAGCAACCCCCCAAACACACAAATACAAAAAAAACACAAAAAAAATCAAATTGAGCTGCATTTGTTGGAGTGGAGAAAATGTTAAAAGAGAAAGAAAAGGAGAGTAAAAGACAAGGTGAGATGAAGGACAGTATGGAGAGAAAAAGGTGACTGAATGAAATTGAAATGCAGTCCGATGGATGGATGGATGGATGGATGGATGGATGGATGGATGGATGGATGGATGGATGGATGGATGGATGGATGGATGGATGGATGGATGGATGGATGGATGGATGGATGGATGGATGGATGGATGGATGGATGGATGGATCCAGGCTGGTTAAGCCAACGCAACGCAAGAGTCTCCCCCACCTCCTCCTCCTCCCCCCACCATCGTTCCGTCTCCATCTCTCTCTCTCTTTCTTCATTGTTATTGTTTGTGTTGTTTTGTTGTTTATTTGAGTGCGCTCCCCGGCAGGCCTCGCTTCTGACTTATTTAGCAGTGTGTTTTCTATCATATTTGAAAAATGAAGAGCAGATTGGTTAATATTTCAAGACATCCCACTTGCACGGGTGAGGGAGAGAGAGAGACAAAGACAGAAGGAGGGAGAGAGGGAGAAGGAGCGCGAGAGAGATGGGAGGAGAGGAAAGGAGGGAATACGAGGGAGGAATTCTCTTGTTCCTTAACCCCAATTCAAGGATTCATGCTGGGAGCAGAGGCACGCATGAACACACACACGCACATGCATTCCCTTTGCACCCAGAAAACACATTGAAGAAAAGCCTACATACAAAATGTTCACTTATAAATACAGTGCTGCTCTCACGCTGACACGCACGCCACCATGTATAATGAAGAAATACATCAAAAGAACAGATATGCTCACTGATCCCTGTGTTCTTTCACCTCAAGTCACTTCTCCGCAGCTCGCTTTAAGGTTACCGCACAAATCAATTAATTCAATCAATTCATTTATCAAATTTAAAAGCCCAAAAGCTTTTTGCGTGTTTTGTTTGTTTTGTAGCTTTTTCCCCATTTCATGATGCTGAGGTGACGTTTGGAGTGACTCGTACCGCAACCACAAAGCTCTGTTTTCAGTTCAGTTGTGACATCATAACATTTTATAGATGAACTATTTATTATAATACATGTATAGATTATTAAATAGCTACTGTATTAGTTCATACAATCATACAGACGAGAAGATGGTAGTGGAAGACATCAAAGTGTGACACAGATAACGCCATAGGGAGCCGAGCTAAACAAATCAGTGTTTGTTGGAAAGCCCACATGTGTAAGTTGTGCGTTCTTAATGTTTCAATGTGCAACCAAAGCAGTGACCTTCCTCTACAGTATACGCTCTACGAACCAGAAAAAGCAAGATGTCAACAAAAAGGCTGGTGTTCTGCCAGATATGTGCTCTCTCACATATGTAAACATCTTGGTGATGATGATGAGGATTATGATGATGATGATGATAATGATAATGATGATGATGATGGTCCTCGGGTAGGAATTATATTGTTTTTATAAATACATCAATCAATACTTTGTGGAGGACAGAAACACATCATATATGTGTGACAGACTTCTGTCAGCGTCGTTTTAATCTATTTCTCTCCTAAACAGCTTCTCATCTCACAACAGTCACCGCCATGTCTCATCAGTACACACCTGCACACACAAGCCACACGTGCACAAGAAATCTGCATGCACTCATGATCATTTAACAAAAAAACTCACTCACACACACGTGTGTGCGCGCACACACAAACACACACTTGACAATGGCCCTCCCCTGTGACTTCACATAGTGCAGTGAATTCCAATCAGGCAGTAAGCAGGACAGCTATTTCTAGGGACAAAGGACAGGGATAGGAGTGAGGAGGGGTGGAAGGAGAGATGGAGAAGAGGGAGGCAGGGAGGGGACGAGGGGGGAGGCAAACAAAGGGTTCTGGTAGCACCCAGGGGAGAAGGCCTAGAGCAGCTGACGTCAGTGTGTGTGCGTGTGTGTTCGGCATTAGGGTGGGGGTAAATGGGAGTGTGAGAGAGAGGCTGGCAGAGTTGGTCCTGCTTGCCCCCCCAGGGAGCTCTCGAGGCGTGGAGAGAACGGAGCAAAGCAGGGCTCCCAGCCCCCACAGGCCCAGACAGACAGCCTGGCAAAAACAGCCCTTCAGTCTCCGAACGGAACAGTCGGGCGGTCACTCGCTTGACAAAAAGTCAGTGAGGGTGTAACGATTCTGAAACCACGAGACCGAAACATGATACAAACGCTCATGATCTTGTGCTGTGATACCGATAGACAAGAACTGCAACATCCCCACATCGTCGACCCGGTGCTGAGCTCTCATTATGTTACTAACATGTACTCGGTTTTTTTTTTATTTCACCATTAACACATGAACTGTTTCCACATTTATTCTATTTCTTCCCATTATAATAATTATTTAAAGTTAGAGCAAGCTGGGGAACATAAAAATCAGCGCTGTAGCAACATTTTTAGTTAACCCCACGTGTATTAAATTCAAAAATACATTTTTTAAAAAACTTGAGGTCTGAACCAAACCCAAGTACAGTGACTACTACAGAAAACGACCAGGTCAGCAGAGGCAGTCCCTCAGTTAGATCAGACTATTGGGTAATGGCGTCCCCTCCCTTTTCCTCTTGAATCCTTCCCCATCTACTGTGCATCTCACCCCCCCTTTTCTGCATTTCCACTCTCTCCGACTCCCTCTCCCTTGATCCTCTCCTCCTCTCTGCTTCGTCCTTTTCTCTGCCCACCCTCTTCCCTCCCTCTCTCCCCAGAGTTGTGCTTTTCTCTGACATTTGGCTGGACAAAGGCGAGTCACACCTGAGCGCTGGGTTAAAACTATTATAGGCCCTCTCCCTGTGGTACACTGCCCTTTGCCACCACTGTCTGTGACTGGAACTGCATGCATGTGTGTGTGCGTGTTGTATGCCTACACACCTCTTTGTGCTCAATTTAGCATGCAGGAGGTTATTATAGTAAATTCCATATATTTGTGTTTTCTTTTCTTTTTTTTATACATGATACATTCACAATAGTAGAAACCAAGAAATTCAGCATCAAGGGCAGAAAATTGGGGCACTGTTGAGTTTCATTAATAATAACAAAAACAGGAAAAGAAGTCCAAATTACGACTGCGGGGGACACATACAATTAAGTCTGTTAACTGATTTGAAGTCACAGTGCAAACTGTGGTGGAACTATTTACCCAAAAGGCTAATGGGCAAAAAATGTACAGAGTAATAAATTGCTGCTTTCAAAATGCCAATGTAGGAAAATATCTTAAATGGAGCGTATAACAAATCTAAAGCATCAAACAGGGTGTGGGAGACAGAGGTGGGGAAAGAGAGAAAGAAAGAGTGGAAAAACAGAGGGAGGGAGACAAACAGGGGCTGCTTTGGGGCCAGTCACCACAGGGTGTGTGTGTATGAGTGTGTACGAGCGTGTATGTGTATGTGCGTGCGTGTGCGTGTGTCTTGGGAGGGCACAGTGGGGGAGTTTAGGGGCATGGAGGAAGGGATCAGAGCTTTGGGGCCAGCTCCACAGGGAACAGAGAAGATGGGGAGAGAATGGAGGGAGGGTGTGGGGGAAGGGAGAGAGAGGGCGAAAAGGACGGGATGTGGTCAGTTTTGAGTTTGAGAACACAGCGGGTAGGGACAGCAAGGAGGGAGGGATGGAGGGAGGGAGGGAGGGAGGCACATAATGTGGTCAGGGAGGGGAGGGGAGGGGAGGAGAGGAGAGGAGAGGAGAGGAGAGGAGAGGAGAGGAGAGGAGAGGAGAGGAGAGGAGAGGAGAGAGAGGAGAGAGGGAGGAGGGGAGAGAGAGGAGAGAGGGAGGAGGAGAGGAGAGGAGAGGAGAGGAGAGGAGAGGAGAGGAACATGGCTTGATGTCCCAGTGAGTGAGAGAGGGATGAGGAAGTGGACAAAGAATTGGAAGAGAGAAGTAGAAGGGCAGAAATGAAGGACGGCTGCACGTTCCACTTGGAAGGAGAGAAAGAAGAAGCAGAGAGAGGGAGAGAGCAACAGGGAAGAAAAAGGGGAAAAAGTCCCAGGTGTCTGCAGGAGGGGGGGGTGGGGGGGAGAAAAAAAGAAAAGAAAAGGAGGGTAGAGGTTCTGGGGGTCCTGGTTGTTGGCAGGGGTGCAGGAATCCAAGGGAATGGCCTGTTCCTCATTATCCAGACATCCCCCTCACGTAGACACACATACGCGGAAGAGGCCCCCACATGGCCCCATGACAACTCTATCCTGACCCATTCACACACACACACACACACACACACACTGACAGAGATGTAAAACACACACACACAACCAAATATATATAGTACATACACGAGGGTTGCACGCTGCACATGCATGTTCAGGGTCACACTTACAAACAGCCTACATTCCCAAACCAAAATACAATCATAAACAAACATAAACACACAGATATGAAACCGCATTTCGCATTTCTAAAAACTCAACAGTCCACAAGATTTGGGTGTGGAATGAAAGAGGGGGAAAAAAATCAATTGTATATACTTGTTTTTTCTACTGGGTTTATGGGGGAAAAAAACAGAAGTGGACATGATAAAACTGTAAATGATAAACCGCTGATTGAACGCAACTAGTTCCAGTATGTATGTATGTTTGGTGCAACAAGGATTTCCTCTCAAGTCCACATTTCACATGTTGTACACTGGGGTATGAACTCAACCCTACTGTGTCTGCTTCAGTCCTCCAAGCAAAGCCCTACTGGGTAGCGGAGAGATGAGAGGTAATCTACACTCTCTCGCACCGTGTGGTGGGATCATGACGGACCGAGACATGAACAAGCTGTAAACATGCTCAGACTCTATAGTTGCACCGTCCTTTTCAATCTGCCGCTGTGTCAGTCGAGCTTGTGAGGACCGTGCAATTACGCCTTTCAACATACCTCTCACTCTCTGCTACTGTTGCCACCTGTTTGAGTCGCCCCCTTCCCTCCTACCCCCTTATACCTGTGGGCCACTTTCTCAAGGTTCCCTGAGGTGTTTACAGCCTCTCTACCTCCTCTCACTTTCAGATGGCCTCTTTGCTGCGGTCGGAGTGATACAAAGGAGGAAGTCCTGAGGCTAAAATCTGTTGTTGTTTGCTGGCACATGATTGGATAACTGCACTTTAACACAATCAGCATTCAATCAAACACTGCATTGCATGTTCTTTTGTTAATATCCTCCCAACTCCAAGGTTTTAAACGCCTCGTATCAACTTGTCAACCTGCACTTAACACAGTAAAGCACTAAGTTGCTTTTGACACATATAGTGACTGGAGGGATTGTTTAATAAAAAATGATCAGAGTGAGAAAAACCTGGCATTTAAGAGACGGCTACAGTATTAGGCTTTTAAAAAAAAGGCAAAGCAGTTCAGTGGGGTCAACGTGGTGTTTCTGTTTGTAATAATGCAGTTAGCTTCAACCCCACTGGAGTTTGGAACACAACACTGTAGCTGAGTCATTCACAACATAATGAAATCTACAAAATAGCTGCAGGATTGTCTCAGTGTTGGCAAAAAGAAAAAAGAGAAAGATTGAATTCTACATTGCCTGTGTTATATTGACTTGCTGGTTGTTTGTGCGCTGGTTGCTTTGACAGTTTGCACAGTCAGATGGAGCGTGATACTTTGCACTGTCTGTTTATCATCTCTGAGTCATCATCTCCAGTTTTTTTTTCCAAAATTTAACACCATGATTGATTTGGCTCAATTGATACTTACAAATACGATGCTGTCCTTAGCGCTTAGTTTGACAGGAATATTTTGCTGCGTGGCTATTAATGGCGAAATACATCAAGAGCCAGACATCTAGTGCACTGAAAGGGCCTCATCTCTATGCTCCGAGGTCAGTTGTCCATTATTAATACTAGTTCATAATCTAGACCAGTCTAATGTGTATGCACAAGTTATAAATAAATGATTTAAAAAATACTACTATAAATCCAATAGGGTTCGAGGCTACTGTTACCACTCTGATTCAAGGTTTTCACTCTTTTTTGAGCCACTCTCCATTTTCTACAATTGTTGATGTTACAGCACCATTGGTATCACTGTCTAGTTGTGACTGATGATAAGAGCCAATCAGGGGGTCCCGTGGGTGCCTGTTCGTGTCATCATTCTCGATTGTGCACATCCACACTACAGCAGTAAGTTTTTCACAGTTTCAAGAAGTCTGTTTTAGGGCTGGAAAACTCAAACATATGGATTTGATGTGATGTAGGGTGGTGCTCATGTTCTCCTAGTTCATTAATGCACACATTAATTAACTGACATGAGCAAGAGTAAGTCTGTAAAAGGCTTCAACTGTACGTTGAGGTACTTTTAATACATTTAATTGTCTAGCCTTGGTTAGAAACTGATGAGACAGTACAAATCTACCTCTTATGAGTCGTCTTATTGTGGATTTAATTCAAGGTCCAGTCGAGTCTAAAACGAGTACACATCTGCGATCAAAACAGTCTGACTGGAGAGATCAGACAAATGTTAGTTATTCAAAGATATGTAAATGTATATTTTTATAATCTGACTATGTAAATATTTGATCAATAAATACACACAAACGCACTGACACACACAGGGAAGCTGTAAACCCTTTGGCTGAAGAATTCTAATGAATGTTTGCAGACAGTCTTTTCTGTCTCCACCTTGCACAGTAACCTAAAAAAAAAAATAAAAATCACACACACTGTACTGGACTAAAGATTTAACTTTTTGCTATTCACATGCGCACACATGCACGCACACACACGCATAAATACACTCTCAAAAACAGACGCACACAAATATTTACTCTCTGCAAGATCTATACACAGGCACACAAGGACAGGCAGAAGAAGAGGGGAGAGATGAGAAAGAAAGAAGAGGGGAAGAGGGAAGTTACATTTTTAATCGAGTGTTTCTTTTCCTCTGAGCAAAGTAGGACTGAATACAAGAGGGTTCGCCGGTGCCAACACACACACAACACACTTTCTTGTGTCCTTTGGCAAATTCTTCTTTTTCACTCTTGCATTAAGTAAGAAAAAAGGGAAGAGAGTCAAAGTAGGAGGAAAGGGAGGGAGGGAGGAGAAGGAGGAGGAGGAGGAGGAAGACGGGGACGAGGAGGGGAAAAGGGGGGGGAAGAAGGGAAGAGAAAAGAGAGGAGAAAAGAGAAAACGTCCCTGCAGAGTCTTTCTCCCTTCCTGGAGCGAGCGCGGGCCCCTGCAGCGCCGCCTGTGTAATTTCCAGTGGCAGTGAATACAGGTATTAATAAAAGCCCCATGGGGAAGAGCACACAATATAACCCTACATTTTCAGGCATTATGAAAGGACGCCCCCAGGGGTCCTTGGGCTCAAATTTCTGAGATGCAGGCATTGTAAAAAGACGCCCCCGGGGGAGGACCCCGCAATAGAAATCTGCTGAATTCAAAGCATTTCCAGAGCCCTGGTGGGAGCCATTACTCCCACTGGAGGAGCAGAGATTTTTTTTTCACCCTCTCCTCTCTCCTTCCAACCGCTCTCTCCCTTTTTTTACCAAACATGTGTTGCTGACATGTTGACAGATTGCTCAGTGAGGTGTTTAGGTGCATGCACAAGGCACGTCTGCTGAGACACGAGCTCCCTCACTCCCTCCCTCTCCCTCTCTCTTTCTCTTTCCCTCCCTCCTTCCCTTTACCAGTTCCCAAGTTCCATCCCTCCCTCCCTCCCTCCCTCCGACTGCAAACCTCTCAGCGCGCCCAAAACTGCTCCCATCCATATTTCATAAAGGAGAAACTAGGCTGAAAGAGAGAGACGGAGCCAGAGAGAGGATGGAAAGAGTTTAGGCAAGAGGGAGAGAGGAAGAGAGAGAAAGAGGAGTGTGGTTGGGGAGGGAGAGGAGGAGGAGGAGGAGGAGGAGGAGGGGGGAGAGAAAGGACGACAGGAAAAAAAAAAGAGGAAAAAGGGAAGATAAAGAGAGACAAAGCGGGATCAAGGGAGGGGAACGGGAGGAGGAGAGGACAGATAAAGAGAAATAGAGCGATGTAGAGAGTGGGAGAACTCTGCAGTGAAAAATGAACCCTGTGATGAAAAATGACTTCACAACAACCCTTCTCCATCTCACCCCCTCCCTGTCAACCCTCCATCCCTCCCTCTCCCCTCTCTGCATGTTGTACTCCCCCCTCCGCCCCCCCTCAACTTCTTCTACTGCTCTCCTCCCTCCCTCCCTCCTCCCTCCTCCCTCCATCCCCCTCTCCTCTGGTGCCGGGCTCCTGCTCTCTCCCTGGAAAACCTGAGCGGCAGCCAGCTGTGTCTGTGTGTGTGCGCTGTGCACTTGTATGTATGCCAAGGGCTTAGCACAGGAATCTTCGGGCCACCCCCGGGTACAGAGACACAGAGGGGTGGGGGGGTTGCGAGGGGGGCGGGGGTGGAGAGGGGGTTAAAAAAAAATGGGAAGAGGGGCACATGGCGATGAAGAGGGCAAGAGGGAGGGAGGGAGAGGCAAAAAGACAGGATGAAAGCCAAGAGGAGTGAACATAAAGGAAATGACTAGGAGCGTGATATTTATTTTTGTCAATCAAAAGCAGCTACCGGTTTTAAAACGCACACACGCACACACACAGACACACACCGACATGAGACACAGTAAGTGGCAGGCCAGAGTGCAGGAGGCTGTCTGTAATTTTGTTTCAGATTACACCCCTCCTACCTCTCCTTCTCTCCCTCTCTTGTAGAAAGTGATCTGTGGTTTTAATAAGAGTCTTGGCCTCACAGGACTCAGCTGCTATCCTGACGACAGACACACTGAGGTGTGTGTTGTGCATGTGTGTGCGCGCGTGTAGTTCTCTGCTCGAGAGGGTGATTCTCTGCATGTGTGTGTGACAGCGGGTTGCGACAGACGGTAAGAGCTTAGCAGTGGGGAGACGTCCCGCGGGAGGCCGACCAGTTACCCAAGGGCCCCTCTGCTAACAGACGTGCTTCTCCTCCCTGCTCCTGCTCCATGTTTTTCTCCTCCCCCTCCCCTCCACACCCTAACCTCCATCTTTCACCTTCTTTCTGCACAAGTTTTTTTTTTTTTACCTCCACTCTCTGGCCCTCCTCCTCCTCACCTGTCTTCATCCTGGTACTCCTTTTCCACTCCTCTTCCGTCTCTCCCTCATTTCCTCCTGTCTTCCCCTTCCTCCCTCCCAGCTAGTAGACAGGCTCCCTAGTAATCTCTCCTCTCCCCTACTGAGAGAGGAAAGCGAATAGACGAGAGTGCAGCTGTATGTGCTCAATTAACAGAGACCTCACAAATACCTTCGGAGAGGATATGCACCAGTATCTTGCTCTCTCTGCACACACGCACACACACAAACAATTTTCCACCCACACCATCTCGCCGTCTAAGAAGCAACTAGCTGGGTTAATGACTTGCTATTTGTCACTGACAGAGCCGGTTTCCACCCCCCTGCCTTGACTGACAGCTCCCTCGTTTACTCCGTGCCTACCTTCTCATGGCTTCCTCTTCCCCCTCCAGTGGCTTTTACTGACATCTTTAACAATCTCTCGCCCTCTCGCCCTTCTCACTCGCACCTACCCGTGCACGTGTGGACACTGTTGACATGTGTGTGGGTGTGTGCAGAAGTGTGTCTGACTGCCAGGCAGCTTTTTATATAAAACCCCCCCTTGTTAAATGGACAGTAGCCACAAACAAAGAGGGGCCTCCGCAGCCTCTATAACACATCACGACGACCCAACCTTACAACACTGAGGCCAGAGTGATAACTTTTGGGTATCCCCTAATGGGTTGAGTTTGTGTGTCTGTCTGTATTTGTGTGTGTGTGTGTTGATGTGGCGGAGCAGGGCCAGAGAATGTTCTCCATTTGATCTGTAGGAGGCTTTTTTCCGCTCCTCCTCTCCACAGGGAGTCTCTGCTCCACATTCTGACTCCTACTGAGACCCATCGACACTTCCCCAACTCGCACACTCACTCTGTCTCTCTCACACGTACTGTACACACACAGGATATAGGCCCACATGGACCGCGAGTAGTAGACACGTCACACACAGTGTCTATTACACACAATATACGATATATCTCGGCGAGTGAGCTGGAAAAGAGCCTCTTAAAGATGAAGGTTTGGCTCCACAGTGAAAATAAATCACTATATTGCAGTTCACACATTCAATCAGCATACAGCGCATGCATGCACGGTGTTAGGAAGTTACTTAACTGCATACAACGGCTTATAATTACCAAGGAATCACATTGACAATTTCAAACCACACTGGCTTAAAGGTGCAGTGCCAGAGAATAACAATGGTATTTTTCACTGAGGCTCCTAATATGGATCACGCACTACACAACCAGCTGAGCAGTCCAAGCTCATGCACATTAATGCGGCATTACATTAACCAGATGTGTAGGGTTCTGTGGGTATGTGCGTGTTTGAGTGGGCGCACACACATTTATGTGTCATTGATCTGTGCCACTGTGTGTGCGTGTGTGTGTTTGTCCAATTTCCACTCAAATTAATGGTGCCTCTTTATAGGCCTTCTGCTAGAGTGGCACTGAATTACTTGGTGCTTCACTCTCGCACCTGGGACCCATTCGATGTTATAGCTGCGGCTAGCTGCTAACTTGGGACCCATTTGCTACAACAGTATAGTTAGCATTACAGATACCAGTGGTTTTTCTGCACTAACTAACATGGTTTGTAAAGCAGCACCTGGGGCCCACACATGTACAGATATTATTCACCACTGGATCACTGACAACATGTCTTCAAGAGACTTGATGAGATTAGCACGAGCACATTTCATGTTGCAGACAGATGCAGGATGAGATCGTTGAAGTGGGTAAAAAGTGTTTTATATGCATTTCTTCTGTATTAAAGTGTGAATGCGTTAGACGCGGCAACCCTCCCAGCTCTGATGCATCATCTCTCTACGCCTTGAGTTAGCTAAACCAAATGTTTTTTGTTTTTGCAAAGCTTACAGGGAGCTAACATCACCGTTGCATCATCGCTAGTTACTTCTGGCAAGATGGCCCCCTGTCTGTCACCCCCAACCAAGATGGCTGATGTCTGAGTTGTTTGGTTCTGCTCAGGGACAAACACACACACACCACCTACAAAATGCATGAACACATTAACTCTCTCATGCAGATCTTGAGTGGCGTGTGTTTATCCCCAACAGACTATGTGTGTTTTGTGCGTGCGTATGTGTGTGTCCCATGGCCTCCTACTAAACTGGCTCCCAGGGGCCTCCACCAGAGAACTTAAAAGGATTCTTTAGTCCCTGTTTTTTAATTTAGCCTTCTCCTCAATAATAACCAGAAAGCCATGGTCCTATCACTAACTTCACACACGCACACACACACACACACAACAAATACACACATACAACCATATAATAGCAAACACCAACAAATGGATGAACCCAAGTACACAACCCCCCCTCCACCCCCACCCTGCATGCAAGTGCACACACACACACACATCCCGCCAAGCTGTGGGATTACTCTGCAATCTCAACCACTCTTTCTCCAGGGAAAAACATGTTTTATCATTTCATTTCATTTCTTTCTTGTGCGCTCCCTCTTACCCTCCCCTTCCTCCCTCGGCTTTCTCGCTCAGCAACATGTAGCCCTCCCCAGACTCCAGAGCTGAAATCACAGGCCACATCCCGCGCTCTGATAGCAGCCCTGTGCTTTTGGCGGTGTGATTCTCTCCGAGTGTGTTGCTGTATGTGTGTCTGAAGTGAAACGGCACGCAGGAGTAAATGACTATGTATGCGCGTGTGTGTGTGTGTACTTTGGGGTAGGGTAATTTGTTGGTAATAAGAGTGAGGGAACCAAAAAAACAAGAACAATTCTGAAAAGCATAAACAGGTTTCCCGTTTTGTAAAAAAAAAAAAAAAAAAAAAGCAATTACCAGTTCATGTACTGTATGCTAAATTACATCATGGCTTACTTTGAATTAGTGTAGGATTAAACTGATTCTTCACAACAGTCAGCCATGGCTAACACGACTTAAGTGGAACAAGTCTAGAGTCTAATATCTGCGAGAAAGGAGGAACACTCATCCTGAGCCTCAAGCACAGTGAAGTACTGTATGTTGTTGAATTAACTTCATTTACATCATTCTCATAAGTTCTAGTTATTTAAGACCATGAGGCCACCGAAGCGCCAATCAAGTTACTGTAGGCACTTTGTAACATTATTAGACAGCACAGGACAAAGCTCACTGTCACCTGTCCTCCCTCTCTGTCTTACTACATACTATAGAATTTCAGCTGCTCATTTCATTTCTTTATTCTTGCATCTCCGAGCATCTCCCTAACGCCGTCAGTGGGATTGGATGTCAAGTCAGCGGGTGAATAAGAGGTTGCTGAGGCAGGGGTCTTATCATCTACATTACACAGTCTCTGGGAACACTGTCTCTACCAGTTTAAACAAAGCCCTCCATCACCACCCCTCCTTATTTCTTCATCCCCCTATCAAAAGTAAACACACACACACACACTTGCTAAGAGGCAGACTGCTTTGCAGTGGCAAGAAAGTGTGTGTTCGTGTGTGTGTGTGTGTGGTGTGCGTGTGTGTTGGCTTGTTAAGCGAGCGTTTGGATTAATCTGTAGGAACCAGATGCCCCCGCCGCGTTCCTTTCAGCCTCTCCATTAATTACACCAGTACTAATAACGGCTTTTGTGGAGTGTGTATGTGTGTGTATGTGTGTGCACAAGTCTGTCCCTGTGGGACATATGGGCATAACTGAATCCAATAGCTATAGGTATTCAGAAACAAGGGAGAGTCTGAGTCACCCAGGAACTTCTAAAATTGGTGATTCTGCATGATGCAACTAAACTCTTTCATCTCGTCTGAAAGCAGCGCATCCTTCCCACTGAAGAACACGCTTATAAACTAGACATTAAATCAGTTTAATACCACAGTTTCAAATATTTCCATTTGTTGTGGCAATAGTTACATTTCCTTTCCTTTATTTTGCTTCCTTTTCATGTTTTCCCTCTTCTGATTATTATATTTCACTTGACAATTTCTAATAAATTTGTATCCTATAAGTCTACAAACGCACTCTGGCTCCTTCATATATGATGATTGTGGACATTTAGTTGTTCACAACAATAAAACTCTTACCAGCGGGGCAGTGGTTGGTTCTGTGTTCGGTGAGCTCGGCCAGGCAGTCAAAGTCCTGCTGACAGTTGTCACAGGTGAAAATGGACTCGTCATCTAGGTCGTCGTCGTGTTCTCGTTCATCACGGTCGTCGTGCTCCTCTGGTTCTCCATCTTCGGCTCCTGTCCCCTGACCTTCTTTGGCCTCTGTGTCTCTGTCAGATGCTGGGACTTCTGAGGACACAAACAACATAGAACCACAATGGTAATCAGTACGCTCCTCTATGCAGACCCAGGAAGACTTCCTCTTTTTGAATTGCTCTTACATTCAGTAATAAATAGAGGGACATGTGACACAGTCCAAGCTATATTTGATTTTTGAGCCCTTGTAAGTTTATTTATGATCATGACCTTGTATCACCTAAATCACTTGTCATCTTTATTTTCTGAAGTTGTCTTCACATTTTTAGATCCAACAAGGCTCTCCCTGGAGTAATAATATTTTCGTAATCTTTCCACCAACCGTATTTCATCAATGACATGTGCAGCCTGCCTTAATTGCACTGAGCGTGTGGAACGTCACTTTAGCACGAGACGGAGTGTGTGTGAATGTGTGTGTCCTGGTAGCAGACAGGCAGAGTGTGAGAAGGGACCAGTGAAAGGCTGCATCGGCCCAATCCTCACTTCTCCATTGTGTCGCCATTTTCACACCTTATTAACACATTATAAACGCTGAGGATCCAATAGGACTGACACTGAAGACACCAGCTTGACAGAGGGAGGGGAAGGAGAGGAGAGGAGAGGAGAGGAGAGGAGAGGAGAGGAGAGGAGAGGAGAGGAGAGGAGAGGAGAGGAGAGGAGAGGAGAGGAGAGGAGAGGAGAGGAGAGGAGAGGAGAGGAGAGGAGAGGAAGAAAGTGTGATATCCATACATGTTTATGCCAAATATGTTCAATCAGAGCTTTAGTGAGGTGGACAACCCAAAAACAATATGGCTCCATCTCTGGCTGTTGCTGGACACAAACACTTCAACCACGACTTCAGGAGAGAAAACGTGAGCTAAATGAGAGCGAGGTGCGGAGGCTTCAACCCACTCTGATTTATGATGGGAGAGGTGTGGTGGGAATGGGGGATATAGGGATGCTGGGAGGTGGGGAATGGGGGACTGAGGTGATGGGGTGTTTGGGGAGCTGCAGGAGAGGAAGACAGTGATGAAGGGAGAGAAGGAGGAATAGATGAAGGGATTGGGGAAGGACAGAGGGAGGGTTTTGGCCATCTGTCCAGTGGTGAGAGCACCGTCTGGCCAGGGAGAGAAAGTGGCCCCTTGGCTGACAAAACGCATGCACGCGCACACACTTGCGCTCACATAAACACATCACACGTACATGCACGCTGCAGGCACACCGGTCATTGTGCACTCGCACACAGATACGGATACACGTGTGTGCAGCCGTGCACACAGATGTGTACACACTAGCGTCACACTGACTGGATATGTAAATAAATGCTCACATTCACAAATACACTTAGATTTATGTGTGTGCTGGACTGGAAATATGTGCAGTCGTGTTGTGCGACTTAAAACGACTCTACTAGATATAACCAGGATGTGATTGTTGATTATTTTCACAGAACATATTTTATTGAATATTTATTGTTAAACTTTGTCCTAATATGGATTGCATGAATTGACTAAAACCATATTTTGTGAGGTTACAGTGACCTTTGACCTGCAACCACCAAATTCTAATCAGTTCATCATGGAATCAAAGAGGATGTTTTTTTGTTTTTTTGTAATAGAAAATGTACTCTTGGCCTTTCCCATACAGTAGGTCTCATTCAGAAGAACATAAGACTGCAACCATGACCTTTGACTTCTATAAACCTATAATTAATTTATCTGAACGGACATTTGTATGAAATCTGAACAATTTCCATCGAGCCGTTACCGAGATATCTCCTTCATGGGAATGGGACAGAAGCCTGGAAAACATAAAGTCTGTGGCCACAGCTGTCGCCGATGCAAAGGCATAAAAAATATAGAATTTCCACATATGATGGAGAAGTAAAGATTGTCCCTGTTGCAACAGATTTTAAAACCAAATGTTACCTGGGAGGTTTTATAGTCCCAAATGCATCACTACCAGAAGCACAGGAGCACACGTTATAGGTTGACTGAGTTTGACAACATATCTGTGCCTCTCTATTCGCCCCTTCCAACACCGTTAAACTATAAGGATTTCTTACATCCAAAACTGACCTTTAGGAAATCCCTTTCTGGAGTGAGTAAGCCTGCAAACGGCTGTCTCACAGTGTGGACAGGGAAAAGGAAGCTTAACCTGAAACGACGGCGCTTAGACACAGCGAGGGACTCACCTGTGACTCTCAATTGTGATCGTTATTTTATGTCGGCGCAAAACACAACACGGCCGCTGCTGTCCTTAACCTGCGTGTATGTTTATGTTGTTGTTGGGATTCACTTCACAGGCATAAAATAGGGAATTTACAGGCAGCGGCCCAGGAGCTCCCGTTCACCTTGGTTTACAAGCAGCATTTATGATCACCCATTTCACACCCATTCAGTTGTCTCAGCAGATATATTTTCCTCAGTGTGCTCCAGGTGTGCGTATAAACATGTTTTTAAAAACCACCTGAAAATCCATACGATATGTGGCAGTGTAGAAATGTTTTAAATCTGAACACTGAGCTGGACCCAGTCTTATAAATCTGACATTATTTGTCTGTTTTCCTCATTTTTGTCTTATTTTCTTCCTAAACTCCCCAACATCTCTTTTTCTCTTTCTCTACAATACCCCACCCCCACCACACCAGAAAGAAGCAGCAGGCCTACTTAATGAAAGCAGGCAACTCCCATGGGTGCTTAGGGTGCAGAGGGGTAGTGTGTGTGTGTGTGGTGGGATATTGATTGAATAGTACGACACTAGTCCCTTGCAAATAGTATGTGTGCACCATCAGCACGCAGTCCCTCTCTCTTTCTCTCACACACACAGACACAAACACACAGCCATCAGCGGGATATAGGTATAGTCACTCATAGACACGCAGACACCCACATGCACGCACGCTCGCTCTACAGAGAACCATTATCTCTGTGTTACAGACTGTCCCTACGCCAGGAATAACTGCACATTCTCTCACATAAACACCAAAAGAACACACACGAGCACAAACACCAACTCTCCAATCCTCAACCCAGACACCCCGTGTTATTCTTACATCACCCCGAGACACACAATAAATCAAAATTAAGTCCTGTAGTAAAAATATACAGAAAACGTTAAAAATAGGAATTTTCAACATTAAATGAAAACCCACGGCATATGCGCAATAACTTTGGCGTCAGAGTTTTGTTTCAGAGGAATGGTTTTCTAATAGTCCTTGAGTCACCGAGCCCTGCTGATTTTTATTCTAGCCATGTAATGAGGGACTGAATCACACCTGAGATGCACAGTCAATGCAATTAAATGAATCAACTAGCTGGTAAAATAGAAAACCAGCAGTATCCGAGGTCCTAGAGACAAAGATTGAAACCTATTGTTTGGTAGAAGAAAAATTTACTTATGTGGGGGGGAAAAAATCATTTACTTTTTACTTACTTGTCTGCAGTTAGATATATAGTATTTAAATGCCAATATTAGCAGTCTGGCTAGTATAAGAGTATTTGGTTAAATGTGCAGAATAAAGATTCACTTCACTTGCATCCACAGCTGTTAATTCGGCCTAAGAACTGACATGAATGCCAGTATTATTATGTATTTTATCAATGGATACAAAATATACTTTTCATCAATAACACTATGATTGCTTAACCACGTGTAGTTTTTTTTTTTTCAGACTGATCTGGGACCCTCATAAATGCAGGGGCAATAAATTGGACCTACACGCTTCACATTCATATTAAATATCAAGTGCTATTTTAAGAAAGTTTTCATCTGCACAGCCATGTGTGTGACACCGCGCAACATCAGGGTTGGAAGTGGAGAAAAGATGTTTTTACACCGCGCGTCTCCTGAGGAAACGTAATAAGCAATATTCTTGGCTGCACCCACCAGCCTCAGTAACCCGATGACAATGGGCTGTTTATTAACAGATAAAAATATAAATATATAAATGGATACCTCAGGAATAATGAGGTCACTTTGCATATCTGCAGGAAAGATATATGCAGGTGGTGTGTGTGTGCGTGTGTGCGTGTGCAGCACGAGTGCGTGTTCATGTGTTTGTGCGCACCCTGGGTAATTAGATAAAGAGAAGTGAATTAGCAGAGTCCACAGTGCAGAATGATGTTACATAGCCTAACCACGCCTAGCTGAGACCCACTAATCACCACTCGTTAGATTCACAGACGAGTGTGTGTACGTGTGTTTGCGTGTGTTCGTGGCATGGGTGTGTTTGTTAAGATTGTCCGTGTGCGTGTACGTGTGTGTGTGTGCGTGTGTTCGCTCATTACCCATGTTAAAATGAGTTCATTGAGGTAATTAGCGAGCTAAATGATAATAAGCTGAAGCCATAAACATACCACAAAAGGAGACAGATAGACTATAACAGTGGTGTTGTTTCGTCTTGCTTGAAAAAAGCGGGATATAAACTGAACAGAGAAACCTCAGCACACGATCCAAGTTCGCTCAATGTGGACACACTCCATCCTCCTGTCAGACTGGTAGTTTCACAGCGCTGTCGCGAGCCGCTGCCAAGACAAACTAGTGGACACACAAACTGGAACACCAAAAATCAAACGCACACAGTCAGCATGACCACCGTACATCTCCATAGAATCCTGTGGGATGAAAACTGGGGAACTAATGAACTTTGGGAAGTGTTCCTGAACTGCCCCTGGGCGATAGAAGTGCACTAAAAGAGGAGCTGAAGGGGAATAAAACATACCGTAATACTGCAAAGGTATAAGTAGTTATTCAAGTGTTAGATTTGGCAGTCAGGAGCTGGGACTGTGGCCTGTCTGGGACACACTCTGCAGCTCAGAGAGATGTATATCTGCTAGCCAAGCATGCATAAAACACACACACACTCACCTATGTCTGTGTGAGCCTAAAACAGGCTTCAAAAGGTGGTGAAAAAAAAGCGTGTGTGTAGCTTCCAGGAGAATGTTTAGAAACCAAACAGTCTGGACACAAGGCTTTCATTCTGCTCCACATCGCACTCCACACTGGTCCAGGATACACAGGCACCTGGCTGGGCACCACCACCTTCAGCAGGCCTAAGAACCAGCCACAAGGTTAAAAGCAAAGCTGCATCATATGACTTACATAGAGCACCCAACGGGCAGGGTTTACACAGTCAAAACCCTGGATAATTCACACAAGATCGGCCACGCTGCACGATGCAGAAAGGTGCGTTACAGCTACTCTCAGTCATTTCAAAAGATTTCTACTAATTTGCGCGTCCAGGTCCAACTGTGTGGTCATTAAGCACGCTCAAACGCTGATTGAAAATCTCTGTGAATGTCATTTGTTCCTGCTGTTTCAGTTATCACTGTAAACACAGGTTATTGTTCTTCAGTCATGATGAATCACAGTCTCTACTGTACAGTTAGGAAGCTGTAAACAGACCTCTAACAGGAGGCTTGTGATGAGTTCCACCACAACCTTCAGCAAAATACCCAAGTGGAGTAGTCACTTTAGGCCCAATCCCATTTCTCTTTTATACCCCTACCCCTACCCCTACCCCTTGCCCCTCGCCCCTTGTCAGTGAATTGGGATACCCCTTCAACAATCATACGTCATCACGTAAGACTGATGAGCTTTTGCCAGAAATCAAATAGCCTTGTACCATATAACTTAATAAATATAAGATAGAACTTAATTGATCGGTTCATCATTAATTTATTGATGTAAATGTGTGATTTTTACAGAACCCAGACGCAGCGGATGTCTGATACCTTGCTCTTTTCATTCAAAATAATAATGCTCCAGTCAGAATTGTTAAGTTTCATTAATGAGACTAATATTTAAATGCTAAAAATAATTAAACCAGCCGGTGGTAAACCTCTAAAAACCCGCGGGTATGTTAATTAGCGACCGTCTTTTCTCCCAGGACGAGGACGTAATGTAGCCGGCAGACCAGCGCTGCAGACCGGCTGCTGCCTCTGTGAGGAGCCGCTCCTCCTGGAGCTTCGCTTCTCCGAAAAAAAACGTCGGCGCGAACGAACTTCTAACCAGCCGTCATTTGGACAAACTAACCGCACATTTGGGACCAGAACAGCTACTTTCTCGCATGAAAATGTTTTAAAATGACATAATAACAGCGCTGCAGTGAGAAATAAATCAGCTTTTCGTTTTACAGCCACCGCTGCCGGTTGCCGCCAGATGCATTCTGGGAAACTTTTCATACCCCTCCGTTTGGAGTGTGCCTCTGGTTTGGAGGGGTATATAGCCCTACGCCTTTCCCCTACCCCTCCGTCCTTTTTCACGTGAACGCGCAAAACGGAGGGGTAGGGGTGAGGCGTAGGGCCAAGGGGTGAAATGGGATTCAGCCTTAGTGTCAGTGTGGTAAACATCAGCAAGACATGACAGCGTTGTCAACTGTTGACATCTTGTTGTGTTTTTTTTGTTTTGTTTTTGTTATTAGTATTCCTCATACATGAGCTCCAGACGCACCACAAGCAGTGTTATAGTTCTGTAGTGCTTCACCTATAAAAGCTGCTCGAATGGCTGTTTTTCACAGCAGATATTTGAACCTCATTGAGGAAAAAAGCACAGGTGTTACAGTAATGATGGCCCTGTTCTATTCATCTGCCCCATCGGCCCATGACAGACTGACCGACAGGGAGCCGTAAACAGAAGCAGCTGAATGAAAATCAACTATTATCTTAATTGTTTACAGTTGTGCTTTTTTTCTGCAATGACATGTTAAAGGTGCAGTGTGTAAAATGAGGGGGAAACCGTGATATCTAGCGTTCAGATTCTAGACTGCAGCGCTCACTCACCCACACTCAGCCCTCCCGTCGGCAAAGTGACGGTGGCCTCCGAGGACAAAAAAAAACTTGTCTGGAAATATATATTATAACTCAAAAACCTCTCACTCTACGCTCTACCGACTAACTACTAACTCACTCTCTCTGCGGTTTCCTCCTACTTCTTCTTTCCTTCTGCTGCCTTCTTCTTTGGTTTATTTATGCATGCAGAACGTGCAAAACTTGTTAAACGTGCTCTCTGGCTGGCTAGACTGTCCATTGGGGCTGCCATACAAATATGGCGGCGAAAGATGGCGACAGTCTCCGACTCTCCGTAGCAAGCTACAAAACTACAAAAAAAACAAACAGATTTTATTTTATACCGATTATACACTTGCACAGATATATTCATGGGTAGTATATTCAAATTTTGCCAATGAACGTCGCCAAATATTACACA
The DNA here is from genome assembly GCA_030347415.2 of Decapterus maruadsi. Lineage (NCBI taxonomy): Eukaryota > Metazoa > Chordata > Actinopteri > Carangiformes > Carangidae > Decapterus > Decapterus maruadsi. The sequence goes on along the minus strand of CM064893.1, from coordinate 20,008,489 downwards.
CTGGACCTTTAAGACCGCTTGCAGAATAATAAATGTTGGTACATATTCTGAAGACAATAAAAACCTCTTATAACCATTATTATAACCAAAACCTCTAATGCATCTTGAGTGTAAAAACAACAGCTCTGCAACACCTTCATAAAAGGTACATGACACCACTTGATTGTAGTCACTGCATTATTCTAAGAGGTGTTTCTCTACATATCCACTATTTACCCAGCCATGCTTACAATGGCTTTTTACAATGGGAAGATACAGTTAGCTACACAGCCCACAAAGGCCCAACGATCTGAGCTCAAAATGTTGAGAATCAAGCAGCAACAAAGAATAGTGGACACATTTGGCACCAAGTGCACACTCAACTGCACACTGACACACACACACACACAGGCTGAACAGGTGCAGCTGGACACAACAACACAGCCCTTGCTCTCTCTCAGGAGATTGACTCCCCCAGCCCTCTCTCACCCTCTGCCTCACACTGTTTGCAAGTGTGAGTGTGTTTGTGTGTGTGTGTGCGGGTGTGTGTTGGGTGGCTATATAAAGAAGCCATCTCTCCTCTCCTCTCCTCACCCCCCTCCCTCCCTCTTACCTTCCACCTCATGTTCTTTTCCCCCCCCACTATAGCCTGTTTGTATGTGTTTTCACAATACAAGCCACACCCCCTTGGGAGAAGATCTGTGCCACAGGGTACCAGCCATGCACACACGCACACACACACACACATACACACACATATACACACAGACCCTTGGGATGTGGGATGTGCTGCGGCAGGGGAGAGCAGCACCCAACACCAATGTCTGGAAACAGGATGATGAAAGAGCCATTCACGTCATGGAAGGAAGCAGACATGACACGCACACACACAGACACACACTAAGATAGACTGTATATAAACAAACAAACACATAAAATTCAGTCGGACATGCACTGCACACACGCTGACAGATCGGCAGAAAAGAGTTTTCACAATTAAGTTGACAGCTGCGCACTTATTTGAATTTGTGGTACACGCACCAACAAAAATTGCACACATGAAAAAAAAACAAAAAAACAAAGGGTTTAAATGCTGCAATACAGACAAAAACACAGATGCTGTCACAAGCAGGCAATGCACACACACACACACACACACACACATAGACAGGAACTGTTTTCCTGTGGTAGCCTTGGGGAAATTAAAACTACATTATGGACCTCCAGAGGGTAGCGGTGAGAGAGGGAGAGAGGAATAGGAAAAGAGAGAGGGAGGAAGCGAAAGAGAAAGAGAGAGAAGGGCCAGTGTCCTGTTTATCTCAGCGCTGGTCATCATGAAGATATTACAGTCAAGCCACTAATTTCTCCTTATCCTCCCTCCTCCTATAAAATGCTCTTTTTTTACATTTTCTCCATCGCGTGTACTGTATCTCCCTTCCTGACAATGATCACATCTCTGTATCAGATGGAGGGATGGACAGATCACGGATGAGATTACGTATCCATCAATCTATCATAAAGTCAAGATATGAGTAATACATTTCCTTTTTTTAACTTGTTTTATGATTCTTATTGTCAGGGGTGTCTTGAGTCGAGTTCATTTCTCTCTTTTGAGGAAGATACTTTCCCTCAGATTTTATTGCAGTGCGTTATCCCCTTACAATCCAAGTTAATGTAAATCCACGGAGAAATAGACATTAGAAAACATAAGGTCAAAGGTCAAACTCACTTTGCTCATCTGTCCCCCACAAGGACCTAAGATCATGTAACCAGATGCTCGGCGTCGTACGTTGCGGATGAATTTTGAAGACGGCAAAAATGAAAACTGAACAGACATGAAAGAAAACTGAATCATCTGCACCGATGCTTTCTGTCATCCGATAGGTGGAGGCAACTTCCTGGCTGGCGACTCACATCTGTGTCCCCATACGCCAATAAACACAAGCACACACACGCACACACACATTCACTCAGTTCTGAAAGTCTGAGTAACAATAATGCAGGAGGTCTCAGTTTCTCAGTTTCAGCTTGGGGACCTGACAAACCTTTTCCATGATGACTCACTGGCTCTTTCTATGTGACTCTGTGCACATTTGAGTGTATTTTGTCCAAAAGCAACAGTAAGTGTGTGTATGTGTATGTGTAAGTGTATATGTGTGTGTGTGTAGTCTACGGTAGATAGTCAGACATGGAATGAGAAAAACAAGGCTCTAGAGAAAGAGAGGAGGTTTTCATCACAGACACAGACACACATGCCTCTGAAGTGCACTCCCGCCTGGTTGGACATGTGTCTCACCCCGTCCTGGTTTGTTCTTCTGCATGAGACTCAACATACAGCACAACCAAGTTTGAACAGACAACTTTGACAACTTTGTCGCTACCTGTCCTTCACCAACTCCCCTTCTCATCTTCCTTTTCTATTCCTGCCAACTTCTCTATTTTTCTTCTTCTCCCGGCCTGCAGGGAGAGCAAAGGAACGAGGGAGAAAACAAGGGAGGAAGATGACAAGTTGTTTTTCTGTCCCGCCGAGGAGCAGCGCTGGGAAGAGAGGAAAGAGACCAAGGGCGCGCTGGCACCTTCGGCCTTCAATGGCTCTTCTTCTCTGGGCGAGGAAGGAGGCGAAGGAAGGGAGGGAGGAAACGGAGGGAAAGGGGAGAATAGGTTGGCTCGGTGCTATTCCCTTCGAGTCACCCTCGCGCCGCCCCCCCTCCTCCTTCCCGGGTCTTTCCAAACTCAACACACATTTTCCAGAGAAAATGAAAGAGAGACAGAGAGGGAGAGAGAGAGAGAAAAGCAGAGGAGGGGTGGAAGTTTGTGAATTTAATAGCGGAATGGGAAGGTATACGTTTCCATTCTCTCTTTCTCACCCCGTCCTTGTCAACACCATCTCCCAGGGAGTAAAGAAACCAAGGCCTTTTCTCTTTTTAATCATCCTGAATAAGTGATGGACAACGCTGTCTCTCTCTTTCACACCCACACAATTATTATGAGCAGAGATAAACAGAAGAAGAGTGGCAGACGAGCAGAAAGAAAGAAAGAAAGAAAGAAAGAAAGAAAGAAAGAAAGAAAGAAAGAAAGAAAGAAAGAAAGAAAGAAAGAAAGAAAGAAAGAAAGAAAGAAAGAAAGAAAGAAAGAAAGAAAGAAAGAAAGAAAGAAAGAAAGACGAGCTCAGCGGGACAGAAAAAGTGATGCAGAGGATGCTGGGACAGGGAATTGACGGTAAAAATCCAAATTGGAAGAGTGGCTGAGTAAGGGAATATGGGACAGTATGTTTTTATGAGAGGAAGAGTGTGAGATAGGTGTGTGTGTGTGTGGTGTGTGTGCGTGGGAGTGTGTGTCTGTGTCATGGGACTCCAGTTTCCTGCAGGAACTGACACACACAGCAGTTCTAGTGAGCCACCCAGGACCTCAGTCAGCACCCCCCGTAACACACACACGCACACACACACAGATGTAGACCCGCGCAGCAGCCCCTGGAGGAGAGTTAGCACAGGTCTGAAGGAGGGAGGGCGGTAAGGATGGGAGGGTTCAGCACGTCATCGACACCCCAGGGGTCATACTTTCCTATCCTTCTATCCCTGTAGAGCTGAGCGAGAGACAGGGCAGGAGAGGCAGAGAGGGAGAGAGAGATAACTGCATATTTACCACATTCAGCAGTATCTTATTTCCCTGTTGGGATCTAGTCGGAGGAAGTGTTTAAGTGTTCTCTGATAGGCTGCAAACCAGAGCAGAAAAACCAGCTCCAGCTGACATACGACCTAAAGTAGTCAAACCATGTTTCTGGCATCATTTGGGGAAATGTTTAGTCTTCCCTAACCCTTACAGCAGTGGTGATACAAACATTAAAATTTGAACTGCTGCCTCATGTTTGCACGACTCCAGCAGCCGGACTAGTTTCAGGTTACATCCTTGTTTATCCATTTGTGTGAAATGTGGTCATAGATTGCGTGCATATTGAGTAGTGGCTGAAAAGAGATTTCTAGTCTCTCCGTGAACCTTCGGCCACTAAAATGTACTATAATCAGTTTGTCCTTGAGTCCAAGTGAAGGTTTGTACTAAATGTGAATAAATTCCTATGAGATAATGCCCTCACAAGGCCCAAAAACAGTGTTTTGTGAGGTCACTGCGCCCTTGACCTTTGACCCCTAGAATCTATTCGGTTCATCCACGTGTTCAAGTGAAGATTTGGGCCGAATTCGAAGGGATTCCCTTAAGGGGGTTCTTGAGATATTGCGCTTACAAGGCCAAAACTGTGTTGTATGAGGTCACCACAGCTGTGACCTTTGACCCCCCGCCCCCTCTCCCCCAAATCTAATCAGTTCATCCTGGAGTCCAAGTTTGTGTCTGCACCTTTAGGGAGTGACAGAAATGTCCATGAGAATGGGACGGATGGACAACCTTAAAAACAATATGCCTCTGGCTCTGGTTGTCGCAGGCGTGGAGCCATAAAAAAAAGGTAGAAGAGGTAAAAGAAAAGAGAGAGAGACAGAGAAGGTGAGAGACAAACAGGGAGGAAGGAAAAAGAAATTCAAGGAGATTCATGAAGGCAGCCAGAGGCATGAATCCAGAGAAGGACAGAAAAAGGCGACGCAGCAGAGGATGCTGGGACGAGGAGCTGACAGTAAAATCCACATTGGAAGAGAGGCTGAGTAAGGGAATAATACTACATCTATTAACAATACTGTATTCCCACTCATGTCATTTATACTTGAGTCATTGAGCTTTAATGATAAGTGATGAATCATTCAGGCATTTTTAAGCAGAAATGAAACAAAATCCCTGCCTCTCACTTCTCAAATAAGAAGATGTTTCTCCTTTGGTGCTAAAATGTAAATAAATGTACTCGATTTTAACACTTTAGGTTGGAGAAACAACTCTGGTAACTGTAATCTAATCATCTTCTGTAATGGAGAGAGCTGAGGCAAATTACTTTTTACTGTAGGTACAACAGACTTTGCATCTGCTGAACTCCATTAATTCTTCTTTCATGATCTTTCAAGACAATAAAGTGAGAAATCATTTAATAAGTTTTGTGTTGTCTTTAATTCACACACAGTACCACTTGCAGTTGAAACTTGAAACCTTCTGGGCTTCGCTGAAAAAAAACGGATCCAAATCATCGGAGTACATTAAAATTAATTGAGCAGAAATAAGGACAGCTTAGATTTCACATTAGATTATAATTATTTTTAATGAAAACATATGCTTTAATTATGGCCTGCTTTTCCAAGTCACTGTAGCTGTACAAAAATGTTTTTTAATCCGCCTTAAAACATCCATATCGCTGCCATCCTGCTGTCTAGACCCAAGATCTATATTATTTCTCATATCATACGCGGACCTCAGAGAGCAGTTGGTTCAGTTCTTTTTCAATAAAGGCAAAAGGCAGAGTCAGGATAATTTCTAAATTTCCATCTCAGAGTGGAAACAAGAGAGAAAGAGAGAGAGAAGAGAAGATGGAGGAGGGGAGGGAGAGACTAAGACCGAGAGAAATGGAGAAGTTGGTTAGGAGAAACCACAAGGAAAAACAAAATCCAAGAAAAGAATAAGAAGAAAAGCCCTTCCATCTCTCTGACTTCCTCCCAAGATATCACCAGACCACAGAGACCAGTGAAAAAGCATACAAATCTCTCTCTTGTCCCTCCTTCCACCCATCTTTCTCTCTCCATATCCCTTTTGTCATCTCTCTTTCCATTCAGTCCGACTCCTGAGACCGGCGAGAGCTCTCTTTCCACATCCCCCTCTTTTCAAATCTCCTCTTCTCTCTCTTATGATTTTCCCTTCTCCTAATACTTTCACCAATCCCTCCATCCTAATTCCTTCTACACTCACTTCATTTCTCCATCTCTCCCTCTTTCTTCTCCTTGATATCCCCCAGAGCTGGTCATTATAAACCATGTGGAATTGATATTACAAATTGTGTGCGTCTGTGTATTTGTGTGTGTCTGTGTCTGTGCATGTGTGTGTGTGTGTGTGTGTGTGTGTGAGGGAGACGCATAGACTTGTGTCTCCTCTGACAGCTGCCTGGAACTCTATTAGTGTGTGTGACTGTGTGTGTGTATGTGTGTGCACTAACCTGTCTGGACAGTTGATTCATCCCAGGTGCCTCCACACTCTGAAGACTCCCCTTCTTCTACCGCTGAGGAGAGATGAAGAGGGACACGGGGAGAGAAACACATTTTTTTTTAAAGGAGGTTTTAAATTTATTGCATGTCAACAAGTAAAAGAGCTCCACTTTCTCCATGGAGAGCCAGGACGCTCAGACATTAGAGATCTACACCGTTTCAGGGCTTTCAGGGAGTCCAACACAACCAAAAATGGGCTCCGGCTAAATCAGAGGTGAAACAATCAATCAATCAATCAATCAATCAATCAATCGATGAAAATTAATTAATTAATCATTAACTATTTTTGACAATCAACTCATTTTTGTCTATAAAAAGAAACATAAAATCATTGTTTCCAGTGTTTTGGTTGTGCAGATTTTTTTGTCTCTTTTAATAAACCAAATGACAGCAAAGAATTTCTCACTAACTTCTCACATTTCATACAGCAAACAATTAATTAAACATGAAAATAATCAGTCAGTTTCAGTGCTAAGCTCATTTTACCAAGGCAGATTGGAGCATACTGCACATGTGATGCCGTAGTTCTTTCTAAACAACATTAAAATAATCTGATTAATTGCTGACAATCACGTCATGTGACCCGAGACGACATGTTTTAGAAAAACCTTTTAAACATTACTGTCAGACTTGAGGAGTCTTACACATAGACACATAGACACATGGTTTTAATTACAAATCTAACATTGTCTCAGATGGATATCCAAATCAATTTTGCATGCACCATCTACAAAAACTCCAGATTTAAAGATTTATCACTTTCTACAAACCTTCAACACTAGAACAGTATTTCAAAGGGAGCTTAGTGACGTCTGCAAGTATAAACTGTACCTCTTGTGTGAATGAAATTTCGTTCACACTCCTAAAATAGCCGGGGGAAGCAACAAACGTGCGGGTATTGACAATGACAATGTCCTGAGACCACTCGGACACACACGCGGAGTTGATCAGAGCTGGAATGTGACACTGACTTCCTGGGTACAACAGGAAGGAGGGAAGTGCAGCTGGCACACAAACAGGAAATGGCTGGAGTCACCACACAATGGGGTTTCCTGTTCACCCTCCCCACCGCGCGACTCCTCAACTTTTCACTTACTCACCTCTGTCTCCGATCATTCAAAATCACAGTTCTCATCCTGCTCTCTCCGGTGACCTCCACCCCTCAAACTCTTTATACCGCTCCTCATATTCCTCACTCCATATCCTCACCGGCTCCCTCCTGACCAAGCCCGTCCTCCACTTCTCGGCTGTGCCAAGAACTCAAATGAAAACAAGAAGTTATAAATCAGCGAAGTGTTCCTTTTTAAAAGAAAAACAAAACCCGCCTCGGTGTGTCTTGTTTCAGTTCGACGTGCAGCCAAAACAAAGAAAAATATAGAGAGTAAAATTATACGAATGGTCACATTTCACCGGTGAACACGCGAAACCGCTGCTGTGCCGGCTCAGCTGAACCCCACACGGTTACTGTAGGTCACTCTTCACTATCAGTTTACTTACATGGAAAGTGTTCAATAACATCCAACAATGCAGTGGAGTGACTTCATCAGTTATCAGCTGTCGGGATTTTCCATCCAACACAGCCAATCTCACAACAAGAACTCTAGTGAATTAATCCAGTGGATGTCACATTAGAAAAGGAAAAGAAATTCATACATGTTCAGTGTAATTTAAAGCTCCTTCTGCTGCAGAGAATAAGTGCGTCCCAAACATGCTCATCTCATCCAATAAAAAGTTCCACTTCCCATATCCACTCCAAAAGTTAAAATCATCGTCCATCTAACACCCAATTAACTCAGATGTTCCTGCTGCATTATGTATTTAATAATGAGTTATAAATTATGATGCTTTCATAGCCACATCTTGACAGATTTCTTTCTATAATATTTTCATACTGCAGAGAAGTCTTGCTAATACAGAGATAATTACAGCAACGCTAGATGTCTACCTCCTCTCCTGAGGTGTGTGATGTGTCTGTCTGTAGAAAACTCTAACCTTTGTGGAGGAAGGCAGATGAAGAAGCTCCTTCTTTAGTACAGGAACAAATTGAGCATTATAAGATAATTAACATTACAAGACAAGAAAGGCTATTGTACTGAACTTAAACTGGGCCCAGAGTTGGGATGAGTATGAACAATCATTTAAACATTTGTTCCACAGAAATATAGAGAAGATCTTTACTGCAAAGTCATCTCTTCCCTCCCCCCTCTCCCTCTCTCTCATGTTCATAACATCTTCTTTGTGACGTACTGCATTATTATGCTGGAAGTGGCCATGAAAGCATAGCAACAAGGAAGCATTTCCCACACCATTAGGCACATGGAAGGGCTGCGTCTATGGATTCACGCTGTTGACACCATCCTCTGCCCCCGCCGTCTGCAAGCCTCGGCAGAAACTCCTGATTCATCAGACCAGGCTACGTCTTCGCCGGCTGTCCTGTTTTTCGGCGAGCCACGCCAGCCTAGGACTGACCTCTCTCAGCAACAAGATACTTCCACCTGCAGATCTGCCACTCACTGGCTGTTTTTTTTTTATTTTTTTGTTTTGTTTTGTTTTGCACTCCATTCTCAGTAAAAACTCAGGAGACTCTTTTGTGTGAAAATCCCAGGAGATCGGCAGTTTCACAAATACTCGAACCAACTCGCCACAGTCATAGTCACCGAGGAGCCCTACTATGCTGAAGTTTGATGTGAACAGTGAATGAATTTGCCCATGTGAGTGCAAATCAAAAGCAGAAGAAGCCCGATGGAGAGAAATTAGACATCTTTAAATATGGATCTCACCACAGGTATGACGTGCACGTTTGCTGCAGAAGAGCTGCATCCCAGCAACTATTGAACCAAACCTGGACTGCAGTATTAGGATCTAGTCTAAATCGCCCCTTTCAGCATCTGGAGCTGGTTCGCAGGGCCAGATGTGTGGACCACGGCGTGCTAATAACAGCCTAATGGATCCCTGGACAAACACATATGCGCACACACTGTACGGCAAACACACACACACACAGGCGCACACACGTGTTCACTCGAGACGGAGACGCTCAGGAGTTTGACTTGAAGGAGGCCGTACGTCTGCCTGAACAGAACCCGGCGCAGATAGAGACCTCCCACCACGACCAACATGTCTGCCAAACACAGCAGACAGAAACAGACGAGAGAAGGTGTGGAGAGAGAGAACCAGAAGAAAAACAAAGTACTTCCTCTCAGCTAATAAAAAGGGTTTCCCCCGAACAGCAGATCACTTTTGGTTGCATATTACTGCATTTATATTAGATGAGTCTGTATGCAATAGAAAGTACATGTGAGTTACTATATGCATTCATTCTGCATATTCTGTTGTATGATGCTAAATTCCTATTACCTATAACATGTATCGCCGGGTAGTTTCAATGTCCCTGATAGAGAAGGTGGAATCATGATGAACCAACATGGTTCAAGTTGTTCGGAAAAGTTTTGGATGTTAGAGAGACCTAAATGTACTGGTAACTCTGCCTCTAATAAGAGCCCATTTTTCTTGATGAGACTGTGGGGAATACAGTGTGTTTCATTAGCCAAGCACACATAGCTTTATTTAGACTCCCAGATTCCTCTCTGCCCCCCTCAGAGACACACACAGTGTTACTGTGAACCCCACACACACCAGGGGGTTGGTGGGGTAATGAGAGTGGTGGTGGAGGAAGGTTTTCAAGCATGCTCATGCATACACTGTTAGTAAAAGCAGGACCCATTCAAATCCAAGTCTGTTCAAGAGTGTGTCTGTGTGCAGGTGCAGGTCCCTGTGGTGTCACGCTTTCAGAGAGAGAGGCCTGGATATGGACGTCAAGATATACGTGGAGGTGAAATAAAAAAACTAATAAAAACAACACGCAAGGTATCCGTCCAATTAATGAGCCTTTCCGCTCGTGTGTTGCTCCATCTCTTTTTTCCGCCTACAGTACATCTCACTTCCCTTCGCACTCAGGCCTCTAGTTTGAAAATATAAATTGGCAGCAGAAGCCGATTAACAACCGAGCGCTTTTTTGCAGGCGCTAACATATCCCAGCACAAGGATCTGACGGTTGTTAGAAAGGCCGCTCTCGTTTGACATGAGGCGCCAATTTGCAGGAGGAGGTGTCTTGTTTTTAAGAAGTGGTAATATCAGACACAGAAGACAGAAAACTGAAATCTTCAAAAAAAACAAAAACATTATATTTAGCTATGACAAGATCTTAAGATATCAGGTGCTTAGAGTGTAGTTGGTGCATGGCTAACCCTATTTCTGATGAGCCCCAACTGTACTTTACTGCATTCACACTACACATTGCTATTATTTACGGTCAGTTCTGTTGCAGATGTGTCAGACAAATAACAAGTTCATGGAGTCTGGTGACTTTCCTGAGCAGAGGCCGAATCAACTCGGCAGGTTAACCAATGTTAATCTGCTAGTGAATAAAGTTTAGAGAAAAATCACCTGTATTGCATTATGTAAAATAAAAAGAAAAAAGAAAAAAAATAATCACCGAGACATCCAAGGCCTCGAGATCACATGAAAACCTGCCCTAAAAACACTAACACTAACAAACACGTTGCACAAATTCACCGTAAACCTGCGCGTGATGCGTGTGAGTGTGTGACACAAAGAAAACAAGATGCTGCAGGGAACATCTGGGAACATCTATACACATTTTGCACTCACACACAATAATTAAGCCTTACTTTTGTTGTTGCATACGCTGACCCCGGAGACACCTTGTTCTGTCAAATAATGTCTTTTAGTCGTGTTTTCCGGCAAATACACCAAACATAGTTCCTGTTAATGAGAACAGTGAAGTGATTTCCCAGAAAGGTGGGGTGTGTGTGCTTTAAACTGAAGTGTTGTGCGCCCTACTAAGGGTGTGTAGCATCTCTCCTCAATGCATTCTCACAGTGTGTAATAGCACAGACTAAAAATACAGACCACTTGAATTGATTTGGCATCCTGGGTAATTTCCGGAGAACGGCGTTAGAAGTCTGCAGACGACAGGAGCGTCAAATACGAAGTTCATTTGTCATCACATTTAGAGGAATCACTTGTGCGTGCGTGGGTGTCAATTACTGGAGTTACCAAACACATTCTCTGTCACATGTAAACACACACACAACGACAAACTGATGTAGAATAAACATGTCAACAGCACATGTACCCACTCAGCAACCATAAACGGGAAACGTTGTCTAATGAGGAGACACACCATTACTAAAAAAAGAAAAAGAAAAAAAAAGGACCAAGCAGCAATGAGTGCATCTGACATAAAAGTGCATCTGCTTGCATGTTTTAAAATCCCACATGAATGATAAATGATAATGAATTAAAAAATTAATTATGGCAAAGTGCAATCAAGGTGCTTGTTTTATCAAACCGCACAGCTCAGATCACCTGCTCCGAGCGCAAAGCCAAATTAACAGCCCAGTCACATAAAATATACGATGAGCCTTTCTTTCAGATGACTGAACACCTGCAGCCATCATACAGCCCATGAATGATCTGCCACTTCCATCTGCAGCCTCTAATTTTAGCAGTGCAGTGCAAATATTTACACATGGGTCTTAGACCGACGACAATTAATTACATTTTCCAACACAGTACCTGAACAGACCTGCTGTTGTACTGACTAGAAAACTATTTCAAGTTTACATACTGAATCAACTCATTTGAAGTGTGGACATGACCTCAGAGTATGTTGGAAATTGGCAGGAATATGAAGTCAATTTGATGGACTTTACTTGGTTAGACATTATATGAATATGTACTGTTTTTTTATCTATACCCATTCAAACCCTCTACCTGCTTCTGTTAATCTTTATATTACAGCAATGGATTCATAGTCCTGACAAAGTTTGTTGCATGTTGTGTTTGGAAAAGCACTCATTACAATACGAATCAAAAAATGACAGATTTTTTATCTTCATGTGTGGGGTCTCTCACAGATAAAAAATCGGATAAGATTTTGAAAATCTTTATGTGTGTGGCAGGCTTTAGGAAGACATTATATGAATATGTACTGTTTTTTTTTTATCTATACCCCAAAGTCCTGACAAAGTTTGTTGCATCAAATAAAGCACTCATTAAGAAAAAAACAGGTTAACTGTACTGGAGCTGGCATATAATGTTGAACACACAGCTGTGAGGTACAGCTGTATTGGCAAGATCCAATTTTAGATTTTACTTTATATCAAGGGAGAGGAGAGGAGAGGAGAGGAGAGGAGAGGAGACTCTGCATCATGATGGTGTTATCATAAACAAATATTTACACACATGCTGTCATTAATTATCCATGTGCATGCACACAAACGCACACTGCTACAAAGCAGTACATCGGTGCACATCTCTCCACCTCCATCTCTTCCTCATGTATTTACAACCTCATCTCATTTCCCTCCCTCTCTCCCTTACTCACATCTCTATCCTGTCTTTCCTTGTTCATTATCCTCTCGTCTCTCTCCCCCTCCATATCTACAGTGTTTCTCCCCTGACCACTGCCAGCCCTCCATGCTTTGTTCTAACATCCATCTTCCTCAGTCATCCATTGTCGATTTCTTTTCTTTCTCTCCACATCTCTTCCTCCCGTTCCCCTCAGCATCTCCTCTCCTCTGCCACATTCCCATCTGCACCCCCTTCTATCCCTGTCTCTCGTTGTCTTCTGTCCCATGAAAGCAGTTACAGCATCAATAAGAAAGCCCTTTGTCTTTTTTTTCTTTTTTTTTTCCTCCAAAACAACACATGCATGTGCGCACAGTATCAGGGCCATTTATTCCCAAGGCAGCCCAAGGCTCTGGTGTTCCCAGATCTCTTTGACGAACGGGTCACCGTGGCCAATCATGTGGCCCGGAGAGGCGGGATGTGGGTCAGTGTAGCCAATGATAGGCTGATTCTTTTCCCCGAGCGGCGGGCTGATTGACAACTGGTGCTGGACAGGAGTCAAGAGGGTAATTGTCAGCCGACTCTCCCTCTCTCTTTATCTGTCTGTCTCGCCTTCTCATCCTAGACACTCCTTTTTTTTCCCTCCTCCCTCCCTGTCTCACTCCCTCTCACCCCTCTCACTTCCCCTCTTCAACCCACTTCCTAGCCCCCACCTCCCCACACTAACCCGCTTTCTCCCTACGGCTCCAGGGGGATTCTCTCATTGGCTGCCCTTCCCGTCCCTCAGGAACGACTTTGTGACGCTACTGGCCGAGGGCTGATGCCAATCTCCATCCCCAGCCCACCCCCCGGGAGCCCCCACCAACTTCAATGGCCTGTGTCAAACACACACACATGCAAACACTTCTAGTCAGGGGACGGGGACAGAAGCTGATTAACCAAATACTTTTATCAGCAGTAAAACCGCTCTCTCTGCCTGCGTGCATTCTGAACAAAACAGCCTTAAAATACATAGACACACACACTGACACACATCCCGAGCGCCGAGCCACTGGCCAGAAACACCAGGCTAGTCTGGGGTTTGGGACAGTGTGGGTATGTGTGCACGCGTGCTTTTGTTTGCGGGAGTGTGCGTGTAAAGGGACAGAGGTAGCAGAGGGCTTAGATGGATGGCAGAGAGAAAGAACAACAACCAAACAAGCCTGGCGGACAAGCTCCATCGCCCTCTCTATCTTCCTCTCTCCACTGTCTCTGTCCTCCCTCCTCTCATCCTTTTCCCTTTCTCTTCCTCTATTTTTGCTCCAGACTGTTTCTACTACCTGATTTTTTTTGTTTTTGTTTTGTTGGCCCCCCTTCTCTTACTTTCAATCATCGCTACTTTTTCTTCCCGTCACTCCTCCCTCTGCGTCACCTTTGCAATAATAATCTTTTCATCCGTTTTGTCCCTCACCTTCTCTTTTGTTCCTTTCTGTTTGTGAGCTCACTGTGGTTTTAAACCACGCTGTGCCGTCCCGTCGAGTCGCTATGCAACCTCCCCAACATCCCCAAACATACCCCCAACATAATATGACAACATAAACACACATGCTCCCTCACTTTCTATTACACACGCACACGCACACACCAGTTCACCCCCCGAAAGGCTCGAGTAAAAAAAATATTGATCTAAGACTAAAGACATGAAAGCCTGAATCAATCATCCCTAATATAGGTGTAAAAATGAAAGCCTTGTAATGTTTTATTTCTTCAAACTCCGGCGTTTTATTCTTTCGGCCGTGTTCGCAAAAAAAGTTGACGTATCACTGTCACCCATATGAATATGACAAAACAGACGCGCAATAACGGGAAAATGTTCTAACTTTCTAAATGACTCTTATAGTGTTGTTAAAAGAAGGGGTGATGTAACAGAGTAGTAAACATGATCATATCCCAACTTCTTTTTAAATGTGTTGCTGGCGTTTCAAAATGCAGCAAAATAATTTCCAAAAACCTATTAAATTTCTCAGTTTCAACGTTGGATGCATCGTCTTTGTGCCATTTTCAATTAAATATGGTGCTTAAATGTTTTGAAAATCACCCAGTTCTGCTTCTGTTGAAATCCTCTATAGATAATTTGGAAATGGGAGTGACTGAGTACTTTAGAAGTGAGCCTCCTCTTCACACACGCGTCTATACTCGATGTAACGTGGTTTGAAGCAGCACTAAACCTGCTGGAAATGATAAATGTGGCTAGATGATGCAACACAACAATTAGCATATTCATAAGACGTCGTATTTTCAGTGTCAGCTGTTTCACAATACTTTCTGTTCTCATCTACATTTTTATCTTTCTCTGTTTATGATGGAGTAATAGGGTCAACAAGTACAAAACAGTGACAGCAACACAGGGCGTTAAGGCAACAAGTTGAAGGGAGCTGAAAAGAAAAAGCATTAAAGGCACTAAGTTTGCACTGATTCCTGAAAACACCCCCTGATTATTCACCAGAAAACTCAATCATTTTAAAAAACTAATGGGGACACTACAACATTTGGCCGACTGACCAATAACCTCATCACTCAGCCAGTCAGTGAATCATTTATAGGGCTGTCCCCGTCTGTTAAGGTCCAGCCAACAAGAGGAAACACGGGTTGCATTAAACTAAAGAGCTGCTTATTAAGAAACAGTAAATTCACCTCTCTCAACACCTACAGAGCATTACACTCATTTTCACACACAGACACACACACTCAGACAAGCACAGAGTTGATGTTCAGGGCCAAACAACACAGCTTGAGATTAAAGAGCCTCTCTGATCTGACATTTGTTTTTCTGTCTGTCAGAGAGAGTGTGGCGGGAAGAGGAATCAATAGCAGAGGAGAGACGAGGGGAGCAAAGAAGTGGAGAGGAAGGAGAGGGAGGAGGAAAGGGGAAAACAAAAAGAGATGGATTTTGAGGGGAAGTTTGCGAAGGAGAGGAAAAGGGAGAAAGAGTCAAGGATGAAAACGCTGGTTATAGAAAAGCACGAGAGGTGAAGGAGGGCAGCGAGGAGAAAGATAAGGAGTAGGACAGAGAGAGAAAGAGAGGGCAAGAGGAGGAGAGGGAGAGCATTCCTCTGGAGTACCTCGACTCTGGGGAAGGCGCCAGAAATAACTGAACTAGAAGTTCCCCCAGCAGCCTCCAATCACCATTACAGACAGGGACACACACACACATACACACACACACACACACACAAGTCAAATACAGGCACTGAGTTCACCATTAGAAGACTGAGCTCCAACACAGACAGGCTCAAATGTTGTGAGGAACAGATGCAACAAATGATGAAATATAGCAGTTGTAGTGCATGTTTATCCACTCAGACACACAGTGCACATGAGCAGCAGCAGCAGCTAGAAGGCTGGAGGCTGGAGGGGTGGGGAGGGGAGGGGTATACATAATTGCCTTCTCTTGTAGTACAGGCTCGGGAGTGCTTTTTGACTGAAGACACCAATTTCACGCTAAGGCATTATTTAGCTTGATACAAACTTGATTAGACTTTACAGGAGGAGAGAGAAAGGGAGAGAGACAGTGACGGAGAGGAAGAGGGAAATAAACAGCTTTGTGTCATGCCGCATCGCTGGCGGACAGATTAACTCACTCGTCACTCTCCTTCTGGGAGTAACAAGAAAAATATACACACACAAGCGCGTGTGCGCTTGGAGCGTGGCTGGTTGTTTGTTTGTTTGAGCAGACGTGTAATCAAGAGTCTTATCCTGAACGCAAACTGTACTTTCCATTTTTGGAACAACCCAGAAATCTGTGTTTAAACTTTAGGCTTTCATCCACAGTAGTTCATCATTGCAGGGTGACGACTGGGGGGGTTTTATTCTTTTTTCTTTACAACTCTTTACAGAGTCAGCATCTTAATAGTTCCCCATCGCTTCCTGATAAAACGTTCAATAAGTTAATGTTGCTTAGCAACACATACAATCCTAGCCAGTGAGGAGAGTTTTAGCTAATATTGCTCAGCAACACATTTTAGTCCCATGGTGGAAAAAATCAATCAACCAATGCTTGAAGTGTAGGAATGACTCATTATAGATAAGATATGAGCCACGATCAAAATGATCAATATCTTTAATCTCTAGTGAAAACTGGGCAGTCGACAGCATCCGTGCATTTAAGCTTCAAGAGCCTTCAAGTGGCCGTGCTTTGGTAGAAGAAACCCACAGGTCAGAGTGCTGTCAATAAACAACAACAGATATTATTCTCCTGAAGAGAGCTCAGGCTGCTTGTTAGTCGTTTAATACGTCTGCAAATGTGGCAATTCATTTGTTTATGGGCAGAGAGGAGAGGAGGAGAGGGGGGGAGGAAGGGAGAGGAGAGAAGGAGGAGAGGAAAGAAGAGGAGAGAGGAGGAAGAGGGGAGAGTGGATGTGCAGGTCCCCTGACTGCTTATCAACTCTGAATCTAAGACAGACAGTACTTCTGCATTTTTAAAATAGGCCTGCACTGACCAACACACACACACCTTCACACTGTTCTCACCACGCAATCTCTTATTCTCTTTCTGCTACCTCCTCTTCCTCCTCCTCCTCCTCCTCCTCCGACACAGCCTCTTTATTTCATTCTGTCTTGATACGGACATAAAGCTTTTATTAGGGACCAGACATACAACAGAAGACGGGCCCTCATCCTCCTCTGCTGTTGTTTCTACACAGCACAATTAAAGACTTTTCAGAGCCTACGCTACAGCCATAAAAGTGCACATTTACTGGCCTAACGTGCGCTAAAACCTTGTTTATCCTGAGAAAGAAGCAGAGCAAAGAGAAAGGACATCAAGAGAGAATTTTTAACTTCTAAAAAGAGAAGGGCATCAATCTTGATTTCAATTCTTGCTGTGTTCAAGTGTGAATATTGACATTCATGACTACACTTTGCTAAATCATGCTCAATTACTTAAAAAGAGAATATCAATTTTAAGTTGCAAAAACATGTCTATCAAATATTCTTCCACATTTCTAGTCTTTCTTTCAGAGTGGAGTCTATCTCTCTCTCTCTGTCTTGCTCTCTCACTTTCCCTGCGCTCTCTCGCCCCATTGTAGGTGTCACAGCAGGACGTCTTTGCCTTTTGACTGGGAGGTGAATGGAAAAGAGCTGGAAAAACCAACTGAAGACACAAGCACTGAAAAGAACCATTGGTAAGTCTATAGTGGAGCGCACTACAAAGACCCAGCAATGAAAAAGGAACACAACACAAGCAGCTTGTTATGTTGAGGACTCAACGCTCTGAGGACAATGAACATTAGTCTGGGTCCATCGTCTGTCTGTGTGTGTGTGCGCGCTTTGCAAGGGCAATAGGCAAAGAGCAAGCAGAAAAAAATGAATGAGTGACTGAATTAATGAATGAATGAGTGAAAAAAAAAACTGTTGTGGGGCCTCGGTGGTTTGTGGAGGAAATGTTACTCCTTTATTCCACTTTGCCTTTCTGTATAAGATTAAAAAGGTACAAATACAGAATGTGTGGAAGGGTGGGGGGGGTGGGGGTGGGGTTTAACACTAGATTGACGTCTATGTAAAGGGGAACGCAGACACCAATAGTGACTGGGGGGCAGCCTTGTGTCGGCTTTGTTTGGTTAGTGTGAGCAAGCAAAGTCATTTTAACAGCAATAAAAGTGAGAGCGGGATTTTTATTAAGTGGTAGATATGAAATCATATAAAAAAGATTTTTTTTTATTTTACTAATCCTAATTTGCTCCTAAAAAACATAAATGATGTAATCTGGAAAAGCAGTACTCTCTGCATTAAGATGAATGAGATATGCTCAATGTTTGCGTAACCTAATTAAAAAATAATAAAAAAAAGGAAACTCATTACAGCAACTGTTTCAACACAGGAAAACACACAATCCAAGAAGAGTAGATCAATAGAAATAAGTATTTTGCCTCCAGACCCGACGAGACCTATGAGTTTTGACCTGGTCGTACTCGTGAGGTTACGCAGGGTCAGACCAGCAGACAAAAGGTTTCAACACCTCACACACACATACACAGATTTTCCATTTCCCAAAAGTCACCCCTTCATCAACAGCAGTGTGTGTGCGCGTGTCAGAGAGAGAAGGGAGGGGACGCAGCCGAATAAATATATTATGCATCAGCCAGGTGTGCAGAGGGGCACTGCTAATTGCCCCCACCACTAATGTTTAATGTACAGAATAGGAAGGAAAAGGAAGGAGGGGGGGGTCATGAGAGGGAGGGGGCAGAGGGGTAGAAATGCAGGATGCTGCAGGAGAGGGGGATGGAGGGGAGGTGGGGGGGGTTGGGGGCCTGAATGAGGAAGAAATTACTGCAATTAGGTCCAAAATAATAAGCTTGTATTTCTGTTCCCTTACCAATTCTACATAATTTATCACAGATATGAATGCCTGCTGGCTATATCCACTTCAGAGTCTTGTCTGTGAAATCCTTGCATCTCCAAAGAGTCAACAACAACCTTTTTTTTTTTCCAGAAGTAAAACCCAGTGCACTTTTAAAGCAAACATGGATTTTCAATGTTTAAATATTAAGTGATAATAATAATAACAAACAATAATAAGTGGAGTTTTAAAGTTAGGCTATAATTCCTCCAGAATAATGACTGCGGACAAATTAATCATGGAATTCATTTATGGGATTATAGGAATGTAGAAATACCATCTGTAGGAATTTTCTTTACTCAAAAGCTCAATTCTTCCAAAGCTAGTGTTGATTAAATCTTTTTTTTTTTTTTTTTTTTGCGAAAATAAGCAATTCTCATCTCTGATACCACTCTGTCCTCTGGTAGCATTTCACATGATATAAAATGAAAAACAAAAACAAATAAGAACATACAGTAATTGATCTTTCGTTGCTTTTATTAGGTATCCAATATGCTTTAAATTGAGAGAACAGACACCACAGGACATAAGACTTAATTAAACAACCCAATCTAGACAGATAAATACACTGCAGGCAAATAGTCAGTGTTGAAAGAAGTAACGAGCGTAGAGACTGTAAGCGACTGCATGTACATAAATGCACACACACGCCCTTCTAGGAAACTTAGAAGGGTCCCTGTCCTCTGAGAGTATCTCGTGATGGGGGATACGGATTTGGCAAGCAGGGCCTGGATGTGAATGTGCGCCTGTGTGCGTGTGTATAGTCACACCAGCATCATCTTTCCCGTCTAAAAAGATGAGGTTATGGGCACGCACATAGAGCTCAGCTTCTCTGTGCCCGTGTGTGTGTATGTGTGTGCGCATGTGTCTCCAGAGGGGTGGGTGTGCGTTAAGGTCCAGTGAGTTTGCAGCTGATAAACGAGGCTAGCTAAGCCGCTACAATGGCACAGTCCTGGCCCATGATGCCCTGTTCTCACACACCCTCACACACACGAGTACATGCACAACCGCACCAGGCTGGCCGCTGATAAGGAGTTGTCGCTGGCATACACACACCTCACTGAGGGACTTCACCCTTTCTGGACACACATGTGAATTCTCTCACACACACATTTCCACAGCTATCCTTGTTGGGACATTGCATTGATTTCCATTCTTGTGGACAGCTTGACCCTAAGCATGAACACATGCTCAGAAATAAGGTTTTGCCTCATTAGGACGAGGCTTTGGTCCTCATGAGGACTTCTGGTCCTGACAGGATCGGTGTTTATAGTAGAAAACGTCCCAAAAAGATACAAAAACGTGCGCACACACGCAAACACACAGTATAAAAACCTGACCCGGTCTTCCAGATGTTATGACTCTTCTCCAATCCATTACATTAAACAAAACCAAACCTGATGAAGGATGGTTCTTAATCTGGATTTATCAAGTCAACACCATGGTTTGTTGTTTTCCCAAGACATTTCACCGAGTTCACGTCAACTTTCGGGGATCAAAAAGATCACGTAACCGCCAGATGCTCAGACTCACAGAGCACGGAATAACCAGAAAAACAGAAATCTATTTCAGTCGTGTACATACAGTGTTTTATTGGGCAGAGTCATTATTTCTTCCACCCTGGAGTATGATCATGACTTTGATATATGATCAAAGGAAGCCAATATAAAAACACCAAAATTACTATCAGGTATCAACCAATGAATCTTACTGACAAAACATCAGCAAAAAAACAAGAGAGTTATTGAAAATGTTAAAGTTTCCATAAATAATTCACTCAACCTAAAGTTTCAGTTGACATGAGTCGTGCCAGAGTCGGAGAAGTATGGGTGCTACATGGCGCCATTGTAAGTGCTCCAGCGTGTTATGATAGCGTGAGAAAACCTGCACAGCACCAGAACTCGAAACAGAGCTAAGTGGAATTTAGCCATCATTCTTTTCTTTCCTTTTTTGTTTACACCTCTGCTTTTCCTGTTTTCTGTGAACGAGATGTTTTCTACTCAGTTAAATTCTACTCTCCGAGCCTTCAATTGTTCAGTAATTTCATTTTAATTGGGAGCAGATCAACATGACTCCTGTTACATTCGATGCATGGTGCTACTGGGCTCCACCAATCAACAATTACATTATCCTGTTTTGTCCTATTTAAAAAAAAAAAAAAAAACAACTACCAAAGACTCAAATCCACCCCCTGCCGAGGAGTCAATGGAATTCCTAACAAAGCTTTCAGAAAGCCATTTAATGGTTCAGCAAACCTTAATGCAAAGCCAATACGAGCTTTTAGAAATGAGTTACTCAATGTGACTGTACTCACACTGATTGTCCTACTGCTAACACATATTTATAGCTGTACAAACAACAAGATAAACTGTAAATCTTTAATTATAACACATTCAAAGCATTCCAGGGCTTCAAACACTTAAACACTCAGGATTTACCTGCAAAAAGACACACTGTTGTCTCTGAATAATCCAAGCCACATGTGTAGTGTCTCTGAGTTTTATAAGAGCCAGTTGCCCTGTGAAAGGCTTTGTGCTCTGCCAAAGGGTGACATTAAAACTGATCTAATGGTAAAGCCAGATGGGGAGAGAGAGGCAAGGAGAGAAAGAAAAATAGACAGGAGAGAGAAACAGGATGAGAAATGAGAGATTAACTGTACTGTACAGTGTATTCGGAAAGTATTCAGACTTTGTTTATACGTTAAATAAATTTAGCCTACGAAAAAATCCTGGTTTTGATTTGTCATTATGCGGTATTGCATGTTTATGGGTTGAGGTTTTTATTTTAGAGCAAAACGGTTGCATAACAAAATGAGAAAAAATTGAGGGGGTCTGAATATTTTCCGAATGCACCGTACTGTACTCTAGCATACAATTCCTCATGGTGCTACCGCTGGCGTTGGGATAATACCAGGTTCCACAGCGCTCATATGAACAAAAATAACAAGTGCACTTGGTCTCTACACAAATGACCGGCAAATAACACCGGATGATTTTATTTGGAGGGGAGTCATAAGTAGATTCAGCAACTATCAAACTGGCTTGTAACTTGATGACACTTCCCAGCACAATTAATTTTTACCCACATTCAGCGGTTGGCGGTTGTTAATTTCAAGTCTTGAGTAGTTAATTGACAATAACTTTAACTCCAGGCAATGAATAATTACTATCCCAGAGTCTCTTATTAGATTTAAATCACATACTTACATGAAACATCATGCAGCCCTTGCGCATATAAAAAAAAAACTGAGATTGTGTAGACTACAATAGAAATGATTAGACCATTAATTTATTCATCAAATGACGAATATCAAGCCATTTTGATTAGTGATTATTGATTAACCCTAAAATGTAAAAAAGTAAAGTTTGGACTTTTATGAATGATGTAGCTGTCACTACCACCTGCTTAATGAATAAATTGAAAACTAAAAAAACAACCCACAAACACATTTTTAGTTCTTAAATCCTCTTCTGAAATAAAAATGTGTGTCATCAGCAAATAACACAAACGGTAATAACTTTGATGTTTCAAAAATGTTATCAATGTAATGATTAAAAAGTTTAGGCCCCCAAAACAGAGCCTTTTGGGACTCCACACACAATGTTAATTCACGCAGACTTATTCCCAGAATACCAGACGTATAGTCTTTTATCTAAATAGCTACCTAACCAGTTCAGAGCAACTCTTCGAACATCGTATGATTTTAATTTTGAAATTATATTTTATAATAGTGCCAAATTCTTTCTTCAAATCAATTAATACACGAATTGCAAATGTCTTATTTTTTATAGCTGTGGTAATTTCCTCAGGTATTTTCATCAATGCTAAAGTGGTAGATCTTTTTCATTGAAATCCAAAATGACTCTCACTCAAAAGTTTATTTTTTCCATAAAATTATCTTATTTTATTTTCTGGGAAAATTGTGATAATGATATTGGTCTGTAGTTAGTAAAAGATTAGCTTGTCTCCTGATTTATAAAATGGAATAATCTTTGCCACTTTCATTTTATCTGGGAAAACTCCTGTAGAAAGAGGAAGATTAAAGATATAACTCAATACCATCACTATCGGTTGATGTCTTACTTTCAAACAATCAATAGGATTTCTCCGTCACTCTTGTCCCAGAATACTTAACATGATTTGATGATCTGAGTGGTCAAAGAAGAGAGAAACAAACACAGACAGCAAGAGATATGTAAGGGAGGAGATCAAGTGGAAATGATGCCATTTTGCCCAAAGAGTTCAGTTCAACACACGTCAGCAGTTAACTCAACCTCCCCCTCTTGGTCAAAGGATTCACTTGGCTCCACTAACCATAAACACTCTAAACAAACCAAGTAAATGCTAAAAAAGTAAGTGCTCCCTCTTTTCTCCAGTTTCCAGTCTTCCCTGCTTTCCCTCCCCTCCATCTCCTTGTCATATGCGCTCAACTCCCGTTTAATGTCCTGCAAATGAAGCGGATTTATTAATGTGTAATTAAGTAATAATCATCACTACATAATGCATGAGAGACTCAAGGGGCTAAGAGCTGAGAGAGAGAGAGAAAGAGGAGAGAGATACGAGGTAGCGAGGCTGCCAGAGCAGACAGAGCAGGAGATTTTTGCTGCCTCGCCTCACTAAAGACACACATTAAAAACGGATTAATCCACTGAAATAATAGTTTGATAAGAGAGGAGCCGTGCTCTCTCATTTCTTCCTCCAGCTCACCCCTCCTTTTTTTCTCACCCCATCAGCTAGTTTCATGGCCCATCATCATGCCATTAGTCCATGTTCAATTAACAGACCGCAATTAGTTAAGTCCCCCCACTGTTGACAAGGCCTAATCACTGTAAAGGCAGGACTGGTCAAGTAAATCCATCAGAGGAACTTAGCCGCAGTGGTGAAACATGGAGAAGCGCTAATATCAAGACTAATGCTGCTGTTTGTTTTAATTGGCTACATAATTTCATGTGTGTGTATATAGCTGTATGTTTTTGTGTGTAAACATAATTACAGATGTTGCCGTAATAAGTGCCATACTTTATCTTTTTTTTTTTTTTTAAAGGTCCAGTGTGTAAAACCGTGATATTTAGCATTCAGATTCTAGTTTGCAGCGCTCACTCGCTCGCTTGCACTCACCCCTCCCGTCGGCAAAGTGACAGCGGACTCCGAGGACAAAAATACTTGTTTACCACAACTGGGAGTATTTCGGGAGCATGGAGCAATGATGTGACAATCTAAACCATTTTACGATATGTCTGCTGTTTCCTACTCCTTCTTCTTTCCTTCCGCCTTCTTCTTCATTGGTTTACTTATGCACGTGAAACTTGCAAAACGTGCTCTCTGGCTGGCCGGATTTTCTGTTCGGGCTGCCGTACAAACATGGCGGCGCAAGATGGCGATACTCTCTAAAGCAAGACCCTTGCTATATGTATATAAAGAAGAATGATAAGGCTACGATAACCAAATGAATTTTATTTTATAGCGATTATACACTTATACAAATATATTCACGGGTAGTATAGCCTATTCAGATTCTGCCAATAAACCTTGCCAATTATTACACACTGAGCCTTCTTTTGTATCCTTAATAGAATCAGCCAATATATTTCAACCTGAAAAAGAGGAACTGTTGTCTGTGTTTCACCACAATACAAATCACAATGTAATGAGACACTGAGGCTAAAAGTGCGTAAGAGAACTTACTTTACCAGCTCTAGCATCAGTAGTGTTCATCCCCGAATCATTGTATTTACCAAATTAAAAAAGAAAAGAAAACGTAACTATTTATTCTCACAAGTAGAGCAGGTAATGCCTCTGATATCCCTGTTTAGGTTATGTCCAAAATATAATATCCGCACTAGATACGGTGTTTGTTTTATTAGTCGCACGCCCTGACAGAGTGTAAAATATGCAAATATGCAGACTCAGCATCAGATCTATTATGATGTATCGTGATTTTTAATATTATCAAATATCAGCCCCAGTCCCTCTTATGAGTCAGCTAAGGCTTTATTTTCCAGAAAAAAAAACAAAAGTCTTTCCAGGCTGGAGCCATCTGAGACAGTGCAAATCTATAGCAGGAGATGAATGAAGTGGGACTTTGTGCTTGTTTGTTATTGTTTCAGCATGCCTGGCTGGCCAGTAAGTCCGCAAGCAGGCCAGCCAGTCAGAGTTGGGTGAGCAGGTGAAAGACGGAAGAACATGAAAACACAGATAATCCCCCGGCGACGCTCACCTCGTCCTGGCCTCCATCACTCCCTCCTCTCTGCCCACTCACCTGCTCCCGCGCTGCCCCCAAACACCACTCCCCTCTCTACCCTTTACCCTTCACCCGCTCTTTCTCCTCCATCTCTATCTGTCTCTCCTACAGCTCTCTCTCTCTCATCTTCCCCCAACACCGTGTCTTGCCAAGCTGTCAGAGGGGCAAGGTGTGTAGGGCAGATAGCAACACGCATGTACACACACAGATGCATGAGTACACATACACAAAACACACCCCCGCTTATGCAAGCTAGACCACAAGGGCTATGTTACCTTTGCTGCACACACACAGTGGTGGTCGTCTGCCTCAGCTTTGCTTCGCTCTGCTTCGCTTGGCTGCCTGACTAAAGCTAAGCTCTGGTTATCCAGGCTGCTGAGGTCCGACACACACATACACATCCATACACACACACACACACAAACACAGACGCACAAGGCATGCATGTCCATGATGCATGCAAACGCAAACATAAGGATGTACATCTTGCAAGCATAATCATATCCACACACACACACACACACTGACAGAGCAGTGACGGAGCAGCAGTGGACAGATTCACTGGTCCACAGCAGCTGATTTGTTCACTGACAAAGTGCAGCGAGCATCAACAACACTACAGCAGGAGGCAAAAACAATGACATCCACCCACAGCATTCACATATTCACATCAAATCAACAATTCATACAATACCACGCACATAATAATTGATATGGGTGACTGCTCCAGTCATTTCTCAAACACTTGCTAGTTTACAGCTTTGAAAATGTTACGATTATTTCATTAATTCAACACTCAAACAATTTGAATTTGGCACTTTAGACCCTCAGATGACCGTTTATTGTTATATTTGAGACATAAAAGGCTGAAGCCTTGGTAATTTTTTAATCAAAACAACAGTTGCAGCCCGTCTCTAAAACATTGATTTCCATTTGCCATTATTTACCAGCTGCGGCTTCCAAGCATGGCTGTCAAGTGAAGTGCATTTAATACATAACTGAAATGAGAAACACAGTCTGAAAAAGTGGCAACCTACCAAGAAAAAAAACAGATAATGACAGTGACAACTATGACTAATTATGGGTCTTTTTGTGGTCCTGTTAACTGAGCACAACATTACTCAATATTGGCAGAGCTGGAGTTAATCTACTGTATCTGCAGCAAAACAGATATGTTGCCATATGTGCGCATGTGCATCATCCATCAACATACTCAAAGTGCTTTTTGGAGCCATTTTAGTTCCACTTCTTTAGAATGTTTTCAAGTGTAGAGAAAGAAAGGAAACAGATTGTGCTGCAGTATTATGAGTCAACCCAAGACCACACGTAAGACAATATAAAACACCAAAGTCCTATTTTTCCCAAAACACTTGCATGCCAAATCTAGTTTCAATTTGGAGACTCTCTATAGTTCCTTTTAAAATTCAAACTTTACAAGATGCAGAATCTATTTATGCATGGAGTATTGTTTTTGGCAACAACTGGTCGTTATTCTTTTCACAACCATTTCTAATTTCATTATAAATATGAAGATGGACTGCAATAACTGAAAACTGGAACCAGCTTTTCAGCAGATTCCTGAGGAGACTGGGGAATCTGTAGATTACCACATCACTCACAGTCCTGTCCTGACCACCCTGTAAGTCTACACACTGAAGAACTGCTCCTTCAACTTCTGCACATAAACCGTAATAGATGTTAGCATCACGAACTTATCCCCTAGCGAACACAATAACTGGCACCGTCAGTACTTCATGTGTGGCATGTACGAAGCCGCCTACTATTGATGAAATGAATCCCACCCGCACCTCACATGAAGCAGGCTTAACTTCGCACCCCGTAGGAGAGGCTGAAATCCTGCAGCGAAGATCATGCTGCTAATCAAACTAACCACCCAGTTTGAGTCACTGTCAGAAATCTGCCTCTTTCCCAGATAGACACAGAGGGAGAAAGTCTATATGATGGAGGGGAAATGGAGGAGGGGGTGGCAACCACATGGTCAGCTCGTCCCGTTGCCCATCTGGGTCCCATAAAGGAAACATGGAGGCCAAGGCCACCACATGCCCTCATGCATGATGCCCACTCACCCATGCACAGCAATGAATACTATTTCATGGGAATGGGAACTGAGGCTTCATTTTGCAAGAATAATAACCTTCTTTTTTTAATTTGCAGAAATCCCATAAACGTTTTGGACTTGGATGAAATTTAATAAGATGAATCAGTCAGTTCCAGTGCTGCATCTGTGAACCAACCTCTCAAAGCACTGTTTTAAAGTAGGAGAGTAAATCCTCATTTTTTTATTTTTTTGTGCAAATGTCCACAAATATTCTGAATTGTGAGATTAAATTGTAAGCCTATGCGTAAACAACCGTGTAGCAGAAACTATATAATCTTTCAAAAAAAAGAAAATTGGATCTTTAAATCAAAATGTCATCATTGTTTTGATGTGAGAGCAAATGTGAGGAGACTCTACAGGCATGTCGAGTCAAGCGATTTGATGGGGGTCAAACAGTCACGTTTACAACAACAAAGCAGCAGTGTGCAGTTTCAGGACAAGTGCAATAAATCACAACATGTCCATAATCCAGATTGCCAGTGAATCACACAAACGCACTCAATCCCGAGAAGCGACACACCAGTGTGGACTATCATCTCCTTCCTGTCCTGTCAGTGTGGCAGCTAATTGAAAACAATTAGCCTGGTGGACCAGCAGCAAACACACAGATTGCACCGTAGCTCTTTGAAAGCTTCTTTCTGACAATGATATGACCATTAGGAACAATAAATATCCAGTCAAATTTAACTACAGCATTTATTTTCTGTTAAAGCCACTCTAACAGAGTCCATGGCCATTTGCAAACAATTTGTGGAGCAAACACTAAAAGTCACCTTACTCGCCAGATCTTCACATAAGTGACATTGATTTACCTCTGATGTACAACTAGCTGCACACAGACTGCATGCAACCCTCTGGGAGGAATAAAATTAAATTAGCTGACACAAGGCACCAGAGTTGGGCATGGTTTTTTGGTCACTAGCTTCATTCACCGCTCCAAAATTAAGTGTCCGTTCACATGAGGCACAAAATAAACAGTTTCTTACCTTTAACGGAGCGCGGCTTGGCCTGTTTTCGTCTAGACATCTCTGGTCTGGAGCTGCTTCTTCTAATTTTGATTTTCTAATTGTTTTCTGCTTCTTCTGCTTCTTCTCCTCCTCCTTCTTCTTCTGCTTTTTTTGTTCCGTTTCGTGTTTTCAGCAAACCATGCAGGCGAACACAGTCAGGGTTATCTTTGCTCCTCCACTTCGCTGCTGCTGCTGCTGCTGCTGCTGCTGCCTTCTTCGCCTGTTGCAATGCGGCAGCTTGTGAGTCTGAGTGGGAAAACGAGTCGTTAGTCCAACGACAACAAACCCCAACACGCTGGGAGTGAAGCGGCTGGGAGGCGACACTCGGCTCCTCCGGTGCGTTTTCCCTCTTCGCCGGCCGCGCAACCTGTAGAATAAACAGGACCAACTTCCCGTTGTTGTTCCCTTCTTCTCCGTTACCGCGACGCAGAGAGCCCCCCAATCTTTTCCTTTTTTTTTAATTCTTCTTCTTCTTCCTTCTTGTTCTTTCTTTGCTTTCTCCTCCGTGCGCGTTTATTCTGCTTCTCCGGAACAGCCCGGACGCTCGTGCCGCTCCGACTTCTCCAAGCACTGGCGGACCGGGGCGCGAGCTGCCAGCCACGCGCGCGTCAAACACCTGAACAGGTCCCGCGCGGTATTAACTAAAAGTGACAGCGGCACCGTCCGAGTGTGAGGTTGTCGGTGGCGGCGGCGGCGGAGGTGTCGGTGGTGCCACAACGGTACGTGACGGTCCAGGTGAGGAGAGGCGACGGAGAGTGTTTTTTTGGGGAGGGGGGGTGAAATTGCTTTCAAAATCAAACGTGGCTTCTTCCCTCGCGCTCCTGGCGTCTTCGCTGGTGTGATGTTTTTTTTGTTTGTTTTTTTTTAGTTTATCGAAACTATTTTCTGTCTGTTAGGTTTTTCATTTCCCTCCTGGAAAGCGGCACCGATCCGAACCGACCAGCCGTCAATGTTTCGTCCCGCTATTCTACTCTAGGCAGTGGTGGTGGTGGTCTGGTGGCATGGACATTGCGCTCTTCCCCTGCATCTCCACCCCGAGGGGAATACTGCTTTTACTACCCACGCTTTCTTTTTGTTAATATTTCCCAATGCACTGCCGGCGGTATTAATAGCAGCCTAATATTTCTAGCAGTCTAACCCTTCGCTAGCCTCTGTCTCCCTGCTTTTTCTTTGTCCTGACTCTGGCTACCAGTCTCCCTCCTCCTCCTCTGCCTGCCTCTGCTGGCGGGGCTGCGGCGCAGACACACATAATAAAGCCAAGGCAGGCAGTGCTTGGCTGGAAATGTAGCCGCGTCCCAGCAGGGGGATGTGAGA
The DNA here is from genome assembly GCA_030347415.2 of Decapterus maruadsi. Classification (NCBI taxonomy): domain Eukaryota; kingdom Metazoa; phylum Chordata; class Actinopteri; order Carangiformes; family Carangidae; genus Decapterus; species Decapterus maruadsi. The sequence goes on along the minus strand of CM064893.1, from coordinate 19,978,953 downwards.
GAAGGGTCCCGGCGGGGGAGCGCTCTGATCCCGCAGGGAGCAGCTCGGCACAGCCCGGGTTGGCTGAGGCAGAGAGGCAGGAGAGAGGCAGGCAGGGCTGTTGGAGAGAGAGAGAGGGGAGGCAGGGGGAGAGTTAGGCAACAGCGCCCAGCTGTGGCCGACCGACACAACTACAACAGGGATTCAGAGACTACAGAGGGAAGAGACTGGGAAAATGTGGGTCGGATTTAAGTGGGACGTGGAAGAGGTGCTATAGGTTAAGGTGTGCAATCATTCTAACTTTGATTATCGATTAACAGTTGACAAACATAGGCATGTAGTCTATTACAAACTAAATATGAGGGGGGTCAGCTAGCAACCAGTGTCCTTTACCTGCACAAGCCACAGCAAATGACAAGACACTGTTTTGTATCTCTAGCCATTAAAAGTTATTTCCCATCAATCATTATTATCTTAAATATATTCTAGGCTAAGAAAAGCAGTGAAGCAGCTGTGAATGGAAATATCCTGCTATAGGTGGCCAGAGGGAACAAACTAGTGATTTGCCACAGCATCATGGTTAGAGTTAAATGGGCTCTTTTGATCTTCCTGCTCCCTGTTTATTGCAGTTCCTCAACAGCAGTTAATGGAAACTAGTTTACCGAACATTTATTTTTCCTGCTTGTTGAAAATTCAGTGCAGAAAAAAAGTGCAGCTGAAATCAAGTTGAATAAAAGTTATATTTATCACCTATCCATGTGTTGTGTATTGGGCTTGAGCAAACACCTTCACCTAAAATTAGTCCAAATTATGTTTATGCAACAGCCATAAGTCTCCTTTGAACACAAAATGATTTACATGTCATTTAATTAAATTGTATGCTGGGATTTTCTGACTGTGTGATGTTGGTATGCATCTCCTGTACAGCACCCTAAACTATGTTCAGTGTGATATTGTGTGAAAGCTAATAGGCCAGTTCTCACTCACTAACCTCCCAATACCATCATGAGTTTGAATTTGATGTTTTGCCCCTAATACATTTTCATATCTAGTATTTTGGTCCACACGTTCAGAAAAAGATTGAAGCATGAGAAGCAATACAGAGCTTGCAGGGGACAAATGCGTATGTAGCTTCACCCTGTAATGGTTCATTCCACCCATAAAATTCATCACTGTATTTTGAACGTCATACTTTTTTTTAAAATCGTGAAATGCTCTCATTTTCTTGAGGGTTTATCGTTTCACTTATTTGTGGTGGATTAATTTCTTTATGGCAGTTTCTGACAGGATTAGTTTAAGCCTATTCATTTAGGGTGAGCAGAACCTATCCGTGCGTAATGAACATTTTCCACACTTTATATCGTGACCACATGAAAATATCAGTTTCCATGCAGTCATGAGAATACATGAGCATAGACCTTTGTGTTGCAGTAATGTACCATCAAAGGCTTAAAAAAATACCACCGTGTCCTCCATTGCCCTTTTCTCTACCGCTTTTTTTTTTAGAGAGAGAATTACTTTTGCATTACAGGCTACTTTCTCCGATAGTGAGAATGAATCGTTTGACTTACTGTATAAACATAATTCAATTAGCCAAACAAAAGCATGTGCAGCAGTGACTGTATGGCATGTGTGTATGCGTGCGTGCATGTGTGTGCGTGCGTGTGCGTCTTCTTCAAAGTTCCTTTATTTCCAGTAAAGGAAAGAGGGACACGTCTGTGTACAATATAAAGGAGACAAAGAGGGAAAAAATGAAAATCACTGGGTGCTTTGTTCTTCACACTCTGCTCCAACTGAGCGCTCTCTGACCGCAGCTGAGCTTTTCTATGTTCTCTCTCTCCCTCTCCGTCTCTCCCTGACTTTTCCTCTCTCTGTCTGTCTGTTCTCTCTCTCTCTCTCTCTCTCTCTGGTTGTCATGGATAACTGGGTAACGTGGAGCTCCCTGTGCTGACCAACAGGACCACTGCCCTCTGCAGACTGAGCCTCCCTCCCTGCCCACCCTTCCCACACTGACTCACCCCCACCCGGTCCTCCCTATGGAGACACAGAGCAGCCTTTAAGATTGACCCCCTGCTGGAGTTTGGGAAGGTGGGGGGCTCTTGTCTCTTGTGCTACCACCCCCCACACCCCACCACCACCGCACCGCTTCCTCAACCCCTACCCTCCCTCCCCATCCCTCCTGTCTCCCTCTGCCTCACCCCCCAACCTTCACCTCTCCCTCCCTATGCAATGAGTGCACGCCAGGAACTGTGTGTGTGTGTGTGTGTGTGTGTGTGTGTGTGTGTGTGTGTGTGTGTGTGTGTGTGTGTGTGTGTGTGTGTGTGTGTGTGTGTGTGTGTGTGTGTGTGTGTGTGTGTGTGTGTGTGTGAGTGTGTGTACATGTGCATACTTGCATAGCTCCCCCAGTGTGACTGCTGCTGGCATGGAGGGGAAAAACCCCTCTCTCAGTGGTTGGTCCCCCCTCCACCCCTGTCCCCCTCCTCATTTCTGCCGGTAAATACAAAGAGTGGGAAAAAAAAGCCCACATTACAAGCTCCTTAAGGGTCAAGGACAGGCCCCACTCTGAATAGCTTCTAAGAGTCGTATTGTTGAATCACATAGCTAGCGATTACACCCTCTGTCATCTCTGCGCGGATTTGGCTTTTTTATACACACAACAAGAGAACATCAAGTAGCAGAGACTGAATAAGTCAGCCAACAGACATGCACTGGTAACTGATACAGACAGGACAGCAATGGAATAAACCAGGGGCAGATGTAGAATTACAGCCCCCAGAAAAAAAAACGGGGGGGATTTGGCTTAAAGGTTTCATATCTTAACAGCAGTCGCTTTTACTGTGGAATGTGAAAGAAGAGAGATTATGACAGAAAATAAGGTGCCAGAGGAATGTGATTTCAAAAAATACATTCCTCAAAAAACTGCTGCGGTGAGACTGTTTCACTAAAAGAAACACCTTTGATCCACCCATGAATAGAGTACATGTCACTGTCTGATAAATTTAACAACCCCTATCTGCTACCACCCACTCAGGAAACGATATTGACTTAAAAACAGAGGAGTTCATTTCATTAGACCTGGTGGAGTTGCATATTTTCTGATGACGAGAAATATTTAGGTGTCATCACTAGAGCATTTACAGAACTTACACATTTAAACTATTTTTATGCAACTTCTTTAATATTGACAGTTTGTTATCTGTTGGGTAAGCTTTAGTTAAAGAGCCTACACGCTGAAAAAATCCACTTCTCTTCATTCATGCAAACCTGATGATCAGTAGGTTATCTTAAGTCATAAATGTTGTGGAAAACTGAAGGTTATATAAATAACCCTGGTTCTCTGATTGGCATGAGTTAGAATACCTTTATATGAACACACGTATGTAAAGGTGAGGATGCAAACACTGACAGTTTGGTTATGCTCCATACATACTTGCTGTAATATTCCCTAAAGAAAGCTATTGTGCTTTGCTCAGGTGACTAAGGGTAATCTAAGGGTCCACATTGGGAACATTTAGTTGGATGATGGTAATTAAAATACCTGAATGCAATAAACTGGCAGTTACCGACTGGGAGGCAGACCGCAGGACTGGATTGGATGCAGGATGGGAGCAAGCAGAACAAAATGTAGCTGGGAAACGAGCACTAGGAGGTAAAGCTGGTACAGTTTAGTCGACAGTGATATTTATTTAACAATGAAAAGACAAAAGTCTTACTTTGATGGAGAAACAATCCAATTTCTGGTGGGCAAGGAATCCAAAGTCCATAAGCAGAGGCAATAACCAGAAAGGGAATTCACAAAACTGTAAAACCTAGACCAAGACAGGAAGGGAAACAATCAAATACACAACAGGGAAGATATTACAGAGTTCATGTGAAGTTACTGAGAGAGCAGATCCAGTACCAACAGCCACTGAGCAACCCTTCTTCTGCAGGGATGGATCAGAAATACTGTGGGCAAGATCTAAATCTCTGCAGTTCCTTTGAACTTCAGAAATCATCACATTGTGAGTTTTTATCAGTTCTGAGCCTCAGTCTTTAACCATCCAGGTGTTGCACCCTGAACACTGGCATGTAGGTCCCTCAAATCACTGGGTAGCACACATTTAGTAGTGATAAACAAAGCTGTGTAACTGGAATCAGGCATCTCAGTTTGGGCGGGAACATGAAAAGACAGGAGCCCAGAAGCACCTTCAGATGAGACAGGAGGACAGATAGAACAGCAGGCAGGCGACTCATTGATTCAGATACTGGTTGGACGGTAGCAGGCCCAACATTGGCTTCAGGAGAAGCAGTTTGGAGGCAAGCAGGTCTGAGGCTAGCTGACTGGGGAGCAGGTTGGACACTAGCCAACTTGGATACATCCATGGTGGCTTGCTGACTGGGAAACAGACTGGAAGTTAGCAGGCCCAGAACCAAGAAGAGAGCAAGTTTGTGAACAACTAGGTTGCTCCAAGAAGGTGGAAGGAAGGTCCCTGGAAACACAGCCGCAGGGAAGTGTGCAAATCAAAACACAAAGATGCAGAGTGAGCTTGAACAACAGGCTCAGGAGGAACAGAGGCTACAGAAGGGCTAGCACAAAGCTTTCACCTGTGGAATGACACTTCTTGGGCAAACTCAAGGAACCAATGGGAAATTTATGACGGACTGGTGACAAATGTAGACACTCCGTTGGGTGGGTTTACTCATGTGCCTTTGATGGAAGCAGAGGACAATAAGCTTGAGGCAAATGAGTCAAGATGAATTAACAACAGTCCATTAAAAACACAGGTCAGGTGACTTGAACAGGCAAAACGAACAAGACCAAGAACAGGTTACGGGCAGGCTGGCAAGAATATTATGACAAGCGTAAAGCAGAAGCAACACAGACGATCTGGCAAAGGACAATGTGGAAATGAGCCAAAATAGCCGACAGGGCTAATGGGAAATGGGAACAGGTGTGCGAGTGGGCAGGGAAGGTCAGGAGACTGGGACAGGTAGGAAAGCCCAAGGGCATCTGGTGCACGGGTGGAGAATGGTAGAAGAATGCATGCGCCTGAGGGAAGTGAGAAATAGCTGACAGGGGGGAAAGATTGAGCAAAATTAATGGGGCTTAGACTGTGCATGTGACATCAGGCCCATTGCAATAAGACATCTCACAGCACGCTTTGAAACGAACAGATGTACACCCATGAAACCTACTGGAAGGACCGGATAGTGAAATGTGACCGATGACAGCAGCATCACGTGATCGGTGAGTGACACCACATAAAACACAGAGAGTGCGGCGCGTCCTCAGCAAAACATTAGACCCACCGGTCTGCTGAGTGCAGAGTCAGGGTCACACGCCGCAGAGAGCTTACTGCCAGTTCATTCTTTTGTTTTCCGTCCGCTCACACACACAAACACAAACACTCCATCTCCATCTAGCCGCCTGGTATCAAAGCCTGAAAATCCTGAGGTGAGGAGGTAGCACAGTGTTTTCTCCACGCCCTCACAAAGCACTTCTGAACATTGGTCCATTGTGCTGCTTGCCTGCCTGCCACTAGTGGATAGAGTTCATGTTATATTTATGTAGCCTAAAGCACACTCTCTCCGCATCTTCCTTTATCATTCTCTCCGTTCCTCCCTCCCCATCTCTCTCTCCATGTCCTCTGCTGTGTTGAACTCTCGCCAGCTCCACTAGGTCTTCCCTCTGCAGACAACAATGTTCCATCTCGTTGCTTTTGCCCTAGATATCAGCTATTTTTACATGGGATAATTAGACATAACTGAATTAAATACTGCAGAGCTACATTCTTTTGTCTCCAATTATTATGGGCTGGATGCACAAATGTAAATTGCACATGTGTGTGCGTGTGGAAATGTGTATATGTGTTTGAATCAATGTAGCTGCCTGTGTTTGAGAGCGCTGTCAATATGCGCACAAGGTAGCCTAAGCCGTTGCTCTGCATTACCAACCCAAACTTATGTGAATTTGGATTTGAAAGTATTTGTAGATGCATAGGGCACAACCAGAGATTTTGTATGCTCACACAGGGAGGTAGCATGTGGGGTGAGTGTGTATGTGTGTGCATGCGTGTGTGTGTGTAGGCTGCATCGGTAAGTGAGAACAAGGGAGAACATTTAGCCTGCGGTTAGTTATTAATAAATATTCAGCACGGAGACACAGGGAGAAGATCAACATTATTTTTAATATTTGTTTTGAGCGTTTGTTAAGCCTGTTATTCCGCACACAGTCTCACCTGCCATCCGCAAGGTCTTTGTGGAGGTATCAGTGTGTGCGAGTGCAACAGAGAGAGAGGAGAGTGGTTGCTACAGGATCCCAGCTGTATGAAGTCTCTAAAGAAACAAAATCTGGTGGTAATGATGATGGTGATGATGACAATGATGATGATGATGCTTATGGTGATTAGGACGTGTCTGATGAAGGCACTCATTTGACTTTGAGGATGATCACTACTTCAATCGTTGCTGCTATTGTTGGTCTCATTATGATGATGACACATAATGATGAATCTCATATATATCCAGATTGTTGCCAGTAAGAAGAAGAATAACCGAGCTGTGGTAATGCTGGTGTGGTAGATGGCTTCTTCGACAATCTAGGGAATTAATAAAGGATTGTCTTTTTTTCGACTAACTCAATAAAAGTGAGAATAATTTCAATTTTGTTACCAAATCTGATTTCACTTTACTTCACTGTTAACAAATCTAATTAGAGCATGGGCCTCCGCGCAGTGCGTTCGACGGCTCACTGTGACTGTTTTTCTGTTAAATTCTGCAGGAGAAGATGACGAGTAAGCTGTCATGTCTCAGCTACTTCAAGATTCACTTCTCAGATTTTTGCTGTTTTATTGTCAAGGTTTTGAAAAATAAATCTGAAAACTAGTTTCTATGATTGAGCCGCTCGAATCATAGGAGCTAATTTTTAAAGAAACCGTTAAAAAATGTATGAAATATGCGTATGCTCTTTGTTTCTCTGTTATTATTGTTCATCAAACAAGTCTGATGAATTTCTGGGTTCAGCCAAAGGAATTATAAAACCATTTCTTTATGGTTGCTTTGAACAAAAAAGTGCGAAAGTGTGTGTAATTGCACATGCACACACACATACAATGACACGTCTATATTCCTGTGTGTGTCCCTCTCTCAGGGTTGTGCCTGCCTCAGTCATGTGGGGTTGTTAAAAAGAAACAGTGGCAATGTGACAACACTTGAACGCAAACCAAATCGACTTTTCTTTCGTTCTCTTTTTTCTTCATATTCTCCTTTTCTCATTGAGTGCTCGCCTCCTAACAATGCCATGTTTCCCCCAACGATCTGCCTCTGTAGGGAACCCACCCCCTTCCTCCTAATTTCCACCTAAACAGAAAAGAGCCCCGTTAAAGAGCATCATTAGTGCCAGGCCATTTTTTTGTTTTCGTACTCTCCGAAGAAAGAGGAAGTGTTATCTGTGGCGGACAAACTTAACCCAATTAAGATCTGGTGGGGCATAGGGGCTTGGCTCAGGACACAGCTGGGGCTGCCAGCTTGCCAACCAGGCACGCAGCCAGACAGTCAGCCAGACAACCAGCCAGGCAGACAAGGCAAGTAGCCAGCCGGCCACTAAGTCAGCCAGCAAAACAGTCAGCCAGCCAGGAAACCAACCAGCTGCCTACTCAATACACCCAGCAGCCTGGCAGCCAGACAGCTAACCAGCCAGAAAACCAGCCTGCCAAACAGTTCGCCAAGCACTCTGTCAGGTAGCCAGACCCATCAGACAGCCAGCCTCTTTATCCTGTGAAGTGATTTTGACTTCTGTTTAAACAACTGGTCTGGTTGCTTTCTTGTTGACAGTCGAAGATCTCAGCTGTGTTGCAGACAGTGTGTGAACGGCCGTCGGTGGTGCCAACCCAAGTTTGCAATTGCGTTACTGGACATTGAATTTCAGGTTTTAATATCACATCATCTGTGCATGTAGGTTTTTGTTTTTGTGTCTTTCTTTTATTTTTTCTCTGAAATAATAATCCTCAAGGCCTCCAAACAGGTACGTTAGTTTAGAGTCAACAGATTGTGACACAGGCGTTTTGAGTCAGTTACTGTTATCAACCCCTTCCCTCCAGACTGGTTATGAAAAAAACCTTTAGTAGCTTTCTCTGTGAAGAAATTAGTCCCAGCTAAACAGTACCTGTATCCTTATCCTGGTGGTGGCATCAAGGTTCATTGTCACTGGTAGCTGGGTTCAGCATGGAAAAATCCTTGAAAACAAAAGAATAATTAAATTGTTACAAATACCAGTATGTTTTGACAAGTCTGCAAAATCCCCACATTCAGACAATGATTGTGAATGTTGTGCTCTATATTTTGTGTTCAGACTGACACAGATTTGCTTCATGTTACTGTACATTTCCACTGGTGTGAGTGTCTTGCTTCGAGTACTTGTCAAATATCAGACAACAAAAACTCTGTCAAGAGGATTATAATATTACTGGAGGGATTAAAGGAGGATAAACTTTTTTTTAACAGTCATTTTTTTTAGCCAGAGCTCTGTCAATAGTCAGAGTATTGCATTAAGATAGATGTGGGGGAACAAAACTCAACTTATCTTTCAACTGACAATGGATTAAATATTAAGTCCCTATGTCAAATACTCCTACTTTAATAAAACATGTTTCATAAAGGTCTCAGAGACACAAGGTCTTTGCATCGCTCTTTATTCATCTTTGCGGACCTCTGCTAGCCTTCGATGTTGCAACACGTTTCTTTAAAGGCAGCACTCCAGGGCAGAACGCACGGCTCAGACGGCTACAACGAAGGAGCGGTGCTATTTGCTAAACATGTGAGAACTGTCTGTCTGCTAATTGTGTGTCTCACTGTAATGCAATGGATGCAACACAATGCCCATAAACGAGAGTATACTGTACCACACACACACAACACACACACACACACACCAGCAGCAGCAGCAGCATATTTCAAAATCATCAAACCTTCTTCCCCTGGTGCCACACCTCATACTGGCACACACACAAACACGCTCACCCCATGATCCATACACAAGTGCCAGATACACACTCCAACAGCCAAACATGTTGATAATTAGTGCCTTGTTATTGGAAGGTGTTATCACAACAATTAACACCCTAATGTGTGTATGCACGTGTTTGTGTGTGTATGTGTGTGCGTGTGTAAGATGGCAGCAATAGGAGGGAAGGTGCTGGCTTGTGTGTATGTGTGTGTATGACTTCACGTGATGCTGGGTGGTGAGGAGGTGTGTGTGCATTCCATTAATTCTATCATGTGGGCCTGGCGCGCACACACACACACACACACACACACATACAGAGACACACACACACAGTCAGGGTCCGATGTAACAATGAAACAGTTTCCCATTTGATGAAGTTCCTGTGAATTCTGACACAACAGCAGCAGGAGTAGGTGGAGTGATAGATTCTGATTGATATCCAGTGGAGAGTGGGTGAGGAGATTGGGCTGGTGGGCGGGGGCCAAGGAGAAGGGGGGAGGGGGAGAGACGATAGGTAACAGAGGGGGGATCAGGTGGGAGTGCAGAGGAGGATTTTGTGTAACTGTGTAGTTTTAATCACATATTTGCACTGTTTCCTATTTACCCAATTTCCACCTAAATAACTCCCGCCTTGGATGTAATGCAAATGCAAAATAAGTGGCTCAACTCCAGAGGTGAGGGGGTGGAGACGGTATGACGGAGGGATGGGGGTCAGGGAGGGGTGGGAACGCTGCTGAGAGGATGAGGGGGTAGAGGAGAGCAAAGTGTGTGTCAGAGTGAGACCTTGTGTATTCAAAATGTGAGCATTTTTATAATTAGCAAACCCGGATTAAGTTTTAAAATATGTTCTTTCTAAGGTGATATTTTTTTTACAACCTAAATAATAATCTTATTATTGCCCATTATTTAGTGTTTGTCATCATTGGTGACACTCACTAATATTTCATTGGATTGCCTTTAGCTTTGATTACCGCATGCATTTGCTGTGACATCGTTTCGATAAGCTCAATAAGCTTCTGCAGTGTCACAACATTTATTTCTGTACAGAGTTGCATTCATTTCAAGATTCTCAATGGGGTTCAGGTCTGGACTCTGTGGTCAGATTAGACCACATTTATTCCTTGAAGATGATGGTTCCCCACTCTCCTTTCAGTTTTTAATAATGCTTTGGACAGTTTTTAACCCAATTTAGTCTCAACAATCTCCTTAGATGTTTTATTTGCTTGATGCCAATAATTTGACTCTTCTGAAACAGATTGACCACAGGATGTGTCTTCCAACATGGTTGTATTAGAAATGAGACTGCATCAGTTAGGGTTAAATAACTTGTTGCCAGCTGATACATAATCATCCATGCAGTAATTATTCAATGGGAGACTCTAACCTATTAGTTTAGTTAAATCCAAGTGGTGACCTTTTTTTTTGGACAGGGAGTGTATGTTTTCCAATGTAATTCTTATTCAGTCGAGCAGTGACTGTCACTAAAAATAAGCTTAGACGGGTAGATGAAGGTGAGTGGCTGAGCTGGCAGACAAATAAGCAGAGGCAGGTAACAGGAGACAACTCCAGCGACTGGCACAAAGGGAAAGAAAAAAAAAAAACCAAACACTATGAGACAAAACCTGCTGAAGCACATGGAAACACCAGGGAACAGAATAGAAGAGCGAGGGTGACGCAGAGGCCCCAGTCCCACCGTCCACACCTCACGGACACACTAGACTAAGTCCACGAGGGGTTCAGACCGTCTCGGAGTAAAACCGTGAAGCACACGAGGCCTCTCACAGATGTTTGGAGCCCTTTATGCACACTTTCTGTAAGTAGCCTACGCTCTCCTGCAGACTGTGGCTGGGGGAATTACTCACAGTTCACAGCGAAGCAATGTTAAACACAGGGTTGCCGTAGTTACCAGGGGATGCATGGACCTGTCAAAAAAAAAAAAAAAAGGTAATCAACAATCATTAAACAGGAAAAAAGGAAGTAGCCTATAAACACCTGTGATTCACTGCCAGAACTGTGTATAGGTAGCCTATGGCGATTGTGTCATCATGATTGTGGCCCACAAATAGGGAGCAGAAGAAGAAAAATCAATAACATTGTGTATTGTATATACTATTCTCTAAAAATAAAGTCTATTTTGCTCTTTGAGGTAATTTCATCTTGATTTGTATGAATGGTGCTATACAATTAAAGCTTGATTGACTGCAATAGCAACATTTATCAAACATTAGATCACATATCACTAATAGGATACTAAAACTACTACTGTTTTCTATCATTCATGGGGACAGTACTGCCACTTACATAATGGGCTAGTGAAACTAACAGCTAATTGTTAGGAAAAACTCAAACAAACGCTGTAACCGAGGTGTGGATAGGCCTACACCATGGACACATCGCCACCATAGCTTAGGGTGGAGTAAACTATAATATAATAAAATAGTAGGCTACAGATGTTAAGGTCAAAATATAGCTACGAGTGCATCAAACTACAAAACAGGCCGACCAGTAGGGGAAAAAGTCAACAATACAAAAAGGCGCAACATTGTGTTACCTTAAAACACGCACATGCACGTGCATGCAAGTACTCGGCGAAATATAATCATTTTAGCCATTAGCTCTTGCAGACACTCCTGTAAAAGTAAGATAAATACTTCTGAAAGACACTTAATATGAGTTGAAGATAGTTGAACACCAACAGTACGTGTTGCTGTTTCTCTCCACACAAACAACTTTCACACATACCACACAGTGTCCAATCAAAGTATATGTGTATGGGTGTGTGTGTGTGTGCGTGTGTGTGGGGGCTGGTGTAATGAAGTGGAGACGGTTGTCCATTACTTCCTGAGCTGATGGCTCCTCACAGCAGTGCAGTCACAGCTGGAAGAGAGGAGGAGGAGGAGGAGAAGGAGGAGGAGGCACCAACATGGAGTTAGAATACCGGACACACTCAGACATATTCACCCTCTGTGTGTTTGCCTGCCAGAGACTGTACAGCAGTTCTCAAATGAGAAATTATTAGTCCTCCCCACCCCATCCCTTTTTCTTTTCTTTTTTACAGAAAAAATAAAAAATAAAGTAGAATCAGAGTAAACTAACTAATATGAACACCCATCCATCCATCCATCCATCCATCCATTTTCTTCCATTTCAGAACAGTTTAGCTTTAAAATTAAGAAGCAATATATAAACTACTAAGGTTTGGCAAGTTTTTACCAGAAGATACATAGATTTTTTTTAAAATCTAACTTTAAAAAAAAAATTGTCCTATTATTACACCATACTTAATTATATCTAATCTTTTTCTAATTTACTTGATTTTATGTGATATTTTTATGTCTTGATTAAGATGTTTAACAGTTACTAAGAAAGTCAATGATGATATTTGATAATAGTTCCTATGCATTTCACTGTTAAGTTGTAAGAGTCAGATTCATCAGGTGAACATGGCACAACTCAAGTAAACCTAACAACCATATGAGGTGTTTTTCCTGTATCTACGTGTAACATGTAGAAAGTGAACCCTTTCTGTGTGCATTGTACAGTTCTACAACTCTACACATTCTGTGTAAGTGTGTGTTTCACTTCTTTTACTCCAGTGGGTCTCTGGTTTGGTCAGGTTTGGAAAAACATGACAGGGAAAAGTTTGGTCACATCAGAGGACTGTTGTCAGATCCATGTCCAATTCCTCCTGGTCTGACCTAAAGGCTACAAAGAAAAAGAGAAGGTGTGTGTCGCCATCTACAGTTATAAAACAGAACTTCATCCTACAAGCTTTCTTTTTGTGCACCTGGTCGGGACTTAATCTGGTTGGTGTGTATTTGTGCACAAAAACCTGCAGCCACTTATGTATATCAAGCTGTTTTTTGTTTTTTTAAGAATTAATTTAAACCAATGTGAATCAATAGTCTATTTTCCCACCTCATGTGGTAACAGGAGCACCTGGAATCACATGATTATAAATTAACAAAGGTTTAAGACAAGTGTGGTGTCCTGAATAGTTATTTGTTTTTTACTCATGCTTGATTAGAGCAGGACTGTGGGTGCGCAGAACTCGTGTGTCTCTGATCCTCTTTACTTTGGTTAAATCACTTAAAAGAAGAAAAATACAGCGTCATTTTTGCTGGTTCACCGAGTTTGATGATTTCACATAATTTCAGAATAGCTCCACACAACCTCTGACACCTGAAAGTCCCAATCACCAGTGGTACATCAAATACTGTAGGCATTTTTCACTTCATTAACCTAAGAGAGTAGGATGTCATACAGTCACCATTCTCAGTGTAAGCTACTTGAAATGACTGACCTCATATTTTCCAAGTTCAACCTGAAAAGAAAGAAATTGAAAATGCCTGCAAGGCTGTAAAGGGACGTTACATACACAGCACACAAAACAAACATCAGCTGTTCTCAGTTCTGTAGCTAGTTACTGAAAATTGCCCATGGCTACTGAGTATGTAACTTGCAATACATCTTTCTAACTAAATTGATGTTAATTTGTTTGATTTGAGTCTATACCCAGCTCTTCTCAGTGACTCATACATATACATACAGACGTACATTCAGTATTCACAGTACTAACCTAATGTCAACTTTATTTGTTATGGTTAAGAAATATTCAAGCTTTTGTATTTTTCCAGCTCTTTAGCTGTTGAACATGAACATCACTAGTCCACAGCTCAAAGGTGCAGTACACGATTTGAGCATCATCTTCAAAACAAAGGAAAAGGTTACTTTCTTTTAATCTCATACTTGACTGCTCGAGTAATCTTAAACACTCTGATGGTTAAAATAAAAATGGTGTCATAGTGCTAGAAGAAAAAAAAACTTGCAATTGAATACATAATACAAGACATATCTGCATTGGTGCCTTATCTGAACTACACAAATGCTATTATGTAAATTATAGAAGTCACGATGTTGAAAACTAATCAACAGCACTGAAGGTGGAAATGTTTGTTAAACAGTTTGTTATTGAGTAAACCTGTGAGATTTTTCCCCCTGAATTACAATTAGCCATGGTGTGAATGTGATAATCTCCTCACAACTCAAACAATCAGAGTACCTAATAAGGCACATGACTTACTGACTGAAGAATCTTATTTATTCAAAACAAAAGTTACAAAACCTCAAGATGTCAGATACTTTCACTACCAACATACAGTATATAGCCCTCATTTTCCAGACGAAAAGCACTCTGAAGACAACTGTGTTTATAAAAAAAAAACTGACAAGAATTGAAGTTGAATGTAACAAATTAGAAGGTTTGACGATTTGTCATAAAAGTTCCCAAAAGTTGTGCATGCAAACTCAGAATGAGAACTATTCTACAAAACTCCTTAATCTATCCAATCCTACTTACGTCAAAAATAAAATTTGATATAAACAAAATACAACTGCAGCCAAAAAAACAGCTTATAAAGACAAACTTTAATTGACTGATGGGATTCTCTCCTCAGGAGATTCCTTAAGAAATCCTCATCATGCACCAGCATCAGCACCATCTTATAACACTGTGTACAGCAGGTAGGCTACTCGTTATATTCACACGATATACATAAAAATACCATTTTCCTTTTTGTTGCTTTTAATACCAAACAGTGGTCCTGTTGTTTTGCAGTTTTATTTGATGAATTCTGATAAACAATGGTTATTTCTTCTCATGTGCAGCTTTGTCACTGTGACCTACACCAAACATACGGAGTCAAACTGGACATACAGAAAAATCATTTATTAAGAGATGACTGTGAGTGAGAGGTGGAGAATAGCATAAAAACAAAAAAAATGAACAGAGTAGAATTAGAGAATAGTCTGTGCCATCCTCTCATCCACAATAATAACACAATATATAGCATTTACTACAACCATTTCAACTGAAAGTGGCTTACTATAATTTTTTGGGTGTTTTTTTGTTTTTTTTTCTAAAAAAAAAAAAAAAAAGAGGAACCTACTCAGGGGGCGAGGAGTCCTCTCTTCTAAAGTTAGGTGTAGTAGTACACTGCTGGCACTGCTGGCAGTCTGCATGTCTAACAGTGTGTGTGTATGTGTGTGTGTGTGTGTGTGTGTGTGTGTGCGCGCATCTGTCATTTGTTAATGTCGGGAGCCACTCGGCCGGGGAAGAGGGGGCCCTGATAAAGAGAGAGAAAAGGGAAAAAAAGATAACAATGTCAAAATAAAACTTTCATTGTTTATACCCATTGTACTATTTTAATTCATAGTAATAATAATCTAAGAAAATACACAATACTCATCTATAAAAAAAAAAGAAAAAGAGAGAGAATAATTTATTTCAAGACACTCACCTGGAGCAGCAAGAAGTGGAGGGCGGGAACTCTTTAGGGTGGGCGGGGCGCCTCGAATATGAGGGCCCCTGGGGCCTGCGTGGTATGGATGAGGATGGTGCAGTAAGGGCCCACGACCGCCAGGAGGGCCGCTGTAGGGGATGTGTGGGGGTGGGAGGCCTCGTGGCGCGGCGCCTAGTGATGGACCAGGGGGCCGGTGCAAGGACAGCAGCGGAGGAGGTTTGGTTTTGGGATAAGAACCTAAAAATAATGAGAAAAAAAGGACACAATAATTGCAAAGCTGCTTTTTGTACTTCAGTATGCAAACAGATCCGAAACTGGCCGTTAGAACTAAATGGATAACCAAATTTTTTGGGGTTGTTTGGCTGTTTGTGTTTCCAACACTATTGTCCAAACTATCTTAAGAAGGTGATCAAGTCCAACCTGGTGAAGGCAGGAGAGGTGCAGGTGGAGGAGGAGAGTGGTCCACCATGGGCCCCCCTCCTGCTGCAGACTGAGGCTGAGGGGGCCCGGGTGGAGTGGGGAGTAATGGAGGTGGTTTTCCCAAACCTGGAGGTAACATATTCCCTCTCTCCCCCTCAGTGTGGGAAACTGGGGGAGAGAGAAAGACAGAAAAATGAAAGAACCACAATAAGCGAGGACGACAGGACCCACAGAGCCAGAAGAGGAGAAGATAACAGGTTAACAGGTGTAATCAGTAGAACTGCAGTGTAATCAGGGTCTCACCTTGTATGTGCTCCTGCCGGGAACGGACGTACTCTGAGATGGTTTCCAGCTCCTCGGGGTAAAGATGCACCCCGTCTGCTAACAGCGTCAGGAGCTGCCGTGTTTCAGAGGGAACAGTGTGGCGCTCGATCTTCTCTCGATCCAGAAAGTCATCCAGCAGCTGTGACGCCTGTGCTGCTATATCTGCAGGGTCCCTCTGGGGGCGCTCTTTGACCAGTCCGAGACTATACTCGGCCACAACAAAGTCCATGGCCTGGTCTTTGGGCATGTTGCGATGGACTGGGAGGGAAATGGGAGGGTTAATGGTGAGGTGTCAGGGAACTAAAGTGGGACAAAGAGGTGAAATAAGACAAGACAATATCCGCAGATATTCCTGCAAAGTTTGTGGACTCCTTAACATGATGCTCAGGTCAAACTGAGATGCTTCTTGTTTTATATAATGTTGGGATTGGAATTTTGTTCTTTGGTAGGTAGGACTTTTGAATGCATATTGTGGTTTATACTAGGAGGGAGTGGGTCGCGGCATAGTGAGGTGCATGCAAGTTGTGTACAAATTTACATGTATTACGTTTCTGGACATTAAAATGAGGATTCAGAAAGGAACAATAACACTTTACATTATCTGTGTATTGAAGTCATCTACAATAAATAATTCCTATATTATATTTGTTTTAGGACAAGCACTGATTGATATTGTGGGTGTGTGGACTAGAAAATAAAATGCAATTATGACTTTCATCTTTTGGATTTTTGTTGTTGTGAGTTACACAAAAGATATCATAATGTAATTACATCACTTTTTACAGTTGTGATGTTCTTGTTTCATATATTTTATTTGTATTATGCAGATTAGTTTGTGCATGTAGTGTGATTAAAACAAATCATCAGTTATTGAGAAATGACTGTGGTTGGGAAGAAAAGCTCAGCATCCTCAACTTGCAAAGGATACTGACCATAACTTGCTGTGTCTCAATTCACGTACTTCCAGACACACTACCTTTTTTAAGTGCAAGTACAGCCACATTAGCAGCCTACTCCAAGTTCTCCGATGGTGCAAGGTCACATGTTCATCATTTCTTGTGAGTGCATAAGGATGGTGTTTGATTTGGGACATTAGCCTGTCCAGATTAACAAACATACAAGGCCAGTACACACTGTACATGGTGTACTACCTGGGAGTGTACTGACTTAAGTACCCAAATTGAGACACAGCACCTGTTTCAAAATGTGTTACAGCGAGTCAACTGAAGGGAGTTTTTATTTTTGTTGAATAGTAAGTCTCTCTGTAAACAAGAGATGTTTACACCAGGGAAACTGTTTTACTTCCTCTTGCAAGTAGTCTGACTCGTAATTTCAACTGTTAACAACCTAAAATGTTGACCGTTTAACTGTTGATCCTCACAAAGAAAATGGAAAAAGTTGTAATATAGCATAGTTTTCCTTGGACATACATACTTTGCTACTCTTAAACTTATATCAGTTTATTTGTATGTAATTGGATGTACGTAGGTGGATCGTCTGCAAAGATTTACACACTAATGCACATATTTAAGTGGAAATATGTGAACATGTCAATGATTATTATGTAGATTGGATTGAATAGATTACTTTTTTAAAAACGTATATGCTTTAGACACAAAGACTGTGTCAGGACAGTTAAATGGAGGTTTACAGATTTGGAACTGTATACATTTGTGGTTTAATAGTATATCCTGTTTTTATATGGAGTTCCACAAAATCTTTCACAGATTTTGTGTTCAGAGATGATGTACAATAAAACATAAAAGTGAAACTACATTAGACCGTTGAACTGAGCCTAGAAGACGGATAGAGGGTTGTAACTGAGGTGGTCTGGGTATATCGGAGGAATACGAGGGGTACGAACTTACTTTTGAGGGATTCTGAGAATATGATAACAGTGCAGGAGGACAGAGCTATGTTTGTCTGCTCCACGAGAATACATAACGGGGAGCCGTCCGCTCGGACATCCTGCAGGGCCCGGGTTAGGCCTGATTCCAACTGAAGGTAGAGCATTTCCACTGACAGGCCACGCTCCTGCAAGCACTGGCTTAGCGATTTGGGGTAATCCCTTTGAGAGGAAGAGAAACACTTTGTTAACTTGACATTTCTATATTACCTGGCTCAACTGGCACGTGAAGAACCCCAAATCATGTCTTTGAGAAGAACAGAGTTATGTCTTTTTTAAAAATGTGTTTTACCAACAAAATGTAACAATGAGTCATCATTTCATTAGTGGTGTGTGTGGAACAAATGTAACTTTAGGTGACACTTACACAAGTTTTTTTTTACACCCCAGTAGACGCAAATTTAACTTGTCAGTGCTATTTGTTAGCACCCAATCTAAGAAAGTGTAGTTTAAAGTGACGGGCACATTTCACCGATTAAACCAGCCACACAAATGACTTGAGTAAGGAGTTCATGTTGTTGTAGAGTGGCTTGTGAATTCTCTATAACTGGATTTCAAGTGTGAAACAGTGTTTACCATTCAAAAGAAGTTTTCATTATACAATCTGAAATGTGCATTTAATCGTGTACTACTACCTTCAATACTTGTTCTACATTTTGAATTTACAGCAAAATTATAGATTTACATTCCCGTTAAATACAACTCATTAACATCGCTGTATAAAGGTATAATGAAAATGCTCTGACTCTCATGAATTCAGTCGATTTTGTTTGGTGCTTTTTCCACCTTAAAGTTAGGTGACTCATAAGTTAGCTGCTCCAGCTGTGTCACAGTAACGTGCAGACACAGCTGCCATAAGTGGCACAACTTCACAGGTGCCATCTGTGTTCGATTATCTTGTGCATGAATTACTTCTTTGATACCACATTGTGTAGTGAGTGTAATACTTTATGCACTTTGACCACAACTACTTTGCAGCAGTGTTAGCTTTACAGAATAAGGCTTTGTGTAATGTGTGAGGACAGACTCAGTTATAGCTGTTAATTCACCAGCTATGTGTGGCCTCCACTTCCAAAGCTGAGGCAAAAGCAACACTGAGTGTTTTTTTTAAATCATAAGATAAAGACTATTTGACTTGCGTTTGTAGTGTGTTATGTAACAGTAGGAGCTTTTCATGAAATAAACTTGTTTTGGTGAGAATATGTGAATTAAGTAGCATTTGAGATGTGCTGTGGAAATGTATGAATGTTGTGTGATGACATTTCAATGGGGGACTGTATTCTAGGGCTTTGAAAAGATTGACAGATAGGTGTGAATGTGTGTGTTAGTTTATGCATTACAAGACCGTTAATATTACAAAATATGGAAGTGCAAAAATTGATGACAAACACATAGTCTGGACAATGATTAACAAAATGTGTATCTAGAGTTACACTTTAAAGGAGTTACAAAAGTGCCTCTGTTAACAGCACACCAATATACAGCTCTTTATGTTCAATTCTTTTTGTGTGTGAAAAAAAGGAAGACAAAAATGTCTCTTTAAATATGCATGCTTGATGCAGCACTGAAAATCTATGTTAAATAAAGTGGTTGAAATTTGGATCAGCTAATATGACTCCCGACCGAGAATATCCTTTACGCCCGTCATTCCCCCAGTCTCTCATCCTGTTTTCCTGTCTCTCTACAGTTTCCTATCAAATAAAGGTAAAAATATCTTTAAAAAAGAAAGAAAAAAGAAAGTTGGATCTTATATTTGCAGAAATTCCTGGGAATAGAAGGTGATACGAGTTTGGGTGCAACAGGAACAAAATACACACAGCCTGAGGGTAGCTTTAGAAATATTGAAGAAGAATGGCCAGGGTCATGTTGTTATATCATTATTGTCAGGAGAGAAACAGGCACTTTGTTAGTGATCACAAACCAAAATGAATGGGACAGACATAGTCATTCAACACAACATAGAAATGAAATTTGCAGATGTTAAGAGACACTGGGTGCTGCTATCAAACGTACAAAACAACCATCTAACAAGTCCAAAACTGCTGAGAAACTGATTAATTCATTACATACGATAACTAATGGCTAAGCTTTGCCAGGTTTGCTGGCTCTTTACTACAGCATACGTCTCAAAATTAAATAATCGCTACATTATTGTATACATTCCTTATTGCCCATGAAAAGATGTTACAAAGTATACAAGACAAACACAAACAAAGCTCTTCACCCAACAATGAAATTAGACCGGCAGCCAGAAGAGTGAACTATTATTTGTGGAATAAATAAATGTATCAAATGCATCACTGTTAGACATGATAACTACATAATCCTTAGATTCATTGGGAAGAGAATTTTATGCACAAGGGGTGAGTAAAGTCAGTATGTTCATTTTTAAAAGAGTATTATATGAATTTAGTGCCAGAAATGATCTATAATGTTTATTTTGGTCACATAATTGACATTCGCAGGAGTTCCTTGAGTTACCAACACATATGTATCAAATGTTGATGTCCCTAAGCCTAGTATAAAATATGGACTTTACAAATTCAAGACAACACTTGCTTCAAGCAGGTCTTGAAGGTTGTATCCATCATAAAAACCAGTATAACCAAAGGTTGAGTCACTAAAGCAAAATCTCAACAGAATATCCACAAATTCTTGCACTTACGTCTCCACATTAAATGCTTTCAAAATGTATACGGAAGTACTCACAGGCACTCGTTGGTGACAGAGAGGACCACGCAGTCGGCTGGCTTCCGTTCCTCCTGCACCTGTCTGTAAAACTTCTGATACAGGGCTTTACGTCTGTCTGCTGGAGTGGAGCTCTCGGGCTTTGCAATAACTGCAAAGGAAAAAAAATCATTAAATGTGAAATCTTGTGTGTTTTTACTTTATTAACGGTATATAAAGAAAGCATCTCACCATTTGGCTGATGGTTGTAGGCTTCATACTTTACACCTCCACTGAAGTTTTGCATTTGATCTAGTTCTTCATAACTGAAAGAGAAATGGTGAAACAGGGGCATCTTTAATGCTACATTGAAATGAAATTAGTCTGCCTACTTTTCACTCAGTCAATCAAAGTGATGACTCAAGAGATTATCACACCATGTCCAGACAGGTGACAGTTAAAACCAACAGCAAGGCATGCATCTAAAAGCCTAATTTCGTAAATTAATCATTTTTGCTGCCGGCATTACGTACACACAATGGTCACAAACACCTGGAAAAAAAAGTACCAAAAGTGTGCAAGCTATGTTATATAGTTTTGATTTTGTCCAATACTTAGATCGATTAAAAAAGAATCATCTGCACTAGTAGAAACAACATAATTTAACATATCACCAACCATTTAAAAAAGAAACAAAATTATGTAGCTCTAATTAGTGTTTTTCTTCTATAGAATCAGTTTGACTAACATTTTACTTACATTAAAAACAAAGAGTTTAACTACTGATTGTTTTTCTTGCCTAAGAAATCCCAAGCATTTTGTTGTGTCCCTCTAGAATGAATATGTCAATATCGTGTCCACTATTTAATCGTTGAAATCATAAATCAATTAATGAGTTGATTAATGGGGCTTATACCTATCCAGGACATCCTTCAGCTCCTCGGTCCTCTCCTCTCTGGTGGGGTAAGGCGCTGCTCTCCGGAACAGACGCAGTTGTTGAGCACTGCAAAACACAATGATATTTTGTTTTCAGAGCCATGTCAAATATTTCCTAGCAAATTGTGGAAGGTGGATAAATATCGGTTGATGAAAGGTAAACCCCGTGCGGTATTTGTTTGTTTTGTTTTTTTGTCGTGGGTGCTACCTAGCATGCTAGCTATGCTAACAGGTAGCTTACCTTCCGTTGGGATTGGCCGGCGGCCGCCGGACGGCTGCAGACGGTTTCGCCCAAGCCGACATGTTGTGTGCGCTGTAAAATCGCGTTTGGAAATTTAAGATCGCAGTGAAAGGGTGAAGATATTTCTCCTGGCGTTGATCCACCAGTTCCTCTACTAACTACACCCTCTCCGTACTGGAGAGGAGGAGGAGGAGGGTGGAAGGGGGAGGGCGCAGTTCTTCTTCGCCTGGTTACGAGTTGTTCGCTACCGCCACCTACAGGTACGGCGACGTAAAAGGCCTCGTGAAACGAAAACAGTTTTTTGTTTGTTTGTTTGTTAGTTTTTACTGTCAAAGATACTTTTTTATTGCACAAATGGTTATGTACAAACATCAATGGCTTACATTCCCTATGCATATAATAACCCGGGCTGGGAGGGGGCAAGAAAATACACAGATGAATGTAAGAAACATGTGCCTATGAGTTGATTTTAGAAATTTACACTTGTGTGATGAGAATATTTTTAATGAGAAAGTCATCCTCCAAATTATCTGTGACAAGTCCATGACGAGAGAATAGATTCAGCCGAATCAGTGTATGAAGCCTGTCATGAATATCAAAGCATGGAACCAGTTTTTACCCAGCTTTAATCCTGTGTCTCCCATGTTTATCTCTTTCTTTAATTTCCTTATGATCATTTTTCTTGTATTATTCTCATTTAGGCTATATATTTCTGATTGTTCATTGGTATATCTGTTTTCTTTTTGTATGACATACTGTAGCCTATCTCATTATTAACTATAGGTGAAGGCATCTAGCCTCTTCCAGCACTGTAAATGATCAAATCTGTGTTTTTGACTGTGCAAAATAAATCTAAATCTAAAATCTAATATGCCAAATTCCTAAAGATCAAACCGGAACTTCAGCGATGCTCCCATGCAGTTTCCCCATCCCATATAAATCACATACCACCTTGCTCTACACCAAAACGATAAGAAGAGAGTTATAGTTTTAACATTTTTTTTTCACTGAGGGTTAGGTTTGAGTTATGGTTTATCATCATTATCATCATACCACTGTTTGGCACTAGTAGATTCATATTTCTTTGACCCACCAACTACAACATTTCTTCCGGAAAATAGATGAGGACTTGGATGTTTATTCCAAAGCCCAACTTGCTGCATGAGGGTGCATCCCCTATAAGGATGTACAAATAAAACCATTCTCAACCACAGGGAAAACATCCAGTCAAACCAGTTATAGATGTTTTATTCAAAATTATTGCTAAATAATAAAATATAATTGTATGACATTTAACAACAGCTTGGCAATTCATCCTTGTCTGCTATGGGTCTGATTTAGGCCGACCATACACCCAAGTGTTTGCAGGGATATAAAACAGTTATGAGCTGTTGAAAATGTTTGATTTTTCTGTGCTAAAGAGATATGTGTGACTATTACTCTTTCTGTCATCTAGGATTGACGAAAAATCTGAATGGATGAAGATTTTTCTCTTGTGGTGCATATGGAATAGTGGCTCACCAGCAAAAGCATAACGCACTGGTTTAATGTTTATGACAATGTAGATCTAAAAGTAACGTGAAATAAGAAATGTGATGGTGCCTCTCATATTTTATTTAATCTGGCTTTACCACCACCACTACAACTGTCTGCGTTGTCAGTTTCCTATATCTAATACAGGCTGCTATGCTATTCATATGCATAGCCTACATAGTCGCTTCCGCACAGGTGATCACATTCTTCCATTCATATAAATAAATTTCTTTTTTTTTTCTTAAACATATACAAGTACCCCGTTTATGCGTACGCTACGGTTATAAATGAGGCCCCAGGTGTCTACTAGCGAACACCTTACGCTTGTGTCGAGCGGATAAGCTCACGCACTCGTCTCTCAAACCGTGAGCGCGCCGCGGTGGTGGTGACAGTCGCCATTTTATTTTGAAAATCAAACAGTACTGGAGACACAGCGACCCTACTATTTCGTCAAGTTTGCTCTGAGAAGCAAGAAGGGATGAACATCTGAATTACTTTTCTTGGAAGCAAGGTGAGACTTATAACATATTTACGTAAACAACCGTCGACTCACTATATATATACATATACATATAACACATATGTAAACGATATTTATCCGGAGGATGGCCGTTAGCTAGCTACCAGCGCGGGGGTAGGTGTATTTCCTGAAGAGCAGCAGCTGTCATATTGCTTATATTAAGAAAAGTAATAATTACTGAATTTAGCCGCATTCTTCGTGTAAAGTGTAGCTTTCTTGGATCATATTTATGAAATTATTGAGGGAGACAATAGTGACATATGGGTCGCTAAAACGTTTCCGCGTCGTTAAAAAAATGGCACTTGCAACTATAATGCTAGCGGATCCATAGACTAGTCGGAGCCCGTAGAAACAGCTAACGTGAACAAGGTTAATGCTAATGCTAACCCATCCGCAATACCCGCGGCCTTCAGGCTCGCGGCCAAGGCATGTGTGATGGTTTTGGTGTCTTGATGATAATTTGCCAGCAAGTTACACTTCTATTTTTTTATGCGTGTTGGTGTAACACAATGGTTTGAATTTGCCGATTAAAAAAACCCCAGCTTGAGGCTCGTGTTAGCTCCATGTAAATGCTAATTTGATTAGCATTAGCTCGTAGCCTACAGGGAGTTGGTGATAGTTTTAATAGAGGTTAACGTTAGCTTTCGACCACGGGTTATTTATACTGATTTGTGAAAACATTTATGTAAATTAAAAGGCCCCAATCTATACCATATTAAATGAGTACAAATCATCGGTGTGTTTAACCATCCCGCAAACGTGTGGGCTAACATCAACTTAAACTACAACCTAGCAAGTGTTTACCAGCGTCATGGTGATGTTAGCTTCAGTAGTTAGCTAGTTGGTCTTACTAGCCACAAGAGTATGGTCACTGAAATGTGACGCGTATTTCAAATCCTTTTATTAACTCTTCTTCATATCAAGCGAAAAGTATGTTTTTAACAATTAATACTCCGCTTAACGCGCTGTAACATGCGGTTAGACTGTGAGCACTTTAACTGTCAATATTTGCTAACTTAAATTAGCTTGCTCTTTGTCTCAGTGGGCGAGTTCAACTCTTGCAATTTACACATCAGATTAAATCGTTTATGCACCGTTGTATTGATTGACGAAACAGTGGTAGTAATAATGTTATTGCAAACAGAAGAAGTTGTTTAGTACCGTGAGAACCATAACTAAGTCTGAATCTGTGTGCCAGACATTGAGGCCTAGTACAGGCTACTGGCACGACGAGTTTATATAACTCTGCAATATCTCCGTGAATTAGTTTTTTCTCAGTTACGAAGGTTTAACTCGTACTGTCCGAATTAGTAGAGAAATATCTATCCAGCAGGCCTGAAAATACGTTTCACTGCACTTTGCATCTGCCATGCACGTAGGCCTCAAAGCCTACTATGTTGTGTTGATGCTGGATGGTAAATATTGCCCTACAGGGAAGTAAGACAACAACATTCAAAGTTTTAGTCCAAACTATTCGTAGTGGCATTCCCGCGTTGTTTCTCCTTTCTCATTCATATGTTTGTAACGTTACTGTCAAATGTTTAACATGCAAAAACAAAAAACTTATACACTCTTGTCTTTTCATTACAGATGCTGAACTTGATTTTAAACTGAAGGACTTTACCTAGCACCGGGAACCACTGATCGGGAAGCACATTTGGAAGCCTATATTTTTCACACCTTTGGGGGGGGGGAGCAGAAGTAACCTATCACTGAAGTGACTAAAGGGGAATAATGGTGATTTTGCGCCGTGCTCGGCCGCCTGCTTCCGCCCCAACCAGCAATGAATCTTGACTCGCTCTCGCTGGCTTTGTCTCAAATCAGCTATCTGGTGGACAATTTAACAAAGAAAAACTACAGAGCCAGCCAGCAAGAAATACAGCATGTAAGTGGTATTAAAAACATCAAGTGTATTTTCTGTCATCACAGAGCATAGAGTTTAGCAATGTGAGGTGCACTGAAATATCTCCAAGTATCTACATTGATGTTTTCCCTGTCTTCTCAGATTGTAAATCGTCACGGTCCTGAGGCAGACAGGCATCTACTACGCTGTCTCTTCTCCCATGTGGATTTCAGTGGCGATGGTAAAAGCAGTGGCAAGGACTTTCACCAGGTAATTTTTGATTAGAAAAACATTAGCCTTAGTAATAGACGTTGTGTTGCTGGATAAACAAATTGTTTTTTTTATTTAAAAGCTGTTTTAGGAGAAGCATTTGTTGTTGAGGTTCCTTAAAATGTGTATTTAAATGTTTTAAATACACATCACTGAAGTTGATTGAAGTTAATCTGCTCTTCTCCTGAGGTTAAATTAATTATAACGATCCTATTTACTGTTTGTGGATGTGTTCACAACCAGGTGGCTGAGAAAACAGAAATATAAGCCCCTCATCTAATGCACAAAAATCTCCAAACAGTCTTTGTTAAATTATCATTCATATTTAATATTTAGCTTGACCATTATCTAAAAAACTGTCCCAAACCATGAATACACAAGTGTGAATAACATTACCTGAAAAAAGTGCCATTTTTAACAGTTGTTGCTCTAGTACCTGCAACATGGGCACAATTTGTTTGTAGCTTTTATTTTCCGCCAGAAAATAATCATAGTCACACGTTTTGCTTCCAGGGTGTAGAATTGACTGATGGTGAGATCTTGGTAGCTGGTACCTCTTAGTTGGATGGCTATTGTTTGAATAAGTTCAATCTTCCTGAATGGCATTTTGGATGGTTGGATAGCCTCAGAAATTCACCCTTTCGTAATCGGGTAGAGGGTGTCTGTACAAGCATCCTATGAAACTCCAGCAGTAGACATTCATAACCACTTCATGCCATTATTTGTCATGTGTCTTGAAGTGAGAGACAGGCCAGGCACTGCACTTCATCTCTCGCTTTACTTTTGCTATACAATCAATTGTGACAGAGTTTAACGCTAGATTCTTCATGGAGGGACTTTCTGTAAATGCATCGTCAATCCTGATTATAAATGAAATTATTTTGCCCCCCTCTCTCCTTTGATTTCAGAGGATTGTGCACAGTATTAAAATCAGAGGAAAAACAGTTATAGTAGTGCTGTCTGTTTGGAAACTTTGAATTTGTACTTAAGAAAGATTCTTGTTCTTTCAAATCACCTGAAATGCATCAAACTATCTTTTCTGAGCTGAAAGCCTCAACCCTTAAGATATTGATAATCTCATCATTAGCTTTCTTTGTTCACATGTGTTTTTCTGTCCCAGCTTGTGCAAACAGCTCTGACAGTTTAGTTGGGAAACTCGTATTTCTTGCCGGGTTTCTCTTTAACTTTAGGTCAATTGGCAGATTCTTTGATTTACAGTTTTAATTGGATTTTTACTCCTATTATGCTGATGGAAGAATTTTCATGATTGTGTAGACATGTGAGTTAATTCTGATATATTGGGTAATACTTTTGGTGTAGGAGACTTATTGTCTTATTTTGTTTTTCACCTGCCTGTGTTCTCTTTCCTCTCTTCTTCTCGGTACATTTTGCTTTTCAACTTGCCCAAGACACAGTTTCTGATCCAGGAGTGTGTGTCGCTGATATCAAAGCCAAACTTTATCTCTACTCTGTGTTACGCCATTGACAATCCCCTGCACTACCAGAAGGTAAGGAGCAGATAGAATTTCCATGTTAACAATGTGTTAGTTTGAATATATGTACATGTGTTAACGTATTACTGGTGTGTGTGAATAAGAATTTACATGATTTACAACTTGTGTTCATTGAATTGTCTTTCAGAGTTTGAAGCCATCGGCCCATTTATTCACTCAATTGAGTAAAGTTCTTAAGCTCAGCAAGGTCCAAGAGGTAAGCCAGCTCTGCAGTGGGGTTCATTATTTGCTAAACTGGAGGGGGAAGGTAGTCATAGTTTGACGACTTAAACGTACTGTCATCTGTTACATGTTGGACGTGAGTCTCTATTTGTAATGAAGAAACATATTACAAAGTTTGAGAACTTATTCATTTATTTCACAGGTGATATTTGGCCTTGCTTTGCTCAACTCCAGCAACACAGACCTTCGGGGCTTTGGTAAGTACTAGTGCCATTGTCTGCACTTATTGTTTTTACATGTACATGCAATAGTGGCTGATTGCAGTTAAGTCGTGGCAGTTCATGGATTACACTTAGATTAAAGCAAGATTTGAAATTTACCAATCACTTGGACAAACTGGACACTTTGTACATGTAAGACAGGAGTTAGAGACAAGAAAGCTATGGTATGTTGATCTAGCCTTCTCATTAGTAATGATAAAGACGTGTAATATTTTTGCACTAGAGAAAATGAGTTTCTTTTAATCATCTAGACTATTAATAGGAGTACACGGAAAAACAACATTTTCAGCAAATTTCTTTGTCTAAATGAGCTGTTTTTGTCTGTGCCTCAGCTGCGCAGTTCATCAAGCAGAAACTTCCTGACCTCCTGCGGTCATACGTGGACGCTGATCTCGGAGGAAACCAGGAAGGTGGCTTCCAGGACATTGCTATAGAGGTCTTGCACCTACTGCTCTCCCATCTACTGTTTGGACAGAAGGGAGCCAGTGGGGTAGGGCAAGAGCAGATTGACGCCTTCCTCAAGACACTTTGCCGAGGTATGGCGGCTTGATGCATACCGCCTGTGGTTTTCCCAGTGTTTGCTGTGCCACATTTGTTTTATTTTTCTGTGTGTATTGTTTCAGATTTCCCCCAGGAGCGCTGCCCTGTGGTGCTCGCACCACTGCTGTACCCTGAAAAACGGGACATTCTCATGGACAGGATCCTGCCAGACTCGGGGGAGTTAGCTAAGACCATGATGGAGAGTTCTCTTGCAGAATTCATGCAAGAAGTTGGCTACGGCTTCTGTGCTAGGTAAATCAATGTCAAAACTCTTTCAAACTTCTTCCACAACCAACACATTCTGATTAAAATTTCAAAATACTCATTAAAATACTACTATAAATCTTAAAATGTAATGCCAATGAATGCAGTGTTAAAATTGGAAAGACAGCTTATGATGCATTCAACTAACTAACAATGTGCTGTTGCATGCTCTGTGCAAGACCAATAGTACACACAATGCCATTTTGCAATTTAGCTAATTTGGACATGTGACATCACAACAAATTTATTACCATTTTTTGAAACATTAGAAGTTGAACTATGAAAAAAAAGTCTTAGAGTTTAAAAACAAGGAGTAAGTGAAATTGATAAGTGAATGGCAACAGTAATGGTGGCTCATAGTTGACACTTAGATGTTTGGTCTTTTTCTCTCCGCAGTGTGGATGAGTGCAGAAACATAATCCTCCAGTATGGGGTGAGAGAGGTGACAGCGAGCCAAGTAGCCAGGGTCCTGGGCATGATGGCTCGTACCCACTCTGGCCTAACTGATGGCATCCCGCTACAGGTGAGTTAATGCATGAACTGCCAGAAGTGAAAGGTTTCTTTAACTCAGAAAGTTTGATTTCCTGGGAGCCAAATCCGCACAAGGCATCCCACAATTAAATACATAAAAAAATAACTAATGTAACCTAAAAATGCTTTCCTTTTTGTGTTTCCTCTTACAGTCCATCTCCGCTCCTGGAAGTGGTATCTGGAGTGATGGGAAGGATAAGAACGATGGTTCGCAGGCACACACATGGAATGTGGAGGTCCTCATAGATGTCGTCAAAGAAGTGGTAAGTGAACTGGATCAGTTGAAATCGCTTTATCACAAATTGTTAGCTGTAATAGATGTACGTTTTTTGAGTTTTAGAATCAAATTTTTTGTATCATATTATTCTCAAAAGTGAGTGAGGTGTAACTTGTTTTTTTGTTTTTGTCTGAACCCTAGAATCCCAACCTGAACTTCAAAGAGGTGACATACGAACTGGATCACCCAGGTTTTATAATCCGGGACAGTAAAGGCCTGCAAATAGTGGTGTACGGCATTCAGAGGGGGTTGGGCATCGAGGTGTTTCCAGTCGACCTCATCTATCGTCCATGGAAACACGCAGAGGGACAGGTAACTGACATCTGCTCAAGCAGGACTGTGTAACTACAGGTGTTAGGATAAAGAGAAAATGACTTAATGCTAAGAGTGAGATCAATTACTGTCTGGACATGGTGCAGCTTAAGTGGTTCAAGTGGAGCTTTGCATTCCCTTTTTAAATCTCTATGTGCTTTGTTTATTTTATTTTTTCAGCTGTCATTCATTCAGCACTCCCTGATGAGCCCAGAGGTGTTTTGTTTTGCCGACTACCCTTGCCACAATGTGGCCACAGACATACTCAAGGCCCCACCAGAGGATGACAACCGGGAGATTGCCACATGGTATGGAGCTTAAAGCTCAGCTGCTGTATAGTGCTGTGTAGCATTTGACTAATTATCTTAATTGGGTTAAAGTTTAGTATCCACATTTTGTTTATGTTGTCAACACGTATGCATGTACTTATCTGCACATTTGAAGCAAAAAGTCACACTTTTCCATGTAAAAGTAAATCCATCCGTATAGGCAAGTATGGTTTACTGCAACCTGTTGCAGTAGAGGAGTAGTGTTACCCACTGGTTGGGACTGTTGAGATTACATCACTTACACCTTCCTAATTGGAACCCTATACTGCCGTTAAGGGGCGTTAAACTGACTGTCACCAACTCCTCACAGGAAAAGTCTGGACCTGGTGGAGAGCCTGCTCAGGCTGTCTGAGGTGGGTCAGTATGAGCAGGTGAAGCAGCTGTTCAGCTTTCCGATCAAGCACTGCCCAGACATGCTGGTGCTGGCATTACTGCAGATCTCCACCTCCTGGCACACACTGCGCCATGAACTCATCTCTACCCTGATGCCCATCTTTCTGGGCAACCACCCGAATTCTGCCATTATCCTGCACTATGCCTGGCATGGACAGGTTGGTGGTGGAATCATTTTTATCATTTATATTTTCTGATCTCAAATCAAGAGGTCATGTTTTTTTTCCGTGATTACTTTGGTTATTTGTTACGTTGATTATATGCTCATGAAAACCCTGATGGCTCTTCTTCCAGGGACAGTCTCCCTCCATCCGTCAGCTAATAATGCATTCGATGGCCGAGTGGTACATGAGAGGGGAGCAGTATGACCAAGCTAAGCTGTCTCGCATCCTGGATGTGGCCCAGGACTTGAAGGTTTGTTTGAATCCCCACTGGCATGAAAATTACTTTAATCTTCAATAAAAAGCACAACGATTACTGATGAATCACTGTCGCACTGAACTTGTTCCATTTTCTTCATTTTTTATAATTTGCTTTTACAATGTACTATTTTTAAGCAGCTTTTTATTAGAATTTCAGAGGCACATAATACTTATCCTGTAAACATTCAGTGAGGTTTCATGGTGTTTGCAATAATTCGTATTTAAGTTTAGTTAATAATTTTGTTCTGCCTTGTTTATATGTTTATTTTTCATGATGCTGAGTACTTACAGGAGTTTTCTTCTCTCCAGTCTTTGTCGATGCTGCTGAATGGTACTCCATTTGCCTTTGTTATTGACCTTGCTGCACTTGCCTCTCGCCGTGAATACCTCAAACTTGATAAATGGCTGACTGACAAAATCAGAGAGCATGGGGTATGTCTTTGAAGCACATTTACTTTCAAAAGTAATCAAGCTAGTTGGTTTCCTAGTTCAACTCGTATCTTTTAATGTAGTACACTAACAGTGTTGTATTTTGCAATAATAATTTGGTGGTGTGTGTTTGTGTTAGGAACCTTTTATCCAGGCGTGTGTGACATTCCTGAAAAGGCGCTGCCCATCCATTATGGGGGGACTGGCTCCGGACAAAGACCAGCCCAAAAGCGCCCAGCTGCCACCAGAGACCTTAGCCACCATGCTGGCCTGCCTCCAGTCCTGTGCTGCGTAAGAGAGATCCAGCTTTGTTTTCACTGCTGTACTATTAGTTTGTCGAATGCATTTGGAAGTTGTTGGGTTTTTTTTTTTTTTACCATGACAGACCCGTGGCACTTTTAAAACAGAAGTTGTCCATGCTTCCCCCTTTTAACTTTAGACATGTTTTACTTCATCCTTAGGAGCGTGTCCCAGGAATTGTCTGAGACCATCCTGACCATGGTTGCCAACTGCAGCAATGTAATGAATAAGGCACGGCAGCCACCGCCAGGAGTAATGCCGAAAGGACGTGCCCCCAGCACCAGCAGCCTAGATGCCATCTCACCTGTACAGGTATCCTCATGTGTAGACCATATCATGCCCGTGCATGCAAACTTTGATTTGCCTCTACAGTTAGAACTTGGGGGCAGCAAAACGGATCTATCTTCTACATTGTCCTATCAGTGAAGATCTTGGATATGTTGCTTAACGACACCAGGTTTGTACTTGCTTAATCATCTGCCTTGCTCTTTTTTAGATGGACCCCCTGTCTGGCATGGGTACTTTGAACTTGGGGGGCACAGCCACCTCTCACACTCAGAGCATGCAGGGTTTCCCAACCTCACTGAGTTCAGCTTTTAGTAACCCCCAGTCCCCAGCCAAGGCCTTCCCGCCACTCTCCAACCCTAACCCAAGCACACCATTTGGGGGCATTGGCAGCCTGTCCTCGCAGCTCCCCGGTATGGACTCTGGTACTATGCAATTTATTTTCTTCATTTTAGATAAATATACAGTATTTTCATTCCAAGTATAAAGTGTGTTATCGTAGCCATTGGAATCGGTCTCATTTCACAGTGAAGTGAAAAGGGACGGATTGGAGCAATTAGTTGCACTAAATTGTACCCAGGTTCAGACCTGTAACTTTATAAGATTATATCATTTAAAAGCAGTAAGGTACAATTGTAAGAGGTAACAAATTTGTACTAAGTATAGTGGTAGTTGAGGCAGAGATGTAGGTGTGGACCTGATTACTGAAGTGTTGTTTCTCTTCTAGGTCCCTTGGGCTCAGGCATTGGCTCTGGTATTGGTTCAAGTCTAGGGATGCCAACAGTTAGCACCGACCCTTTTGGCACCAGGAAGATGAGCACACCAGGCCTGAATCCACCTACCTTCCAGCAGAGTAAGATGAAGGCCTGTAAGTGGTGGTGGTAGTGGTGTGACTGAGAGCCCTGCCCTGCACTGCTCAGTACTGTATTTCCTCTGCAGTGATTAATGTTATTGTCTTGATTGCAAATTTATTTCTAGTGCATCAATATGAATTTCAAGCCCTGACCAAGAGCTTGTAAAAGATTCATTTCAAACATCTTTCTCAAATTTTTGAGACTTTTTCGATTCTTGTGATTGTACATCGACTCTAGAGGAAATACAGATCAGTCTTCCATTCCTTGTCTGCTTCTGCAGACAGCCCCACTTAAGTGTCATATGTCTCATATAAGCATCAAAAAGAGGTCTAACTTGACCTGATCAACTGGAAACCTTTTTGCTTCCTGATATGTCACTTAACTGCCCAGTAACTGTCATCAGTGTGTGAGTTACTTTGCTTGCGTTGCACCAGACTTGGATGACATCACTGAACTGAACAAAAAATAAACTCAAATCAATGATGTCTTCTCCCAGCTGACCTTTCTCAGGTGTGGCCCGAGGCAAACCAGCACTTTAGTAAGGAGATAGACGACGAAGCAAACAGTTACTTTCAGCGCATCTACAACCACCCACCTCACCCAACGATGTCTGTGGATGAAGTACGTAGCGATGATCGTTTCTTGAAAAAATACAAACTGTCCTGAATTTGCGCTTGCCTACATGAGCTATATAATGCTGCTGCTCTTGAAATTAATTATTATCCCACTGCATTGTTGTCTAGGTACTAGAGATGCTGCAGAGGTTCAAGGACTCTACCATCAAGCGGGAGCGAGAGGTGTTCAATTGCATGCTGCGGAACTTGTTTGAGGAATACCGATTCTTCCCCCAGTACCCGGACAAGGAGCTGCACATCACTGCCTGCCTTTTTGGTGGAATTATTGAGAAGGGTCTTGTCACCTACATGGCCCTGGGCCTGGCCCTGCGATATGTCCTTGAAGCCTTAAGAAAACCGTATGGATCTAAAATGTATTACTTTGGAATTGCGGCCCTTGATAGGTTCAAAAACAGGTATTGACATGTTTTGTGTTGTAAAGCTAGTGTAATGTAAATAACACCAGTAAACTAGTGTCAGACTAACGTATCTTCTATCTCTAGACTAAAGGACTACCCTCAGTATTGTCAACATCTCGCTTCAATTGCCCACTTCTTGCAGTTTCCCCACCATTTACAAGAGGTAATCAGGTTTCCTTAATTTAATTTTTACGCTTGTTTGCCATTCTGGAAGTAAGTAGGTTTGTACCAGTTGCTGATGACAGGATAGGTTTCAACCCATTCAGATAAATTAAATCTCCCGCTCTGTACCTTTCAATATCCTGTGTGTGCAGTATATCGAGTATGGCCAACAGTCACGGGACCCTCCGGTGAAGATGCAAGGCTCCATCACCACACCTGGCAGTCTAGCGCTGGCACAAGTTCAAGCCCAGGCCCAGTCGCAGCAACCCGGAGGACCCAAACCCCCACAGCCAGGACAGCCCAGCACCCTCGTCACCACCGCCACCACCACCACCACAGCAGCTAAGACCACCACTATCACAAGACCAACGGCTACCAGCGGCTTCAAGAAGGATGTGCCTGTGAGTTCCCACTGCTACCCAAATGCCTGAATATGTTTGACAATGCCTTTCGATTGCTTTGAAAAAATACAGTATTTAGAGACGACTGGCAAACCTGTTGATGTCTGTGCTCCTGTTCTCAGCCCTCCATAAACACTACCAACATCGACACCCTGCTGGTGGCCACTGACCAAACAGAAAGGATTGTAGAGCCTCCAGAGAATGTCCAGGAAAAGATCGCTTTTATCTTCAACAACCTCTCTCAGTCCAACATGACACAGAAGGTAAAGGAATACTTGACAAAACACAACATCTCAAAAACCTTAATAGCCAAACAAGACTTTCTTGCTAATGGTGTCTGTTTTTGTCCAGGTTGAGGAGTTGAAAGAAACTGTGAAGGAGGAGTTTATGCCCTGGGTGTCTCAGTACCTGGTGATGAAGCGCGTCAGCATTGAGCCCAACTTCCACAGTCTGTACTCCAACTTTCTGGACACTCTCAAGAACCCTGAGTTTGTCAAGATGGTTCTCAATGAGACTTACAGGAATATAAAGGTGAGATACTTGTGTGCTGTAAAATCTTCAAACTAGAACATTTTGTTCTTTTGAGCATTTGCTACCTACTACAAATAGGCAAATCACAATGGTGTTTTGCCTGCCAAATACTTACCTAATGCTTACCTAATTAATCTTTCCACTATCAAATCTTAAGACAACAGATCATTTGTTTGCCTTCATGTACCAGAGTTGAAGTACTGCCAGACATAGTCATAATTTGTCAAATTCTGACATTTCCCATCTCTATTTTTTCCTCTCACAGGTCCTCTTGACCTCGGACAAGGCAGCTGCCAATTTCTCTGATCGCTCCCTGCTGAAGAATCTGGGCCACTGGTTGGGCATGATTACACTGGCCAAAAACAAGCCAATCCTCTATACAGTAAGAATTGAAATTGCTCTGTAAAACTGTGTGCCTGGTCAACTGTGAAGCTTTTCAATTGGTTAAATTTATTTTTCCTTATTTTTCACAGGATCTTGAAGTCAAGTCTCTGTTACTGGAAGCCTATGTGAAAGGCCAACAGGAGCTACTGTATGTTGTTCCCTTTGTGGCCAAAGTTTTGGAGTCCAGTCTGCGTAGCATGGTGAGTAACAACAATTTAGGCCAGGAGATATTTCAATGCAATTGGCCGTTTCACTAACACGTGTTTCTCTGATGCTGTAGGTTTTCAGGCCACAGAACCCCTGGACCATGGCCATCATGAATGTCCTTGCTGAGCTCCATCAGGAACACGACCTCAAGGTAATAGAATACCCTCAGTAGTAGCCTTTTAAACCCATGCAGCTCTCAGACCAGAGTTTAAGTGCTTTTCATTGAAACAATAATTTAATGACGGATATACACTTACCTTGCTTATAACAGTAATATATTTGACTTGATTAATGTAACCCAGCTAGATCAACAATACGACTTAAACCTAAATAAACCTAAGCCTACGCATGTTAAATGTTGGTGTAATGTATAGATAAAAACTGAAATTAATATTATTATTAGTGATTATTATTGCTCACCTTATTTTCTTGTTTACTACAGCTGAACTTGAAGTTTGAGATCGAAGTTCTGTGCAAGAACTTGTCCCTGGACATCAACGACCTGAAGCCAGGGAACCTGCTGAAAGACAAGGACAAGCTCAAGAGCCTGGAGGAGCAGCTGTCGGCACCAAAGAAAGAGGCAAAGCCCCCAGAGGAGATGCTACCAGTTTCTACCACAGGTGGATGCTCCTTATTTGTTACTCATATTTGAAGTATTGAAGTGTTTGCTCTATGTTTCTTCTGACAAACCTAAATATATGAATGCATAGTTTATGCATTGTAAAATCTGGATTATTTGTGTAGCTGTGAAGAGTATTGACCTCATGTGAAAATACAAATTGACTGACGTTCATGAACCTGACTCATCTATATTAGATTTTGAACATGAGGTTAATAATTTCACATCACTGTCTGGGATGTATGTTGTTTTCTGTCACTGCATCGCCTACCTCTGTTTTGTCAGCGATCTTTATGATTCCTTTTGAATAATTTATTGTAATTTGAGAATGCTCTTGGTGCTTTTAGACTTTGTGTTGATTATTTTTGTTAATTTGTTTGCTTGCTTTCTGTTGATTGTCTGGACATGCTGCTTTTTTCTTGTGATTTTAATCAAACTAGCGTTTTGTGACCAACAGGAGACTTTGTTCCATTTGCAGCTCCCCCCTCAACCCCAGCTGCCACCACCACCACTTGCACAACCACCGGGCCCCCCACCCCACAGTTCAGTTACCATGACATCAATGTGTATGCCTTGGCAGGCCTGGCTCCACACATCAATATAAATGTCAACGTAAGTACCGGGCACCTGCAAACCACTGGCAGAGATGGTGGTGAAGCCGGCGTACCATCCAAGATGCACATCTTCTCTTGAATCTTTCCTCTTCCCTCGTTGAAGCCTGTCTCCCTCTTTTCTCATATTGATTTCAAT
Source organism: Decapterus maruadsi (assembly GCA_030347415.2). Lineage (NCBI taxonomy): Eukaryota > Metazoa > Chordata > Actinopteri > Carangiformes > Carangidae > Decapterus > Decapterus maruadsi. Next base: position 19,942,046 of record CM064893.1, on the reverse strand, counting down.
CCCTTTTTTTGACTCATGCTCGATCTCTTCCCTCTCTCTCTGTCCAGATCCCCCTGCTACAGGCCCATCCTCAATTGAAGCAGTGTGTACGGCAATCAGTAGAGCGAGCTGTGCAGGAGCTAGTGCATCCTGTGGTTGATCGCTCTATCAAAATTGCCATGACAACATGCGAGCAGATCATTAGGAAGGATTTTGCCCTGGATTCGGAGGAGTCCCGCATGCGCGTTGCTGCCCACCATATGATGAGGAACCTGACTGCAGGCATGGCCATGATCACCTGCCGGGAGCCCCTGCTCATGAGCATCGCCACCAACCTTAAGAACAGCTTTGCCGCTGCCCTGAGGGTAAGCTGCTGAATACCCACATGAAATGCCCTCAATTTCAAGTGCTCTCTTTTCCCTGCACACCCACCCTTTCCTTTTTGTCTGATAGTTTGTCTCATTCCTGCCTCATGAACTTACACTGTTAATTCTCTCAGGCACCAACCCCCCAACAGAGGGAAATGATGGAAGAGGCTGCAGCACGGATTGCTCAAGACAACTGTGAACTGGCTTGCTGCTTCATTCAGAAAACAGCTGTGGAGAAGGCCGGCCCTGAGATGGACAAGAGACTTGCCACGGTGAGACAACAACTAGCACAGCAGCTGGAAACACAATTCTGATCCTATCAGCTGTTGCAAGTGTCACAGCAAGCTGTTTTTCATTATCAATATTACTTTTCAACAATTACGCAAAATTGGGTGTCGTGGCAACACTACTAAAGAACTGTGCATGCCTCTCTTGATGGGTTATTTCTATTAGTAACATGACTAAAGACAATACTGGCAAACATCTGTGCAAGAGGTAAACTCCTGCTTGGATGCATAAGGACTTTGCAAGTATAATCTGTATGATAATTCTCATCTTCGGTTGTACAAGTTCCCAAACATTATATCAATATATTTTGCTTTTAAGGAAAAGTACCACATGTATTAATCACATTTCTATTCTTTTAGGAGTTTGAGCTGAGAAAGCATGCCCGCCAAGAGGGACGGCGTTATTGTGATCCCGTTGTTCTGACGTACCAAGCTGAACGCATGCCTGAGCAGATCAGACTGAAGGTAAGATCACTCTAATATCTGATCATGTATAAAACAGATATTTAGCCACAGACTCATGATGGTCTGTGGATCAAGTTTTTTTTCTGAAAAGTAACAAGTGCATGTCTGTGCTGTAGGTGGGAGGAGTGGACCCCAAGCAGCTGGCTGTATATGAGGAGTTTGCCAGGAACGTTCCAGGTTTCCTACCCAGCAATGATCTCTCACAGCCCACTGGCTTCTTGGCTCAGCCCATGAAGGTGATTTTCTTTTTTTCCTCCTTATGACCCCAAACAAAACTGCACTTAGAGTCACAGATATCTATTGCCATTTTAAATCTACACACCCAATGACATATTTCTATGTTTCTGTCTACAGCAACAGGCATGGGCCACAGACGATGTAGCTCAGATCTACGATAAGTGCATGGCAGACTTGGAGCAACATCTTCACGCCATTCCTCCTGCTCTTGCCATGAACCCCCTGACCCAGGCCTTGCGCAGCTTGCTGGAAGCTGTGGCTTTGGCCAGGAACTCTAGGGATGGCATCGCTGCACTTGGCCTCCTGCAGAAGGTACAACAAGTACTTTTTTACATCTGTAGCGGATTCTTGAATGTCAAGAGAGGCGTGGTCCAGGCTTAATCTGTGTTGGTCAGTGCTTAGGTTTGCTCTCTCTGTCTCTCAGGCTGTTGAAGGTCTTCTTGATGCAACCAGCGGGGCCGACGCTGACCTGCTGCTTCGCTACAGGGAGTGCCACTTGCTGGTGCTGAAGGCGCTGCAGGACGGACGTGCCTATGGGCCACAGTGGTGCAATAAGCAGATCACCAGGTGAATAAGGAAGCGTTTGATGCCAAATTGTTGCTGCCTGTGGTGCATGACACCATAAGCAGGATAGTGTGTAATTATTACTTAGGATGTCTAATTTTAATGCTGTGTTTGTTTACAGGTGTCTGATTGAATGCCGCGATGAGTACAAATACAACGTAGAAGCAGTGGAGCTTCTGATTAGGAACCATCTTGTGAATATGCAGCAGTACGATTTGCACCTGGCACAGGTACACACATAACATCACTTTAACAGTAAAAATCAGTTAATGCTCTTTTTTTCTAGGTGTCATACCTCTGTATAAACACTGTTGTTAATGCATTAAGTTGATCAGGAGATTGTGATTCAGCTGCTCATGTATGTGTCTGACAAGGGAAGCTTCACATTTGCATTATTTTAATCTCAAACTTGTGTTTCCTTCTAGTCAATGGAAAATGGATTGCACTACATGGCAGTTGCATTTGCCATGCAGTTGGTGAAACTGCTGCTGGTGGATGAACGCAGTGTCAGCCATGTCACAGAGGCTGATCTCTTCCACACTATTGAGACTCTGATGAGGACCTGTGCACACTCCAGAGCCAACGCACCTGAGGGGTAAGGAACGATTACAAAGAAATAAGTTTCTTGGGTCACACCAGGTCTAATCAATGTTTTACCAGTTCATTGTAAATTTCAAACATGCCATTAGATGCTGCTTTCATGTTGTAAAAACAGTCTCCTTTCTTCTTCACATCCACAGTCTTCCCCAGCTGATGGATGTTGTTCGCTCCAACTACGAAGCCATGATCGACCGGGCCCACGGTGGACCCAACTTTATGATGCACTCTGGGATTTCACAGGCTTCAGAGTATGACGATCCCCCAGGCCTGAGGGAGAAGGCGGAGTACCTCCTCAGAGAGTGGGTGAACCTGTACCACTCCGCTGCAGCTGGCAGGGACAGCACCAAAGCCTTCTCTGCTTTTGTTGGCCAGGTACGCAGTTGGTTATCGGTTTAATTAAAAAGTGCTCAAAGACCAGGGCTTTGCTTGTGTTTATCTCATGTCTTTTCTCTTCTCCTCTCTCTAGATGCACCAGCAAGGTATCTTGAAGACTGATGACCTGATCACAAGGTTCTTCCGGCTGTGCACAGAGATGTGTGTGGAGATAAGCTATCGGGCACAGGCTGAGCAGCAGCACAACCCAGCAGCCAGTGCAGCCATCATCAGAGCGAAGTGTTACCACAACCTGGATGCCTTTGTTAGGCTCATCGCCCTGCTGGTCAAACACTCTGGAGAGGCCACCAACACAGTGACAAAAATCAACCTCCTCAACAAGGTATAGCATTATGATGTACCTAAAAGCAGACACATTACCAGGGAGGAGAGCTTAGACCAACAGTTGTGTTTTTTTTTGGCTTTGGCTTATATTTTGACAGTACTACAAAGAGCTAGGGGTTCAAACCTTGTTGTACAAACTAGTCTTCTCACTTAAAATGCAGTGATTTCACATGATGTTCTTGATTCTGATCACATTTTGCCTTCACATCTGCCTCCAGGTGCTCGGTATTGTAGTTGGGGTGTTGATCCAGGATCATGATGTTCGCCAGACAGAGTTCCAGCAGCTGCCATACCACCGCATTTTTATCATGCTGCTGTTGGAGCTCAATGCTCCTGAACACGTCCTGGAGACCATCAACTTCCAGACACTCACAGCCTTCTGGTAAGAATCCACATTCATCAACTACAACCTGACCGTTGCTTCTCATTGCAGTAAAATAAAAAAAGAAAATTGGTCCTCAATATTAAGATGTAGTGAATGTTGTTGCTGTTGAATTTAATTGATCCTTTGATCTGCAGCAATACCTTCCACATCCTGAGACCCACCAAAGCACCCGGCTTTGTGTACGCCTGGCTGGAACTCATCTCTCATCGTATCTTCATCGCCAGGATGCTAGCACATACACCGCAGCAGAAGGTACGCAATCATCTAATTGTCACAGGATTTTTAAAAGCTGACATTCAAAATCATTAATGGACAAATCTTGCTGTTTTTGAGTTTTGATCTCATTCCTCATTATGTCTTCCAGGGTTGGCCCATGTACGCACAACTGCTGATTGATCTCTTCAAGTACCTGGCCCCTTTCCTGAGGAATGTAGAGCTCAACAAACCTATGCAAATCCTCTACAAGGTGAGGAACAGATGCCCCAATGAAACAAGTTGTTTTTCAGCATGTTTGTTTTTTCCAGTTACTGAGTGACAAAGTGTAGTGTAGTAGCTAGTATTACATCATTTGTAGTATAATGTCAGTTTCTGTTGTTATTATACAGAATCTGAAACTCATCATATTGCTCCCCCTGTCTTTTGTTTCCTGTATGTTTCAGGGCACACTGCGAGTGCTCCTGGTCCTACTGCACGACTTCCCAGAGTTCCTGTGTGACTACCACTACGGTTTCTGTGATGTTATCCCACCCAACTGCATCCAGCTGCGCAACCTCATCCTCAGTGCCTTCCCGCGCAACATGAGGCTCCCCGACCCCTTCACACCAAATCTCAAGGTAGAGTCCCCGTCACTCTGGGATAATGTGGTGTCACTGAGCTGTTGGGTTTCTTCTGCTTTGTTTGTTTTGATCTATTAACCCTGTCCTTTCCCTGCAGGTGGACATGCTGAGTGAGATCAACATCGCTCCCCGTATCCTCACCAACTTCACAGGCGTGATGCCATCCCAGTTCAAGAAGGATCTGGACTCGTACCTGAAGACCCGATCACCGGTCACTTTCCTGTCTGAACTGCGCAGCAATCTGCAGGTAGGACCAGTGTTAATTTCTTTGAAGTTATTATTGTTTAAGTTAGCATTAATATACCTCACTTATTGACAGTGCAGTTTTGTGTTTAATATTTCGTATATTTTCTCAGGTGTCCAATGAGCCAGGAAATCGCTACAACATCCAGCTGATCAACGCTCTAGTATTGTATGTGGGCACCCAGGCTATTGCTCACATCCACAACAAGGGCAGCACCCCCTCCATGAGCACCATCACTCACTCTGCACACATGGACATCTTCCAGAACCTGGCTGTGGACCTGGACACTGAGGGTAAGATAGCAGAGCACACACACAATATCTGTTGTCTGTGAAGTCAGGCAGGCAACGCTAAAAACATCAGCCCGTCTGTGCGTCGGTATCACTTGGTAGCAGCGAGTTCTGTTTTTGTCGTAACCCAGAACCAGAGTTTGAAGGTTTCTGCTGTCGTGTCTCCTCAGGACGTTACCTGTTCTTGAATGCGATCGCCAATCAGCTGCGCTACCCCAACAGCCACACTCATTACTTCAGCTGCACTATGCTCTATCTGTTTGCTGAGGCGAACACTGAGGCCATCCAGGAGCAGATCACCAGGTGAGTCTGACATTATTTCGACAAGAGGGAATTCACCCAGTTCATGTGAAGCACCAGTGTTGCTAATGAATGCGCCTCTCCCCCTCCTCACCTCCAGGGTCCTGTTGGAGCGGCTGATTGTCAACAGGCCTCACCCATGGGGTCTCCTCATCACCTTCATCGAGCTGATCAAGAATCCTGCCTTCAAGTTCTGGAGCCACGACTTTGTGCACTGTGCCCCTGAGATTGAAAAGTAGGTTCCCTGTTGTACGAATAAAAGAATTAAACTCTGTTATAATCAATACTGTCCCTAAAATAGCAAAGAGATTTCGTATCAGCCTTCACCTTTTGAACTGTTCTACCAATGTTCACGTCTTCCTCCTCCTCCTCTCTGTCCTCAGGCTGTTCCAGTCGGTAGCCCAGTGCTGCATGGGACAGAAGCAGGCCCAGCAGGTGATGGAAGGCACCGGTGCCAGCTAGCCTGTGTACCAGCCAGCTCAAAGCCCTCGGGAGAGATGCCGCGGCCTTGACCCACTCCCCCCACCACACACACACGTTGGCACTGGATAAACTGGCAACCACAGTCATTTGAAATGTGGACGAAAGGACTACTGCTCACGGATCTAAAGATTAGATTTTTGTTTATCCCTTTGGGGCTGAATTGAGATGGAGAGAATGGGTTGGGACATGCTGTTTAATATACTTTTTTGATGCTTTGATGTAAATATTGAAAAAAAGGGAGAACGGGAGAGTAAATAAGTGGAGAACAATTCACATGTCAAATAAAATGTATCCTGACATGTAAAGACATCTTAACATATTTTCACTCACTACCAAAGTCCTTGGTTTGCTTCTCTCCACACAGATCCTTTTTTTCAGACCGTTTTTGTTTTGATTTCAGAGGCTGAATGGTAGATGATTGAAGAAAAAAGCTGCCTGCTATTTTCATTTGATTCCTTTTTATCCCTGAGTGGGACAGGAAGATGTAGTTTAGTCTGCCAGGTGGGGTGGGGGTCTGCTCCTGGTGTGTTGGTGGAGACAGTTTGCCGATTGTTTTCCCAAACTGGCTCTGGACGTCTCTCCCTGGCACTTGTAAAATTGTGCAAAGTGATGGTGACATCGTATCTTGACAATTTGTACAAAGACCCAAATTGAAGAACAACAATAGAAGGACCAATACAGCCCATTTTGTAACATTTTGAATGTTTTGTAAATGTATTGGTCCATGTGTTGTATTTTGTAGTCCTTTCTAGTTTGCCTTTAGTTCTTGCTACTTAACTGCAGTATGCATACATACAGGAAATAAAGCATTCAAACTGCAACGCACCTGTGTTCTTTTAGTAAGATGATGTTGCCAATATACAGTTTCAATCACAAGGAAACTTTAAACCCTCAACAGTAGTTTTCTTGACAGAGGTGCAGGTCTTTTATATTTCCATCCAGTCAAGATTGATTATCATCATGATGAAAACTACAATGTGTTTTTATTGGCCCAGCCTGAGCTCCTACAGTCACAAGACCAGACAATGTGAGAACTCAAATGCCAATAACAGACGTCCAGTTTTCAAGCTGTAGATTATCTAGTATTACAATATCTACATTTGGTAAAATTATATATTTTTATTAATTTTTAGGTTCTTTGCTGAGTCTCTACAACTTCACTTTTGCATATTTGAAATGTGTTTTTTCCTCATTTTACTGCACTATTATGCAAATTGGGGGAGTCTTGAGTAATTTGCAGGTAAATTGAATTTAGCACGAAAATTATTTGCAGACTGAAGCAGTCATAATTATACCTGTGTATATCAGGTAATGGGAAAACATTCAACATAAACTGCAGAGTATAAAACAAAACTGATGAAACTCTTCTGGAAAAACATTTATTGTGTTTTGAGAGGGAAGTATTTTTTCTTCTTTGGATAAAAAAAAGTTTCCACTGTGGGTCCAGGTCTGAGTCACGGTTGAAGTCACACCTTGGTGAGCTCCATCACTCTGTGCAGGATGCTCTTCTGTCCATACTGAACCTGCAGCGCTTTCTGCTGCCTGGGACTCAGTCCAGCTACAGCTGCCTCGTCCTGTATCAGTGCCCGGTCTCTGTCTACGATCTTCCCCTCGTCCTCCTCTCCGTCTCCACGGGACCTCAGAGTCAGACGAGCTGCTTCGTGAATCAACCATTTCCACGAAGCCTTTAACTCCGGTAGACCCTCGTTAGAAAAAGCTGAGGAAATCCTGTCGTCGTCCTCCTCGTCTTCCTCCCACCCTTCATTTTCTTTGAAGTCTGAGAACTCCTCCTCTGACATGCACAGCACCTGTCGACAACACAAAGCAACAATCATGTTTTCCATCGTCCCTAATAACAAGATGGTTCTGCAGCATTGTTGTAACGTCTCCTCCTCACCTTGAGCACGGTGTGCAGCTCTGTGTCTGTGAGGCAGCCCTGTTTACCAAACACAAACACTCCCTTCTCCTGCATCATCTCACACAGAAACTCCACCTGCTCGTCCACCAGCTGCCGGTCCAAGTCGGACTCAATACCTGCGTGGAGGAGAAGATGAGGAGATCAGGCGTCAAGTCCAAATTTCTTTCTTTTCTCAAGACTTTCTTGTGATGACTCTGTGGTCGCCTGTCAATCACCTTGTGTGGCGATTTTGTAGAGGGTGGCGTGGGGGATGTCGGCGGTGTCGTTGCTGTTGCTCTGATGTGTTTCTGTGAAGCCGTACATGTGAAGCAGCTGCCAGTTGGCCATCTGCCCGTAGGTGTTGAACACCTCCTCGCCTTTACGGATGGGCCGCACACAAACCATCTTCAGACTGTCCTGAGAGGAGGCAGGATGCACAGAGGGGATGATGGGAAAAAATTAGGGAGTTTCCGGAAATGACATACCTCATCACTTATTCAGGTGAAATGCTGTGCTGTCAGACTCTACAACAGGGATGTCAAACCATCAGAAGAGACTTATTTTTTCAGGTTGAAATGCTGTAGGTTCTGTGCTGTCAGACTCACTGGTGTGAACTCCAGATTAGCATTGTGATTGGACACATGGTTCAACATGTCAGCCATGGGAACCATCATCGGTGGGTTGGGGGCCTTCTCCTCTTCCTCATCCTCATCATCATCCTCCTCTTCCTGTGGCTCTTGGAAACTACCAAAAGAAAGATGAAGCTGAAGATCAGGAAAAGGCAAAAAAAAACAAAAAGCAGATACTTCCATGTCCGTGAGCGTGCTGATGACTGACCTGTAGGCCATGACGAAGGCCACCAGCTGTGTGTACAGCTCCAGCGTGTGTGTGCTGGGGTCCCACAGGTCAGGATGCTTAGCGATGAAAGGCAGGACCACATCTGTATATTCCCTGCAGATGTTCGTCAAGTCTGTGTCCACCGCTTCTGGAATCCCTGTTCCCCTCAGCAGCTTGCCTCTCTCCTCTTTAGACCTGGACACACGTCGGACGCAAACACAAATTAAATCCTGAGCAGATAAAAGGCGGTTACAGCATCTACCACGATGATGGGAAACTGTTTTTACCAGAACATGGGGTGATCCAGCGTCTTGAAGTCGGTCCACAGAGAGAGGTAGGGCTTCCAGTGGGACTGTGAGAGCGTGTACTCGTGCAGCAGAGACAGCAGCAGGGGGACCCAGCCTGAAGAGCTCTCCAGAGACGACCGCTCTGTGAGGGAAAGAGGGAGAGGATGATGATGCATGCAGCTTTGATGTGGAGAAGAAAAGAAAACTTCTTTGTAGTTGTGAAAGCTACCTTTCTCCAGCAAAGCAGAGACTTTAGTTGTTCCCTGGTGGAGGAGAGCTGATCTGGGGATGGTGAATAAAACCTCCCCCTCCTCTATGTTGTCCTTAGCCAGCATCCCATACTCTGCCACTGTTCCCTCTTTACTCACATACACCTGCAGAGAGAGGCAGACTCTACACTTAGAAAAAAAAATCATCTTTAACAACCTAAATCCTGATTTTTTATTTTTTTTAAAGATGGAGGGAAAATGGAAATAATAATCCTCAGAGCTGTCACACCTACCTTACTGTTGAGGACCAGACCCACTCTGCTGCACCACTGGAGGAAGTTCTCCAGAGGACTGATCTGTGAGCCGTCATCTACCTGTCAGCAAGAGTGGGTGAAAACATGAGGATAGCTTATCCACTGATCAGACTTTGTATTGAAATAGGTGACTGCAGTTATTGATGTGGCTGTAAATTAGATTAACAATTCATTCTGACTGATCAGGAGTCTTATTTGAAACATACATTTTATTTTATTCAGAAACAACACACAAATCAGTCACAACATTAAAACCATGCAGTCACTTGTGTGTGCACTATTAGGTCTAGGTGCACTTGATTCTCACTGTTACATCCATTCATTTAGAGAAGTTACACAACTACGGTAATGTTAAATTAACTCATATGCTGCTGTCAATTCAAATTAGACAATAAACGCTACAAACACTGTACTTACAGATATCAATCAAATGACATAACTTACAGCACATTGCAGCTCGGCTACAAACACGTCAACATGCAGTTTATACACAGAGCCGACTGTGTACAGTGCAGCTAAATCACCAGTTTATTTTTAAGATTTAAAACAATAGAGTTTTAACCTTGGGTCTCTTCGCTTCTGTTGCCATTTTAGCGTTGGTGCTCGTAACTAGCTCAGAGCTAACTACAGCATGGACACGTGGTGTGAACAACGATGGGATCTGTTCACCCTGCGCTGTGTCTTGCAGGAGCTAACTCACGATAGATAGGTGGTATCAACCATAGATGCACCGGGATAGCTCTATCAACAGAAAAAGAGAAGGAAAAAAAAACAAATAAATTTACGGGATAATTGCCTAAATGTTACTAAAAAATCCACATAAACATAGGCTATATTATTATGTCATTAAAAAAAATCAAATGTGGATACCGGTCTAGATAGATGTTGAGGTTGTGTGTGTTATGTTGTAACGTTATATAACACAGTTTCTCAAGTTTTGGCATCGTTATTGTTGTCAGTTTGTACCATAGAGGTTTGTACACAGAGTTATGGCATATGGTGCATAGATAATGGTGTGGTGGTGTGGTGTGTGAGTGCTCTCCACAGACAGTTTGAGGAACTGCAATAATTTAATTTATAGGTAGACAAGTATACACAATGAATGTCATTGTTTTTTTTTTGTTTTGTTTTGTTTTTTTTACTTTCCTGTCACAGTGGATCCAGGAGCATGGATGTATTATGGAGGGACAGTGTGTGACAGCCACAGATTTCCAGCTTTCAGAATCTGTTAATTGCTTCTGTGTTGTGTTTACATAATGTTAAGTCAGATGTTATTCACACTGACCAATATGCTCAGTAATTCAGGAAAAAAAACTTCTCCCTTTGCATGAATTTTTTTAAAATTTTATTTTAGATACAAACGCCCCTTGTAGCATCCCTCCATCCCTCCTTCTCCTTCTCCTGCCGTGTACCATGCGGTGCTGTAGGTGGCAGTGTGGAGCACAGCGTCGTTGAATCAGGAACAAATTAATATACAGAGGAAGACCTCACAATAATATTTACCTGCCGCCAACTATGAGGTAAGTCAGTGTACGTACATGTTTTATTTAGTCTTTTGTCTAGTAGTTTATAAGAAAACAGTGGAAATGTTCTCTAGTCTAGATATTATGATGTGGCTGACACGGTTCGTGCATGAAAAACACATGAACGAGTGGATAAGATGCTCTGTGTTATTATTAGCTAGCTTGTAGCCTAGCATGTCAAATGACCTGTGACGTAAGAGTTTTAAACGCTGTATTTGTGCTTTAATAAAGAAACGCTGTGCTCAGCTGTTTGGCAGTGTGACACTGGTGTTCACGAGTGTTTACCATTAGACTGTGGCGTTTAATGACCAAACCTCCCAGTTCGTGGCTGCCAAAGACAAGTGAACTGGTGATGAAAGCAAGTGAGCTGTTAACAATGCAGGGGAAAGGTGAGCTGCGCTGCAAAAGCCTGAAACAAAGAGATGAATCATTGACCAGTTGTCAGGGAAAACGAGAAACCTATCGATAAGAGACAATTGAATCTGAGACATGGTCCACAGAGAGGGGTCCTGTGACTGTCTTGTGGCAGTAATGATTGAGAGAAGTAATATAACCGTAACCCTTAGACAGGTGAATAGGTTTATGGTTAAATAGGCCCACTTGAAGTGATTTCCAAGTTGACTGTTTTCTGTTTCCTTCATTCCTTGCAGGCGTCGTGATCTAATGCTGTTGTTGGAAAGCTGATACATGTTTTTCTCCATTATGGAGGCAGTCGTCGACTTCCTCAGTGTGTTTCACATTCAGGCCAGTGGACTGCCTGTGACACTTAGCCTCTTCCTCATTTTTCTGGGTCTTCTCTACTGGTGCGTAACTTAGTTTAAATCCCTGTGTTTCTGTTTAATGCTGCAGCTGCTGTGGGAAGAGTCAGTTACAATGTTGTGTTAGTAATGTAAGGTACACATTTGTTCACACACAAGGAAAGTGTAGATCAGACAACAGCAGACTATTTAGTAAAATGTTAGTCTCTATTTGTTTCTACAATATTCATTCATGGCTTGTTAACTCTGTGCTCCTCTAGGTATTCAGTTTACCCATACTCAGTCCTCTCTCGATGTGGCATCAAACATCCGAAGCCGGTACCTTTCTATGGGAACATATTCATGTTTCGCCAGGTAAGACATTGCTGCAGTTTTCATGAAATTTCAATACATCCGTCCCATGTTCTCTCACTTGTTTTTAACTTTATCTGAAGTCTAAATTATGTGGATTATGATACATTTTAAGTACCAGATCTTTTCAGGCCTCGGATAAAAAATGTTCTTTTCATTTGAAATAGTTGGCAAAGCCTATTTGTCTCTATTCTCTCTTGATACCTCCTACATGTGCACATGTAAAAATAGACAAACCCACATAGATGTTTGCACAAATGTGCTTCATTATCAAGGCCTCTTATACTGTATATTCTTATGTGATGATGTGATGCCTTCATGTAAGCCTGCACAGGAGAATGATACAATCCTTATTTTGTATCATTCTTCTCTTGTGGCTTTTAGTTTTGGTCAAGGATAAGATGAGTGATGTCTCTTTTATTAGGCATTATGTTCCCTTTTACAGAGGCATGTAAAACACTGCCACAATGTTGTTACCCTTTTTGCAAAAAAAAAACCCATGAAGTTAACATTGTTGTCAAATGTTCTTTTCAGGGCTTTTTAAAGCCACTCAACGATATCATAAGGACACATGGCAGAGTTTGTGGGTAAATTAAAAACTCAACTTATACATCAACGTTTTCTAAAACACTTTATGGACCTAATTCTCCAGCACTGTGATGGATACTAAGTAGGTCTAAAACCTATTGTTGTAATTACACTCTGGTATATATTAGGTACTATTTGGGGCGGAGACCGGTGGTGGTGGTAGCAGACCCTGACATGCTCAGACAGGTGATGGTCAGAGACTTCAGCAGTTTCCCAAACAGAATGGTGAGGACCGTAACGAAAGCAAAACATATACAGTATCTGCTTACTTATTATTCAAATGTTCTGATAATGGACATGTGTGTCTGCACTCTCTGCTTCTGCAATACACAGACTATTCGCTTTGCTACCAAGCCCATGACTGACTGTCTGCTCATGCTGAGAAATGAGCGCTGGAAGAGAGTGCGGAGCATCCTGACGCCGTCCTTCAGTGCTGCCAAGATGAAAGAGGTGACAGAAGAAGGGTTGGGGTTTTCAGGGTACAAATGAAACCAGCCAGTATTTCAAACTTGTCATAATGGGTAGGGGTGTGGAGTTGCGAACAGACAGAAAATGCAACTATGAAATGCTCGCTTTTTGTAAAATATTAACAAGACAGTTTATAAAATGTTGATAATGAAGTTTCTTTCATGACTATAGTTACAATGCTGTGAAACTACTGCCTTGTACTGCTTTGTGGTTTTTTGTTTTTGAAAAAAAAAAAGGTTTTATATGCATCTTTCTCCATTACCAGGCATCTCAGTAATTGTGCCGAGTCTGTCTTCTCTATTTGGTCATAGATGGTTCCACTCATCAACGCAGCCACAGACGGCCTGATGAACAACTTTGATTCGCATGCTGAGTCTGGAGAGGCGTTTGATATCCACAAGTAATTAAACTCACACAATGATCTAATGCAGTTAAGAGTAGCAGAGTTGTTTCCTGTCTGTTATTACATATTTGTTTGCATTTTTACAGATGTTTTGGCTGCTTCACCATGGATGTTATCGCCAGTGTGGCATTTGGAACTCAGGTGGACTCTCAGAACAACCCAGATGACCCGTTTGTCCGCCACGCTCAGATGTTCTTCTCCTTCTCTTTCTTCAGGCCCATCATGCTGTTTTTCAGTCAGTTCAATCTATTTTGTATCATTATATGTACATACAGTATATTGTATAGGGATGTTGAGCCTTACACCAGCAAATCTGGTTTGTGTCTCCAGTTGCTTTTCCGTTCATCATGGCTCCTCTGGCGCGACTCATCCCCAACAAAAGACGAGACCAGATGAATCAGTTCTTTATTGACAACATTCAGAGGATCATCAAGCAGAGAGAAGACCAGCCAGCCGAGCAGGTGAATCTTCAAAATACTTAATTATCTTGTGCAAATTGTATGTTAAATGGTGTCAAGAGAGCTTACACTTATATTTTGCATTATGTGTTTCTGTGCTTCCTGCTTTTTTCTTATTAATTTAAATGATTTAATGATTTTCTTTTTGCCTGCAGAGGCGTCGAGACTTCCTTCAGCTGATGTTGGACGCTCGAACCAGCAAAGAGTCTGTGTCTCTGGAACACTTTGACACAACAAACCACACAGACGAGCTTGATCACAGGAACCAGCCAGCGCAGTCATCAACGTCGGATCAGGACAGCAACCGTCCTCACCAACAGGAGCCTCCCACCAGACGTCCGCAGAAGAAGATGATGTCAGAGGACGAGATTGTGGGTCAGGCTTTTGTTTTCCTCCTGGCGGGCTACGAAACCAGCAGCAACACATTGGCCTTCACCTGCTACCTCCTGGCCATCCACCCTGAATGTCAACACAAAGTACAGGAGGAGGTGGATGAGTTCTTCACTAGACATGTGAGTGCTGTGATGCATTGGTTTGACCGGATCTTGACATAAGATGATAGTTGTGGACTGTGACTCTGATACATGCTGTTGCAGGATTCACCTGATTATACAAATGTTCAGGAGCTGAAGTATTTGGACATGGTTATAAGTGAAGCACTGCGCCTCTACCCTCCTGGATTCAGGTAAAGGATGATGTAACATCAGGATAAAGGATGTGTGTTTTGAGGATTTATCACTATTATACTATTTATTATACAGATAAAAATAAGCATGGACTAAAGAAGGGGAAAGTAAATACAAATCATGCAGGTTCAATCTCTTTTATTTTGTCCCTCAAAGGTTTGCACGAGACATTGACGAGGACTGTGTGGTGAACGGCCAGCTCCTCCCTAAAGGAGCCACTCTGGAGATTCCCGCAGGCTTCCTTCACTACGACCCTGAACACTGGCCTGAGCCTGAGAAGTTCATCCCTGAGAGGTAGGAGACCACAGGAATAGTTCAACAAAACTATAAACCTTGTGTTTCAGTCTCATATAGAATTATCATTTGTCAAGCTGCATGAATTTAATCTATTGCATGCATTTTTGTACATACTGTACTGCTGCAGTTCTTCGGGCAGACCTTTCCTGCATGTCAAATCTGTACTAATCTATCAAATAAAGGCATAAAACGCCAAAAAAATATACTTTAAAAAAAAAAAAAAAAACTAACTGTAGGTTTTGCACATCATTTCATACCTCAGCTGCTTAGACAGTGGAGCAGCTATAAAATTGTGTTAGATGGGGCATTAAAATGTCTGAAGTTTGTTTTAGTGAGGCCTGTAGATCCCATGTGCAACTTACACTCCATACCTCTTACACTTATGTTTTAAACTCATTCAGAAATGTAACATACTATTAATCCCCAGATTCACACCAGAGGCCAAGGCCAGTCGACACCCATTTGTGTACCTGCCCTTTGGGGCTGGTCCTCGCAACTGTGTGGGAATGAGACTCGCTCAGCTGGAGATCAAAATGGCTTTGGTTCGTCTCTTTCACAAGTTCAGTGTTGTGGCCTGCTCAGAGACAAAGGTGAGTTGGGTAGTTTAAAAAAAGGATATATTACTCTACTGTTCTAACTGTCCAACATACAGACGTTTACTTGAATTAAATGGTGCTTAATCAGACATGTAAGATTGTTGTAAAAAATCTGTGTGGGAAAGGTTCCTTCACACATTGTATTCTTGTCTCTGTGCAGGTTCCTCTTGAGTTGAAGTCATCCAGCACTTTAGGACCGAAAAATGGGATATTTGTTAAAATTACAAGGAGAAGCACTGGAGATCAATTGAATTCTTCACCAGAGGAGTAGGAGTTCAGTTACAACTTGTCATCTAGGTCCATTTTATGTGATACTGACAGAATTTGAGCAAATGAAAATAGGCTAGGCCTCGCGTCTTCACTTTTTAAGATCGGGAGGAAATCTGTGTGCATACGGTGAGCAAAAGTGTGTACAAATCCATTGGTAACCTTGCAGATTATTGTGCTATTCTATTTGAAAGAAACATTCTTCCTCCATACCTTGATTATTGTGCTCATCTAGTGCCTTTTTCAGAAGGAGAGAGCTGGACAGATGAGTATCACTATGTTGTGAATGATAGGAACATAAATACTGTACTGTACATGGTTGCTCCTATCAAGTGCTGTGGAGAACAGTTGTTGTCCCTTTCAGTTCCCTACTCATTGCTTCATCGGTTATTATGGTAATGAAAAAATAAAGATAATAGACGGATCTGGAGGACAAGGAGAAGCAAAGTAGCACTCCTTTACATGTGCTCTATGTAAAGAAGTGCTACTCTCAGCCGATTACCTCAGAGTGTAGCATTACTGAATGTGGCAGCTGTGATTTTGCACAAGCCATAACTGTACTGTAGAAAAGGTCATCATCTGCTCAATTAAAAGCTGCTGTTTTAGAATGAAACAACTTCTCTGTGCATATTAGGTTTTTATATTTAATCACTGCTCTCTTGATGATTTTATTCATTATTTTTTTTACTGAAACATTTACCATTTCTCATGTAGGAAGCAAAATGAAATGAGTTAATGAATTTATGGATTTTAATTTTGCACTTATGGAATAAGAGTTACTGATGATTAATTCAAATGTTTCTGTGAAACCTTGACGTGTGTATATTCCAGCAGAAACGATCAAATGTGACTGAAGGCAGAAGACTGAATGTCCCTGTCTGAATGGTGCACCTTCAAAATTGGGGCATATGCCACTTTGGTGTAACTAATAAATAATGCACTGTGGAAATAAAGGGGTTAAATGATTACACTCTTAATGGCATTATTAGTGTTTATTACTTAATCAGTGAATTTCATTGTATATGTGAACACCAGATTGTTGATACTTTTGTGACCACAACAAAACACCACCAATCACAAACATAAAGATTGTTATCACCAATCCATCCAACAGTAGTTAAGATTAATTTCACCCTAAAATGAGGCCCTGGTTTAATTTCTGATACATATTAAGCTGAAAAATACATTTTTGTATTCATTGCCATTTCTAAATACATACCATTATTATGAAACTTAACAAACCTTTAATAAAGCCACTAGTTACTGAGTAATGAGCACACCATATTCATTTAACCCTTACTAAAAATATATGTATGATTTTAAGGATGTGTTGTAGTGCTGTAGATCATAAAAGGTTATGTACACATCTTCCTAGAATAAATGGCAGACAAGACAAGACACCAGGGGGTCTGGAAGAATTGACAGCAGCAGTGATTGATACTTGTTAACCTAGATAGGAGAGGACCTAAAATCTTATCCACCTGTTACCCATGCATTCCAGAGAGCTCGTATACTAAATGCCTTGAATTACAGATCCTGGACTCATTGCTTCAGTGGCAGATCAACCAATCCAGAAAATGCATCAATACAATGACTTATGAGTAATTGATAATATACTCTGGATAAATCTGATCTTTTTCAAAGATCACATAGATGCTGGGGTCACTTTCTTCATCAACACAACTGTCATAGCGGGTTTCTTCTTTCGTTTTACGGTTTCCTTTTAGCGGAGGTAGAGGGATGTCTTTGCTTCCCTCGCAGTACTCCCCCACCAGGACCTGAGCAACAAACATGATCTTGTTTGTGCTTCCTGTGATGCTGGCGTATTTGTCGGAGTAGGATGCATCTCTGGCAAAGTAGCTCCCTAAGAAATAAGGAAGTGTTAGTGTTGACACAGTGTGATGACTTCTCTTCTACTGCCACAGTTAAAGTGTGCTGCTTTTCCATTTCTTCGAGTTTCGTATGATACTGCACACTGTATAGTCATTGTATTATTGGATGGGCTGCTGAGGCGACACTGTACCTTTGCCATAGACTGTGCCATGGTCACCACACCTCCTCCAGTCAAAGTTTTCCTTACAGATGTTCTTGACCAGGTTTTCATCAGTCCCGTGGAACAACCGCTTCGGTTTCTCATCTGTCCCTCCGTTCCTCGCCTTCATCAGTTCTTTCTGCCTGAACATGCCATATGAAAAATATTTAATGAAACTATTTGTTTTAGGGAAACGCATGGTTATTAGCTTTCATTCATATGGATCTCATATTTGTCTTTTTATGGTACAGCCAACAGATGACTAGTCTGTTCTGGTTAAGATTAGTTTGGCATTAAGACTAATAAAGGGGAAAGCAGAAACTGAGGAAAAAATGTACAGTGCTTGACCCAAGAGTGACTATGGCACAATATTTTTGGGAACCTAGTGTGTTATTCTTACACAGAGGAAAGACTTTTTAGATTGAGACAAATGAGACTTATACACTATCTTTAATAAAGTGATTTACCATTGAAATTTGTCCCACAGTACACAGTTCTGGATCCTCTGCATACTGTTAATTCTTCTCTCAGGCATAGTCTGCTCAAACAACCACTTAATCTCTCTGTAATCCTCGTCAGAGATGGAGAGAGATACAAGCTGAACGATAAGAGAAAAATTCAGAAGTCATTCATGAAGTATATCCAGTCTTTATGAAGGAACAAAAATCAATGAATGTTTCAACGATACAGTACCTTGTAACCATCATCAGGTAGGGCATTCTTGTCCCAGTTCTGTGGGAAACGTTCAGCTTTGGAGGAGCTGGCTCTGGATGATGATGCACAGAGAGGAAAAAGAGCTGTCTAACCGGAGAAGTGGCTTGAGGCACTGAGGTAGTTTTAGAATTTAAAGGACAATGCAAAATCTGTGGGTAAATGGAAATAAAGATACCTTTCCACCTTTGCCTTCACGTCATGAGGAGACACAAAGCGAGGCCTCCTCCTGACCTCTCTCTTAGTTTTGTATTCTAAGTTCTCTTGATACATCTGGGGTGTTTCTGGTTTGCCTTTGAAGTGGAGAATATACTGGTTGTTTCCAGCACTGAAAGAAATCTCTGCATCTCTGTCTGCCAGGTACACGTTCTCCAGAGTCTCAGAAGTGACAGAGGCTGGTGTGTCACCATCATCCTAACATAAAGAGCAGAGGACAGTCCAGAAGTCTTTGTCTTGGATTAAATGTGGACAAATAAAATCATGAAAAGCGAAGAGGGGAACATGACAAGTGCAAATCTACTTTTTCCCCCATCAGTTACTATTAAGAATTTCAAGCTCTTAAAACTGAATTCATCTGATCATGACCTCAACAAAGATTTACTGCTGTTTTTACAGGTATGTCTGACCTGTCCAAACTCCGTCCATCTCCCAGTCTCATCCTTCCAGAACCAAAGCCACTGTGTTGTAAGGATGAAGGATGGCTTTGAGACAGACGAGACAGTGGACAGACGACGAACTGGAGACCCTTCATATTTCATCGTCATGAAGTTTACTGCCTGTGCAACGGTGGATGCAGAGCTGAAAGCAAACAGTGTAAGTACAGTAAAATTTCTCAAGAGAAGTACTGTACACATTTCAAATAATGTGAATGATGGAGTTAAAATCTAGTTTCTCATGGGGTTTACCTTTGAGGACTAGAGGGCTGATCTGTGTCATGTCCTGGGTCACAGTAGGCCATCTCAATGGTCTCCATATTTGGCAAATCCTTCCAGGTCTCACCATCACTGTCTAAAACCTGCCATCTGTAAGGCAGGTGCCAATGGACATCTCTGCACTTCTCTGGTTAAAAATAAGGAAAAAAGAAAGGATTGACAGCTCTCAACAGTAATTCAGACATTTTTTTATTTTCTCATAGATCCACAGAGTATGTCTTATGGAGAAACTACTGTATGTGACTTGTCAGTGTTTTTACCTCCGTATCTGCAGCATCTTCGAATGAAGTACAGGCAGATTTCATTATTATCACCATAACTTGTGGGTTTGGATGAAAGACCAGAACTGGATCCAGAATTGTTGTGGGAAGGCTTCTGTGCACAGATTCCTGCTTCTGCTTCTGGTAATACTGCAAAAGACACAGAGATAGGTATTCTTCTTTTGGTGTATCCCTTCATAAAAGTGTTATATTTCAATTAGAATAAAGTCTTTACCAGAACCAGGAGTTCCCCATAAAGTCTTGATGAGGGATTTATTCATGTAGATCTCTTTAAGGCTCTTCATGTTCTCCTTACTGCATCCACGTAACAATTTAATTCCATGTTCATCGATTTTATGGGATCTCCGACAGGAAGTCCCAAAGTTACAGGCACCCTGGAAGTAGTGCTGACAGACGTGAAGCTTTTTGCAGTCTTCGCCAAACGTGCAGGAATCACCCCAAGGCTTGTTGTAATGTGCACATATCTAAAGGGGTGCATGCAATCGGATGACCATATCACAAAAACAATCTATTGCACTTCATTCAGATACATTACTTTCTATAACCAACAAAACCTACCTCAGGGAGTAGATGTGGATCATTCTGCAGTAACAACTGGAACAACTGTTTTTCCGTCAAGTCTTGAAGACCATGTCTCTTTAAAATCTCTGCATTGCAAGGCTCAGCCAGACCATGGAGATCATGACATTTATCTCTAAAAATGATATGACAAAAATACTTACTCAATTAAGGTAGACACACAGTTAGGGTAGACACACAGACTTTGAGAAATTTCCAATTTTCCCGGCATGTATTCACACAGCTGATAACTGGCGCTTTAATAACCACAAGGATCAGTGTCATAACAATTAGGCCTCTCATAACAACGTTTCTGTACATTCTCTACAAACTGCTACCTATTTAGTGGTAATTTTTTTTGACAACAGTCTCTGTTATCTCCTGTGTTGCAATCTAAAGAACTTCAGGATTGGATTCATATAGCCTATTATGCTTTAAGGTTAAGGGTGATGGGCTGAGATGACTCCAAGTTGCTCAGCACATCTTCTCTTTCAGACTTCTCACTGGTAAGGATTAAATTTGTTTAACTTGTAAGAAGAAAGCAGTGCCTCTGAAAACAAACTCTGAGATTCTAAGATTGATTTCCCCCAATTTCCTATATGGAATCAAATAGCCTGAATGCTGTCAGTGACAATATAATATCAACGTTTTTGAAACACTTTATATGTTGGTGTTTTAACATAGCCTACACTAGCTAGGAAGTGTTGGGATTTGCCATTTTCATGGCAGACATTATGGCTCCAGTGTGTCATAGCAGACAAAGGCATTATGTGCATACATGCCTGCCAGTCTGGTATCCAGTAAATCCTGACTGACTGGATACTTGAGGCCATAGTCAGTGGTTCAGTGTTGCCATTGTCTGAATTACAGACCAATCAAACACACACATTTCTTCTACAGTAGCTCAATACGACACTTAACACAATTTAATTTAGTAGCCCACTTTCCTGTCGCATTGATTGTGTAATCATCATTATTATTTTATTGTTATTATTTATTTTCTTTCTTTTTTTTTGCCAGTAGCCTACAAAGAAATAACTTACAAACCCATGTCAGTTAATTACTTACCCGAAGGTGCAGTTCCCGCGGACATAATTACGGCACAGGTGTAAACTGTCGCACCGACATGTTCTGGGTTTTTTCACACAGACCCGCAGACTGGTTTTAGCTAATACCAGACTATCAGGGCTGATTATCTGACCACCGGTCGTCTCCAGGTCTCCCCTTTTAATGACCACTTTCCTGTCGTCGGATAGGACACTTCGCAGGAGTGAGTCCCCATCTGGCAAACTTGCGATGATCTCGTGCAGCTTCTTGAAGTCCAAACATCCCTGGTGGTCGCACAGGGTCTTGATGACTCTTGATGAGTCTACAGGTGATGAAGTCATCCCGAAAAGAGCTTTCACCGCCTTAGCGACTTAACATGAAACTACTGATGATGGTGAGTAACCAAGGTCTGTCTCCTGATTACTGAGATACGAAAACTGAAAGTGGAAATAAACAAATGATGGGTGTGGAATCATACTGATGGATTCCAATCATATTTCTTGAAATGTAAGTGAAATACACATCCCATACGCCTTCCCTAAATGCAGTATACTTCTGACATTGATTGATTTCTCTTTACTTGACATCCAATTGCGTAATATCTACTAAATGTAGCCACTGAATAACCCAAGTCCAGAGATGAGCCTGCTCAGCCTGAGACAAAGGTGGGTTGATAGTATAACCTACTGAAAAAAACAATCCAATTAATATGACTTGGGCTTTCAGAAAGAAACTCAACTCACAAAGGAAAATGAAATGGTGCACTTTCCCACTGTCCAATATACACATCTTTACTTTATCATCTGGTCAGATAAAAATGTAAAGATACCTACAGAGTCACAGTCTGTCAGTAAATTGACAGAGTGAAATCTGTATATTCAGTCAAATGTGATTAAAGGCATGGTGTACATTTAAAATAGGTCAGGTGCTGCTTGGGTGTAATGTTGTAACATAATAACACTGTGAAAACAAGGGTGGTTAAATGATTACATAGACTACGTTAATGGCATGTTAAAATGTGTGTGAGAATTTTATTGTACATGTGAATGTCAAGTCATTTTTGTCAATGTCTCTGTGACCACAACAAAACAGACACTGACAATCACAAAGAAAGATTTTTATGGTCATCATCAGAATCATTTGTTCAAAAAAGTGCAAAATATTTTCATTTTTTTGCCACATTTGGATTCGTCCAGACCCACTGTAATAATCACACACTTCTGCTCCACTATATTTCAAAGTGAAGTATTGTAAATATCAGTCTATAGAACATAAAGCTTTGCTATAAATGAAGCCACTCAACATTGAATAAAACCTTATTTAAAGTTGGTTTGTGGTTGAGATAAGCTCCACCTTCAAATGGAGCCATTTTGCTGTCTTTACTTTAGAAACCTGAAGCAGACTTAGTTGATAAAGCTATCTTTTCTTAAAGTATTTTTGTGCAGCTGTAGAGAGACAGTAAATAGGGAGACAGAGAGAGGGGAAAAGACATGCAGCAAAGTGCCACCGGTGGAATTGAACCATGGCTGCTGCATTAAGGCCTATAGCCTCTGCATATGGGGTGCCTACTCTACCCACTGAGCTAAATGATGCCCAGATGAAGCTATCTTACATTTTGTTAAGGATCTAAATACATCTACCACCATCGGTACACTTCAAACACCTTTAACAAAGCCACCACCGGTGACTAATCAGAGCAAAGAGCATCCCATAATAGTTGTACCATGACAAATCATTCAGAAAGGGACAACACCATTATGATTTAGGAGTAATTGATAACATACTCTGGATAAATCTGTTGTTTTTCAAAGATGACATAGATGCTGGGGTTGCTTTCGTTGTCAACACAGCTGTCATAGAGGGATCTGCCTTTTCCTTTTGGTGGGGGCCGGACGTAGCTGCTGCTTCCCTTGCAGTACTCCCCCACCAGGACCAGAGCAACAAACATGATCTTGTTTGTGCTTTTTTTGATACTGGCGTATTTGTCGGAGTAGGATGCATCTCTGGCAAAGTAGCTCCCTAAGAAATAAGGAAGTGTTAGTGTTGACACAGTTTGATGACTTCTCTTCTACTGCCACAGTTAAAGTGTGCTGCTTTTCCATTTCTGTGAGTTTCGTATGACACTGCACACTGTATAGTCATTGTATTATTGGATTGGCAGCTGAAGTGTCACTGTACCTTTGCCCCAGGCTGTGCCGTGGATACCACACATCCTCCAGTCAAAGTTTTGCTCACAGATGGCCTCGATCAGGGATTCCTCAGTCCCATGGAACAAGTACAGCTGATTCACATCTGTCCCGTTTCTCACCTTCATCTGGTCTTTCTGCCTAAATGTGCCACACAATTTTTCTGAATTAATGTATTTGTTTTAGGGAAACACATGGTTAGTAGCTTTCATTCACAAGGCTTTGGTGTTGAGGTAGACAGGCAACCAGCAGAAACGACACTGCCTGACCAAGAATGAATGCAGTAGTGTGCCATTTATACACAAATGAGAGAGGAGTTTTAGGCAAATGTTGTTTTGACAGAGCCAGGCTAGCTTATTCCCTATTTGTTGCTGTTGAACTCTTTTTTTTTTATGAAAAGAGTGTTTACCATTGAAAGACTTTCCACAGTGAGGGGTTCTGGATCCTCTGGATGCTGTTAATTTTACCCTGGGGCATAGTGCGCTTAAACAACATTTCAATCATATTGTAGTCCTTCACAGATTTGGAGAGAGGC
The DNA here is from genome assembly GCA_030347415.2 of Decapterus maruadsi. Taxonomy (NCBI): domain Eukaryota; kingdom Metazoa; phylum Chordata; class Actinopteri; order Carangiformes; family Carangidae; genus Decapterus; species Decapterus maruadsi. The sequence continues at coordinate 19,918,070 of CM064893.1, read as the reverse complement.
ACAAGCTGAAAGATAAAAGTAAAATATCATTAATGAAAGATCACTCATTTATGAAGGAACAAAACATAGTAAAAAAAATGCACACCTTATATCCAAAATCAGGTAGAGCATTCTTGTCCCAGTTCTGTGGGAAACTTTCAGCTGTGGAGGAGGAGGAGGAGCTGGAGGTGCTGGGTGCTGATGCACTACAGAGAATTAAAAAATAATGTAAGAGCTGTGTATGTAGTGAGGTCACTTGATGAACTGAGATTTCCAAAGCAGCAACAGAGTTTTAGAATTTAAAGGACCATGTAAAATCTGTTGGTACAGTAAGTGCAAATGAAAATACCTTTCCACCTTCATCTTCACATCATTAGCTGACACAAAGCGAGGCCTCCTCCTGACCTCTCTCTTAGTTTTGTATTTTAAGTTCTCTTGATACATCTGGGGTGTTCCTGGTTTGCCTTTGAAGTGAAGGATATACTGATGGTTTCCAGCACTGAAAGGAATCTCTGCATCTCTGTCTGCCAGGTACACGTTCTCCAGAGTCTCAGAAGTGACAGAGGCTGGTGTGTCAAACGCCTGCCATTTCCCAGTCTCATCCTTCCAGTGCCAAAGCCACTGCGTTGTAAGGATGAAGTGAGGGGGCTTTGAGACAGACGAGGCAGTGGATAGGCGACGAACTGGAGACCCTTCATATGTCATCGTCATGAAGTTTACTGCATGTGTAACAGGGGGTGCAGAGCTGAAACAAGCAGTGTAAGTACAGTAAATCAATTCAATTCAATTCAATTCAATTTTATTTATAAAGCGCATTTCATGCACAGGGCAAACTCAATGCGCCTTACAATAATCAAACAATTATAATACAATGCAATACAGTGCAAACAATTTAGAGAAGTGCAAATTTACGTAAAAGACAAAAAACAGAGCAAAGCAACATCAAATATCACATACACGTCTACACAAGTGCTCAGGGGACACATTTACATTTAACACACACACACACACAGACACACACACACACACACAGACACACACACACACACACACACACACACACACACACACACACACACACACACACACACACACACACACACACACACTTTAATCAAATGCAGTTGTGAAGAGGAAAGTTTTTAACTTGTTTTTAAATATGGTCACTGATGTTGCCTGTTTCACTATCTCGGGCAGCTTGTTCCAGATGCGTGGGGCATAGATGGAAAAGGCTGCCTCCCCTTGCCTAGTGTTGCTACGGGGGATGACTAGATTGCAATTACTTGTAGATCTAAGGGTTCGTGGAGGAGTGTAGTTGATGAGCATGTCGGTTATGTACTGAGGTGCAAAGCCATGTAAAGCTTTGTATACCAGGAGCAGAATTTTAAAATCAATTAAATTAAATCAGAGGATTGAAGTGAAAAAGTATTTATTTCTCTGCAATATATTTAGATTTATAAACTTTTCTTGCACGCACCTCTGAAGACCAAGGAAACGGAACAGTCCCGAGATGGGCACTGGTTGATTTGTGCTACTTGTGTCATGTTCTGGGTCACAGTAGGCCTTCTCAGTGTCCTCCATGTTTGGCAAATCCTTCCAGGTCTTGCCATCAGTGTCTAAAACCTGCCATCGGTAAGGCAGGTGCCAATGGACACGCACGCACTTCTCTGGGAAAAAGCACAAGGATACAAAGCACTGGTTTAGAGTATTATGTCTTGAGGCGTTACTGTACTGTGTAATTGTTACACATCAGATCTACCAACAATGTTGTTACCTTTGAAGCTGCAGTGTCTGCGGATGAAGAAGAGGCAGATTTCATTCCTGTCAGCATCAATCACAGGTTTAGCTGGACAAGCAGAGCTGGTGGGGGATCCTGGGTTCCTCGAGGGCTGCTGGGGATCCTGGTGAGACGCCTGCTGCGGAGGGATTCTCACCTCTGGTAACGCTGAAAATGACACACATAGATACGATTTTTTAAAAATTCAAAGTATGACTCTCATTGACTGACAAAAAACAGAGTCAATGAAATCAATTATTTACCAGGAGCAGGAGTAGCCCTTGGACCCATGATGATGGATTTATTTTTATAGATCTCATGAAGGTTTTCTTTATTCTCCTGACTGAATCCACGGAGAGACTTCATTCCCTGCGCATCAATGTGATGGGCTCTCTTACAGGAAGTGCCAAACTTACAGTCACCCTGGAAATAGTGCTGGCAAATGTGAAGCTTGGTGCAGGAGGTCTCAAACTTGCACGAACCATGCAAACCACTGCCCTTGTTGTAATGTCCACATATCTGGAGGGGTGTATACAAGAAAATGACCATCTCATAACAATATATTATACTTCTACTACATTCAGAAATATACATTATTTTCTGCACCATAACAAGCACTTACCTCAGGAAGCAGGTATGGATCATTTTGCAGCAGCAGCTGGAATAGCTGTTTTTCTGTCAAGTGCTGAAGACCATGCCTCTTTAAAATCTCTCCGCTGTATGGAGAAGTCGGGTCATGGGGATTTTTACACTTCTGTCTAAAAATGACAAAAGAAAATTAGTTCCTCAGTGGGGTTTAGTTTGGAAGAATTAATCCATCAGAACAGCAGAGACAGTACACAACAGTAGAGATTCACAAATTTACACAAGGTCTACAAATGCTGCTGGGGGGACTTGCATTTTCATGTGGCAGCACAGGTGCCTACAGTGAAGCGATTCAACTTTCAGTGCTGTATGTGAGTTACAGTGCAGCTCAATGTCCCTAAATGAGTGCTGTTTGTGTGTAGTTATCAGGGTAGGGCCTCTCCAAAAAAATGGTTGTATACAGACGATAGGGCTCAGGTGGTTTTCAGATGTCCCTTTTCTTATCTCTGCTTCCTGTTCTCTGTTTTTCCACATTAATTTAAAGTGTACAGTACACCATTAAATGCTCTGTATGCAGGCTCTCTAATGTTGTACAGATTTCTGCGTTCCATTTAAATGACTACGTTCCTGTCTGGTGTCATAGGCTACATGTTGACTCACTGGACACTTGATATGAAAACAAGTTTGACCTGTGCTTCCTGCTGTCATCCTGCTGCCCTCTTCTGGACTGATTTCAAGTGCATTTGATATACTTCATTTTACTGGGAGACAAAGAATATGTTTGTCATCTTGCAGTGGGCTAACATTTATAAGTTTAATATTCACACGCATACTGTAGGCTTTCTTCTCTCTACTGTTTAGTTACTGTAGCCTACATAAGATTGTTGACCTCATTTCATGAGATTTATTGTGAGATCATTGTGTTATGAGGATTAATAAAATAAAATAAAAATAAAATTCAAAATGTTTTAAATACTTTAATAAGTAAACACAGGCAGACTAGGTCAGAAATTACAGAAATATGCTTAGAGTTAAGAGTTTTATCTGCAGACAACAAAAGTTATCAGTGTGGGTGTGTGGGCCTTTAAAGTTTAAAACGCCTATAAGTAGGCCAACAGGAGCTACTGTTGTTGGCCTCGGTTTGCCTAAGATACGGCTCCTAACAAACCTATATTTACCAAGGGTTTCACCAACTTTTATTCAGTATTAAGTCGGCTAGAGACAAATTAAAAAGTTTAGCCTACAGCACAAGGATCATTTAGGAAACTTACCCGAAGGTGCAGTCTCCGCAGACATAATACCTGCACAGGTGCAAGGCATCGCACTGCTGACACTCCCCGGGTTTTCTCTGACAGATCCGCAGGCTGGTTTTAGCCACCACCAGACTGTCAGGGCTGATTATCAGACCACCGGTCACCTTCTCTCTGCCGGTTTTAATCGCTATTCTGCCGTCGTCAAAGAGGACATTTCGCAGGACTGGTTCAGCAACAGTGAACCTCTTCGCGATAGTTTCATTTAAGCGCTGGAAATCCAAACATCCCTGGTGGTCGCACAGGGTCTTAATGATAAAGTCAGAAATGACTGAAGTCATGCTGAAATAGCTTTCACCGTCTTAGGGAAGTAGCATGTAGCTGCTGCTAAACACTGACCCAGCTGTTCGAGAGTTACGGAGAAATGAAACCGAAACTGGAAAAGTGAAGAAGGGGGAGAAAAAAGTATTGCAGCCTATGAGGGAGTACGGAGCACATCTAGTGACATTGGATATAAAAAAAGGATGGCCATCCATTATTATTATTATTATTTTTAAATCTACATAGAGAGAGGGATGTTGGGCTGGGAACTTCCAGAGGACAGGGGGGGCAATTAGGCAGATGTGGTTCACCTGTGTGTGGAGGAGGAGACTATCCTGTGTCAGCGGCTGTGTACGTCCATGCTTCTTTGTCATACTGTAGCAACCGGTAGCAGCAACCTGTGCATGCCTTTAGTTCAGCCACTGTAGGGGTCAAGGAGGAGAGGTCTGTGCATTCTTTCCTAATGGACTCCTGCTTCATTCAGAAATGAAACATTTCTTGCAGATTCACATCAGAGGCCAAAAAACTGTCATCATTTTTTATACCGGTACACGCATTTGGATGCTGCCCTCTTTACTTGTGAGTTTCTTACCTGTTTTTGTGATCACTGCAGACACAACCATTAACAAGCTGGTACCATAAAAAACAGTATGCATTCAACAGTGCAAAAATATGTTTGTTTATTTTTTGGCATATTATACATTCGCCAGGACTCACTGAAGTAATCCCACAGATTCCCATTCATTCATTATTTCCATAATTTCATAGGCTATTTACATTCCACTACCAGAGGGAAATGTATCGGTTAAGAAAATGTAAAGCTCTGCAAGAGATCAAACCACCCAACAGTATGTAGTTCAGATTATCTCCACCTTAATGACAGGTCACTGTGCTGCTTTTTGCTGACGTGAACTGAAATTATGCTTTTGCTAAAGTAGGCATGGTTATCTTACATTTTATAAAGGATCTGAACAGTTGTACCACACTGAACAAGCCTTTAACAAAGTCACCAGTTGCTACTAATCAGAGGAAAGAACAGGTTTACCCAGACCGAAACCTTCACTGAAGGACAACAACAGGCAGTATGACTTACAAGTAATCAATGACATACTCTGGATAAATCTGTTGTTTTTCAAAGATGACGTAGATGCTGGGGTTGAATTCGTTGTCAACACAGCTGTCATAGAGGGATCTGCTGCTTCCTTTTGGTGGCGGCCGCACGTAGTCCTTCCTTCCTTTGCAGTACTCCCCCACCAGGACCAACGCAACAAACATGATCTTGTTAAGGCTTTGTTTGATGCTGGCATATTTGCTTGAGTAGGATGCATCTCTGGCAAAGTAGCTCCCTAACAAATAAGAAAGTGCTATTAACACAGTTTCAAGAAAGTGTGATGTTACTGTAAAGCTAGTTGGCCTGATGAGGTTGCCTTACTGTACCTTTGCCGTAGGCTGTGCCATGGACGCCGCACATCCTCCAGTCAAAGTTTTGCTCACAGATGGCCTCGATCAGGGATTCGTCAGTCCCGTGGAACAAGTATGGTGTTTCCACATCTGTCCCTCCGTTTCTCACCTTCATCTGGTCTTTCTGCCTGAATGTGCAACATATGCATTTGCTGATTAGTTTTCGTTCATGTGGCTCTAATGTCCGTCTGTCAAGTACTGTAAAGGTACAGCGACGGGCCTAGTTTATCTTACTTTAGGATTATAATGATGTGTTTGAATGGGAAACAACCTTAATAGCTTTCATGCATATGACTTGTGTCTGTAAGAGTCTGTCTCTGGTCATGAGGTAGACAGGAAACCATCAGAAGTAACTAACTGTGCCCTGCAAAGAATGCAGCCCGAGAGGTGCTGGTAGGCAGATTTGATTGTGTCTGGACAGAGCCAGTTCAGCTGCTCTCCGCTATTTGTGTGGTGGCTTTACATCCAACAAAGTGTTATCAGTTTTGCAAAAAAGGGAAAAAAGTTATCAACACAAGCAATGTCAAATCTTTTCTTTAAAAAACAGGGATTTACCATTGAAAGACTTTCCACAGTGAGGGGTTCTGGATTCGCCGGATGCTCTTAATTTTACTCAGGGGCATAGTGCGCTTAAACAACTTCTTAATCATTTTATAGTCCTCCTCAGATTTGGAAAGACGCACAAGCTGAAAGTTAAGAGTAAAGTACAAATAAAAACATTCATTAATGGTGAATATAAGTATATATTTATTCTTTATGAAGGAACAAAACAGTACGAGACTTGTACATGAGGTTTAGTAATGACTCTAAATACGTGTGAATGTGAGTGCATGAGTTTGTTTGTCTCTCTGTCAATCCTATGTTAGACCGGAAAACTGTCCAGGTGTCCCACAGTCCTCCACAGATAAATGCTAGAGCTAATGGATGGATGGAATAATAAATGGTGTTAGGATACCTTGTATCCAAAATCAGGTAGGGCACTCTTGTCCCAGTGGGATGGGAAGCTTTCAACAGCTGGAGTGCTGGAGCTGGGTGAAAATGCACTGCAGGAAAGACAAATATATTCAGAACAGTCTTACTGGAGGCACTGCAGTGTTAAAGTTGCAAGGACCATGTAAAAATCTTTCAATAAATGCAAATGAAAATACCTTTCCACCTTTGCCTTCACGTCATGAGGAGACACAAAGCGAGGCCTCCTCCTGACCTCTCTCTTAGTTTTGTATTTTATATTCTCTTGATACATCTGGGGTGTTCCTGGTTTGCCTTTGAAGTGAAGGATATACTGATGTTTTCCAGCACTGAAAGGAATCTCTGCATCTCTGTCTGCCAGGTACACGTTCTCCAGAGTCTCAGAAGTGACAGAGGCTGGTGTGTCACTATCACCCTAACACAAAGAGCAGAGGACAGTCCAGAAAGGTTTAGATTTTTTCATTTACCAGAGAATGTGGGAAACATAATTAACAAAAAGGTGAATAAAAGAAGGCCCTGTTACTGGCATATTAAAACTGACTTCATCTGATCATGACTGAACAAACTCATAGCTGTATTATTTGTAAGATTTTGTCTGACCTGTCCAAACTCCGTCCATTTCCCAGTCTCATCCTTCCAGTACCAAAGCCACTGTGTTGTAAGGTTGAAGTGAGGGGGCTTTGAGACAGACGAGGCAGTGGACAGACGACGAACTGGAGACCCTTCATATGTCATCGTCATGAAGTTTACTGCCTGTGCATCGGTGGATGCAGAGCTGAGGGCAAACAGTGTAAATACAGTAAAAATAGTTTCTCTGCAGTATACTTATAAACTTAAAGACTGTGCATCTCTGTGGTGTGTTTCTTCACTCATGCACCTTTGAAGACCGAAGCGACGGAACATCTCTGAGATGGGTTGATCTGTGTCATGTCCTGGGTCACAGTAGGCCTTCTCAATGTCTTCTATATTTTTCAAATCATTCCATGTCTTACCATCAGTGTCTAAAACCTGCCATCTGTAAGGCAGGGTCCAATGGACATGAACGCACCTCTCTGTGAAAAAAAGAAAACAATAGGAAGCACCACTTTAGGCAGTGATACACCAGACATTCTTCAAATTTCTCACAGATCCACACATAACAGTATAGGTCTTGTCTTGTACTGTAAATGTGTCTTATGAGGGCATCATAGTTACCGGTGAACCTGCAGTGTCTCCGAATGAAGAAGAGGCATATTTCGTTTTTGTCAGCATCACTTGTGGGTTTAGATGCACGTCCAGGATTGGTGAGGGAAGGCTGCAGGGAAGACTGGTGGGAACGCTGTTGGAAAGCTGAGGTGGAAGGCAGCTGAGGGGGATTTTCCATTTTTGGCAATACTGCAAATGACACACATATCAATGTTGGAAACCATTTATGAAGTATATCAGTTAGAACATAAAATGACTAAAAATCAACATTCTTTACCAGGAGCAGGAGCAGTCCATAGATTCACGATGATCATTTTATTTCTATAGATTCCAGGAAGGTTTTGAATGTTCTCTTGGCTGAATCCACGGAAAACCTTCACTCCTTGTGCATGGATATTATGGGCTCTCTTACACGAAGAACCAAACTTACAGTCACCCTGAAAATAGTGCTGGCAGACATGAAGCTTGGTGCAGTCGACACCAAACCTGCAGGAACCATGCAAACCATTGCCCTTGTTGTAATGTGGGCATATCTAGATGGGCGTATAGAGGAGGATAGCTATATTACCAGAGAAATATACGTTCAAAAATGTGCATTCTTTTTTATACTCTAATAAAAGACAAAACCTACCTCAGGCAACAGATAGGGATCATTTTGCAGAAGCAGCTGGAACAGCTGTTTTTCTGTCAAATCCTGAAGACCATGTCTCATCAAAAGCTCTGCATTGTAGGATGAGGCCAGACTGTGGGGATTTTTACACTTATATCTAAAAATGACAACAACAAAAAAAGCTTCATAAAGAACAATAACAACGACCAAAGCCATAATGATATGTTGAAAAAATTATTCACATCCAAACACATCAATCCACATGCAGTTTTACAATACAGGCTGGTTTTACTGGTTACGATAATGGAAGTGGCAGGATAACTCAACTTCAACTCAACTTTCTTTAGGCCTATTTATTGTCCCCAATGGGGCAATTCATTTGCAGGAGTGAGGAGAATAAAAACAATTACACACAACATACACGGCAATAATACAATAAACATAGATAAGATCAGATCCTTGCTATTTTCCAGGAAATTGAAAGGTATTTTTTTCCCCCCACTTCATTCTAACAGCATGATTTGATGGTGCTACAGTTGTAGGCGACACAGAAGCAGACATTAGGCTACAGTATATAAGGACACAAAAGGAACAAGAAAAGTAAGAAAAGGATTGTGTGCAGGCCTCTGTTCTGCTGTTCTACAGTTGTCATACAGGCCTAAACAAGTTCAGCTTTTAACACCCAGTTGTAGCCTAATAAAAAGGAAGTGCTTTTAAAGAAAAAAAATACAAATCCTCCAACCGTGGTACAGCTGCAGCCATTACTTACCCAAAAGAGCAGTCTCCGCAGACATAATACCTGCACAGGTGTAAATGCTCACAGTGCAGACACTCGTTCTTTGTCTGACAAATCCGCAGACTGGTTTTAGCCACGATCAGACTGTCAGGACTGATTGTTTGACCCAGGTTTGGCTTCTTTCTTCCTTCCTTGACGGCCAGTTTATCGTCGTCGAAGATGAATCTCGACAACAGGAACTCCTTCCCGGGGAACCTCAGTGCGACAATCTGGCTCAGGCGCTGGAAGTCCAAAGAACCGTGGTGGTCGCACAGGGTCTTGATGATGAATTCAGAGATTGAAGTCATCCTGGAATAAATTTTTGCTGCATCAGCGAAGTGGCATGTAGCGGATCTGGTAAACAACTCGTCTGACAGAGAAATGAAACTGAAACTGAGAAGACAGGGCAAATTTGTTTAAGGCCTGCCCCTTTAACAATTCCTACCCTCACTCACTCACTCACTCACTCACTCACTCACTCACTCACTCACTCACTCACTATACAATTAATTAATAGAAAAGAAAAGAAAGTTTATGGGTGTGGGTATGACAAACTAAACTGAAAACTGACTAATAACCAAACGGGTTTCTGTGGAAAATGTGGAGTATTTCAAATTCACATAGCCTGCCCTGAATGCAACACCCTCCCATAGCAACATGCAGACTTTCAGTGTACCTTAGCAACCATGGAGGACGAGCTCTCGGTGATGATGGAGGAAGAAAGGGGGAAAGAGGCCACACAAAAAGAACAAAAACAACTCCGCCACGAATGGACCGAAGAAGAACTAAGGTCATTGTATAATTCAAGAACGTCGTTTGGTTAAAAATGGTTTTACTGTACAATAGAAATGCTTTCATCAACTTTATTTAAGCTATTTTGTGCATCATGCTAACGTTAGCTAGTTCTGATCAAGGATCAATATGGATATCTTTACACTGTATCTTTTGGGATAGCCAAAAGCAGAAGGCTAGAGATGAATATATTATTTATACTAGGTCAGTATGACTGTTAAAATGGTTTAAACACACTTGTAAAAACTGCTATTGACGGTAGAAGCATTTAGATTTAGGTTAGCAACTTCTGAAACCAAACTTGCAACGTTAGCTGTGACACTTTTTCTTGGCTGACTGTGACTGAGGACTGAAGTCGCTGTTATTCGCCTCCTCTCCAGAAGATCCACTGCAGCCCTGCTAGCAGAGAACGACATGTTTGAACGGTTCCTCAGCCGCCTGGATCCACAGGACCTGGTGCCCCAGGCCGGGGGAGAGGCCTCAGGAGCAGGAGCCTCCCAGCTGGAGGGTGGGGTATGTATCACCCAGTGATCAGAGCCAAAGTTATTCGAAAGTGGCATTTGTTGTTGTCACAGTGGAAAAAAAAAAACAGGTAAGAGGACATCTTATACTGTTGCCCATAATAATTTTGTTTTCAGACACAGGCCTCTTTTTATTCCTATTATAAAGGTTAACTGTGGTATAATTTTCACAGTGATTTGTTTGGAAGAGATTGATCATTTAAGTTTTGAGAAGATAAACACTTTATCAGGAATAAATCACATCGTCACAATCATTTAATGAAAAGAGGTTAAAATAAATGTATTCCAGCTTATGGGCAACCATGTGCATTGGTTTTGACAGGCAAAAGTCCCATTGTTAGTTTTGTAATAGTAATTGAAATGTATCTATTTTCTTCATGATGGTAATTCTCGAGAATTACACTGTTCTGCTGACAAAAACTTTCTGCGCTGCTACTCTACTCAGGGCCGTGGGCGGAGGCGGCGGTCTCGGTCCTGCATATCAGATGGAATCCAGCAGCTGACCTTGGAACAGAAACTTTATGTGGCATGGAGGGAGGTGGCAGAGACACAACAAGACCATGGGAAGCTCATACAGAGATATAAAAGAATCCAAGACAACTACAAGGTTAGGTCCTATCACACAAACAAATACATACTTAGAGTGATTTCCACTCACTTATCCTGCTTGTCCCTCCAGGCCACAATGAAAGAGGCAGAATTGCATCTTGCAGAGATCAGAAAGGCCAAGAAAGAGTTTGAACGCAGACTACTCAAACCTATGAAGGACAACAGATTGGACATGAAGGAGCCAGAGAAGGTGCTCCATTACATCAAAGACAAATTTAAGGTAGAAATTTGGTTTGGTCCAATGAAAACAACATGCACAAAAAATTATTTGAATAGATTCTCAACCATAACAGGATATTTGATTCAAAAAATTATAGTTATTCTCATTTGGTGCTTTTTAAATAAAGGTTTAACTAAAATTCATAAATGTGTGCACCTCCACTTTGACACCCCGTTCCGAAACACCGGTATTATTGTTCAGATGCTGACATTTGAGGGAGATGCTTTGGTTTTTTTAGGCAATGAAGAAAGATTTAGTTTTATTTAAGGCTAGAAGCAGAATTTGTCTTTATGTCAGTAGCCTTTAATATTCTTTAGAAAAAAAGAAAAAACCATATAAAATCCGGGGTGTAACTAATATTCAAAACCATGTAAAATCCACAACAACCGTACTGTATTTAACTTCTCTTTCATGTGAGGAGGAAGAGATATGGGATATGCAGTTTTTTTCAAACTTAATTTTTGTCCTTTTATCTTCCCTGTTCACAAACACAAACAAAAACAAACACAGGTCACTCAGTTGGAGAAGTTAAATCTGAAGATCCAGGCACTGAGGGTCGAGGAGAGGAAACTCCAGCAGCAACTTCAACAGAAAAAAGAGATGGGAAAAGCCGAGTATGAGGTAGAGAATGAAAGTGACAGGATGAACAGAGATGCAAAGAGATCAGAAAGTTGAATGTGTTGTCTGTGAGTTACACTATTTTGCAAGAGAGCAGTGAATCAAAGTCTTTAATCTGCTTTTTTGTAACAAGGTCAGTTAGTTATGTGCCTGAGAAATGTAACAATGCATGGTGCTGTGTCTTCCATTTAGGAAATTTTCCAGGAGTACAATGAGCCAAGAATTGACAAAAATCTGGATGAATATCAAGTCGACAGTTTGAAAGTACAACGCGCCCTCGGTTCACACAAGGTGGCATTATATTCTTTATAATGTTGCTTGACAGAAGTTTCTTTATAGTGTCTAATTTCATTTGTATCATTATTAAAAACACACCCCATATTTGCAGTAAAGGTGAACTCCCTTTGTGTATATGTAAACAGGAGAAGCTGCAGAGTGTCACACGGGAGTCTACAGAGTTGAGCAACGACATCGCCAGCAGGAAGCAGATGCTGTCAAAAATTGAGGAGGAGATCCAGCACGCTGAAGAGGTTTGTTCTTAGTCCAAAAAATAGTTTATGTTATCAGTCTCACCATGCAAATGAAGTAAGAGACTTAATACTTAAATTTCTCCTTTTCATTTCTCTTTAAACCATATTTACTATATCTCTTGTCCTTTAAACTAATTCCCTTTATGTGCTCCATCCCTCCATTATCAGGAGCGTTTGAAGGCAGAGGCACTCAACCAACGCCTGCGCCGCCAGATGTCAGATTATCAGACCCCTGATATAACTGAGTACATGCATGTAAAAGATAAATATAAAAAGCTGCAACAGAGCATTCACACCTGGGAGAGGAAAGTTGGGATTGCTGAGGTAAACCGATTTTTTTTTTCCCCAAGAGACAATCAGAAGTGTATTTTCTTCTTTACTACTCTTATCAGACCACAGCATGTTTCGGTCCAGCTGTGGGGGAAGAATGTTCTGTGACAACATCCAAAACAAAGAAATCTTTCTTCTCTGTTTCCACCAGATGGCCTTGAAGACCCACACCAAAGCCTGGAGCAAACAGAGAGTTACTCTTACTCCCGCAAACAGTGCTGTGGCTGGAGGGAGGTCTGAAGAACGCAAAGTCCCTGTTAAGCTCCCGTACATAGCAGAACACAACGCTTACACAGAGGGCATACATTATTCTTTAAAGAATGAATGAGGGCTGGATGGAGACTGTGCTACAGGTAGAAATGCACTGTTTCACAATTAGTTATTCAACATCTGATCATGTGTCATAATTTAATACCCTCCCATAATCATTGTTGGGAAATGTAGAAATAAAACAACACACCCACTGTTGGCTTGAAGGTGTGCTAGCCTATACTTTTTCAGTCATACGTATTCATAGAAAGATTTTTTACCATGAATAATAAGGAACAAATTCTGCAGATGTAAATGTAAGCTGAAAACACATTGGATAATAAAAATACCTTCTTATACAATACTGATGATGAATATACTGATTACCGTATACTCAGTCCAATACACATCATTACTAGTTGTTTCTGATGTTTATATATTTTGAATGTCCAGTGTGCAGTGCTTCTCCGAGTGAAGCTGAAGATAATATAAAACATGGGGGAAAAGAATCCACTTGAGATTCGACAAACTATTTTCTTTATTAGAAAGAAATCCTTAGAGGTATAAGCCCTCAAAGAACTCTAAATGTTATGATGTTACATGCCATATTTACAGTTATATACATAAAAGTGCAATGTCACAATGGGTAAGCTTTTTATTTATTATCAATTCTGTCATATAACTGTTTGGAAAATGGCATTATTACTTATTAATGTGTCTTCTTCCTGCACCGCATTTCCTCAAAAACACAGCATCTGACATGAAAATGCAACAGGACAGAATGTCTGAAGTTCCTCTAAAACATTTTCAAAGGCACTTTCACAAGTACATACTACAGATGTACATAACACCACAGAGTAGCCTAAAGCCTACAGATGGCATAACTGAGTCCTACTGTTGTTGATGATGTTACATTAGTGACAAAAGCATTTTATACAACTGGCTTCATACTGTGGGTGAACACCTGCATCTCTGGATATTTGTTCTACATTTGTTTGTTCTAAACCGAAGTCTCTACCCAGAAACACAACAAAGATAACAACAAAGATTATAAAAATAATGAAAGTTAGTTATTCAGAAATCAATTCAACTTCTGATTATTACACACACACACGCACACACAATTTCTGTCAAGTCAAAGATAGTGTAAACCTTCTGTTAGAGAGCACTGCTAACTCATTGCAAACCCAATCTCTTCTATGTGTTATTATGCTAGCCAAACATTCCCAGGACATGCACCCAATTCTGTTATTTGTGTTATTTGTACAGTACAGAGGTTACTTTAAAAAAAAAAAAAAAGGACACATACTGGGTCACAGTCACACCGTTGGAACTCACTGGCACATACTGTTTTATGGGGCTATTGCATTTTGACTTGGGAACATAATGGAGCTGACTTGACTGGAGCTGTTCCTCGCTGATTGGGAGACTTCCTCCGGTTTCCGTGTCGCACTCCAGACAATCGGAGCATCTTCTTCCACAAAGTCCACAAAGAAAGGCTCAGCGTCAGTACAAAAAACACTGAACTGTCATTCTCAGCTTAACGTAAAACAAGACGAGAGGGACACCTGGAGCAAGTAGCTGTTTCCCGAGAGATCTCGACTAAGAAAAGCGAAGGGAAAAGGGTGAATGGACACGTAAGGGGGTAGGGGGGCGGCTTTTACACTAACAGTCATTAGGTCCATGGCTACTGGCAGCGCTCTCACACGGCGCTGCCTTCGAGTCTATACACATCAGTCAATATGAAGAATGCCTACATCATTATATGGAGGGTCAACATCCATGCTTTACACTTATACAGCCATGTCTTTGGGTAGATAAAGCCAAGCAAGGCATTAAAAGAAGCTATGGCGTGTGGTTCACACTGTATAATGTGTTGTATATACTGTAGGTAGGAGATGATTTGTCATTAACGTTTCACACGGTTCCCCACGGGCTATACAGATGTAAAGGCATAACTTATTAGGCATATTTGATCCCTTCATCACCAGTAATTGATGCAGGAAATCTAGAGTTCAGTTCATAATGAAATAGTGGTTTTATCCAATAGTCATATTAAGTTCCAGGCCATGTGGGAATATGTTCAAATCATTTTTTGAGCAAATCCAGCACAGAGGTGATCTTTTTGTACATTTTCTGAGACACAACTGACAATGGTATGCCTTGCCAAAGAGAGATGCAGTTTACACGCTAGTGAGTCAGTACTACGACTAATTTATTAACAGAGTACCATTTGTTATTGAAAAAAAAGCTCTCCAGGCCTGTTATCAGTCCCAACCTTCAAACCATCTCTGTCCATGTAGTCACAGCACCTTTTGTTAAAATATTTATATTATCTGAAATCAGTCGTATCTCAAAGTCAGTAAGGCCTACGAAGCAGGTCACACCGCCCTCTGAGGTCCTTCTCATCAGGCTCCGTGTCAGGTTCAGTGGTAAACAGAGGAGCTACATGCACCATGTTTTGTTCAAAGTTTACTCAGTCCAGGAGTGTCTGTAAACTAAACTAACTAGAATACATTTGTCTAAAACCTCGAGGGAAGCCTTTGTGATTTGTTGTTTGAATTCATTTTTTTTTTTTTTAAAGAAAAATGTTAGATAATATTAACCTAAGCATATTAACACATAACTGTGCATGTTATCAACACCACATTTGCCTGAATGACAAACCTGTCTCCATCTGTGGCTCCATCACCAGTCCCCCTCACTCCCCCACTATAGGTTCTTGTTTTCAGCTTCAAAACACTACAATATCTTTTCCTGTCCAGTTCAATGTATGTTACACACTCTGAGATATTTATTCGCAGTATATCTATTAAAGTCTAGACAGTGTTAGCATTTTGCAGCCCCCTGGAAGTTGATTGAGAATTTTGTTTTTGTTTTAAATCTCTGGTTGTGGTCCTGGAGGTTACATGGTGCAGGACTTGTCCAGAGCATCCTGAGGAGATGTAGCTGGAGGCTGTGGGGCCTGGCTGGATTTGGGCAGGACCATGGGCTTGGGCCTCAAGGCAGGGGGTTTGAGCTGCACCCCCATGCGGGGCGCTACCACTGGCTTGAAGGTGCTCATGGTGTCGCTGGAGGAGCTGGTGCTGCGGCGGATGGGCGGCTCGGTGTTGGCGGTGGACCTCAGCATGACGCCGTGGATGGGGCTGAGGGACTCGCTGGAGCTGGCCGGCGTGGGACCCCCGCCGCTGCCGCCGCCGGAGTTCTGCCGCTGCTCCAGGGTGTCCAGCACCACGTCGGGGGCGTGCTTGGCCGAGCTCTGCCGCTCCAGCTCCCGCAGCTCGTTCAGAGCAGTGTTCATGGTTTCTTCTATGTCCTGCGGGAGATAAAGGAGAGCGAGTGTTAGAGGAGGGAGAGGATGTGGGAGGACGACAAGGACATAGATGAGCCAGATGAATAAAAGAAGAGGAAGGTTGGGGTTAAGAGGGAGAGTAAAAGAAGAAAGGGTAGAAGGGAGAGATGAAAAAGGGGGGAAAATAAAACAAGATGAAACGAACACATCAAAGGACAGAGATGGCAGAGTTAGATACGCAGGAACAGGAAAAAAAAAAAAAACTATGTTAACAGGACCACAGTGACAGTTTTTCAAAAACCAAGCATGCACTTTACATGCAGAGAGTTAAGAGTTTTACTTCACACCAGCACCTCTCCCTCTGCATGCTCATGATTTTGGATAGCAAAGGAGATGCAAAGATGACACGTGGTGTTTCATCTGAGCATGCTCCCAGTAGGCAGACAGACAGCCCGGCACAGTTTGGATGGAGCGCTCTCCGTGACCTCTGCTTTCAAACCTAGGCTCTAAACAAGCAGCCTTTATGGATTTACGATTCTGAACACGTGACAACAATCAAATTAGAGCCACCACTTTCTCCTATCAGCGGTGATGCAAAAGCAGATGTCAAATTATTACCAGCCAGGCAACAACTTTCCATTTTGTGACAGAATTTGGGATGCTCGCAATCAAGACTACGGTAAATTTATGGTGATGAGTCCCAACGTCAGCCTATGCTCCCTGCTGTCTGCCTGAGAAGCCAGTCTTTTGCGTGTATTTAGCACACAGACACGGTTGCAGCCAGAGGAAGCAGAAGACAGGGACTGACTATGTTTTTACAGGGCGGGGCAGGGCTTTGATGGTGGAGGGAGCTGCGGTCGGGTCGCCGCTCGTCCCGCGCTGACCTGTGCGATGCTCTCCGGGTCCAGGGGCTTGCCGCTGTGGTGGTGGTGATGGTGGTGGTGGTGGGCGTCGGTGAAGCCCGTGTACTGCCCCGAGGAGGTGGAGCGGCGGATCGGGGGGCTTTCCATCTTCTTCAGTGACTCGTGGCGGCTGATGTTGGTCAGGCTGCCGTGGCCGGTTCGGCGGCGCCGTTCGGGGCTGTCCATGGGCAGGTGGTTGCGGCTCCGCAGCATGTCCCGCGGGCTGAAGTGGCCCAGGACCGGGGAGCCCATCTCCGGAGTGCCACCGTGTCCGCCATGACCCTGCTGGGAGGCGTGCACCATGCAGTGGACGTCACTGGGGCGGGCAGGGGGACGTCGAGATGGCGGCTCTGATCTTTTCTTGTGCCTACTGGGAAAAAAACATACATAATGTATATTTAGTGAACAGAAAATCGGAATCCACTTCACAAACTTTCTTTGCAGTTGTTTTCTCTTTCTGACCCATTTCCTTTTCACCAAAATGTTTTCCTTGTCTTTGGATAAACTTTTTATTC
This sequence comes from Decapterus maruadsi, assembly GCA_030347415.2. Taxonomy (NCBI): domain Eukaryota; kingdom Metazoa; phylum Chordata; class Actinopteri; order Carangiformes; family Carangidae; genus Decapterus; species Decapterus maruadsi. Next base: position 19,900,580 of record CM064893.1, on the reverse strand, counting down.
CAGAATTTAAGCTTTCCATGAATATATCCAATATAAGTAAATATATTTGGTACTTGCAGATCGCATCATCAGTTATGTTGCAACATCAGTTCTCTGAGAGATGTCAGTGCATCCCATAAACTTATTTGGAGAGCAGGTAGAGTAGACCTGGACGACGGCCACAGGAGGGAGGCCTGTGGCTCGTCAGAGCAACCAAAACAGGCTGCCTGGGAGAAGCTACAGCTGCTTCAGCAGAGTGGGCTGTCCTCTGTCTGAACCTGGACCTCCTCACAACCACACACACAAACAAACACACACCTCATTTAACACTTCCATCAGAAAACACTGTGCAACACAGCTGAGTATGCATGGACGCATGTCAGATCAGACACACACTTCTTCATCGTCAAAGATTCATCCCTGCTGAGCTGTACACGACGTCTCTGAGAGCTGAAAGCAGCGATGGCTCCATAAAAGGCCAATAGAGCAGCACATCCTCCTCTGTATGGCTCCAATACGCTCTGCTCTGCATATTTATTAGTTCTAGTCAGAGCTGTAATGTTTAATCAAAGAAGTTATCATTACTATCGTGAGTGTAGCAGCAGGATGGCTTAAGAAGATATCTGAGCACGGCTGCTGGCAAAGAATTAGAATTTAATCTCGACAATTTCATAATCTAGTATATTGCTTGATATTTATGACTCGATAAAAAGGGGGAAGTTTCATATTCGTTAAACATTTTCAAGAGCGGCAACAAACTGAAGTATTACATCAATAGGTGATATGTGTCAGGTGAACTGTTTTAATTACTCTTCTGTCTGTGTTACTGCGTCTTTGTGATGATGAACAGGCAGTGAATTACTCATCCTTTAATCACTTCTCAGAAGCAAATGGCCTCATTTGGGAGTTTACGTCTGCTTAATGAACGCTGTCTCAGCCATTATCGTTACGATACACAGGCACCATCATCACTCTGCTAAATAAAAAGCAATAATGAGTACAGATATGAAGGACTGTGAGAAAACGTAATTGCAGATTCTCCTGTAGCGCCGCCGCTGCTCCCCAAACCTGCTGTTTTCATCACAGGAAACTACTCATCCACATTAGTTAGAAAACTCATTGCGCTTATGTAACACTCTGAAACCCAAACCTGCTCACACACACATACACACACACACCACAAAACACTCTGGATATGAATATTGAAAAAAAATCCTCAAAAAATATGAGCTAATGATCATGGAAAACTTCTTGACGGCGCTAATAGATACTAATGTTAGATAAGTCATTAGAAAAGACTGGGTGGTGGGGTGGTGCAGGCTCGGTGCCTGATGAGAGAAAAATATATATATTTTTCAGACTGCAGTGAGAAATCTGAAAGAGTAAACAAGTGCAGGAAGCGCTTCGAGCCTGCAGGGGGCGCAGTCTACATTCACAACACCAGTCCCCCTTTGGGACAGAGTGTACTACAACAGGCATTGCAACTTACTCTGCAAGCTGTCACCACACTGACAGCTCACCCTTTGTTTATTATGGCCTCGGCTAATAATAATATAAATCACAAGACATGCCCTGAGTTCCTCTGCATCAAAACGGAAAGCGGACCGACCGTGACGCTTGGTGCGACGAAACAGACTCTAATGTAACTGTCTTGTTTATGGATTTGCCATGATCGCGGTGCCAAAACTCCGCCAGAGGCTCGTCTGGTGAGGGTGCTGTTGATTGAAAACGCCAGGAGAGGAAAGAATCTAAATAAAGCCAAGGATATAAATGATTCAACGCGTATGAGGATTGTCTGAATGGAAGAGCAGGGAAGTGAGTGAGTGAGTGAGGGTTGGGAGGGGTGGGGGTGGGGGTCACCTGGGAGCTGGTGACAGATAGACACTGGCTTTGGGATGTTAGAGAAGCTTCATTAAAGCTGTTGTGTGGGGAAAAAAAAGTCAAAAGATTGATTGAGCCATGTTCTTATTCTGCATACAAATACCTGCAGTGGTGTAAATATCGCCTCTAGTATGAATCATCAACATTTCAACAGTGAAGTAGAGGGGAGTGAGTATGGCTCTGAATAAAATAGCGTTTGTTCATGCGTTTGGCAAGAGCCAGCAACAGACGTTTCAAGGTCGCTTACTCCACCGGCAGAAATGTAGCACTGAAGAGAAGCAAGAGACAAAATACTGGCACGCAACCAGCGGACGCTGCCAAAAAGACTGAGGTGTGATCGGATATGTGTGTGTCCTCCCTGTGTGTGTGCGTGTGTGTTGTGCTGATGACTAAGCACCAATGTGAAATGGGTATTTAATACTTCATACTTTACATTGTGAACTGTCTGGGCAGTGGGAATAAAATAAAGTGGGAGAAGTGTATTGCTCTTTTGGCAGCAGGGCTGAGAGAGGTGGGCTGACGATACAGGATGACAGGAGGAGGCAGCGTATGATGACACTGAGGACCGGGTGTTCAGTGTTCATCTATTTCCTGCTTCCTTCAGGATGCTGTTCATAACACCAAACACCAACTTTCAGCAACATATCATCTCTAAGTGTGCGTGTTGGTCTCTCTATGACACGTTTATCCGTTCTTCAAGTATCCGAGTGTGTGGCCGTATTCACACCTGAAGCTCGTTATGCATTTTGGATGCTGCAGCACTGACGTCGCAGTCAGACAGACATGCAGCTGGACTGTTGTGTGTTTTGGATCGACTCATTGGATCAAGCCGATGTGAACTTTAAAAGATGTGTTCTGGTTACATGTCTGCGGTCTGAGGAGGACTGATATTAATCAACACAGCTGCGAGCTTATTAGAATGTGTCCCAATGTGTTTTTGTATTTTAGAATAAGAAACCCTTCATATGTCGTTTTCATCCCGCAAGTTTGAGATACAGTGAAACCTGTGGTATTTCTTGTCTTCTTATGTGGCCTACTTATATATCAATTCAATATACAGCAGTTATATATACCAGTTTGAAAACCAACCTGGTGATGTAGGCCTCAGAGATCCGGGTGTCAGTGGGCGAGCTGATGTCTTTCCCCGAGCATTTATCCTCTCCAGCGTGGCCGCTGCTGGCCTCGCTGTCAGCCTTCTGACTCAGAGTGTCAGAGAAGTTGTCATCTCTGGGACACAGAGATGGAGTGACATTGAGACATAGAAAGAGCAAGAGGAAGTGACAGACAAACCGATTCAGAGAGAAAGAAGACAAAAAAAAAGAAAAAAGAAAATAATCAGCAAATCAGTCGATCTTTCGTATTTGCGCTGTTCTTTGATGACAGCGTTTCATATCAGTTTTCCGCGTGTCAGCATGTCTCCCACTCTCCCCTAAGGTCCGGAGAGTCGGATGATTCATATTTCAAGGCTTCTCGGTATTCTGGTGATGCACTGTGGTGTTGACACACACACACACACACACACAGGCCAGCTGTACGGGTTTCAGTGAGGTGTGTGACTGGATACTGGGTACAGTTGGCGTCTGTCAGGTGGCAGAGCTGCTGAGCCTCACTGCTGCCCGTTATCATGTGAATTAGCCGACATAAACCACAGTGGATGCACTCGTTTATCCACATGGACGCACGCGGAGTCGCGGACACAGCCTCTGCAGAGGAGACACGGCAGTAAACTAAATTTACAGACAAGGCGCAAGATAGTTCAAACACCCTGACGGTGGAGTCTTGAGAGGACGCATCCTGTGCTGAAGTGCTCTCCCTCAGACGTGACTCATTCTGGACTCTTTTATAGGACAAGTGAAGATCACAACCTTGTGTGCCTTTTTTTACGCTCCTCAGCCTGTTGTTTAAGTAGAGAGCAGCGTGTTACTACTACTCGTGGACAAACTGTACAGCTGTAAATTCCACTGCTCTTTCATTAACTAAGAAGACACCTCCCCCTCTAACCCCCCGGTGAATTATTGATAGAGGCACAGTGACGGGACAACAAAAGAGGAAGGAGGAGAAGGAGGAAAGAGAGGAAGGCATTCAAAATGGACAATTTGTCGGCCGGCTACTAAGTGATTGGAGTGATTTTGTTCCCACTGAATCTAGTCCATTAGGCACCAACGGTCGCCATGGCAGAGAGTACGCTTGTTAGTGTTGAGAGTCAGAGAAACAGTGACAGAAGGGCCGGTTAAGGACCCTGGAGATGGGGGCTGAGCGGGGGAACGACAGCGGTGGGCAGGGTAAACAAGGCTGAAGGTCCTCCACACACACATGACCCTGCAGCCAGATGATGCCCGGTGGCCTTTTCTGCAGCAAAGTCAACAAGGACAAGTGGGTGGTTTAACTCACGGGGATGGTCGGTGGGGGAGACCTGGAGGATTATTCTTTAAACCACAAACTCTAACGCTCTGAGTGGAGCTGGCACTGATTAGGCTGCCCGAGGAAAAGTAATTATGTAAGAGAGAAGAAAAGTATGATTTTCTTAGTGCACTACTTCTACTTTTTTCTTTTTTTTTTGCTTCAGTGCAGCAGCAATCTTGTAACAGTGTAATTTATATTGATTTTATTTGTATATGTATTTGCTAATAAAAACCTTAAGGGAAAAGGCAGAGTCTTCACAGTTCGGGTACACAACTCCTAGTGAAACAACCCACTGTTGTTTTTACACTTCGTCCTGATTAAACAATTACATGTTAATTGTGAACTTTGGGGCTGATTGCAGGCAGAGAGCAGCTAAACAATGCTTATCTCATCAGCTGTTAGTTGTAGCACCGCATTTAGTGAACAACAGTAGTGTGGTGACAAGACAATGAATAAACACCTTCACCAATGTTTAACTATTCCTTTAAAACAGCCCTCAGTGAGAGCTCAGGTCACCAGAGGTAACCTGGCTGGTTAGTATTCACTGTGCATACAGACTCTGCACAAGAGAAAAGCACAACTTATATAAAGTGTTCTCTTTAACTCTAATATCAGATGTTTGCATAGATTATATTCAGTATATTCATATTAAAAGCACTCACATGTCTTGGACCACGATGTATTGGTGTGGCACCAGGCCGTCGATGCCATTGTGCCGTCCCTCCCACCAGTCTTCAGATGCTCTCTGGTAGAGCAGCAGGGACGCCCCCTTCTTGAAGGACAACTCTCTGGAAGAGCGTCCAACATAGTCAAACTTGGCGATGGCTTCGATGGGGTCACCCTCTGTCAACAGAGAGAGAGAGGATCGGACAGGTCAGGAATGTCAGACAGGGGCAAAGACATCAAGAAGAGAGACAGACAGACATATTTAATGATTGACATTAAGTGGTGCAGCTTTATGAAAATGAAAACCTCAGTTATGATGATACAATACAATACATGCACTTAAAAACAAATTCTGGCTCTGATGCGGGACATTGTAATATTGGCGTGTCTACACACGTGGATGCACACTTTGGGCACATGGAGTTCAAAGTGTGCTAAGCCAGTTGGTTATTTCAGTTGTAGTCAATAGTAACCCAGCTCTCCAGCACCAGGCCAGGGCCACAGAGAGCCCCGAGGAGCTTTAGCAGGATATTTATAGAAGCTGATGAGAGGAGATCCATATGACTCAGGGGCATGTCAATCACTGCATGGATCCTTAGATTGGGTTGATCACCACTCAATAAGTGTACAAAGAGCCCAGGATCAGTGACATGGGATCAGTCAGCATGTTGAAAACCAGGATGTTATTCTAAACCGTGCTAATTAGAGATAAGATGAGCAGCTACTATATATTTATCCACTATGTTAGCTTTATGTTAAAGAAAACATCTGTGGTTTCAACAACAGCCTCAGTCGACTCTCCTATTCCAAAAGGTACAAGTCTCCAAGCCAATATGCATGCACTACAGCAACACTGGTCTAAAAATAGCTTCTTTATTCCTCCCTCACTCCTCCTGCCCTCCTCCCATCTCACTTTCTCACTTTAAGTCAGACGGGTGTGAGGGGGCAGGAGGGGGGTGAGGGTCCCTGGACAGATGTAGCCTCACCCTCACGCAGTCCCTCTTTATCAAGACTGCCGGCTAAGAGTAAATGGCTGAAGCTTGTATGGGTTGTAAAAAGCCATCATGATATATCTTTCACAGGGGAAGTAATTCCCAAATGAGCCGGACGGCCACGTGAGAGAGGAAATACTGCCGGGATTCGGAGCAGAGTGAAGCTTTCTTCATTTCTCTCACTGTCCTTTTCAACCTCATCTATTTTTATTCTATTTTTTCTTTCTCCCTCAACCTTTAGGTTCACAGCTTCCTTGCGTCACTGGCTTGTCAGGATTGACAGGGTTGATGTAACGTGGCTCCGATGAAATGTGACAAGCAGGAATTTACTGTCTGAATTAATTGGGCTGCACTGCAGCGGACAAGGCTGTTAATAAAGTTGACGGCAGCCTTATCAGTCAAGGGGGGTTTCTCTTCATCTCTTTATTTCCTCCATCTCTTTCTCTCACTTCAACCTATCCATCCATCCTCCTTTAGGTCTATAAATGTTTGCCCAACATCTCTGCTGAAGACACACACATGCGGAGCGGCAGCACTGCAGTGACGCGGCTGGGGCTGAAAGCAGCGGGTTATAAACTCACAGATCTCACTGCGGTAAAGGATTCCCTCTGTCATGTTGTGCAATTATAACTGAGAATCGCTTCAGACTCAACCACCCCGAGGTTCTGCACATACACACACGCGCACTCTCACATTGTGACTGGAGTTAAAGAAATGCTGCACCGTTAGAGCTGGAGGCCTGTGGTGTAAGAGATACGAACTGTCAGATGTCTTACACAAGCCAGTGGAGCGGAGTTCGGGTGAATGTTGCTCTACATCCACATTCATAGAAATAGAGAGAATAAGGCTGTTATGAGATATGGGTAGGATCAATACATCAGAGGAGGAGGGTGTCATTTTTTTCAACATCTACATTTTTCTTTAAAGACAAACATTAATCCTTGGTGCTTGCTGCCATAAACGGAGGAGACTCCATGCTGGGCTTTTTCCAGACCCTAATTACCAGACTTCTCTGTAAAAAAGAAGCTAATAATTTGTGACATTTGAGTAATTAGATGTGTATCATGGAAAAGTATAAAATCAATTTCCATACTTTGCCATATACTTGCGTAGGAACCCAGTGTTTCAGCCACGCAGTACAATAAAGCAGACTGCCCTTTAATAGCAATATACAGTAGCCTATGCCTGCTGGGGCACTTGACAACAAGGACATCCTGCTGTACTCCTGAAAAGTGATATATAATCAATGTGCCAGTTGGTTGACCTCCGACCTTGTAGAGAATTTACCAGCAGATAGAACATCAATGTATTGACGGTTTGCGAGAAGTGCCACTCTGAAAAACCGACAGTTTATCTGCCTGCATGACAGCCACGGTCATGTGCGTGAGCCCTGAGACTAAATACATCTGGTCTGAGTACAACCCAGGTTTGTGACTTTCATTTACTAATAATATTGTTGTTACTTTAAAATCAGACGTGAGGACAACCTTGTGTGGGTGTGATCGGCTGCTCTGATACATGTACATGTAGGTGGTGTAATGTATGTTAGAGGTTTTATAAAGCCAGGCTGCAGCTCTACTGCCTCTCGGATGTTATTACATTCAAGTCACAGAGCTTAGCATCTGATTTTCTGAAAAATACACCAGAGGGTCATGCAGTAACACTCATCCTTATTCTGAAGGTTTGTCCAGAAAGCAAGAAGAGACCTCTAACCATCTGGATTAAAAAAAAAAAGTTCTGTCTGCTGCACTTTAAGCAAGATTTTTTTTATCCTAGTTCGGTAGTCATCTTTCATCATTTAGGAAAACAGATACATGCAAAATATTAAAACATCATGTTATACAGTATAGAAAAATCAGCATGTACAACTAACAACCAACATCCTCCTATTCATCACCCATAGTTGAGGGAAAACATGAAATTGAAAGCTTAAAAATTGTTTTTCATCCATAAGTTAGAGAAATTCTTATCCTATCCTTAAAATACATTTGAGTAGGTGATATCAAATGTCCAACCAAGATCACCAGGTGCACATATTTGCAGAAAATTGGATGATTAGCTCTATGACTCAGATATAATGGTAATACCTGAGAGGCACAAAGTGGGAAAAGGCTTTTAACAAGATGTTATTTTCATCGTGATAATCAGGCTCCCACTCATATGTCTAACACCTGCGCATGTGTGTGTACTGTATGTGCAAATCTGGCCAGTCCAGATCACCCATCAGAGCAAATGAGCTGTGACACACTCCAGGGGGCCATGCTGTTGAGACGATGAGATTTCCGGGCAGCCACTTAGACCAGCATGTGGAATGATTTTTTTTATTTTTTTTTTAGCTCCCTCTCTGTTACTCTCACTCTGTCTCTGTCTCTCTCTCTGAGGGCAAATGAACATCGAGGAGTGAGGAGAGAATAATAATAAAAAAAAATCCCCACTTCAGTCTGCAGAAGAAGAGTGCTGGTAACTAAACAGGAAAAGAAGTTTGCTTTTGTGTCTGAAATCCAAATGAGGTCACAGGGATTTAAAAATAACTGATGACAATAACTTGACAAGGCTCCACAGGGAGGGACTCAGCCGGTACGGACATCCTCCCCAGTCTGCTCAGAGAAAGCTTTTGGAACAAAATCATGGTAGCGTGGGATTTCTGGAAAACATAATCTTCCATTAATTACTCAAAGAACTGAGAGCTGACATCTGCTTTTTTTTTTTTTTTTTACAGCGGGAATCCTCCCATGCAGAACTTTCCTCCGTCTGATCTAGACGTCCTCTGCAGTTACAGAGGACGTCCATGTGACGACTTTAATTTGGAAGCAACAGAGTGATTAACAGCTGATGTAACGGGAGGAGGAGGAGGAGGAGGAGGAGGAGGAGGAGGAGATGGAGCACATTTCCAAACTGTGTCTATGGAGACGGATGACGAATGATGACGGGGAGCCCCGAAAAAATCGGTCTCTGGGTGTGAAAAGGAGACAGGATTGGGGCAGTTGTTGTCACCATGGAAACAGGTTTAGGGAAGTCTGTTACCAAGGTAAGATATGAAGACTTGGCTCAACTATAGGTGGTTTCTTTCTGCTCAAATTGTCTACATCTGGACAGCCCTGTCAGTGATGTTTATCACTATTTAATAAGCGGAGCCTGCATTGTCTTTTTTGCCCTGGAAGTTAAACAGCAACCCCTGACTCTGTCTGATATTTTGCTTTCAGCAAACTCGGTCATTATTTGATTTGGACCACACGGACCGGTGTCCATTTCATTCAGACAAAGGACCACATGTATGATCATACAGCTCAAGCGTTTCCCACCCAGGTCTGAAACGAATCTGTGATTCCCTTCAGTGTCCGCATGAGTCTAGTCTTGTTTTTTTTCATATCTCCATATTTCTTTTGGACACATGGAAATGTAGTTAAACGCAGAGAAAACACAGACCGTATAATTTTTTGAAAAGCCATTAAAACCTGACACTCCTGACACGCACCATACAGTCGCTATTCTTTCACAAATCACTAAAACAGGTTTTTCACAGGGTAATGAAAAAAAACAAAAAACACAAATATCAAGGGAATTGATTTCAACCCGAGGCTATAAACCTCTCTCTTCCTACAGGGTCGGGTTAGGTGCAGACCACCATGGAAATTTGTAAATGGGGACGTAGCGACGTCCCAAAGCCCCGAGGGAAAACCAGCATTAGAATATGAATGTCTGTCCGTCACTGAGAGCCCGGTTCCCTTGCCCTTCAAGGTTACTGCATTTAACAGGCTGAAAGGCAGGATTAGCAGCTGGGGTTAACCCTCGCAACGCACAGGAAGTACGGCAAAGTATGTAGACAAGACGGTACAGCGTTTTATGTTATGTGTTTTTACATGTGGCATATTTCTACTACTAATAATAAGTATTTGTGCAATTCTCGTGTGTGCATGCATGTTTGTACAGGCACTCACCGTCCTCGCTGGTGTGCGTCTCCGTCCCTCCCTCATTGTCTACCTCCTCCAGGGTCCCATGCTCACTGTAGGGGCTTTCACTGTGGAGACACAATGCAAATCATCAGGGTCACAGCCATGACAGGGGTGAAAGGTCAGAGGGGGTTAAAGCACTGTTTGAAAACAGACCACCAGAGAACTGAATTTTCCTTCCTGTTCATGTCTCTCTTTTTTAAAAACTTAATTTCTAAAAAAAGACTCTGGTCAGAAGACACATAAATTCACTTTCGCTTCAAATCTCATTCCAGTCAAGATGACAGTGCAGGGATGTCTTTACAAATAATACAACCAAGAGGAAGTTCACACAGCGGTCACTATCTGTATTCTGTGAGAGGCTTAGCTCCTCTATCTGTGGTTGGACCGCTTTTTTTTCTAAATGGTCTTCTTCTGGCATCGTGCTGTGAGAGCTGGCAGTAATACCAGAGACACACACATACACACACATCTCCACAGATTACCCCTGCCAGGAAGTGAGTGCGTCTCCTCCCATGCTAACATGTCACTAGCCACCTCCTCTTCTGCAATAAAAGCGAGGTAGCAGAGGCAACAAATCTCCCCGGGGGCTTCGTGTGAGCCTCCCCCCGGGAGGGAGACGCAGTCGTGCTCGCTGCTCAGACAGGTGATTAGCTGGAGCCTGGGATAAATCTTTGTCAGTCTGTGGTGATGTGACGGGGCGAAGAAAAAGGAACGACAGGGACAGATAACGAGAGGAAGAAACAAGTGGTAAGCCGAGCTCGCAGATGTGGAGCTGGCAAAGAGCCCCAGGTTTGATCCGTCTGACTCCAGTGCGTGCTGCAATCCACCTAATCATCCTCCCCCTGCCAGGTGACCCCTTTCTTTTTTTTCTCCTCCTGCCGTGATGATGGTGGTAATTAAAGTGATTGTTTCAGTCTGTCTCGCTTAGAAAGCAGGGCCACCATGTAAAGTCAGCCCTGAGACGTGCTCTACCTTGTCATGTTCCTGAACCACAGACACCTAATTGGCGTGTGTAATTACTCACATCAACTCCAATGACATACTACTGACACTGAGAGTGCAGACAATCTCAGCATGTGAAGTGAGTCAATAAAAAAACAGAATGGGGAAAACCGGTGTAGCTGCATTAAGCGATCAGCTCTTAATCCTGGTTAGCCTACAACTTGACCCCTCCGACACCAGTGACCAGGTGGCACGGTGCCTTCGCTGGTCATCGTCTGTGGCAGGTCTCAGTTGTGTACCTTCTTCTGTGTAAGAAACTCAGGCACAATCTGATTCCTCACCAATAGTCTCCTCCAGCCATGCACTTCTCATAAATGGGCCCGTCCAGTTCTTTGGCATCAGGGAAGATGGTCTCGTGGTGGATGATGATGGTCTTGACGATCTCGTTGACGTGGGCCTGGCAGGAGACCTGGTCCTGGCTGTCCGGCGTGGGCATGAGCGTCGGGCCGAAGCATATGGCCAGGTTGTACGGGTCCATCATGTTCTCGTCGCTGTACTGCGACAAACTGGACAGAAGTAAGGAAAAGAGATAGAGAAAGATAAAGAGATCAAGACAAATGAAAATAGCATTGGGGACAGTATTATTCAATTAACAAAGGGCAGCCCTTGTAAAATAGACAGAAGGATGGATTTACAGCTTAATGTTGATTAACTTACTGGTTGAGGAAGGCAAAGAGGTAGCGCATGACGATGAGGACTGATCTGGGAATGGTGAGGAGGATCTTACGGATGTACAGCGCTCTGTCATACAGGTTTTCTATTCCTAGAATAGAAAAGAACAAATGACAGGGAGCAGGAGGTTAAAAAGGAAAAAATGCTGTATTGCAAGCAAATACTGTCAGATTAATTAAGGTAAAAGGTAGGAATCCAGAGTCCATGTTTGTCCATACACTTCATAGATCATATTAATACCTTGCAAGGCTGTAGATAATCTGATGGTGTTCAGATATTGATTATAACCACACCAAGTCCCAAGATAAGAATACAGGAGCAAATTGAAGCTTAGTCAATTACTTATGTGTGTCTCTGGGGAAGCGGCAAAGAGCAGTGTTATGTAAAGTGTGTATATGTGCGTGCGTATGTGTGTGTGTGTGTGTGTATAGAGGCTCTATTAACTCTAGCATTGACCTTCACCTCGGCTTGTGTTCGCCTGCTGACACCACAGAGGAAGAGAAAGAGGAGAAGGAAGTCAGCAGTTAGTGTCTGACAACAAGGATGACAACTACTTTTTCCTGCTTTGTTTTGTCCAATTCTCTTCTCTTCTTCAGTCCTTTACTTATTTTTTCCTGCCTTGCATGACTGAGAGCAGAGAAACAAACCTCACCACCAGATGTTGATGTTATACAGAGGCCAATCAGTCTTAACTCTTTCTCATATGGTGTTTTATCAAAATGCTTGAGGTGCCAACCTTGATGTCTTTCACTCTGCTGTGGCACTTACGGCGGCCTTTTTTTTTTTTTTTTTTTTAATTTAGCTGATCTGGGGCTGCGTTGGCAGCTAAAAATAGTCCTGTCACCCTCCAGCCGGTCTGTGCCATCTGGGATTTAGGGCTTCTGGGATATTTTGTGATGTAATTCATTTTTCATGAATACCTAACTGGGATTCTGGGGAGAGCTCCTTGGGACTTCAGTGGGAAGATTTTACTCCAGTGAAACACACACATGTAAGCACATCTGCGTAAAAAACATGGTGCATGATTGTGCAAACCACGGTCGACTGAAAGAGCTCGCAGGGAAAGATGATCTCTTTGCTGGTCTGAGCTGCTCCGTATGAAATAAGCAGAGGGTTTTTAATATGGAGCCTGCTGGGCGTTCGGCCCACACTGCAATCATTGGCATGTTGAGCTGGGGAATGTAAACAGGGAATCCCCATCACTCATCCTGCACAAATGTGTTAAAGTACACCCAGGACACAAACACAGACACACTTCACACACTCACCAGCACATGCACGCACGAAGCCACAGAAGGCATTACACCACACGTTGTGTCCGTGTGACTCTTGTTCTTTTTTGTGTATGTTCATTGTTCTTTAACAGAGGCAAAAGCAGCCCCCCTGCCCGCTCTCTGTCATGTCTTAAAGCCGCACAAAGGGCCAACTGATCTGTGATCTGACCCAGTGACATGACAATACGACTGCTCTTGTGAGGACCTCTGTGTGGATTCAGCTCTGGACTCAAACGCTGCTCAGTTCTGTGGACATTTAACATTCCTCCGCCGTCCCGTAAGCATGACCAGCTTTGTGCCACTTATGATAGATAATATCCCCTCAGCACTCAGCCGAATACCACAGAGTAATACCACAGAGCCGTGTTCGCACACAGTGTCAAAACAAGAAACCGGAGCCATTCTGCTGATGAAAGAGTTGCGTGAGGAGCTTAATTTTGATGGATGATTTTTCAAATTTTGTTTAAAAAAATAAAAAAAAACATCAGACAAAGTTTTGGGAAATGTGTTTTCACAAGTGATGTAAGCTGTGTGAGTTAGTTTGACAGTGAGGATCCACTTTCTATGTGACCGGGATGAACCGATTTTAACACTACATAAAAAACTATGATAGGTAAATGATTTTAACAGAAAAACACAACAACAACAAAGACGGAGCACAATTATGTGTGTTCTTACTGATGCAGGAGAGCAGATCATTGAACCTCTCTTTGGGGAAGAGAGGGTTCTCCAGGCCCCGGAAGTAAAGTTTGAGAACGCCAGCCACTGAATTGATGTCGTGATTGTTCTCATCATCCGTCAGCGGGTCGTTTCCTACGACACACAACAGGTCCGCTGGTCATTAACAATCTAAAACAATGACTCGGTGTGAAATCTACCTAATTAATAACTAAAACAACTATGTCATATTTGATTAGGTGATAATATCCAGCTGTAATGTGTTTAACAAGCTTCTTGTACCTCTCTCAAATGAATTCTTGATGTCATTGACTTCCAGCTGGGATCCAGATACACGGAATATTCCTTGATGTTGGAGGCCTGCACAGAGACGGAAGAAGTTTCAGAAGAAGCTGGAACAAACAAAAGCTGGAAAAGCTCCTTTGGTCCGACACGTTCTGTTCTTTAAGACCCTTCACTTTTCTAATTAAGGATAATTAATGAGTCAGGGAGACTGCAATCAAGTTTTACTAAAGGTTCTCCCAGCTGGGATTAGGATTTACTAAGGGGGAGAAGTCAAAGGTCAGGAGGAACATAATTAGTCTGCTGTTTGCCTCGTTTTGGATTAACAGCTGGCTGCTCAATGAGATACAGGACATGGACCTACAAACGCTCACAAGATCTCATTAGTATACGTGTTAAATGCCTGGACTTTTAACTTTCTTTCTGATTGACATCTCTGATCTGGTTTAAGACCTGTATTCTAGTCCTCATTTGTGCCGGGCTGAGCTATCTGTCTGTCTCACGGTACATTACATCTGCAAAGTTGGGCGGAAACGGCTGCATCGCTGTAAACAGGATGGAATCTGCATTTTCCCATGACTGTGACTGAAGTGGAACAAACTCAAACCCTAACATGAAAAAATAAAAATTAAATGAACGTCCACGCCCCAAAAAGATCAACGCCTGGATATGAAGTCAGACCAAGAAGTGCAGCAGTTTGGTTCATTCATCGTTATCAGATATAAACACAGTGCATCCCAATTCATGATTGTTGAACTGAAGTGACATGATGCTCTGCTCACTGTACTATAATAATCAACTCACCATACAAGTTTATGTAGCGAATACAGCTTTCCACCACACGGGGGATAGCTTGTCCAGAGTCCTTGGAAGGCAGAGTAAACAAAAACACCCAAATGTCAGATCATGTACAGTTTGGCCTTTTGTTACAAGTACAAGAGCTAGAGCCCGACCCATTCTGGATTTCTTAACACACACAGGGAATACCAATAACCCAGAGGAGAAATGTGACATTTAACATTTGCTCAACGTTTCTTACTTCAAATCACTATACACAAAGATGAGCATCAAACAAAACAGCTTTGTATTAAGAAAATACACATATACTGTATGTGAATTTTATAAGTGCAGTTTATTGCTCTACAAATTACTTTTTGCATATCTGCAAACATACACACTGAGGCCACTCTGTCATTATCATCCAATGTGTGTTGATTCTATGCGAATGAATCGGTCGGGCAACTAGTCAATGTGCTGTAAAAGTATACAAACATGCACACAGTGTAAGTCTGGAGGTTAAAATACAAGGTGAGGGTTAATTTGTTGAGAGCTGACCAAGACAGACCGAGTTGACTTCACCAGATATTTAGCTATTCATGTTTGGTCTCCTGCAATGCTTAGGAAATATCACAAAGTGTGAAATAATAATAATAATAATGATAATAATAATAATAATAATAATAATAGAGTCGCAACAAAAACAAGCGCAAACAGGCGCATGCAAACATATTGTCCAACAGATTTCAATTGGCCCCCAGTGCTGCTAAATATACTTGGCCTTGCTGCGCTGGCAATCAAGTGCACCCTGTGTTTAAATTAACGAGAGCTTATCTAAAGAGCCACACACTCGATACAGAGCTGGGTGCAGAATGAGATGAGGTGAGGGCAGATGAGAGGGAGCAGCACTAGTCTCCTTCACAGAAAACACATTCCTCTCACGCACACAGACCTGCCCCTGTGCTCTTGTTCTGCCTCGGCGCCAGCTGCTCCTGTGGCTCAGCGCTGGACAGTGACTCAGTACGTGCCTTTAATGATACAGTGGATCTGTTTACAGCCCTCAGGGGTATAAGCGCACGAGTCCAAACACAAGCGACCATGCCAAAATCGACTATCTATCGTTAGCTGCGAGGGCTGAGGCACAGGTCTGGGTGCAGCAGGATTATGTAATTTTATCTCTCTGGATGTGCGAGACTGGAAGGGTGACTGCTTTGCACCAGACAAACTCAATTTTAATGTTGGACAGGTTCATGCCGAGAATTTCCAAACACAGTTCAATATAAATACACAACGTTCCCACGAAATCTTGGAAGGAATTTTGATTGGCCCAAATTTTTCTTCAATTCGGTCTGTCTTGAAGTCCACGCACGTCATTCAGTTGATGATTGTTAGGCAACGACAAAAACACAACATGGGGTGAAGATGTTGTTAAGGCAGGACAGATAGAGGAAATGAGCGCAGGCAAGCAGCATGGGCCCCCCCAAGACGCTTCAAGGTGTCTACCTGATGTCGAGCGTGTGAGTTCCGTCGTCCGCGGCTACAGAGAAATGTCGCAAGAGCCAGAGAGAGACAGACAGACAGAGAGAGAGAGAGAGAAAAGCAAGACCCAGATTAGGACCACCAAAGCCTTTTTTTTTAACCAAAAGCGCACCCTCATCCCACTCTGTGCTGGCATCAAACCCACAAGGAAACAGTGAGGACCGGACAGGACCAGGTAGGTCGGAGCTGGACACGGCCACCAGTGAGAGGCAGTGAAGAGGCTGAAGGAGGGAGGCAGCAGCTCGCCTTATCAGTCTGGCATCCGCTCCCCTGGCTGCCATTTATTCTGCTGCTTTTACTGGCCTCTGCTCTCGCTCTGGCAGAGGGTGGAGGGAATATCTCTCTGCCAGAGCGGCTCAGTGATGCCAGGTCAGCAGTGAGTCAGGGGAGCTGAGCTGACGGAGACAAACATTTATCCCCTCCAAACCGCCGCCGCCGCTGCTGCTGCTCTCCTCCTGCAGCCCTCCAAATGTATCAGTGCCACCCCCCCTTCATCTCAGACGCCGACTGCGAGAGCTCACTGACTCATGAGGAAGGTTTCCAGATTCCATCTTAGCACAAATATGTTGTTGTTGTGTTTTTTTTTCTTTCTCTTGGTTATTAAAAAGATAAATCAAAGCTAAGATGCTTTTTGGGGGAACCCACCAAAATGACCAGAAAGCCAGAGCAAGACAGAAAATAGAAAGGAGGAGGAGCGATGTCAGGCGGGCAGACTGATAATAAGTACCTTGATAAACGACTCCAAATTGCCATTAAATAACCTAACATTAAAAACAGAGCGGGGTCTAGCCCGCCGGGTGCCAGTGTGGGTTTTGAGCTGCCCATTGGGATGTCTAGAATACAAAGAATGCATTAGAATAAGTAAACAGTGCAGCCCTGCACTAAGAACGGTTCATCTCTACACTATTCTTCAATAACCTCCATGTCCTTCAAAAAAAAAAGAAAAAAAGAACTTGAATAAAGTTGAGGTCGACTAATCTCTAAAATCAAATTCTCTGCCAGACTCAAGATGATGGACGGGTGAATGGGAGTATTTCCAGACACTGCTGAATTAACCTTTTCTTTATAATCCAGTCTTTTCTTTCTCCACAAGATATCACAGGGCTGTAAAATATCAGACCCCCGCTGGGAACATCATACGTGTCAGTGTCCACTCCATGACAGGCCCTGTGGGAGATTGCCTCTCTTAGTTTGTGTGAATGTGTGCGTGACTTTAACGCAATATGGCTCATGGTGACCTGTAGGACCGAGATGAAAAGAGCTCAGGACTTTGGTCTCCTCTGCTTCTCAGTCCTAATGGCAAAACTATCCAGCTGGAAAGGCCTGAAAGTGTTTTAGATTAGATCTCATCAAGCCAACACAGACTCTTTGACAGCTCTGCAAGTATGAATAAAACATTGCTGTTACTTTACATCTTTTTGTGCATCAGCTTCTCACTTCATCTACAAATCATTTTCCTCTCAACATTTTTAATCAAATGTTTAAGTGCTGTGTTTTTGAGAAAATACAAAAAAGATGTATCTCTGGTTTTCTGTATCTCTGAATGACATTGTTGGATGGAAAACACAAAACATAAAAAAAAGAACGTGAAAACTTGAAACACGAATGTGATGTGTTTTCAAAGATGCAAAACTTGGAGGATTCAACTGATCCATCTGTTCCTAATCGTTCCTTTTTGTTGCACTTTCAACTCGACTCCAAAATATTTAAATTTCATGCAAATTCTTTCGCCTCTCCTCTCTTGTCTTTTTTTTTTCTTTTCAGGTTAAACATTCTCCTCTTCGGAGCCTCTGGTTATCGTTAACGGCCTGACAGGCATCGCTGTTGGGACCATCAAGTACACCAACCCACCCCGGACGACACCAAACCGGGCTCAAAAACACGGAGAAGTGCACATCTGCTCGGTGCTCTCCGGGGAGCTTTGTTTTTTCCCGTGTCCAGCTACAGACTCCACTGCGCTCATGGTCACAGAGGATTTCATACGGCGACTACCTGAGGCAAAGTGTCCTCGTGTTGATGAGCTGCAACAAGAGTCTGATGGAAAAAAAAAATAGTACTGGACTGGATGTGTGTCTGAAATATGCAGTAAGTGTGTGCTTTACCTTGTGGTCATGTAGTCAGCTCTGTGGCCTGCGGGTTCAGAGAGAAAAAGAGAAGAGATGTGAGGGGAAGTTAAATGTGTTGACATGCCAGGACCTGTCTCTTGAGGTCCCTGCAGTGCATTGTGCATCGGCCTAGCGAGGCGTTTGGAGGTTGCCATCTGTCCGCAACCGCTGGCCTCTTGAGCAGCACAAACAAAAACCAGTGCACGCACACACACACTTAAGTGCACACATGGGCAACACTTTAGCTTCATTACAATTACAGTATAAACAAACATCTCGCAGGCACATGGCTGTACAGCTTACAACTGACACACTAATCATTATAGTCATTCACAGAGATACAAGTTTGGACAAGCGAAGGACGGATGAGGAAAGAGCAGCTTCTAAATGGTTTTGGAGAACAGGAGTATTTTCGTTTGTGTGGCCATCTGTTCCAGTGAACAGGATCTGACCTGTCTGTCTATGTGTGTGTGTGTGTGTGTGTGTGTGACTCACACTGCGCCTCAGCTCATTGACAACAATATGATTAAGGAGCATGTGGTAGAAGCAGCAGAGTTTTCTCTTCCTCATTAGCGCGCGGCTCCATTAGTCACTACGCTGACAGTTTGACTGAGACCACCAGGACGGCTGGTTACAGCACCGACTGACAGATTCGCTTTGGGGTGGACTGTAGATTAGCCGCTGATGCCTCAAGGAGATCCCACCAGTGTAGAACAAGGAGAGGCCGTCGTAATGACCGCCACCCCTCTAATACACGGCAGTCCATTAAGTTGCGGAGTAAATCAGTCACTAAGACGGATAATACAAGTTCACAATCCCCCCCTCAGCCATGGTTTGCCTGGCTAAAACCCAGATTACCATCTAGGAGCTCTGACTGGAGGAAAAAGCAGGCAAACAATGGGAAATTTGCCACAGAGAGAGGCAGAAATGACTGGAGCAATGAAAATAAAAGGATACTCATTTATTTAAGTTGGCTGTTTAGGACACTGATTAGGGTTAATAATAATGTGCTCAGTATTGCTCGCGGACGATTGGTGAGTGAATTTGACATTCAGAGGTAAGAGTTAAGAGTAAGTGTGCTCCACATGGTGTGAGGGCAAGAACAGGAGGGTAAGTAAAGAAGGGACGGTCGTGACTTTACCTTCGCCGAGCGTCCTCTTCAGCAAGTCGTGTTTGGCCTGCAGTTTGGAGATGAGATTACTGCCCTCCAGAAACTCCCGGAATTTCTGCGGAGAATTGAGAGTAATTACACGGTGGCCCCGAGTGCCAGCCGGAGCGCCCGCTCTTAAGACAGCAATCTACGATAAGGCAGCCAAGGGCAAAGGACATGCTGAGAGTCTTTTTAAAGCCTTTATCAGAGCATGTCCATCTTCAGACTGGAACAGGATCGTGGTTAGCCTTACAAGATGGAAATATTTTGGGGGAGAGCTACCCCCTCCCTCTGCCACGCCAGCTGATCAAAGGGGGCTTGGTGCGTGAGACTCAGAGTTTTAGTTCTAATTTACATGCCCAGATTAGGCACATTAAAGTCCAGATAAAAGCTTTGAATTCATGTTCTCAGTTTCATCTTAAGAGATTTTTTTTTAGCAACAATTAAAGAGAGAAACTTCTTTTTAAAACATCTAAGTTTAGAATAGAAAGCAAAAACAGAGACATCAGGGATCTATCTGGAGTCACTCTGAAGTCCTTTCTCTTTGGTTTGGCTCACTTGTTTCCACCAGGATCCTCTCTTTTTAAACCAGCGCTCACCATGAAGTAGAACTGCTCTGTCTCCTGCTGGTTGGCCCTCCTCTTAGCAATGCTGGGTTTGCTGAGGTACGTCTCGGACACCGTGGACTTGACCGACTCGGTGGACCGGCTGTGGTGGAAACACTCGGACACGTCGTAGTCTTCAATGGTCACCATGTCCTGGATGGTGGTCAGGGTGGCCTCCGATGTCTTTTTGATCTGCGGACACAAAGGAGAAAGGGGAAGATGAGGAGGAGTCGTCTGTCCGAGCAAAGAGTTCCCTACTTAAGAGCTGGAATGTCACTTCTTAATGTTTCCGTCGCTGCATACTCAGCAGCTTGTAACATCACACTCCTTAAAACGGCACACTCCATACCACGAGACTTTGAAAACTCTTGGTGTTTTCTGACAAGACTGGAAAAAAAATCCACCGGCCTCCTGAACACGACTCCCGAGCCAAAGCAATCCATCTGCATGCACTCAGGAGGGAGCGGAGGTGAACGGTGTCGGCTGGAGACGGTACACTCGGTCGCAAGCTTTTAAGATTCATATCCATAACCGCCTCGTCCCTGTCAATGCGAGTGCTTCTCTTGGATCTTATAAATGTCAGGACTTGGCTGAGCACGGGCTGCCACTTAGCGAGAGAGATGTTCAGCCAGCGCGAGTGCTGCGGGGCATGACCACGTCGACTATACGATGACAACAGACGACAGAGTCCGTGACAAACAAAACGGGAGGGCAAATGAGTTTTTAACAGCTCCATAAAAGTTTAAGAGACCAGAGCAGGTACAAAACTGGTTGTATGGAAGATTTAGAAAAAGAAAAAAAAGGCTGCAGAACACCCAGGTGATGGTATGTTGGTGCATTCAAGCTCTCAGTGGCACTACAGGAAAAGTGAGGGGGTCGGAAAAGTCAATGGACACGAATGTCTGTAGAAAAGTTCAAGGTAATCTATCAAAGAGTTGTTGACATGTTTCAGTCTGGCTCAAAGAGGTCGCAATGACCAGCCGACAATGTCTTCTACACCATAGCGGTCACTTATTGTTGCTGTCATCAACTTTATCACAATATTTAGATAAAAATTAGTCGTTAGGACAATTAAGTCTCAACTACATCATAGCGAATGAAAAAGAAACAGTTGAAAAGACTCAATTTTGAGCAGCACAAATTACTTTTACTTGCTATAACTGCACATATGATCAGTAACATTGAGTGAGGACATGAATTAAACTGATTAAAGCCACAGGCTAGTCAGGGGACAACACCAACTCCCCAGTTTACCGACATAATATCAATATAGGGACATAGTGACTGAGGGCATACGCAGCTTAAGGAGTAAGACAATGGCAGAAAGACAGAGGAGATAGACAGACAAGGAGGAAGAGCTTAGCGACTGTCAAGCGTGAGCATGAATCACTGATGTGAAAAATCTGCAGAGGGAGAGAGAGGCCCAGCTGAGGCAGAAAACACAGACGACGACCACCTCCCAGGAAAAATCCACCAAAATGCTGCTCTGCATTCAAGAGAAACTCTCTGGGGGCGGTGAGAGGTGCTAGTGCATCACAGCCAAACTGTGTGTGCTTTTACATTTAAAAAGGAAAGGTGGGAGCCCCACAGGGCAATGAGACCTTGAGCGAGGCGCAGCTGGAATCCCTCCTAATTATTCTTAATGGTCAGGAGGACCCCTGCTTGAGAGTAGTGACCCCAGCATTAAGCGAGTCTGACCTCAGTACTAATGACAGAAAATGCCTGATGTAGCCATTAGGGTTACAAACACACACACACACACGGAGACAACAGTGGATTACAGTTTGTTTCTTTAAACTCTGTGACCTGTGACTCATCTGGCCTTCCAGACAGAACAAAAGCCACCTGAAAAGCTCGATGGACTTCAGCTCTTTCATGTGTGGCTGCGATGGATCACAGCGCTGACACCCCTGTTTGCCGGTGACACAATGTGGATACAGTTACAGTGGCATTCATCAAAACACACTGCGAGTCTGAACACGGCTAATGACAGCGTGGAAAAGAAAACGGGGGATTCTGCAAATCACAAAACGTCACAAAAGCTTCAGCCTGAGACAGTGAGTGATTTTGATTTATTGGGTTTCTGTACTCAAATGAAGAAAAATAACCAGCTGGCTGCAGTAGAGCAGAGATCTTGCATCACACCGCAACTTAACAAGTATGCACTGTAGTTTTTATCCACAGCAGGTCCCTAAAGAAGGTAAATCACTGACATGCAGTCATAATTATCAGGCTTTGAATGTGTTTGGGCTCCCTCCGCCCGGTTCCCAGGCCGCCTCATTCCAGGTGGCCCCCGTGGAGGCGAGAGGCCCAGCTGTCATCATGTGAAGACAGGACCCATGCACGCGAGAGAATCGCTTCCAGTGAAAAAGCTGTTGAGTTTATCCATTATTCAGCCGACCAATAGTTACCAGTGTTCACTGCTGGGTTCAATTACAACAGGGCTTTCAGAGAGACCTGGTGGAAACGCCCATCAGTCGCTGCAGCTGCACAGCAGACCTGAGGAAAGTCTCTGGGATTGAGTTAGGTTTGTTTATTTTTAAACAAAGAAAACAGACTCAGGTGAGTTTTAGGACCAACACGAGGAGCTCAGTCATTCAGAGGACTGACGACAAGACTGTGTTATCAAAATCCTCAATAATTCCTCTCTTCACACTTACAAATCAATGTTATTCCACTGGGCAGCGGTACAACATCGCCCACAGTTATCACAACATATCTCAAAACACAGACTGCTGTCCGTAGCTTTCAACAGACCCTGTAGTGAATGTGTAATCTGCTGATCATCCTGCCATGAGCGTGCACACATACACACACACACACAAGCTCGCTGGCTTTGATGTGCCTCCCTGAGATTTATCTGAGGAAAAAACAAACACTGCCTGAGAAGGAGATTGCACTAGATTGCCAGAGTTTTAGTGTGAAATGTCTTGAGAACAACCGTTCAGTGGTTTTGTGCGTCCGGTGAGATGACGAGCAGACAGCAGATGGGGGAAATCAGTCTGTGTGGGCTCTGGCTTTAAAGGGCCACATTATTAAATGAGAAAAGGAGATGAAGCACGATGACTGACTGAAGAGACGAAATGAACGACGTTTCCAGCGTTAAGCCTTTTTTAATGATGGAAGATTCGGTTGTAATTTCTGCAGCCGAGGCACCCAGCAGGGCTGCGTTCACCCAAACAACTTAGTAAGAGTCTCCCCACGTCGCAGCCCACTCACCACTGATGCAGAGTAAATTATTTAGCAATGTTTTCTTTCGCCATTTCACAGGAGTCAGAGAGGTTTGAGGAAACAGCTGTACTTCTATTAAGCTCTGCCCCGCAGCTTTTCCTGGCCGGATATAGACGGGACTCTTTTCTCTCTCTGCTGTACATTTGACAGCCATGCTTGTAAATCTTCACAATGCCTTGAAAGTTCATTTTCAAGGATGTATCTGGCGCTCTGTGCCCGGGAAGAGAGGCCATCTGGTGATCCTAACACAAGGCAGCAGCGCCCTCCAATTCTGACCCACCAGGACATCCGCTTCAGAGGCGGAGGCAAACAAGGACATGGAGCAACCGGGGCTTGTCATCGTACCCCCACATACACACACTTTCAAATACACACGGGTTCATGTGCATGTGCGCAGTTGCAGAAATACCTTAAATACTGCAGGCAGTGTTAATTTGTGATGACACCAGAAGGACACAGACTGACAGTATGATGTAAAATAATGAACTAATTTGAATTATTGATTGCTTTTTTTTTCCAGTTCTGCTTGGAAATCAAAATTAGAATAAAATGGCAACAATTCACAATCTTTAAAATCATATGGTGAGCTGTTAGATGGAGAGTGAAGTCCTTGGCAAGGTAACTGTATTTGGCCCTGCTGTGTGTGGAAAGCTAGTCCCACTGTGTGCACCTGTAGTCGCTCAGGACACGATGGAAAAACAAGCCAATTATTAACTGTTGTCAGTTTATGACAATTGTATCCGTATTTGCACAATAAATGAACTCCAAAAACAGCTATCCTATATCCATCATCGTCCATTTCTGTGGATGTGTTTTTCAGTGAATTTCGCAAGACTCAACAGCATGATCAAAAGGAATCTGAGGGTGCAGAGGGAGCTGAGTGGCATGCTCCTGTGTGCGTCTCCGTGGGAGAATAAAAGAAAGAAGATGCACTGATGTGGAGGGAGAGAATAAAGACAGGTGGCGGTGAGAGCTCGCAGAGAGGAAGCAGGTCAGACGTGAGACAAAAGCCAGCCTGATAGTCGTGATTGCGCTCAGTGAATCAGCAGCCGCCACTGCTTCTCTTCCCTATTGGCCTTTGTTTTCTCTTAAAAATAAAAAGGTTACTCAAGCATGCTGCAGAAACATTAAAACAACGCAGCCCGAGAAGCAGAGATGCACCTTCCAATGTCAAAACAGAGCAGCGCAGGACGGGTTTTCTGCAAATAAAAGCAAAAGAGTGAATTCTACCGGTGGGAGCAAAAAAAAAAAAAGACGGCTTCACAGAAAGGGTTTGATGGCTACCTGCAGGGCATGATAAAGAATAAAATACAGAGTGTGTATGTGTGCAGCGAAGGTAGGTTAAAAAAATATATCATCAGTCTCACCTTGGATGACTTCTGGCAAAAAGTTAACTTTCTTTAGTAGCTTTAATACTCAATGCATCTGTGAGTGTCGTGCAACCAACAACTAGCAGCATATTGCAAGAGCTGCTCATCTGATAGACACCACACCTGGAGCAGCAGGGAGTGGTTTTGACAAGTTTGATGCAACTACGCCCCCACATCTCCCCTCTCTTTTCTCCCACATAGCCCTGTGGTGTCAGAGTAGTCACTTGAATTTGTCACTGCATCATCCTACCTCTTCGTTTTCAATCTTCAGAGTAGCAAGGCGGGACTGCAGCTGCTGGAACCTCAGGATGAGCTCTCCGTTCACCGGCGGCTGCACTGAGATCTGACACACCTGAGGCAGAAAATAAACAGTCAATGATCAGGTACCTGAAAATGCCTTCTGCAGAAGGAATGAAGTCATGTAACCTCTGGTTTAAAACAAGACACAATCAGGAGTCTGAATTCTTCTTCAATTGCAGAGCAAACCGCAGTGACTTTTGCTGAGTGGATGCAGACAGCAACACAACAGCAGCTAGTAGCATGCCAGACATGATATCAGCATTGGCAGTGCCAGCCAAGCAGTAAAACTCTTTGCACATGTCGTGCTACGTGGCTGCGGGGGGAGGGATAACACATGATTTATCAATTTTAGTGTCCCATAAAACCTAATCTGACAGTTAAACGCTGCACTTAGGCCACCGAGAATCACACCTCATTAAGTCTGAGACTTTTCTAATCTCCTCCAAATTCGCTCACATGTTTCTTTGTGTGTTTGTAATGCAACACATATGATTCAGATCTAAATATAGCACTTTTCCAATTTAACAATCAACTCATTTGGTTCTAAACCAGTTAAAAACGGACATACCTCATCTCCCATGTGAGACTGGAACTCAAATTTGGCCGGTGGGCAGAAGGCCGTGGGGTACATCTCCATGAACCTCTGCCGGTCGCTACGTGGGTCCAGACTGTCCACGGCATTTTCTATGATGTCAAGCCCCTCGTGGCGCGATGTCTCGAGGTTGTATTCAGCAGACAGGTAGGTCCGCAGGGCTCGATTCAGACTGGCATGGTATCCCAGATCGCAGCACTGGATGAAAAGAAGAGAGTTGACGTCAGACACTAAACTAAACTAAAAGATGACAGAGATTTGGGAAGATGAGTGGGCGACTACCATTTAATGAACTTATCTAGAAGAAAAACTTGAAATCTAAAATATTTTCCCATGAGTTCAACACCCACGACTCTCTAACAGCAAGTAGCAAAACTGAAGACAGTCTCACGTCGCTGTTGCCGAGCTCCCAGAGGCAGAATCTGTGTAAACAAAAGGGTTTGCCCCACCGTCAAAATGAAAAACACAGGAATGATCCCACAGGTCTCCTAACACACAAACTAATATTAGACTAGAGCTTCATCCAGAAAGTGGTGTTTGATTAGTTGTGTGAAAAAATGCAAATTGCAATTTCCTACAGCAAATGGTCACACGAAAAGCTAAATCTCCAAAGTGTTCAGTGGTTAAACTATATATATATATATATACAAGAGTAGTAGTACATTTTCCCTTGATTGAGTTACAATTAATTAATTGATTAATCAACTAATAGTTTCAGACAGCAGGTGAATACAGCTTAGAAAAATAAAACACATGTGAAGCAGGTGAGAAACTGCAGATTAATCTGTGACTAAGAGACATTTCTTCAGTAAAACATTCCAACACTTTATGAGCTCACGGTGCTGCCTCTGTGTTTCACAACCTGAATGTTACCTCCAGGATCGAAATGCTGATTTTTAATAACTAGAACCATCTCCAAGGTCTCTCCTGGGAAGACACACACGCCCCAGGCACCCACAAATACAGAGAAAACACACACACACACACGCTCAGTTGGCTCACACTCAGAAATCCGACATGGCCTGAGTAAGAGGCAAACATGATACCGCTAACAGCCGCCTTGTACACTTTGTTTTCAAAGTCTCCTTCATCAGCAGCTAAACGTGTGCGAGGATTGAACATACAGCTCACGCAGAGTGCATCCGAACATAGTCGCGCACACACACACCCTGGTGAGATGTGAAAGCGTGTGAGCAAAGTGGGAAGAGGGGTAATTTCAGCGCACAGCATGCTGCTGAAAAGACGTTGCATTTCTCCTCTGCTTCAGTCCTGTCTGGAATATAAAACCCTAAAACGCTCACTAAGAACTCAGCCTCATCCCTGTTTCCTTAGAAACACTACAGAAAATGGTGCAGTAAGTATTTCTCTAAAAAAACATAATAAAACCAACCCAGGTGAGCCACACTATAAATAAGTCATGTTTACTGGTAGGGTACGGTAGCAAAAAAAAAGTCAAACAAAGCAATCAGCTTGAAAGTCAGAATGGAGAGACCTGTGGTGAATGGAGCGATGACCTAAAGCTATAAATGACAAAAAAAAGTAGATTTCAGGGTCAGAGCCACTCCCACTCAGACAGTTTGAGATGTAGAGAGATTTCCAAAAAGGGATGCGGTGTCAGACAAACACACGAGAACTGAATATAATATATATACATATCTGGGAATTCAATAATGAGAAGAGAACAGTTTTTAATTCTGTCCTGCACTGTAATTTCCACCCACCCACCATCATTTATATGTTGAGCCCATCTGCTAAAGTCATCAGTCTGTCTTCTCATTTATGAAATTACATTAAAAGGTCTATGAAAACACTTCAGGCTAGGAGCAAAAACTAAATCTAACTTAGGTGGAAGGGGGGGGATAAAAAGGCAGTCTAAAGAAAGATGGCTGCAAAAGTGTAAGTTCAGTTTACGTGAGGTAATCTTCAGCAAGAAACTTTTCCCAGTCTCAGTGGAGACAAACAAGCCTGAGCTGAGGATGAAGTCATCTCAGAGCGGAGCTGACAGAGGCATGTGGTTTTATACTTACATCAATTAAGTCCGACAGGTCGTGGATGTAGTATTTGAACACGGAGGAGTTTGTCGCTTCCAGTGTCAGCAGGTACTCGTTCCGCGCTTTGATCGACTTCAGCTTATTCTCAGAGTACTTGGCTTGACGCTGATGAGAGAATTAGAGGAAGGCATAAGAAGCAGGCAACAACAGAGCGGGCGAGAAGAGGATGAATTTAATGAGCTGAGAATTGCCTTTTTTTTTGACAAGTGATTGTGCTTTTATGTCTCTGCACGCATTGCACGTCACCGCGCCGCGTTAGTGGCAAAACAACAGCTTCAGTACACATTAGAGGAGAAATAACTTTAATTCTGTTATAAATAGCAAGAAAAAAAGGAACAAGGACAGAAAAAGAAAAGGCCTCAATTAAAAACAGTCCATGTCCTTCACTTCAACTAGGACACCTCAGTCTAAACCATCTGTCTCTTTACTAAACACTTCCTCTGTCCCGGACAAACAAGAGGCTGTTGGTTAGTCACCATCCACTGACCAATGGGCCCTGACTCACACGCTTTCAATTCATCCATACTTTAACACTTCCCAAATGTATTCCAGGAAGAGCGTAAAAAAGAAATTCCATTCCCCTTGGACTTTAATCGTTTGTCACAGGGATTTAACTGAAAACAGGCCTGTTTGAAGAAGAGAAAGCCTGGTCGTTTGGCCTCACTGTGAGTTTTCCTTCTACTCGGGTCAGAACGCCTGAAATCCTGAACAGAATTACGCAAATATGCCGAATGGGAAAGACGAGATGTCAAGTCTAAATATGACCGTCACAAACAGTGGAGGACTGTGAACCTGTGGCGTTCTACCTTTTCTTTCATCTTCTCGATCTTCTTCACAGAGCTTCGCCTCGGATTCCTGTCCTCCATTCGGATGCTGAAGACGGGATCGCCCCTGCCGATCTGCTTCTCCTCCTGCTTCTCGGCCTCCTTCAGCTTGCTCTCGGCGCTGATGCTCTCAGAGTGGTACATGTGGTAGGTCTTCATCACCTGGACACACACAGAAAAAAAAAAGTGACAATAAGCTGATAAGCCCCTTACATTTAGTTCATTTACAGGACAATCTCCTTAAAACTGTGCAGCCTTGATGTTGAGTCTCAGGTGAATTCCTGTGGAGGTCGAAGGTGACAATAATCCATCTTCACAGCTGAGACTGACCTTTTCTAACCCACAACTAAGGCTTCCCTTCCTCTGACCCGCTCATTCATCACAAATCGATTCAACTTCATTCGTAGCAGGCCACGAGTCTCTCTCTAAACCACAAACCAAGGACAGATTCTCTGCAGCCTTTTTATGTGAGGCGCTCATATGACCACATCGACCACAAGTCACTGCAGCTAAATATGAAGTTCTGCCTTCACTGGTCTGAAGAAAGCAAAAAAAAAGACTCAGGAAGCAGATGTGTCTGCTCTCGGCTCTGAGGAAAGAAGTTGACTGCTCCTTTTTAGGGCTTGATTGACAATTCAGCTCTTCTCTATTAAGTCAATACAAGTAAATGGACACAGAGACAGTTTAGAGACTGTTTATTCAGATGACATTAAAGCTGCACCTTTTGTGAGAATAAATATAGCTACAATGGGCCCATGCCCTGTGAAAGACTTCTGAAAAATGAGGACCAACATTTGATATTTATTTCTATTCAACATGCAGCATGCAGGCAAGAATTAAATGGTAATATTTCTTTTCCTGGAGGCTGTAATGGAAAATAAGTTGAACCCTTCAGCCCTTGGTGTCATTGCTCTGCAGTAAATTACAAAAAAAAAGAAGCACGACCTTGACAGTGACCTGTTGATTAGCACTACTTCCTATGGTCTGAGTCATCATTGGAGGAAGAGGCTGGACTGCCAGCGTTACTCATGTGTACTCACTGGATCCATTTAAGCAGTGACTAAATCGTTAAGTAGCAGGTAAACCACAAAAACACAAACAATGAGTCGTTCGAGGCTGAGAGAGGATGTTAACGGGTTCAGAGTAAGGATGTCGTCAGAGGAATGGAGGACACACAGACGTCTGGGAAGTCTGTAACACTAACATGGAGTCCAGGGTTTCCGCTAGAAAAAAATGGCACCAGACAACGTGACCCGCATGTTTTCAATTTACATAAAAAATTGTTTCAATTCTGGTCAATTCTGAATTTATTGATCTTAAAATTATAAATGGTATGCAGGCTATATAAGAACCAATTAACCGATTAATAACAGCAACTGCTTCTGTGACTGTAGGCTTGTGCTGATAGACAACCTGATCCTCTATTGGTAATTGAGAGGATGATCGACGACGTTTTTATTTTCCTTTTTTCTTGCCGATGTAAAAAGTGTCCAATACAAAAAAAAAACAAGAATTGCTTTAATAGCATTGAATTCTCAGAAGTTCTATGAATCTCTTGTCATAATTACTATTAATTAAACTTTTTTCATTCATAAATTTGTAAATCTAAATGAGTCGTACTGTCCAGAGTATCAAGTAAGAGAAAATCCATTTAAACGCAAAAGCAGCCGCGCAGAGCTCCAGTGGTTTAACCTGGAATGAACCAACTCCTGCAAATTACAGCTCCACAACCTGTGTATGCAACACACTTGTCAACACGAAACCTCAGTTTCAGCAAAAATAGAGACTCAGCCTTCTCAAAACCTAAACATCTTTAACCCAGACTGAGTTATTTATGTGCGAGTGGAACAACAGAGTGAAGCCTGGTTTGTCTGGAGCGCTTTCCCTTTGGTGGGGTTTGCCCTAACTGGAACCAGTTTAGAGATGGGTGACTGACCTTGGGCCCTGTACTCCTCACTTACTGGTCTGGAGCCTGCTGCTGCTGTGTTTACTTTGGTGCTTCTTTTAGAGGGGACATATTTAGAGATGGAGCAGACCTGTTATTTCATTGGCAGAGGTCGACATCGGGCTTGTGGCTGTCTGATGCAATAGCTGCACAGTGTGTGCGAATATTATATTTGTGTGTGTGTGTGTGTGTGTGTGTGTGTGTCCTCCCACAGAGGCTAAACCAGGTCAAATCTGGAGTGTGGATTGTGGTGAGTGTGACACACACATTGCGTTTGGAGTAACACGTTGTTGTGTTTGGAGCAGCACAGCCATCAACTGGAAGTGTAGCCACTGTGGTCCTCCACAGTGAGTAACAGGAGACTCTGTCAGCAAAGTGAGCTGCTTTTCACTCCATCTCTTGGGGGACGAACGTCAACTGCCTCGGCTTGTATATCGCCATCTGTGTACGTCCCCAGGTCGTCATGACGATCAATAAGGAGACCAAGACAATGATGTTGAATGTAAGCGGGGAATGACACGCTGCCTTGTTCTCAGTGCATGTAATTGCCTGACAACATCTGTGCGACTTGTGTTGGGGAAACTAAGGTAGTGAAATTAGCTATTGATTCATGAGTTAGGCATCTCGCTCCAGCAGGTTCAAAGCCAGTAGTAGATGCTCAGCTTGTTCAGCGATGCACAAGTTTGATGGTCTGGTGACACGGTGAAATGAGGAAGTTTAACCCCTGGGTTGAAAAGGTCTGCAGCAACGGTTATGTTTACATTTAGTGCTTCTAAAAATATATACAGCAGGCATCCCTGTGGACGAGTGGTCTCAGGCATGTTACAGATAGTATACTGTACGTGCCTGAGATCACTCGTCCACAGGGATGCCAAAGAGGGATCAAAGACTGCAGGAGAAAAGCCTTTGGTAGGTGCAATCTTATACGACCCACCCCAGCCCCCACACCCACATGCTCTGCCTGTGTCTAGTGTCAACAATTAAATAATGGTAAGGCCAAAATCAAGACAACGGCAACATCACTGCCATTTGGATCCAACCCCCTGGTGTGGCTTTGCAAGAGTTTGTTTTGAAGAGGAAGAAAACACGGGTGATAAGAGCCATTAAAAACAGATGATTCAAGGCAAAAAAAAAAAAATTCAATCCATGAGGGGTAAAAGGGGAAATTACGTTTCATGTTTTTGTGCAGCAAAATAAATCATTTCCTATGGTTTCAAACCAGTTTGGGTCGGTTTTTTTTAAATGTTTAATATTGTATAGTCTCTGAGCAACAGGGTTAAAGATGCCAAGTTGTTACAAAGAGTATTTGTTAGCTTAGTGCTATAAACCAGTCTCAACAACAGCACAGACTATAATGTCCTGAAGTGCATCAGTTTAAAAAAAAAAAGGAGTCATTACTACTTACTGTGTAAAGCTCATTTAGGACCTTCATTAAGTCTTCTTGGAGTTGAAAGGCTATTTCCTTGCTCTGAAAAAGAAATACAGAAGGAAAGACATTGAGACCAATAAAATCAATCATAAATTTGATGCAAATATGGATAAAGATTTTTTCCTCAAGCAAAAATTATACTTAATGCGCCTGTCAAACCAAACACACCATTTTGTCGGTGCTGTCTGCCATGTTTAAGCTCCATCATAAACATTGCAGGGACCACTTTTATCAAATGCACACTGTTTACTGTGTATAAGGTTTCATATGAATGTAGACAGCGAGCAGATGTTGGACAATGAGCTCGGCCTGGTTTGACCGGTACAAGCACAAAACAGAGTTTGCATTTATCATCCTGGGTCAAACACAGGGGTTTCTGTGGAGCGGTATCAGCGTCACGACGGCTTTTCCACACAAATCGTCGAACGCGGCTCAAGTTTCACCGTCCACATGCTTAACACATTATCTGGGCTTCCATGGCTGAATTGTGAAAGATTTTTCCCAAATATGTTAACTCAATCAGCCGTGCCACAAGGCTGACTCAGTAACACAATCACACACACGCCCACATTAATGCATCTCACGGTTGTGGGATACAGTTTAACACTGATGCTGTGATGGATTTAGTCTGGCTTTCACTATTAATTTAACTGTGAAGCTCCCATATTTCCTTCACACTGACTCATATAGTGTATTTTTTACAAGATTATGAGTCAGGACAATGAATTTTTGCTCTCTCTTCTGCAGTCGATACCACGCACTGCAACCTGGATGATGTTACGGTGTTGGCCTGTACTCCAGGTCTTTCTCTAACCCAATTATCCTCAGACAAATCTCATTCTGGGAGCCGCTCGCAGCAAAAGGCTGTGAGAGGGCATCAAACCACCGAGTGCAGTAAGATGGAGTGGTGGTTTACTTCTGATCAAGAAGTGGAGTGCACTGTGGATTTTTTTAAAGGGCCCTCAAAGTCAAAATAAACTAAAGTTAGATCTACAAGTGCAATCTGTCTTTACTACCCTGTGGTGGTTTGTCTTCTGGAGCAGCACAATGCAAGCAGGTTCTTTCATACACGGGTTCTTTTTGTATCTGTATTATTCAATATTCACATGTGTGAGCAGGAAGGTGACATGTTACATGCACTTGTCACTGGTTTCAAGCTTTTCACCCTGATGGGGGTGATCAAGCACCAAACAATGTAGTCATATGGCAACAAAGGTAAGAAGAAGACTGCAAGCTGCAAAAATAAAAAATGAAAAATGAAATGACGAAAATGCATTTGTCCCACCTCCAAAACACATACACTGAATTTAGAAAAACACTGATTATAAATTATAATTTGTTCGTGCATGACATTACTACATTTTAGATATAATAAAGAGCTAAAAGGATGATATCTGGAGAAAAAATATACAGGAAAGTCTGTTGAAAAAGCAGATTTTCAGACCATGGATTACTGAAGAGTGTTAGATTCATAAAATATGCACAAGATTTATGATGTTTCCTGGATCAAAATCAATCTCTTTCTTGTTAGGATCCAGTGCAAACACAGAGCTGAAGTAAACCAAATACCACTCAAGCTGAAAAATCACCAACTGTAAAATGTTTCTTACATCGTCTCCTTTTGTTGTACATAATCTGTTCTCGAGAAAATACATCAACACGAAACCATTAAACAATGTACGGGATTTCCTGACTTGACGTTAGATAGATGAGTCACACAGACTCTTGTTGCCTTACACGCGCGAGGCCTCATGTAGGTGTTGGCAACAGGTAATGAGCTCTATTGTGGTCACACACACACACACACATCTCACTGATCCAGGTGAGTTCACAAGTATGTTCACCAAAATCACACCAATTTTCAGCTCTAGGGGAACTCTGCCCAACTGTGAAAAGTGCAACAGACCAGGACAGAAGCAACGCTGTGAAAATCTGAGCGTAAAAAAACACACTCTCACCGCAGTTTTCACTCGCAGGTAAATCTGCACGATGTCCGAGCATGTGCGGCAGATACAGTAGCAAAGAGGATTAGACTCTCAGTCACTGGATGCCAGGCTGGTGCTGAAATTAGAGTATCCTGCTGGGTGCCCGGGCCGATCAGCAAGCATCTTTATAACAACCACCTGGTCAGTAAGTTCCCTGGTCTGAGGCTCTTACCTAATCAGAGCACAAAGAGTCTATAAGCCTGGATAACCAGAGTTTCAGAAGCCACAAACTTGGCAAGTGGCGACCTCGGGCATGTTTAAGAATGGAGGACGGTGGAGACGCAGGCCTCCTCCTGTGGGAAAACCCATTAGCAACTGTCAGTCCAGAGGACAGAACCTCTGACTGTCTGTCAGGTCTAACACTTGTCAGCTCTTCCCCATTGAGAAGGCTGGGAAGAGGTCCAGAGCTCAATGAAAAGCCTTCTAAGGGATCACATGAGCAGCCCAAGTGTGTGTGTGTGTGTGTGTAAGAGGTAAAGACAGAGATGAAAGTAAATAGTCATTACATTCAAGACATGCTTAAAGTGCTTTGACCAGAGCAGCTACACCTAACATAATGGCTTTAAAAGAACGCTGAAATCATCTCGCTTTTCAAACTGGCACTAAATGTGACACGCATACACCTCAAATTACCAGCGATAACGGTTGTTTACCAAAAATGCTGTGTTGTGTAACTGATGTCGGTGATTTAATTTGCACACACAGCACAGCATACCCCCTTTCATTTTAAAAGGAATCCAAGTTGGGGGGTTTCCAATTTTGGTCTAATTCATTAAAAGGATCCTACAAATGGGTTTCCCCTTTTAAGCTCATAACCATCTGTATTCCAACCACATTAGAAAGATGAAACAATCCTGGAGAGGAGAAACCAAGTCTGGCTGGTTTGGGGAGCGGTGGGTTTCATATTGCCACTGACATTAATCATAGTAGAGAAATGGCAGTTGTGCACCCCTGGGGTCTGTGTGTGTGGTGCTCAGTGTTTATCTGAGCGTCTTTCTCACTGTAATACATATCGGATATAAAAAATAACCTTTGACCAAATTACATGGATACGCAACCCTCTATTTAAATGTCAAAAGAATAGTTTAACATTTTAGGAACTAGAATTTAATTGATGAGAGGATTGATATGAAAGTACAGAGCTGGAGTCAGGACATATAGAAAGGAAAACAGGGTGTCAAAAAAAAACAACTTTCAGAGCCTGACTGACATTTTTACCTTTATTTGTATGTATAAGTTAAACAAAAAAAGATGGAGGTGTTGGAGAGACGTTCAGTTTTTACAGGGCTAGCCCTCCCTTCCTTTCCAATAAACTAGGCTACACACATCCTGACTTCAACTCAGTGCTTAACCCTGATACTGATACCCTGAGACTGATACTGACGAACTCATCTCCCTTTCATAAATAAGGTGACAAATGTATTTTCAAAATGTTGAATTACTCCTTTAAGATCCACTGTATCACCGTCTCTACACCTCTTTGTCGCAGCAGACACCGTGAAGCGTCACAGTAGTAAAAGGCAAGCGCAGATGTTATTAATAACACTAACAGCAGCTCTGTTCTGTTCATCTGTCCCGGTGAGACACGACACTGTGACGGCGTGACAGCGAGCCAGAGTGGACGCCGCCCGCAGCCTGAAAGTGACGCAGCCACGCAGAATTGAGCGAACATTCGTTTTATTATTTACACATGTGCTTTTCCTACTGTGACATGTCAAAGTGTCCTCTGTGAAAAGGGCCCATTGTGAAACGAACTCCCATCCCAGCTCATGCTCGCGCCTGTGGAAAAGTTCGGAGCTGAACGAAGCTTTGGGAAATCCACCTGGTAGCTGCAGCCACAGAACGTGACTTCCATAAATAAAACACGGCGGAGTAAAACAAAGAGCTGGTTGTATGAATAATGAAACATGATAAGATCTATCCAAGCATAAGTGAAGAGAGAGAGGTCCACTACTTGATTCAAAGAAAGAAAGAAAGAAAGAAAGAAAGAAAGAAAGAAAGGAGGAGGAAACTGTTGTTGAAGTCTCTTTAAAAAAAAAGGGACCACAATGCAACACTGAATAAATAAATGCACATGTCAAACAGCAAACAGGTCAACTGGAGGATGTTGACGAAGGCACCGGGGCTACTCTGGGGTCCTCCTCTGCTGTCCCGCCTCACAGTACGAGACCAGAACATACAAGGAAATAAAAACACAGGTCTTTGATGTGCTGGAAGGATGACAACGGTACAGCTGTCTCCTCCGAGCTGCGAGGGGAGCCCACGTAACATAGAGGGGGACTTCTCTGTTGTTTGTGCCTCGTTACTGAAGCTCTGCTGAGATCAAAGGCTCGGAGAGGCTTTAATTAGAGGGCGAGCGGTGTCTCAGGTCTCCTATGAACCAGGACCTCCCACCAAGCTGCCATTTGTCTGCGCAGTGTCACCTGGATCCACTGAGAAACTGCATTGCAAACTTTTAAAAGAGGGGCGACTATTACACAGTGTGGTTTGGGTTATGACAGATTCCACAATAATAATGATGCAGGTGGAGGATTATAGGAGTACTGTGGCTGTAGAGAGTTACGCTGTACATGTAAATCTGCATTAGATGTGGTTTCATTACAGTCATTGTCTAATGTGTCGAGTCAGCAACACAAGTAACATCTGAAAAATGAATCTGTTTCACATTTGGCCTCATTAGAACCAAGGCACTATCAAAAGGAAGTGGCTGCTGCAGCTTCCTGTTTGTGTATTTGGGGATTTGTGTGAGTATTTAAACACCACACCCCGCTGCCTGCCCCCCCCGTCATACAATCAGATGAAACCACCACTATCGAAAGATGTTTCTTTTAAAACAAATATGAATCGGGGTAAGGAGGCAAGAAGGAGAAGAGAAGCAGTTAAAGAGAAGAGAAAAAGTCTTACTGGCTAAACTGACACAAAGGCACTCCTCTGAAGAAAAGCCACTTTGTAATTTAGGCCTGTGGTGAGTTCATGTGACTCCTGCAGCATAGGAGCTCATAATCTGTTAGGGAGTAGTCGTCTTTGCGGTGGAAAAGGCAAGCAGGGGCCGGGCTTCGGTCATGAAGCCACAGTTCAGATGGGAGAGCTGAGGCATACTGATCAGAAACTGTGGTGACCGAAGGTTCCCCGATTCACAAAACTAAAACCACAGGAGCCGAGCACGGCTTCAAGCCATCAAACGGAAAGCTGAATATATACTGTATGTATCCTGCACATCATGCAACTAAATATACTTCGTTGCCAAATGAATGGGTTAATTGAAAGTGAAAGACCGTTTATATAACATGAGGCGAGTGGAGACACTGCTGCCCGACGCGACCGCTATGAAAAATCTGGACTGCGTTAGTGGTGAGTTTCAACTTCTGTTTTATTGATCAAAGAAGGACACATCCGACCTCCTCTAGTAGAGGTCAAACACCAGTACTGTACAAAACAACTGAGGCAAGAGTGAGCGAGGTTGGAGTAGTGGTGGGAAAAAAAACAACTTGAGGAATGAGAACAAAAGTCATCTGTGTTGGCAACTTGGGATTAAAGTGAGTTTGTGTGAGGCTTATTACGCATCTGAGCAAAGTGTGCTGCAAATCATATACAGAGTTACACATAGCAATGTTTAATGAAGCCCACAGCGTCTTCCTTCCTGCACCCTGTATGTTAATATCCAACATTTCCCATGGCTTCCTGTGCAAATATGCTGTCGTCAGCTATTCTAATTAAATGTCTGATTTCTTTCCAGTATGTTCAGTTCCTTTTGGATTCTCTTCTCAACCTTAAATCGCCTATATAAGCCTTTTTTTCCTCTCTCCAACCACAAAGCACCTCTATTATTGACTATATTGGAAAATGACTCAAGGAGCTGCTGAGCAATTTAGTGAGATTATCAGTTGTATTGTGTGTCTGTGGTCACAGCAGCAGAAACCATATTCAGGTTAAGTGTGGTCGTGTGGCCGACGTGCTCCCCGCCCGCCCCCCTCACCTTCTTGAGTAGCCGCGTGGAGTCCTCGCTGATCTGCATGAACCTCATGATGACGTTGTTGAGGTAGATGTCACTCAGTGTGGCGTGGTCCTTACTCTCCCTCCTCACCTGGTTCAGCAGCAGATACCAGCAGTTGACAGGAGACAGCAGGTTCTGGTCTTTCCTAAAACAACCAGGGAGAACAGTCGGTTGTCACATCAGTCAAAGATGGAAAATTAACATTTTTGGTGTTTCAGTTTCGACATGTGACTCAATATTTAGACACAGGAATCATCGGTGAGTATAAGAGAAGCAGTGATGTAGGATTTAATGACTTTAAAGGGGAACAATGTAAGTCCGCTTTTGCACTGTTTTGCTAATCCTCCTCCTGGCCATGTGCATTTTTTTTATAAGGAAGCTGGCGAAAAATCAATCAATGGAGCGGTACATAACTTTATGTATCATATACGATGTTATGACGTGTATTATATAGTCTTATCTGTCATAAACAAGAGATTACGTGTTACGAGGCGCGTTTGTGCCACTGGGACACGAGGGCAGTGGCGCTGATCTTGCAAAGTTGTTTTTCAGCCAGGAGACGCTAAGTAGAAGGCAGAGAGCCTCCAGCAAGTTACAAGTTATTTATTAAACCATTACAATTACTCCTAAGCTGTTTAATTAAGACAAAAATGTAGCATAGTTAAGCTAAAAATCCCACATAGTTCCTCTTTAAATCCCCTAAAAACGTTATAGTTGTGTTCTTCACAGTTCTGCAGCACCAGAGATGAGCTAGTAGACAAACACCTGTGTGCTTCCATGGTTATCTTCACAGCGTATAAACACTTTGCTTTGTTTATATTCGTGACAAGGTCTCAGCCCTAATTCCTTTAGACAATATTTGTCATTTTCACAAGGATATCGTGACACTTCCTCGACATGCAGGATGTCTACAAACGCTTCCAGTGCAGGGCCCTGTTACTAAAATTGAAGAGGGATGCGTCACAGGCTTCCCTTGGTGTTACATGTCCCATATACAGCTGGTTCTAGGTCTAAAACACTCCCCATACATTACGTGTACTACACAATTAAGTTGGAAATACTTTGTATCGCTGACATTTCTGGGGCATTGCTCTCACAGCGCTCTGAGCCAAGCTGACTTCCTATAACCAAGAAACAGCCACGGGCTTTAAATACACTTAGTGGAATGAAGCTAGATGTATTTTAAGTTAAACCGAAAATTATGTATGAACTGTGACAGCAGAAGACAGACAAGGAAAGGGAAGAGATGTTAAGAGTGAACGAGAAAGATAGAGATCTGAGTGCAACAGAGCTTAAGTAAGAAAAAAGAAAAAAAGAGAGAAGCCTGAGAGCTGTTTCCTGTGCTGTGTGCCGGCTGCTTCCAAGCTAACTGTAGGACATTGTCCAGGCCAGAGCAGGCTGGGGCCCTGTATTAACACTGGCCTGCAGGCTGACTTCCTCTGGGTTAATCTATGACATTCCTCCTGCTTGCTAAAAAGCAGCACACAATGTCAGCGTGTGTCTGTGTGTGAGTGTGTCTGCACATGAGCTTGTGTTTGGGAGCGATTTTAAGGTTGGGTCTGGGGTCAAGTCTTGCAGGAACCATATGGAAACTAGCCTCTGCTCTCCTGTCACAAAGTGAGTTTGCATACACAGGCAGCACTTGTCAACACAACAGGTGAAACCCTGCGCTCTGCGAGTGACCCAGCCCTGAACTAACCCTCAACACTGGCACCACATCTGCCGCCGAGAGCACAAACGAAGCATTTCTCCGAGTGAATAACTGATACAAATATTCAAACCAGACGCAATGTTCCCCGAGGCTCTGCAAAAACAGGAAGCAAACTACATTTGATAAAGCCAGGGCCAAGCACACTGACATGGAAAACATCCGAGAGTCATTTTTCAAAGACATGAGGCGGACGGTGAATGAAAAAAACTGATTTAGCTAAAAGCTGAGTGATGTACTGCTGCTACATGCCTGGCCTGCAGGACACGTGCGAGGGAAGCAAAAGCGAGAAGAAGTAGAAAATAAGTGAAGCGGCCTCAGAGCTGCAGCAGCAGGACTGCTGGACAGCATCACACACACGCTCTGTCAAAGAGCAATTACCATAAATCCTTTCTGCATTATGCATCAGCAATACTTTCATTCTATGGCGCCGGATCTATGTGAAGAGAACATGTGTGTGTGCCATGTGTGTTTATTTATTCATGCTCACTTCTTGCATGTGCAGTTGCATAAAGTCCAGGTGGCAGCTGACGTGGAGCTGGACAGAGCACAGCGATGAGTCTCTGCAGAAGTTTGGTGAAAATCTAATTTAATTCCCTTGGAAATGCAAAACCGATGAAGTGGCAGCAGCAAATTACCAGGATCAGTGAGAGAGGTTTCAGTCAGGACTTGAATTATCTGACCCTCCTCGCTGTATTTACAACACAGAGCTGGATTCACTATGAAAGGTTTTGACCTAATTCCACATCAGAACTAAACTGATAAACTGATAAACACCTATAAAAGCTCTGGATGTCACACAATAAACAAAGGCAGCATCACTCTTTCACGTGAAATCTATGAATGACCCAGAATTCATATTTTAGACGGTCAGAGGATAAAAGTTAAACTGATTTAAGAGTAAAAAATTATAAAACTTGTGTCTGGAGAAACTGTGGGTGAGATCACAGATGGGCCTAAGAGGTCCCACGGGCACATCAATAGTTCCTTAAGCACCTTCTGTGTTTGTGAATGGGCTGACCTACTAAATCAAAGTGGAAACCCGTGGTGAAAACAGCAGGGAATGAGAAGGAAGGGGGGGACTGACACAGGCCGTGACGACAAAACGACCTCTGGGAGTTGCTTACCCCACATAATGGCAGGAAAATCTCTCAATGTCATCATTTCCCCCCGCAGCCTGGGCAGGAACTGGGTCAGACAGACTCACAGACAGATAGATGGGCCCCCAAGGGGCTCAAACTCAGGTAGGAAGGGGCGAGGCTAATGTCCACAAGAGGCAGAGAGGGGGAATGAATGAAAACAGACAACTCATTAGCGACTTACTGCTTCGTGTCAATGTGTGCATGTGTGGTTATTCTGTCCATTCATGCGTTTCTGAATGCAGAAGTCGGCGGCTCATTGTCAACAAACTTGCACTCTCATACGGTGGCAGGATGTTGACAATGAAGGATAATTACCTCTTGAGTATGCAGGGTATTGAAACAGGAGCCGTTATCAGCAGCAGAGGCAAAATGGCAAAGTCCTCCAGAGCCTTTGCTGATAACGTCTTTCATTAATGAACTGTGCTGGCTGCCTGTGTAGCACACAGTTACAGTTACAGTGACTGATGTTTACCTGTAATGTCACCACAAGTCCTAACACAACCAGTCCTATGACATAAAGTCACAAGTTTTACATTTAAAAGCATGCAACAGAGTGCCAACGCCCGCTAATACTTAAATTCAAGTCGATACACAAATGCTTTCAATCATTTCCTCCCTTTTACCATTCAAACTCAATTGCACTGCTGACAGTAATGTCTGGCACTATGTAGCGTGTGCAGGTGCAGCGTGTCCTACACCTCTTTATCCTCCCAGACAGAGAGAGGAAGTCCTTTCACCAGAAACTTAATTCTGGATAAAAGCAGCCTATTTAAGATTTAAGATGATCCCAGCTGAGGCTTTGGCAACAATAAATAATTCAATAATTCCTCCGCTCACCGTCTCCATGTCCCTCCTTGAACAAACTTTGCATAATACAGTATATGGCGGCGTGCGTGTGCATGTGTGTGTGTTTAAGAAAAAGAAGGAGAGACAGAGGAAGAACGTTTGCCCATATTTGTTCATTTGTGTGTGTGTGTGTGTGTGTGTGTGTTCTGCAAACAGCCTCTGAAAATCAAATGGACAAGGACTGAATGGCCCTCCCACAGACTGCCACTGTGGGCAGGACACTGATGTTTTGTTTTCTCACAGGAAGAGACAGAGAAGATACTAAAGACAGGAAACAAAGTTCACAGAGACATGCAGCTTTAACCAGGACCTCACATTGAGCAGCGTGTCTTCTGTAGAATTACATAACCTGACTTTATTATAACTTTACAGTGTTTTGCATCTACCTCTGGAGGTAAATAATGCAGGGGGGAAATGTTTCATCAGAAACATGCAAACAGCTGTGACCTCTGAAAGTGGAAAAGACATTTCTGTGTGATGCTTAACTCTCACGTCACAATGATCTTTTTTGCAGGAGCCCAAATGAGTGTTTTTATAATCCTGATCTGAAAAATGTTATACACCTCAGTTGGAAAATATTTTAAAAAGTGGCAAAATGTGGTATGAAAGAGAAGTGTTGTTGGCTGAATCCTAATGTGAATGTGTGTTTAAAAATATCCATTCACTGTCAACCATCTTCCACTGCTGTCGTGCACCGGCTTTGTCAGATTCAGACAGAGAGGAGCAGCAGCAGCAACACAGGGCACTTCCCCTCCAGCAAGATGGATTCCTCTCCAGCAGTGAGCTGGCGCAGCATTCCCACAGGTGGCACAGAGTCTGTGCTTTCTGACAAACACAAACTTCATTTCACTCCTGAAGAGGATGATGGACTCAGCTCCAACTGTGTCACAGCTTTATCCCAAGCCTGAAGCCTGAGAGAGAGGCAGTTTTAGACCTGTATATGTGTGATAAGAATAAGATACTGGTAATGCCACAAGCAGAGACCTGAGTTTCATCACTAGCAATAATACCTCCAAGCTGGTGATACATAGGAATCCATGGAAAAAAAGTAAAGAAAGAAAGTACATTTACTCAAGCACTGAACTTACTGAACTGACATTTTCATGCTACTATATGATTTCATGTAGGGATGTCACAATTACTTGTTTTCACAATTGCGGTATTTAACGCCACAATTAATTGTCCTGTGTCGGCAGATGTGGCGCCAAAGTAAAGGTAAATGCTCAGATACTGATCCATTTACCTAACGTAGCATTGAATTGGTAGGAATTTAAATGCTAGAGTGTCATTTGTAATTTAAAAAATTAAACATTTGGTATAGATGACAATTAATGACTTGAATAACACTTCCCCTGGTGGATTAATAATTGGTCGTATTTTAATAGATATATGAAATATTTTTATAATTAGTAATGTATATTTTAACTATATTTGATTTTTACACATTAATAGTGTTGTGAAATTAATTAATGCATAATAATTGTGATAATTGTAATACTGTGATTATTTCTCTGACAATAATCGTACCAAAAAAAACCTATTATCGTGACATCACTAGTTTCATGACATCACAGGCACCAGATCAGTACTATGACTAAAATACTATTTTTGATACCAGTATAAGTGTACTAGTATATGTACTGTTTTCTTACCTGAACTTGGGCATTTTTATTTATAAGGTAAATAAAAAGTAAATTAAAGACCTGAATACTTCACTGACTGTAAAAGCAATATTTGCAGTTTGGTGGGATGCCAGTGTGGGATCATTCATGCCTTTGTAGTTTTAATAGCAACATGATCTGATGGAGAAGAGTTGGACTACAGAGGGAACGCATCAGCCTGCACCTGTGTTTCACTCTGTTGGGTAAAGATTCTTCACGGCAGCTGACACGCATACTTTGTATGTATTGCGAGACGGCATGTAGCCGTCTATAGGAAAACTGGAAACACTCCAAACTACATCTTGTCCATCAGTAACTGATGACAACCTCAACAGTGTCCCCTCTTTTGATCCCAGCCTGTCCCGACTAATTACCCCCCAAAAAATGCAATTCATTTATGCTACGACAGCATTGTGCTGCTCCACTCGACTGACCTGCTCCGGGAAAAACTGGCTCAAGGCTAGAGACGCAGCAAACGCACTTTTTCACACCACGCTCGAGCCTGTCCAATGAAAACAACCCAGAGAATATGGCGAGCACAGAAGCTCCACTGTACGTCTGTTGTTTATGTGCACACAAAAATATCGGCCACACAGTTTAAAACCCACAGGAGGGATTTAACGTTATTCAGACGTCTTGTATTTGCTTAAGAAATATGCTCCTAGGCACTTGCCAAATGTTTATCCTCTGAATGAAGTGACCAGACTGTACATCACGCGATGAAAACCACAGAGCGCCATACCAGAGTCCCCTCACCAGTCACACACACACACATGGGCACACACAGCTGCTAGACCCATTGCAGCTTCAGACAGAAAGCAGGGGCTATTTGCAGACGGCGAGGACAAACATAGGTTTTATTTTTGTTCCCACCGCAAGTTCAAACAATATGCAAATGTCTGCTTTTTCCATGAGCAGACTCCTACAGCATAATAAGGCCAAAATCTACGGCACATTTAACTGTGTCAAGATCTTGAAAAAGGCTCCAAGTCAAACTGCTTCATGCCTTTGTGCAAGTTTCATTGGACTGCATACCACACAGCGTATATCATAAAAAAAAAGTTATCGCTCAAGTCTCCCCAGCAAAACTCCTTGGCGCTGTATACCGCTGTACAATACAGTGCTCTACTGTGGCTCATAATGAGCTCAGAATCAAAGAGCGCCTCAGCTATCTTTGTGTGAGGTAAAAGGGCTCAAATCCATAGACGTGGAAGTATTAGTATAAGTATTGTCATAAATTTGAAACAAAGGCACATTATAGAGAGCTAGTATCGTAGTTAATCATAGTTAATGAGAGATACATAAGGCAAGGACTAGGAGAAAGGGTAGTCGGAAGTTCAGAGGACCTAATATTTACAGTTAAGATTTAAGAATAATTGACAATAAACTTGATAGAAACGTATCTGTCTTTCTTTGACTGATCTTGAATATGAAACAATAACCCATCAGTACAAAAGTCCTATTACAACTTCGATATTGGCTGCCACAATCAATTATCATTTTTTGAGAAATCATTTCAGCCAGCATTAATCACTCCAACTGTCAAGACTATTCTCAGGA
The DNA here is from genome assembly GCA_030347415.2 of Decapterus maruadsi. Lineage (NCBI taxonomy): Eukaryota > Metazoa > Chordata > Actinopteri > Carangiformes > Carangidae > Decapterus > Decapterus maruadsi. The sequence continues at coordinate 19,855,984 of CM064893.1, read as the reverse complement.
TCATAAATCAACCCATGAAAAACCTGGGCACAGACAAACACTGAGACAGGGCGACTCCTCACTTGTACTGCTGGTGGTCCTTGGTGCTGCGAGTCTTCGCCATGAAGCGCTCGGCCAGCTTCTCCAGGTTCCTGGAGTACTCCATCTCGATCTCAGCCTTCTTCCTGAAGAAGTCCTGGAGGTCCTGCAGCAGCTGGACCCTCATCTCCGTCTGCTGGTCCAGACATTTCTGCTGCTCCACTAACTGGGCCCGGATCTCTGCGGGAGGGCAAACACAGAGACAAAACAGATGAGGATGAGGATAAAGCCAGAGGTTTATAGGTGAAAATTAGGTTTATACGTTGTGTCATGTGGAAAAATTTACCATGTTTGAAATATAGATTCTCTAACTTTACAGATACATTGTGTCAAGAAAGCAGCTTTAACAGAACAAACAAAAACCCTAACCCGACATAAGTCAAGTTTGATCATCATACTACAGTATAATTTGTCCAACACAGAGACATTACCCTCGTTATATTCATCAACATTCCTCGTCTATCACTCAGAATAAATTGATAAATCACATAAATAGGGTTAAGAATTTGCAAGGCGAGCAGTTGCAGTGAAGCACACACGTACAAATTGGTACAACAGAACGGTCAAATGCTGCTTATTATCCCCTAGTTGTGGCTCCTCTGGGTGCTGGTGGAGATGTGAGGTTGGCAACATTGGTCTCAGGTGTTTCATTAAGGCTGAAAATAACTCCAAGATGGATGGAACCTGATTCCCATCAAATCCAGAGTTACAGCACAGAGCAAAAGGGCACACACTTGCACACACACACACACACACACAGCCTCATCAGCGCCTGTGACCGAAAACCAGAGTCACTTCAGGAAGCAGAGCAACGATGGAGGGCCTCGTTTAAAGAAGTTGTGTGTGTGTGTGCAGGTAAATTACCCTTTGAGGTATTCCCCCCTCATTTACATTTATACACTTACAAACACACACACACGTAGGCGCACACTGGCACACAGAAATTGTTTCCTCAGTGTGTCCTGTCTGGCTAGGGCTGTGTATAATGGATTTCTCCTAATGGGCGGCAGCCAGGGCCAGACATCTTCAGCAGAGGAAACAGATTAATGAGGTGATTTAGAGCCACACGGACACCAATAGAGAGAGGCACAGAGTGATCCCTCATATTAAAGGCAGAAAACACTAAAAGCTGCTACATGCCCTCGCAAATTTTGGGTCTCATTGTAAAGGTAACGTCTTGTAAAAGTCTCACTGCCTGTGTCTTGGCTCGCCGACAACATACTGAAAATAACACTCAGCTAAACAGGACAAAGATGCTTTGCTTTTGCAGCAAAGTTTAACAGGCATCACATTTCCTCCGCTGATAGCTGAGGAGTTAATGATGAAACAATCTATAAAGATCAAGTACTGAACAGTCAGCGTGGCTGTCCTTCCTGATTAAAACTGCTCTGAAATATATGCAACAGATAAGATGAAGACTAGTCTATATATATATATCATTCACCCTAATTTTTTAAATTGCATTATATAACTCATTTAATATATAGACGACAGGGACAGGGTTTTGCCATCATAGTACAGGTTCATTGAGGGACCACGAGAGGTTCAGCATCCCTCACACGACATAATGTTCAACTAGCATATGAATTATTCTCTGACATGAGGCAGCGTGGGTTGAAGACATCTCTCGGCTCCCTGCTATTAAACCCATTTATGTAAGAGGAAAAAGTAGATTTTGCACTCTGTGACACAGAGATCCTGTATACTGTAGACCTAATTAATAATAAATCAGTTTCAGTCTGATCCCAGCTGCCCCATCAGCTACCATGATCTTGCTTATGAAACATGCAGCACTCTTACGTCTCTTCGACTGGAAGGATTTCAAAGTAGGTGTTTTTTTTTGTTTACTTGTGGTGACCACTGCATTGCATTACACAACTCGAAGTATTTATTTGCTAGTTAAACATGGCTCTCCTAGCCATTTATATGTTTTTTAAGTTAAATCCAGCACAAGAACAAGTGCCTTGAATGTAAATTAAACATATAGAAATGTGTGAAAGGGTTTCTATGACACCTTTATTCAATTTAAGTATTCAAATGTTCACCAAATAAGAAAATACCATTATCATCTGCAATTCAAGTTTGATGCAAACTCTTATAATTTTTGTTTTCTTCACTTGTCCGCTGTATTTGCTACTTAAAGCTGGTTAAATGTAGGTCATCGGTGAGGAGCAGCCACAATTAGAGTCACAGTTTAAAGATTGTGCTGTCGAGTGTCAGTCACTGACAGGAGGGTCCAGCCTGAGATTACGAAATGTGCTCATTGGGCAGTCTCTGAAATTTACTTCAAATCATGGGCATGGCAACATCAAAAATTTTAATTTGTTTGTAGTTGCCCTAATAATTGTTTGAGTCTGTGTTGTGGCATTAGCACTCACTCTGAGTCTGACCACCCTAAACTAAAATCTATATTTATCACCATGAGAATCTCTCACAACCAACCTGTTGCTAAATGAGCAATGTGGAGGTGTAGTGGACTGAAATAAAGATTATTTTAGAGTAGAGTAGTAGAGTAGAGAGTATTTGACAAGACAATTAGATAGCATCAAATGCCTTTGCAAAAAAAAGAAAGCCAAAAGATCCCTGAGAGCCTTTGAGGGAGAGCATTAATAGTTGGGCCCGTCGAGCTGCTTTAATGGCCGATCAACTGCTGACTCAATTAGAAAGCTTCCAGTCTAAGAGAAGCCAGGGCTACGATTGTGTGTATGAGTGCGTATGAGCAGGGACACGTATTCTTAATGAAGTAATCAAATTACCAGAAGGCTCGGCTCCATCCATCAGCATTAAATCGCCCCACAATCTTGATAAATTAGTGATTTACATCAGGTCTGGTGAAAGCTGTTGATTTTTTTTTTTTAACTTTCAAGTAGCAGCTCCGTATTTCTGGCACTATAAACTACTTATGAGACGGATGGGACACAAGGGAGATGTTTGCTCAATACTAAATCTGAATGAAAGCTTATCACAGCAGTTTAACTCTCCACCACAGAGGCCCACGGATATCATCATCAGTGTGGACAATGGGATTTCAACAACAGAGCAGAACCTTGACTGCAGAGAAGAACTCAAAACTTCAACCTTGAGAACGGCAGGCCCCAGACAAACTGGGAGACCTCAGACCACCAATGAGCCTCAAGACGGAGGTGGGTTAAATTTCAACTGTATTTAAGTCCGCTCGGCCTTTTTGATGCGTGAGTTTAAAAAAAAAAACTTGCAATTGTTTCCATCTCTGGAGGATCTGGGGATTAAAACAAAGCTTCCATGGCACTGACACAAAGACGCGTACTGGATCATTTAACACAATTACGTTCATGACTGCACACGGAAACTCATTAAATCATTCACTTTCATAGTCAAACACCGGCCGTTGAAGCTGCAGCTCCACGTTGAAGTATGAAGGAATTAATGCTGGAGGGAAACCACCTGTCAGAGGAAATTACAGGTCTGGCACTTTCCAAAAACTTTTGTTTTGGTTCAGAAATAATTGGGCAGTGAAACAAAATCAAACTAGGGTCATGACAACAGCAAGGCAGATCTTTATTTTCTTATTTTGACCTTCCCTTCCCTGATGTTTTCAACTGAAGAGGAACACTTTTCATAACTGTAATCCACATCCACCTGCATGTTAAACAACACCTGTACATGTTCACTTGGGTGTATCCTGGAGAGGCACGCATTAGACCTAATGAGTGGTGGTGATGGCGACAATACACGGTTCACCCACCAAAAGTGAGCTATGGAAAATACATTTTTGCCATTTATTGGACAGTCAGGTGTCCTTACTCACATATAAACATAAATATTCACATGCGGCTTCTGATTATGATCTGACAATAACATAAAAGAACGAGAGGAAGTTACTTCATCCCAAAGGCAAATACTTGAAATGAATAACTAAATTACTTCAGTGTTTGAGGACAGCTAAACAGCTCCCTTTGATCATACTGATGCTTGATCTAAATCCCCCGCTGCAGGCAACATCAGCTGTCTGACTGGTTTCTTAAAACTAACACGGCCAACACAGATTGGCATGTGTGACCTTGCACCGTACTTTAAAAAAAAAAAAAGTGACCCAAGTTTTTCCTCAAACGGGATCCATATTATTGTCATGGGCAGTGTTGCTCCGATATTACATGGTGCATTCCTGTCGTTCTGAGGTCATCTGTATGGTAAACACGTGTAGGGACTTTTATGCTGAGGGATTTGGGTGTGGGGAGTGAGTGTAGCGTGTGTGGAGGGGGACATCAAAGCCCTCTGTGATCCCTTTCAAACTGAGGGGAGATGAGAGCACCTGTGCACTGTGCTGAGAAATGACGCTACAGGAGGAAACGACAACGAACCTGGAAAAATAATAAGTTGGTCCCTCCATTTCTTTCTCTACTGTACGTGTCCACTCCGCAGGCAAACAGTCCAACCCACGAAGCTCTACGGGCTTTTATAACTATATTCAGGTTCACGCTGCCACGTGTGCATGGCAGCTCGCAGAATTAAAACAGCATCTATAAAGCTGTCAGCAACAAATCCAGCTGACTGATGGACATCCAGTCAATGTGTCCCAGAATGATGTCAATATAAACAAAGAAAGAGCACTGTTTGGTCTTTGTGGTGATCAGTTTGGGACCAAAGCCCCTTTGTTTCTGCACTGGATGTTATCCAATTGCTCCTTTGAAGGCCACATCACATACTTCCCATAACCCCATTCACGGCGACAAATATGTCCAAAGTTGCAGTTCAGAATGGCTTCTGATTTGCCAGATAGGCCTGTTCTATTGTCAAAGAAACTGCCGTGTAAGCGGGATGGGTACTGACCCACAACGTTGACCTACAGAGAGAGAAACTGGGCTTCAGTAAAAACAACTCGCCCACTGTCAGAGAGCCAGAGAGATACGTTTTTTTTTTTTTTCGTTCTCATGAACTCAACGATATGTTCTCCCCCTGCTGCTCTCAATTAACCACGCTAAGAAGAATCAATCTGTGCAAAGGGCGTCCGTCACGTCAGCTGAGCGAGTGCATCCATGGATTTCTCTATGCGTGCACCAGAAAAGATTATAAACTCTGAGAGTTTCTACAGTTTTCACCGAGTTGATTACAGTCTCCACCAGCAGCTATCTGGGACATGCTGTACCACATCAGTCCCAGGGCTGCATTTCCACATGTAGAGTGGTTGATCAGCAGCACCTGAAATAGCAGCTGAGGCCTGGGGAGGGACGATACAGGAGGGTGCCCGGCCCCGCCATCTGCTTCAGATCTAGAGTTTGGGAATAGGGGGGTTGTCTGTGCCTCTTCTGGAGGCTGGATACAAGACAGGATAAATACCATCAAAGGTAATTACGAAGCGGCCGATCAGATTTTAACAGAGCACAAGCTTTCAATTACAGATGGAGGGGGGGGGATCACATGCCAGAAATAGCAGAGTATCTACAGTACATTTTCTGACATATTCTGTGTATGCTGATAATCCAACAAGGGCCTGCTGCCATACTTAATTACAGAGGGGGTATCAGTCATTTTGATGCTTCTTTGATAAAAGCATACCATATGGTAAACATTATAGAAAAAGAAGTAGTTTCATCTAAGCAATTAGATTGGTAAAAGATGTGCCTACCACATCGCTAATTTCCAGTGAGCGTGACTCAATGTAAGCTACGTTGGTTTTTAATGTTCAGTTTCGTGGTAACCAGGGATCTGTTGTTTGATCTAGTTTACCTTCTAACGTCTGCACACATTTTGTTAGAAGCTTTTCAAACAATACACGTCGTACACTCAATCATTTACATTCCTGTCTCTGTTCTGTTGTTTATACATTAATGTGCCAACGCAACAGAAGATCTCTCTCTGAATCATCAACACAAACGATGGGACGAGGCCACGCTCAGACTACATAATGAATAAAAGAAGGGGTTCAGGAAAGACTGTATAGATGGTAATGCGAAAAATATTAAGTTGGACCCGTGCCTGTGGCAACACATGGCACGCACTTGTGCCAGGGAAGCCGCCACCAGCACAATCTGCACAGTAAGTCTTCAACAGATCTCCAGGCTCTCTCTGTTCGATGTTGAAACCCAGATGTAAAATCCACTTCTGTAAGCACCCATGGCCATCCACCTCTCCTTCTCCCTCCCCACCTAAAGCTGTCTCTGCCCTCTCTCTCTCTGTATAATGTTAACGACAGGCAGATGGATGGGAGCTAAAGGCCTGCAGGGTCCAGTCCTGTTCAACCAGACTGCCATGGCGTGTTGGTGAAATAAAGCCAGGTGGACTGGTGGTGTGTTGGGTCCTGAACCAGATGGGATTTGTGGTATCCCACTACAGTATCCACACTGACAGCAGTATTGATTTTCGATATACCTTTACCTACGCCAAGAATGCTTATAGTTTTTACCCATTTTCATTTGTTAAACAGACGGATTGGGCAAAAAGTAGAAAAGAGATTTGCATCAGACTTGGTGGAGGGGTAGAGGGTTAAAAAACCATAACATTTTGGATCTACTATGTTTTGTTTTTCTCTCTTGGTTGTCCGTTATTTGACACTGGCCTTGGCGACCGAGCCCACTCGAATAGCAATTAACTGTCACTGGGACCAGGTTGTTATTTATTGACACAACATGAAGCTGTCCATATTGTTCAGTTATTTATCTGTCAGATGAACCTAAGAGAACCTAATGTATGATATTGTTTACCACATATAGAAGCTCATTCTGTGGGAAACACTGATGAGAATCTCATCATGGAGGTAGATAGCAGTGTTTAATCCGGGTACTCGTCTAAAACTAAAAGTAGTCACACAAAGCAGGATCTCCAGAGGAGCAGACAGTATAACTGGTATTTAAAGCTGAAAATGAGTGATGTAAATGTAAACGTGACGAACCAGGAATTTACAAGAAGCACACGAGTGCTATGTCAACAAACAGTGGGATTATTTACCCATTCAGTCTGTTTTGTCTACTTTCAGCCCCAAACCCTTGCTACTACTAAGAAAAACAAACATCACTTTCCAATAATGATTTTTAAACAGAAACATTGTACTATGTTTTATTACAACAACTCATAAAATAACACTGAATCAAACCCATAGGCATGTAAGCTGTCAGTGTAACAGCAATCCTCTACTATGACCAGCCAGTCCGCGCCCACTGCTCACTTGACTAATGTCATACTTCCTGTGGCGCCCTCGAGAGTCTCCCTGATGGGAGAAGTTTCTCCGTTTGAGGTCCTGACTCATTAGGACCAATAAGTCATGACCCCGCGTCACAGGCAATACACTTGTATTGCTGCCTGCTGCTGACTAAAGCTGACTAGATCACATGGTATTCTTGTAAAAAAAGAGCACTCGTGTGGTGACTTCATTACGTTGGTGGGACCAGTAAGAAATTCATCATGTGCTTGGCATGTCGGACTTTGCTGGACGCCCCCTCTGGTTTACATCCGGGGTTGAGCGCTGGAGTGTGTCACTGATTCCTGCACTTGTTATCTCGCATTACCTCACCACTACTGAGGCGATGATACTGGTTTGCGAGCCTCCTATTTACCACGATGTGTCATACCCGCTCTTGTCTGTGAAGAAGCGTACTTACACACATCGTGCTGAAAAGGTGAAACATCCTATTTGGGTGAAATAAAGCTCTCAGGGACACAGTTGCAGCTTGAAGTACACTCGAGTCTGTCTGAACTAACACGGCTCTGCCAACGGGGTTCAACGGATCCTCTCCGATCACGTAAAGCGCAGCCAAACTACACACGACGCTGCCAGCTTTACTAAAGCATTTTATCTCAAAACATTACAGAACTGGCAAAGTGGGCCACATTACAACATCTGACTGACATGTTAGCAGCTTCCAAAACCACAGAGAGGTTTCCAATGGAAGCACTGCAGGCTACTGTGATCCAGGGAATGGCTGTTAATCCGGAGTGGAAAAGAGCCTGGCCCGTGGTCCTCTCTGCTTCTTTCAGACGCTACGAGCTGAACCAACAGGATGTTTTATGATCCAATACTACGGCTCCGCTCATGAGAAGAGACTTAGGTGTGTAGTAAAGCAACTTATCTGCATGGAAGCTTTGTTGTGCTGGAAGACCATCAGCTGTTATTGGGTTTCTATGTACAGTTCACATGTGTGAAACAGTGAGAGCAACACACAAGGCCCCTGTACACAACTTAACAGACAGAGGTAAAAACAAGAGTAAACACACTCCAGCTACTTCTCCACATGACTCCAACACACACACACACACACAGGAAATGCAGTGGTTGCTGTGATTCCACTTCTTGTGTTTTCTCTTGGGCTCGGGAGTATTGTGGGCGGCAGAGACCCAGAGAGCTCAGGTTCCTTCCTGCACTCTGATTTTTATAGTCTGATTCAGACACAGCTCAGCCGCGGCGGGCTAACAGCGCTTACTGTTCAAACAAGAGTCATCTCCAGCAGGCACCAGACGGATGCGAGCAGCCGCCGCACGAATCTCGCCGAGCGAATATGCGCGCACTTAAATCAATGTCAGTTCCACTCAACCAGGTCATATTTAAATGGCGTGATTTCAATATCTGTAATGCAATCATCTCCGCCGATTAGATTCAGCTCTGTCAAAAGGCATAAGAGCCAAAAAAGCCATTGTTGCTACGGCAACGCCCACACAAATGAGAAGCCCGCAGCGAGCGGGAGAGAGATCAATCACCGCTGACATTGTGGTGGCCTGTAAGGACCATCGGTTTGATCCAAACAAAATAAGAGAGTGAGGGGCTGAATGCTGGGACAAGTAAGCACACTTTAGAGGCCCGGCTGTTTGTTCAGCTGCTGGTTAACATCTCCACGTACTGTTTGATCTGGACACCAGTTTGGTGCGTCTGGTCTGCCCGGCATTTTGTGTGGCTGGATGTGTGCTTGTGAGTACATGTAAGGTTCGCATTTGTGTTTTTTGCAGTTGATAAATGAATCCATCTTTTGCTGCTTAACCTCTTAAAGGATCTAATTTAGGTGTCAAATATTCTACCTGTGTATATTTGAAAGGCGTCTCTTGGTTTGCCAAAACACAAAAGACCCTAACTGCAATATAGGGGGGGTTAGAAGTTGACACTTGACATTTTTTGCAGAACAACTTCGACAGAAAGAGCAAAATCTGCTTTAACTTTAGCGCTTCAGGCCGAGGCCGATAAAAAACGTGGCAGAGTAAAAAAGCTCAGGACAGGAAGTTGTTACATCTGTGTGGCTCCGCATCAGAGAAAACAGGGAATCTGTGAGAAATACATTGATCTCTTTCAGCCTCTTGGCCAGACCTCACCTACTTGTCTCATTCATCTCCAGACCTTACCCAGCTGCTCTGTCTGTTGCCCTAAAGGGAACCGGTGTGTGGGTGCTTGTGTGCGAAAGAAAGAAGGAGAGTCGCAGGTAATCAGTAGACTCAAAAACCAGTCCAGGCAAAAACTGTAAGCTTGCCTTAATTTAAAGGCATGCACACACATACACACACACTGGAGTTGAGAAAAGTAGTACAGTGTCAACAATTTCTATTTTCCCAAGTGAAAAATGACACCTTGCCTTGCATCTGGCCTGCTCTTTGTGCTTTTGTCTGAGGATATTAGTGATGGGAGAGATAAAGGAGCTAAAGCTTATATGTCAAGGCAGCCCGTCAGCTTCTCATTCACAACAAAGCTAACCTCAGGCTAAAGACTTGGCCCAGGCAGGCCTGCGCTTCTTACAGTTGGGATGTTTGTTTGGGGTAACAATACTATGAAAATTTCTGCGGGCGGACAGCTGAAGAGATAAATGCCTTTAAAAAAAGGGTGTCGCACGAGAAACATCTGGAACGGAGAGCACACAAGCTTTCATCTATAGGAATATTTTCTTCCCCTCGCGGTAAACAAATGGAAACCGGAGCACAGCGGTGGGGACTTGAATAATACAAACTCGGAAAGGCGAACCTAAAGAATGGCGGAGCAGTTATGTGGCCTGCGGTGATAAGCATTTGAGGAAGGGGTTGCTTCTTCTTTGAGACTGTGGGTATATACAGTGGGGGAAATAAGTATTTGATCCCTCTCTGATTTTGTAAGTTTGCCCATTCACAAAGAAGCAAACAGTCTATAATTTTAATGGTAGGTTTATTACAATAGTGAGAGATGGAATATCAAAAAAAAAATTCAGGAAATCACTTTAAATAAAAGATATAAACAGATTTGTATTTTATCTAGGGAAATAAGTATTTGATCCCCTGGTAATGAATGGCTGGTACTTGGTGAAAAAACCCTTGTTGGCAAGCACAGAGGTCAGACATTTGTTGTAGTTAATGACCAGGTCTGTGCACGTATCAGGAGGAATCTTGGTCCACTCCTCTTTGCAAATCATCTCCAAATCCTTAAGGTTTCGAGGCTGTCACTTCGCAACTCGAAGCTTCAGATCCCTCCACAGATTTTCGATGGGATTAAGGCCCGGAGACTGACTTGGCCACTCCATGACCTTAATGTGATTCTTTTTGAGCCACTTCTTTGTTGATTTGGCCATATGTTTTGGGTCATTGTCGTGCTGGAAGACCCATCCACGACCCATTTTCAGTGCTCTGGCGGGGGGAAGAAGGTTGTCACTCAGTATTTTATGGTACATGGCCCCCCACCATCTTTCAATCAATGTGATGAAGTCATCCTGTTCCCTTAGCAGAGAAACAACCCCAAAGCATAATGCTTCCACCTCCATACTTGACGGTGGGGATGGTGTTCTTGTGTCCCATTCTTGAGCAGGTCCCCCCTGCTCAAGGCAGGGGGGACCCAGGGGTCCCCAGGTCCCCCTGCTCAAGAATGCACATGTACAGGTCTGTCTGAAGTTCACTAATGATCACCTGAATGATTCAGAGAAGTCTTGGGAGAAAGTGCTGTGGTCAGATGAAACCAAAATTGAGCTCTTTGGCATCAACTCGACTCGCCCTGTTTGGAGGAAGAAAAATACTGACTATGACCCCAAGAACACCATCCCCACCGTCAAGTATGGAGGTGGAAGCATTATGCTTTGGGGTTGTTTCTCTGCTAAGGGAACAGGATGACTTCATCACATTGATTGAAAGATGGTGGGGGGCCATGTACCATAAAATACTGAGTGACAACCTTCTTCCCCCCGCCAGAGCACTGAAAATGGGTCGTGGATGGGTCTTCCAGCACGACAATGACCCAAAACATATGGCCAAATCAACAAAGAAGTGGCTCAAAAAGAATCACATTAAGGTCATGGAGTGGCCAAGTCAGTCTCCGGGCCTTAATCCCATCGAAAATCTGTGGAGGGATCTGAAGCTTCGAGTTGCGAAGTGACAGCCTCGAAACCTTAAGGATTTGGAGATGATTTGCAAAGAGGAGTGGACCAAGATTCCTCCTGATACGTGCACAGACCTGGTCATTAACTACAACAAATGTCTGACCTCTGTGCTTGCCAACAAGGGTTTTTTCACCAAGTACCAGCCATTCATTACCAGGGGATCAAATACTTATTTCCCTAGATAAAATACAAATCTGTTTATATCTTTTATTTAAAGTGATTTCCTGATTTTTTTTTTTGATATTCCATCTCTCACTATTGTAATAAACCTACCATTAAAATTATAGACTGTTTGCTTCTTTGTGAATGGGCAAACTTACAAAATCAGAGAGGGATCAAATACTTATTTCCCCCACTGTATATTCCCCCCTCGCGGGCCCCAAGGCAGCAGGCAAGAAAAGACAGAAAGAGACAGAGGGAGCATATAAATGAACAGTCGCACAATGTGGATCCTCGCCCGTGCACCTGCACACATAAACAGGTGGAGAAGAACGAGGGGGGGGGGTGCACCTGTATGAGTCTACATTGCAGGTATGCAGGCGGAGTGAATCAGTTTGACAGCTCTGCGACCTACAAGTTCGCTGCCCTCTGTTCCCCCCCTCCCCACATCTGCTGACCTCTGTTTTCCACCCGTCTCCCTCCGCTGCACACTGGACAGTTTGGTCTCAGCTCAGGTTTTGTCAGTGGCGTCTCTGACGGCGCCTAGAGCCGCCAGGGTCTGCCCTCCAACACTGCCTCTTATTTCCGTCCATGAGTGAGTCTAATGTTTCATGGGGTCTCCATAATATACCTCCGTTGTATTCAGTTAAATAAACAGTGCAGAGCAAATAATCATTATCCACTAGGGTTTTTTGATTCAGTGCCTACAGTCGAGTTTATTTAATGTCAGAATATGCAGAGAAATGCTCTTGGAGACTACACAACAGCCCCAAAGCAGAAGCTGTTCACTTCATACTGAAAGAAAGAAGCAGAAAATCTTTGCATTTGAAAATCTGAAAACAATTAATATTTCTTTCTTTTTTTGTGAAGGATTCGATCAATAAACACAATCACATACAATATATTTCCACAAGATTTACACTAACACGTCTCTATGCTGTGCAAATAAACCAAATCTGTGTGGGCTGGAGCTCTGCTACATACCAGATTGTTTGAGTGTTTGCCTCCACACTGCCTGTTTGCCTACCTGCCCTCTATTGTCCGTCCATCTCTGCCATCTGTCTCTTGTGTCTGTCTGTCACCCTGTCCAGCTGTCTGTTTACCCGCTGTGTTTGTGCATCTGCCTTCCTTCACATTATGTACATCTCTATTTCAGAAGCCTGTCCCTTCTGCCTGTCTACCCACACAGCAACGTGGAGACACCAGAGCCGGGGCAGGAACTCCGTGGCCTGCAGCCAGCTGGAGCCGCTAGCCGGTTTGGGTTGACAACGCGTTCCCACAGTCGGGACACAGTGGCACCATTGGGCCAGAGGAAAGTATAGAGGAGGGAGAGCAGATGACTGTACACTATGCTATGGGCTGAGGTGTCACTGACAAGCAGGACCACCCAACCAACATGCAAACCACAACTCAATCGGCAAGTTAGATCATGAGAAACATCTTCATCTGACGTGACAACAAGCTCTCCTTTTTGTCGCTGTGCACCACATGACAATTACTGGATACAAGAATAGCCACGTTTCTTTTTTTTGTTTTGTTGTGTCTGTGAGTTCAGTCTATGTTTGTTTCATTTCCTTTGAACTTCGACCCAGTGAAAACTTGCACTCTTCGCTGACAAAGCTTGTGAAGAGTTTGTTTTGTCTGACTTTGTGCAACATATCCACCAAATGTGCCTTCAAGCAAAACACAAAACAAACCAGTGACGAAGGATGTCATTGAACACACCACGACGCTGCTGTGTATTACTGTGGAGTAACTTGCTATCTTTGGGGGTTGGAACAGTCTGCTGACTGAGGAGTGTATTAAGACTGGTCCTGGTCTCCCGGACATCTCTGTTGAAGCCTCCCAATCCTCTTATTACACAGTCCATCTCCATAAACACCTGGCTCTATGTGTCCCATCAGGCTCTTCAGAAAGGCTGAGGTCCATCATGCAATTTTAGTGGACGGCTCCCCTAAATGAATTCTACATATTACTGCAGCAGAAGACAGGGGAAGCACGGCTCGGAGCTATTTTCATTCTCCCTCTCGTACTCAAATGTTTCATCTTCCCCACTTAATGAAAACAAATACCAGTGAGAAGACTGACCCGTGATTAGCGTGATCCGTCTTTTTATGACTCCAAGAAAAACATCAGTGGATGGAGGGAGGCTGCGTACTTCAAAAATATGTTAATGCAGGAACGCGTTCAAAAACAGACTTTACCAACACAAACAAAAACAACCTGAGATGGTAAAAAGGAAAAAGTAATGAGCTAGCTCCTTCTTGTTTGTGCTTTAATCAAGGTTTGTCCTGGACTAACAGCCGACTTCAACACTGTGTAAAACTGGAGTCATCTGCATAAAATCAATATTCCCCAAAAAAGACTAGATCAGTCTTCAGTCTCTGTACATAATGAATTAATACAGTACAGGGGTTAATTAACATAATGTGGGGTTGTGGTAATGCAAAGTTGATAAAAACTTAAGAGCCACCCTCGGACAGTGAAAAGACAACCAGGTAAACTGACAAATAAAAGATACACAAGGCCTAACATCTGCCATCCTCGTTTTTATCATAGTGTATTTTAAAACATGATATCAATATTTCATTTTTCTTGCCAGTACATCGCAACATCCCTAATACAAAGCATATTTCTGCCACAGGCCGAGAGGCCCACAGCAGTCAATGTGAAGACAATGAAAAGTAAATCAGTATGTGGTTACTTTCCTGCAGTAGGGAGGGAAGACATTTATCTCCACTGATGTGTGGTTGGGTCAGTGATTGATGACACCTTCAGGAGAGAGACAGAGAGAGCAAGCAGCCGGCCAGCATGTGTGTGCAACAGACAGAAAGAGCAACAGCCATCCTTAAACTTGCACAGCGGAGTTCACTATAACTGAGGGGTGCATGAATATAGGGCGAATGAATTCGGGGGAAAAGAAAAAGCCACATGGGAAACATCACGGCATTCTTTGATTTGTCCTGTATCCACTAAACAGAGAACAAGAAAAACATCACCCTCCGCTCATGTGTTTTTGCTTCTTGTTACTGACCACCCCTCGCTGCGCCCCTCCCCTCGTCCCGCCACAAAAAACAGCACCTCGCAGGATGTGTGGTTTCTGGGCCTTTGATAGGGTTAAGCCAGTTAGAGGAGCTGGAGGGACCGAGGGAGGAACAACCCTACTATTCAAGGCGAGGCCTGTAATTCCAGAGGCATGGACATGTGCTGCAAGCCCGCTGTGGAGAGAGAGGGAGCAAGAGGAGGAGACGGAGGAGGAAGCAGAAACATAGCAGGGCTGGTTTTAAGTAGGAAAAGTGTTCAACTTTGATTGTTGGAAAAACTGCAGGCTGTTTCTGTTTTTCTGACAACCAAACATTTGCAGAGAGTCTACCTTGCACCCAAATATATGGACTTCAACTACTGTTCCTCCATAACAGCAACCAAAGTCACTTTATAAGCGTGCACACAGTCCACTAGAATCTGTCCACCAATGAAAATCAATGCAAAAAAACAGTGAAACATATAGGCTACATCCCCTGAATCAATTTAACCTAAGCTATACATCTTACAATGAGATTATATATACATATTAATCCCATGAAAAAGAATTTCAAACTTGCAATCAGCTCCAGCCTCCTACTCAAATCTCTCAAAGTTTAAAAAGACAAGGCTACTTTCAAGGTCAAGAAAAGATGGATAACGTCTTATCTGCAAAGGAGCAGCTGGCTGAGACAAAGCACAGCTGAAAGTTTGCACTGTCATACGCATGCTCCACGCACAGACACATGCCCATTCAGCCTTGTCTAAAAATACTTTTACAAACCCCACTGTGTCTACACACAGGCAGTATTGATTACATGGGTAATGCCTTTAAATTAAGACTCTAAGTAGCACACAGCGTCCCTGTGTGTTCGGCTTTGCGAGTGTTAATAGGATGTATTAACGTTTATTTAGTGATGTGCCCTGTGTGTGTCATTTGTCTGTTTCCTCCTGTCTGTCTGTGCACTTGTGTGTGAATGAATGATGGTGAATGAATAACCCAGAGCTGTTTATTCTCACTGTTCAACTTGTCTTGTAAGCTGGGCTGAGATTGCTGCACAGAAAGCAGAAACTCCCCTCCCCTCAACCTCTTCAGTGAGAGAAAACAGTTCATCTTTTCCCACCTGGTGCTCAGAGTTGTGACAGCTGAAATAATCCACTCTTGGAGACGGCTTCAGCCTCGTGTAAACATATTCACTTTGGGGGAATGTGGAGTCTGAGCTCTGGCAGGAAGAGCAGAGTGATTTAAGAGTTGTCTTTCAGCAGAGATAATATATATATATATAGTCCTCCTCATCAAAACTTTTTGGGGTGAAAATTCTGTTTGTTATTGATTATAATCATACAAACAGATACAAGTACACCAAAAGCATCAGCATCAACATCAAGGTGATGTTTACTGAGGTATTTCATTCATTCTAGTCTTAACAAGACATGAGACAGAACATTCAACCCTTTCTCTACTTGATCTTATTAAATGTCATGGGCAATACATGCGATTAAAACTATTGGTCACAACTAACATGAGTTCTTATCTGAAATCTATTTCTTTATTGGTTCCTATGAGCTACAAGGTTCGCCTCTGTGCACAGTGGACGTCATAACCTCGATGAGACGTGGTGAGCCGAGAACAGGCAACACCTGGTTTATCTGGACAGCTGAAGTCCCATGAGAAGAATTATTGGAGAGTTGGAGCCACAGTTCCTTCAAGGAAATGAGTCTGATGAGCCCTGCCTCTGTGTGCCTATGTAGCACTCGGCGAGCGCTTGATTAGAAACATCTGTGTACCCGTTTATTTGTGTGCTATCATTCAATCAGTCATTTTGCAGCAGTGCAACACGCAAACACATGCCAGGGGCTTCAGTAAGTCTTCATATCAACTCAAAATCATATAGAGCCAAAATTGTGACTTACATTATCTCAAACTATTTTTACTGCTGTTAACAGCCAGCAACAGATATCCTCGGCTGCAAACTGCCGCACATGCAGGCTCAGGAAGAAAATGTAGCCTGGTCTCATGAATCTGGATTTGTGCTGAGGCACGCAGATGGCAGGGTCAGCATTGGCTTGTGTCAACAGTTCAGGCTGGTGCTGGTGGTGTAATGGCGTGGGGAATGTTTTCTTGGCACACTTTGGGCCCCTTAATACAATCAATCATAGTTTGAATGCCATAGCCTGTCTTGTGTATTGTTGCTGACCATGTGCATCCCTTTATGGACACCATTTACCATCCTCTAATGGCTACTTCCAGAACAATAAAAATAATAATAATGCACCATGTCACGAAGGAAAAACTGTGCCAAACAGGACAAAAAAAAACAGAGAAACAATGAGTTCAGTGTACTTCAGTTCCTTCCTAGTCACCAGATCTGAATCCAACGGAGCACCTTTGGGGTGTTAGTAGTGCGATTGGCGTGAATGTGCAGCTGCAGGAATAATGTGATGTAATCGTGATTCTCGAAGAAATGTTTCCAACATCATATGGAATCAATGAATGGAGTCAATTTGTTGAGCCATGCAAGGAATTAGTTTGTAACTTTTATGTTTTCCTAGTCAGTCAGTATCAAATCATTCAAAATCTTAAGTAGGATGGAAACAATTTAGGTTTAGCCTCAGAGTTTGGGCAGTATGACGACCACAACAAGGCTGCTGAGCTGTGTGTGGCGCTAAAAGAGACTGGTTTGTTGTGGTTGATTTCCAGTTAATATATTGAATTGAAGTGTACTTTATTGTCAGATTGGTTGAGTAAATTACCAAAAACATAGATTTAAAATCCATTTACAACATGTATATATATATATATTTACAACATCTCATGCAGCAGCATCAAATCACATTTTGATTCTTTAAAACCCATTGATAAGTGTCGAGACTTGACCAGCTGTTTGATCCAAACAAAACCAGGCCAAGTGACTCGTATCATTTACAGATAATAACCTGATCGGATGACACCGCACTCAGTCTGAATGTCAGCAGAAGAGCATCAGTGTGACTTAGACCTTCATCTGGCTGGTCACAGGCTGGGGATTGAGGGCACAGGGGTTGGGACTAAAATGGGCAGGTTGGGGGGTTAGAGTAATGAAGTGCATGGATGGGTGAGCTAAAGCTGGGATTGAAGATTGAGGGTAGAGAATTAAGGGCAGGTGGAGGACAGTTTGAGGGGAGGGGGGGGTAAGACATGGCAGTTTAAGTAGACAGAAAAATCATTTCCCATACATGAGAGTTCCTGGGCTTGTGTGTACAGAGCCAGCACGGTCGTTTGTGGTGGGGCTTTTCCTGCAGCCCCGGGAAAATGCCACAGAAATTTTTACCAAGAGTCAAACTTCAAAGCAGGCGCATAATCTAAAATCAAAGAGATATAATTATGCTGATATGAGACACTTCAGAGTTTCAACCAAATATGCACACATGCATTTTTAATGGCTGTTTAAGGGCTGTGAATGAATCATCAGAGACCATCTTAAGACTACAATCATTATCATTTTATTATCATGCAAGTTTCAAATGTTCCCAGAATTAAACAAAATATTAAGTGGAACCCCGTGTTGCTCGGGTTGCAGCTAACCAAAGTGACAGCTAAAATCAAACTTCAAATGAAAGCCTGAGTTTAATGCTACACTACAAGATTCGAATTTCTTCTCGCTCTCAGTCTGATGCAACAACATCTGTAGGGCCAAAGCCGCACTGCGAGGGCATAATAATGAGGCTGCCTTGATGGAGACGGCTCACTGCAGTGCAGCCTGAGTTTGGTGGTTTAAACCCAAACACGGATAAATATTTGCTCCACATTCCTCTACCCAAGATCAAACTTTTTAGAGACCCTCACCAGTCACCTGACAAAGGAGCCTTCAAAAGAGTGGGGAGGGGGGAAGAGGGGGCTCAATTGTACTAAGATTGAACTAACGTTGAGAGGCTCATTCCTGATGTGTCAGGTTTCAGTATACGAGCACCCTCACACTGTGTCTTCCACTCTGTAGCCTAAGGACCAATCAGTCCCAGTCACAGCCAGCAGGGATTGATTTCTCTCAAAGCATCGGCGGTGTAAGCCAAGCCGTGGAGAATGAGGAAGTCCGCGACGACGCCTCGCCCCCTCCCATGCCCCCCCCCCCTTCCTCACAGGGCACCAGAGGCCAAGATAACATGATCACAGCTCCATCACACACACAGAGAGTAGACAAGAGGATGAGAAGGCTTCACAAGGCCTAATTTTCCAGATAATTATGGTGGAAGCCAATATGGAGGAAGTGACAGAGAGTTACGTGCCGTTATCTCCTCTGACCCCTCCAACCCCTCTTTGGGGAGGCTTTAACTGACAATCCTCTCCTACTTTGCTGGGGGCCAACCTCTGACTCCGAGAGCAGCCTTCCAAGTTTGACTCTCAGGCACGGAGATGACATCATGACTCCCTCTGAAAAAAATGTCTGTCAGGATATCTCATTAGAGCCTTTTGTCATCTTCCCTTGTTGTGAACACAACAAAACTTGGCATGACTGGACAGGTGAGATCGAGCACTTGCAGGAGGCACAGATCCCGCCCCCTCCCAGTGCTTTTTGGGATTACCACGTGAGATCTGAGCCGAACGGGGCCGGAGAATGCGCCGGACCTCGGGGGCAGCTGCTCAGAGTGCGAGAGCGCAGGGAGGGGGACAAAGAGGGAGGAAGAAGAAAAGAACAGACAGATCAGCTTTCACTGCTCTTTGTTTCTCTACACTATAGCGAGCAAGACTGGGGCTTTCTCTTTTCTGTCTCCCACAGAGCCAGGAGATAGAGGCCACTCTGTCGTGTGTGTGTGCGTGTGTGTGTGTGAGAGAGAGACCACAGTCCAGTCATGCATGTGCCACACACCTCGCCAGGTTACCATGCATCACACCCTGTGACACGCCATTAACCAGGACAAATCACAGGACCCCAGGGGAGACGGTAGCTTCCTCCACACAGCCTGATTAAAAAGTAAGATATATGAGGCATGTCCACGGTGTCTGCGTCCACGCCGGGTGGCTGACTGTGCAAGTATCTACACACACAGCTGACAATTTCTAATTGTTCTAAACAATCTTATTCTGAGTGTCTATGCCGCTTCAGCAATTTTTGCCATCATCCTCCCAGTGATATATTTTTTTCTTCTTGACCATCTGTGTCAAATACGACTTTGCACTACTGGAGGTTATGAGAAAAAGGGCAGACCAGGACAGTATCACGCTCGTTCTATTTCCAGACCAGCCTGATCTACAAAACTAACTTTGCTTTGCAGCTCATGCCACTCCTATTAAACTATAATAAAATGGGCTGTCAGAAGTCTGCAGGGACTTCTTGCAGAGAGCAATGTGCTCCACTTCATCCTAACCTAAAAAAAAAAAAAAAAAAGTCGAGCAGAAAAAGAAATGACATGGCAAAGTTTTCCAAGAGCTGTGTAGCTATGAACTGTTACAGCGTTCGCTCAGGTCAGTTCCTGAAGGAAACAAGCCGGGGGTGCTACAGATATCAATACTAGGACATACATGCAGTTACAGACAGACAGAGACAGACAGGCAGCATGACTGAGCTGAGGACATGCACGAATGAGAAGGACGTGGTACCCAGGCATCAGTTAACTACAGTCACCCAAACATTAGAGCTGTGCTACATTAAATACAAACAGCTACACATGAGTGTTATCTCACTAACTTGTTGAACCTTCACAGTTCATAAGACGTGGTGGAAACACAAACAGGAATGCTAAAAAGGGGAATTCGGGTTTCTTGTGTAGTTCCTGAGTTTAGTTCCTGTGGCTTCATATTTCCTTTGGTCAAAGAATTCCTAGCAGCACTTCAGCCATTTACCAAGTTGCACATACAGTACAAC
This sequence comes from Decapterus maruadsi, assembly GCA_030347415.2. Classification (NCBI taxonomy): domain Eukaryota; kingdom Metazoa; phylum Chordata; class Actinopteri; order Carangiformes; family Carangidae; genus Decapterus; species Decapterus maruadsi. The sequence goes on along the minus strand of CM064893.1, from coordinate 19,835,601 downwards.
TTGCAATAGACCGACCTGAAAACTCATTAATTCATGAAGGAGGTAACACTTCTCATCTGAATGGCCAACAGGTATTGCTGTCACACCGTGACATGCGCAACCATCTAATTGAAAGGAGCTGAGGTCTGAGGACACAGGTCAAGGAGCAGGGGTCGGTTGTTTAGTGACCAGAGGGTCAAGTTGTCGTGGACAGAGGGCCGCCAGCAGGGGTTCAGTGAGAGGACAGGGACAACGAGGCCGAACACACAGAAACCGAACACCAGAAGTTAATAAAAATGGAACATTTTCACTTATCAGCTTCTAGTATTAATCAGATTGTGTTGTGTGTGAGAGAGAGAGAGAGGCTGTAAGTGTGCTAGAAATAGTTGATGACTCAGCTGGATTCTTTTCTTTCATCTGACTGTAAAACAGAAGCAAGAAGAGGATACAAAGAGGTATCAGCCATTTCATCTGTTGCATAATAACCGCATGACATGAGGTCTCATGACAATAAAATGATTGTACTATTTGTGGAATCAGCTGACCAGTGCTGCACAGACGCTCAGACGGTTTTCAGGGAATGTAAAAGCTTCATAAACGACTCAAAAAACCAAAAGAGGAATAGACCTAACTCCATCCTAACGGTGCTTTATTTTAGGACTGCTTGCAGCATGGAGAAACTCTTGAAGCTTTTCGGGGGATATAGTAAGACTGGGACATTTCACATGTGTGACCACTGGCAGTGGGACACAATGAGCAGTGCAGGAACATGGCTGACAGACCTTTATCCGTAAATGGCTTTTTTTTCTCTCTCTCTCTTTCTGAAACACCCCACAATATGCATGGCTGCAACCGCAGCTGTGGCTCCAGTTTCCATCTCGGGGGAGGGTGGAGGAAAGTTCAGGCCAGAGCTCACAAGACCTGCCTGGGGGCTGCTGAGACACCAGCGATGGCTGCCGCCCGGTCCTCCTCCGTGCTGCAGCCCACAATGAGCCTCTATTGTGAGGGTGATAAGTTAAAAACTGAGACCATGAGAAACTCTGTCAGGCTCCTCTCTCCTGTACCAAACGGACTGAGGAAACCAGAGAGAGGGAGGAGGAGAGGAAGAGGTGACCACATGAAAGGGTGTAGACATTTCATGGTGTTTGCAGCAACGGGACTGCATTATATTGGAAATAAAAGACAGACATTCGGCTTCTTGGCTCTAAGCTATAATCAATCAGACTAACAGACACAAAGGAGATGCAGCCCCTTGGTTGACATTTCATTGATGGCTTCTTTTTTTAAAACACTGTTTTTCCCCCTCAAACTTTTCCTCAGGGTATATAGTCCAAGATGGCAGCCGTCCCTCAAGGGGTGGTCTCTGGCTATTGATTGGGAGGGCAGCCAGCTCAAAGCCTGCTTCCCTCGGGTCATGAGGTCAAGGTAGGAGAACGAAACAAAAAAAAGAGGGGGAGGGGACAAGGAGGAGTATGTGAGATCAGTAAATTAAACTTCTGTTCGTCAGCGTTATGGGTGGATGGGTAGAGAGTTTGCGACAGTGGGCGGAGAAAAGGATTGTTTGGGAGGGGGGCACTGTGGGAAAAGTTACACCTCCCTAAAGCTGCATTTTAAGAAACACATGTCTTAGGACTTGATGAAATTGATTGTTTTAGGTTTTATGTGAGTAGATATAACAGCACTGACTTGTACTTACACTGACGAAAACATATGGTGGGAATGATATGAAAACATGAGTTGTTTCGAAACACATCCAGTTGCTAATGTAATTTGGCTAGTCTTTGTCAGGTGCAGGAAATACAACTGGTCATTTGATGCAAGCAGACAAGGCTGGACTTGTCAGCACAATGAAAGCCTCTCGATTGTCGTTCCTGCCAAACACTTGATTGTTCTGAATTGCATTATTTCAGGAAAGCTGGGAAAGCCGCCAGGTGAAGGCGGTCGGAAGTACAGAGACAGCGAGGGCCCGGGATTAGATAAAAGTCAAGTTGTTGTACATCTTTTAGTTTTAAACAAACCCTATTATCACTTTGGACTCAGGTTTGTTTACGTGTCACTGCTCTGATGAGGCATTACACGGAAATGTTTAATTGTGGAACAAAGGTTAGGTTCCCAGTCTGGACTTAATTAAACCCATTTATCAAAAGAAAATACAGATAAATGCCTGGTGAGTACAACAGTTGTTTATTTAGTTATGCTTCACACAATTACGAATTTAATATGATGTGGATAATCTGATTAAAAAGTTAACGTGCCTGTTTTAAATAATAATCAGGTAATTACTTTCCTTCAGTCATAATCAAATTAGTTGAGTGGATGTAAAAGCAGTGAGTGACATCAACTTGTGACGCTCAGATGAGTAAATCTCACTGAATTGTGCGCGTTGTATAGAAACGAGGCTCTTTGCAGAGCATGATGTCTGCTGGGAATCCAGGGGAAAAAAGTATTCACTGATCCATAAATCCAAATTAAAAATCGCAACCAGGAGCGGCTCCAGTCAAGCAAATAGCATGAGCGCCATCAGGCTTTGCCAGCGGGAGTACATAAAGGAGCTGCGACTCCATACAGCTCTGCCCCGCTGCCCAGAAGGTTAACTCAAGACAAAACTGCTGTACCTGAGCCAAGCAGCGAGCCCCAGCTCGGGAGCAGATTGTCATGGTAAGTAAAACCTTTGACACAGAGAAGAGAGGAGGAGGCCAAAGTGGCAGATGTCACGTTTGTGTAAAAAAAAAAGTGAATGCAGGAAATAAGGAGCAGCGAGAGACTTCACTTACAGCGTGTTTGCACTCATCTTAAAAAGCTTTCACCGCCGCTTAACACATAAACGGCTTACGCCCGGCAGATGAACCGACGGGACGCACACATACACACACAGACGCAGATTAAAACAAGTCAACCAAGTCACAGCTTATGACCTCCGCCTTCACTTATTCCTGAGCTGACCTCGTAGCATCCCCTCCCCCCGCCACCCCAAGTCGCCTTCTTTCTAATCCAGCCTTACTGGGTGGCAGGCGACCATAACGGCCTGATGGTCAAACTGTGTCTTGTCTGCCTCCGTGTCTGTCCATCTGCCGGGGCCCAGCAGTAGTTCAAAGGAATTAAAAGTTGTCCAGAAATTAGCCAGAGATCTCTCCCAACACACCCTCCCTTCCCTTTTTACTCCACGGTTTTAACTCCCCTTTGCTTTACTTTCTCCAACCCATTGTCCAATTTAATTAACACCCTGTACTTCCCATTAGTGAATGCAGCGTAGCTACACAGTGCATCTCATCCAGCTCATTACCAGGCACTCAGGTCCCACACAGGGGGCGAGCGGCGAGGCCGACAGCAGCAGAACATGGCATGTTGCATCTAACTTGCTTGGGACGACAACGGCACGTTTAGCTATTTCTTCAAATCGCTGTATGATTCATTCAGAGGTAGGGCGGCCTGAGCCGGCGTCACGGTCACGCTGCAGCAGGTTTGATTTGATCCTTTCAGAGAAGAAGCTGAATTAACCAGTGTCGGTTACAACTGCAGACAATACACCAAGCTTCTTGTTTTGTCTTCCAACTGCAATAGTGCCACGTGAATTGCAGCCTCTTTTTTTTTTGTTTGGTTTTAGGAATGCGGGGGCATGGATGGATGAGAGTTGGTTTGGCTGGTTTTTTTGGGAGGTGGGAGGTGGGGGGTGAGGGTCAGGAGGAGCTGCTGCAGTAATATTCCAGTGGCCTTTGTGGCCACAATGAAAAGCACAGCAGGGAAAGTGAAGCCTTGCTTGTGCTCAGCAGAGTTTATTAAAACTGCAAAAAGGGTGAGTGGCCACAGATGGTGCTGTCAATAACTATTCACCCACCCATGCAAACGCACGCCCAGGCAGACACACAAACACACACACACACCGACCAACGCCACACCCAGTGCCATACCGCCGGGTGGAAGCAGGCTACAAACACACACACACACATTAATAGAAGGAGGGGTGCTAAAAACAGATGGTAAGTGTGTGAATGGACGTGTAATGTTGTGAAGAAAGGCTCCAGGAGGCGTTAGGATTCCATTAGTCTTTAGTCCTCTAAACTCCTTCAACGCCTCTGAGACGCTTTTAAGACAAAGCATCACTGATCCACTAATATCCAACGTGGAGTTATTAGCTACAACTTAACTGCTGCAGGAAGTCAGAAAAAAAAGCAGCTCTGAACAAACACTGCATATGAATGAACGTGGGTAAAACTGCTTCCATTAATTTGTGCAGGGTTTTTTTTTTTAGAACTTTAAAAATTAAAGCATTGGCCTATTTTATATTATCAGCAGGCATTTAGTGAGCAAATGACTCCAAAGTGGACTCATTCATTTGTTGTGCAAGTTTGTGTTACGCAAAACAAACATTTTTGCTTGATTAATTCTAAATTTGTGAGCAGAGCACAGCAGATAAATAAACAGTGATTGAGTGACTCAGATGTTGGAGTCATTTGGATGTGTTTGACTTCTCAAAAACACCACATTAGGTATTGTACTTGTTGCATGCCCAAAACGCTGTTGGTGTGTAGCAGAAAAACAATTGTGAACACAATCATCAGCATTGCCATACACTCTGCATACCACATGCTGAAGTTGGGTGACAACCGGATTTATGTTGCACAAAAAAAAAAGTAAAGACAAAATTACAGCTCCAACACTGCACGATCCAGATGTCACATATGCGTGACATCTGGACTGCGTAATAGACAGTGATCAACACATATTACACATAGATCTGCCGCCACACAATCAAACAACAGTAATTATTACTAATGCAGGAAAACTAATGACTTCTAACCACAAGACAAATCCTATTAATTTGAAAGATAATCACAACCAAACCATCTCAGAGCAGTTTCCTGCCTTTAATCCGTCCTGCATACAAACATGGGGGCTGACCACGCTCTTTTGAGCAATGCAGCGGGGGCCGGGGCTCTGATTTCAAACGACAGCGGGGGCAGGTCAAAGGGGGCAGCCTTTATGATGATCCAGGAGAGGAGCCCTGTCAGAAGCTCAAGGGGTCCCGCTTTCAGAGTCACGACCCCCAGGTCACAATCAGCAGGCCGCAGACTGACATCAAACCAACACTTTGCCCAAGAGAAAACAAGCCAGTGCTGCTACGTCCCGATCCACCGAGTCCACGGAAACATGAGAGCCACACAGAGAATGCCAGCGTGCCCACAACCTTTCACTTGCCAGTCTAAAATGACTTAAATGGAGCGCAACCGATGTGCACTATAAAGCACCAACAAATTCCACCGTCTTAACCCGATCGTCTTGATGTTTTTTGTTTTTCCAAAACAGACCCGAGTCTTGATTTGAATGCCGATTTTAAGCAATTAGCACAAATTTAATCCCCCGTGCCACAGAGCTCTTTCAGTACAAGGATAATTTCCTTGAACTACCAAAATGACAACCATTTTCCTTTCTTCTGTGGGAGGGTAAGAAAAAAATAGAGGGTACTTTAGAAGTGAATGTCAGCTGAATGACAAGTCAGGCTGAGAATTGTACTGTCATCCATTGTAAGGAGGCTTTCAGACAGTCACCATAGGAAATTACATTAAATACCTCACATCTGCTGACTTGAAAAGCAATCCCACTCAGCACACAGCTGCTTCCATGGCTCTGAAAAACACTCAAACTGTGTAGTATATTTTTTGAATTGAACAAGTCTTCCCGGAGAATAAATAGCTGCTAGATAACTGGATGAGAGCAGATGACCACGGTGCTTGTCAAAATCAGGACTGAGGCCTGCGGGCGACAGATCAATGTAGTTATGTAAGATGAGACAAAACTGTCTGCGTCCAAATATTGGGAGACTTAGACAAATTCTTTAAACCGTGACACAGACAGGATGCAGGCCAAAGGATCAAACGTCTCCTCCAGCTACTTTCTGAACCGCATGTTGTTCTACTTCTTGAGTAATCAATGTCTGTTCACCAGAATCCACCTCTGGCTATCAGAGCCACGCTGCAGATGTGATCCCGACTCATTATCACTGCAAACACTTAACTCATAAAACGCTTTACAGCTGCAAAATTAGGAGCTGCTCTGAAAACAGAATACTTAATGTTGACTGAGTGTAAAAACCATGTAACTACATCGCAAAGCATTTTTCTTCCACTACTAACTGCTGATATGCACACGGGCCTGGCAGCTATTTTTCCACATAAACAGCGTCGTCTGCTTTAGCAGGAGTCACCTGACCTACTGAAGACTCAAGTGTTGTGCTTGACAACAGGCATAAACATTCGAGTTTAGCCGAGATGATACAGTGTGTCTGAATATGCTGGTTCTGACAACACAATGTGTCTGCGCCTGCATCCGAGACCGGATTCAAAATAAAGTCAAGATGATCCTCCTCGGCTCGCGCATCCTGAGATGTCTTTAAAAAAAAATGTGATTATGAATGAAATAAAGCAGCTCTCAAAGTGAATACCCATAGGATGTTTGCCGTGCAAGCCAAATGAGTACAGCGCGCCGCTTTGTGCAAATATCTTCGCGGTACCTGTGATGTTCACAAATTTATTTACAATGCGTGTCAAGCCTCGGTGCATCGCCCCATCTCGGAGCTGAATCCTGCATCTTCAACAAAACAATACACCTGGGGCTCCGTCTGGGTTCCTTTTTAAGCAACAGTTTTTTCTCATCAGCATCAGGTTGCTGTGTGTTATTACCCCTGCTGCGTTCTGCATGACAAATGGAAGGCTTCGTCATCTCTTGTTCAGCATCCCCTATGACTGTGCATCATCCTCTATTATCGGCTAAAAGCCCTTAGTCATCCTCACCGGGAGAGGGACGCTGAGCATTCCTTGCAAATGAGAACTTGCGCCTCAGCCACATGCAATCTTGTAATTCCTCAAGCTGAACCGGTCCCTTCTCCCCCCCCTCTTAACACACCCCACACCCCCTCCTCGAAACCCCACAACCCCCCCACCTTTTTTTCCCCTCTGGATTTAAGGTTGGATGCGGGGGAGACTTCAATAGGTGGTATTTGAGCATTTCAGCATGCTAGCAAGAGCTGAGGAACAGGGCTGATTGGCTGGGGGCCAAATCCCCATGGTTACCCTGGAGCAAGCAACTGCTTCTCCTTTCCTGTGCTGGTTCTGTCTGGGAATGAGCTACCTCCCCTGCTCTGCTCGGCGTGTGCTTTGGGGTTGGGGAGGCTTGAAGGAAGTTAAGTTAAGGTGGTATCATTGTGGTGTCTTCTTCCACACCTTTAAATCCCCACCCTGAAATCCAAGGAAGGCACATACAGCAGTCACATGAGTGTGGGCTCGTGACATTAAGCGAGGAAGCACAGTGTAAAATAGTATATAAAAAAAACAGATCAGAAGTGAAAGCTCTGCTGGGGTGCCCCTGAGCAACACGTTGAGTCTTAACACACCAGCGCTGACTGAGCTCCTGCTCTTCCTCTCTTTTCAATTGCATAATCCTGCTGTAATGCTGTGGGAACCATGCGGTAACTACAAAGTCTCCAACTCTGCAACAGTGACAACATCCCAGTCACTAACTGTAACAGGTTGTTAAACAAGCAAACACCATAAAATGCACCAGTCCATGTATAAATGATCATAAAAAAATAAAAAAAGGTGTTGTGATCTGATGAATTGCAGTAACCTGACTGGACAACCAGAGGAGAATCATTTTATAGGCCAAAAGATAAGAGATCTTTTCCATGGGCCAGTGGTGAATGTGCAGCACTTTACATTGGCTTTCACATGCAAAACTACTAAACCATAGACTAAAAGCCCCCCCCTCTCCCCCCCTTCCCCCTCCTCCTCTGAGCTCAGCCTTTTTTTATTGCTAATGAAGTTCATCCCCTTGTAATACTGACATTAATACTATTAAACTACGTGGCTGGAGGTTTAATTTTACAGCTGATTATTCTAGTTATACATGTTTTGGTTTATCCTGAGGTCACAATAGCAACTTTTTCTAGTGAACATACAGCATTACAATGTAGTGATGAATAAGCCTGGTTCCAGTTAATCTTACCCCCCGCCCTATCTTTTTTTATATATTTAACAAAATCGCTCCCAGCGACTTCAACGAGCACATTTTCCCAGCAAACATGTCTCTCTTTCCCTCTCTTCTCCCCCCTCTCTTACCTTTCACTTGACTCTCATACTCGGCGATGATTTCTTTATCCTTTTTTAACCTCGGCGTGGACATGTTGCGTTGCTCTTCTCGGCGTCCGAAGCTTGTTGTAAAACTTCTTGTTCAAGAAAAAAAAGTGTTTGTCAACAAGCAGCCAGCAGCAGGATCCTACAGCAGCCGATGCATCCCACACAAGGAGCAGCAGGAGGAGGAGGAGAAGGGGGAAAAAATTGAAGACGAAAAAGAAGAGGTGCGACACACAAAATGGCACTTTGAACGGATTTAACTCTGCAACAAGCACGACTTGGAGCAAGAGAGGGAAGCGTTTTGGTTTTAGTCCGTCATTGTTCCTCTTCCCCGGTGGATAAGAGGTGGATACACCAGCAGGGCCAATGCGCAATCCTGCTCCAACCAATGAATCCACTCAACTATCGGAGCAGTCGGCGCCGTGCAACAGCACTCACTGCCGCCGCCGTTGCTGCTGCTGTTGCTGCCGCCGCCGCCACCACAGAAGAAGAAAAAAACAATCACGCAACTTTCAGGGTCTCCGTGGCGGCGTGTTTTTTTTTTTCCTCCACTGCTGTTTGAAAAGTATTGCGTCCGGAGAGCTGTTTCAAAGTCGAGTAGAACCGTGAGCGTGGCTGCTTCTTTTTTTTTTTAGTTAGTGGTTTCCAGTTTAGGACTCGCGCACACACCACTCATACAGAGACACGCACGCACTCATACACGCGCACCCACACACATACATACACACACACTTATTTTTCAGCCCCTCCACCTCTGGCTCACTACTCGGCCGCTCTCCCTCGACGGTTTTCTCCAACCAACTCCCAGCAGGCTCAGAGGCAGACAGACAGACAGCGGGGCAGGCCGACTGCAGCAGCCGGAGCCAGGCAGGGTGAGGAGGAGATGAGAGGAAGGAGAGGGAGGGATCTGCCGCGCGCGCGCGCGTGCACATGCACATACACACACACTAGTGGACACTAGTGGACCGACACTCCAGTTCCTAAAAAAAAAAAAGGCTTTTCATCTGCCAATGAGTCAGAGCTGTTGGATTAGACTTTAAACATTACTCCACTACTGTCTAATGACTTGCAATTAACACCCAATGGTATCCCCTCAGTATCACTTGAAATATATATATTTTTTAAATGTCACATCAAACACCCAGATTTAATTTGTCATATCAACCAAATACAAATGGGTACAATATGATCCCTTTAGATAGGATAACTTGTTTTTATAGGCTACAGACATCCAGGTGGGATAAGAAGTAGACACGTGGGGCCTCAAGTTGCAGAAGACCAGAAAAAGGGCTACTAGAATAAGATAACAAAATGAAAATACTGCTTTTGCCCCTTTTTCATAACTTCATCTTTGTTGATTTTCTTTCTCCCTTCATTCAAAAAGCGTTTGCTTCACATTTCAGTGTGGCAGCTGAATATTAACCAGTACACAGCGCCATCTGCAGGCGAAATGAAAGCACAGGACAAGCACACCCACTGATTTTCTCTTCAGGACAACACTCCATTTTATTTTATTGCACCATCTAAAAAAAATCCATGCAGTACACATCAGTGTAATAAATAGAACTATTGTTTTTGTCTTTCTTTCCTCTCTCTCTTTTTTTTTTTTTTTACAGAAAAAAGTGACTCATGCCACACAAACAACATCCATTGTTTAGCTTCTCACAATACAAAATAGGTTTATGTACCATTTCCAACACAGCCTTAAACACATAATCGTCTCATTCTACACCTAATAATTAGTATTTCCTAAAAAATCACAATATAGTGCATACAAACAAAGATATAAAACATAGTCAAAATAATACAAGGACTTAGAAATGCAAAGGCAGCTGAATATTTACGTTCTCTAGATGCCGGGACATTCCACGATTGTAAACATTTAGGTAATAAATATACAGTTATGTCATGGAGCCCTTCACAGGACTTAGACTGACATGTGTTGGCAGGTTTGAAACTTAACTACAGACACAAAAAATACACAGGAATATTACACCGAACATCACCAGGTTCACTATTCCAGTAGTACATCACATTTCTCCACACTACATAAATTAAATCACTGTTAAGTGTTATCCCTGTTAACCTTTTTAAAGATTTGTTAATGAAGCACCACAGTCAGACGCCTTTGAAGAAAGTCTCCTCGATGACCTCAACAAACCTCTCTTTCATCTGCTGACGGAAACCGGCGTACCACTCCAGCAGCCTCCTCCTCCGGTCCACCCTCTGCTCCTGGGTCATCCCTCTCTCCCTCTCCAAGATGGCCGGCAGTTCTTTCCAGTCACTGATGAAAATGAAGGGCGCTCCGGCGGCCTTAAGGAGACGTAGTGGGGAGCTGGGTGCTGCACAGGTGCCAGGTGTCAGTACATCCTCCACCACGGGCACCGAGCCATAAGAGCAGGCTTCGTAGATGCGGTAGCACTCTGTGTTGATTCCAACTGGGCAGAGGGTGAGCTCACTCTGGGCCAGAGCGGTCTGGTAGCGTCTCAGGCTGTCTGCTGTCTCCTGAGGGAGCCACCTGAGGCAAGAAGGGACGATACTTTAGTTCCCATAGTCAATATAATACATATTGAACATACTGTATATTCCTGCACTGTTCCTTCATGACATGTCATGTTGTAGTTATCTCAACTCAATTAAAATAACAAAAACAAAGAAATGCTGTTATTAAAATGTTTACATAAAACAAAAAAAGAAATACAGCACAGAGATTTTCATAAGCAAATCAAGAGGAAATCTAACAAGTTTTTGTAATTTTTAGTGGAAAATTCACTCTTAATGTCACTATTCCACCAGTGCAGCTCAGCAAGACACCATCTATTAAAACACAATGAAAAAACACTAGAAATGGAAAAAATATAATCAAAATCTATCAAATAAAGGCAAAAACGCCCAAAAACTATACTTGGAAAAGAAATTGGTCTTATATGGGTGTCTTTTCCCCCAAGTTCAGATATACCACTAGACTGAGGTGTTTCAACTGGTTACAGTGTTTTTTAATAACATGTAGCATTTTATATTTTTAGGAAGGTGTCACTGAAAAGATATTTAAACAAATATTCTCAATGTTACTCTTTGGTTTTTAACCTTTTATCCTATTTATATTATATAACAACGTAATATAAAAATGCAATTTTCTATGTCAGTCCTAGACTATGACTTTAATACTTGAGAATGACTCACTTCTCCCTGGCAGTGGTGATGCAGTCTTTGTCCAGGCCTGAGTGTTTCAGCACCTGCATTAGTGTTTCTCTGGAGGAGTTTTTGTAAACAGTTCCTAGGAAATTGCAGAGGTATGGCCTGTTGGAGGTAATCAACTGTGCATTCGGCCTGATCATAGGAAACTGCCTGTAGCTGCACAAAGAAAAGAAATACAGATCAAAATGTTGGACCAAGTTATTAATTTTTAAAGGAATATTAAGGCATGGTATTGATTATGCCTTTACACAAAATTGCATAACTTACGTAGCAACACCAAGAGGCCACTGGAAGACGTCTTTGTCGTTGACCCAGGGGCTGTCATACACCACAAACAGCAGGTCCACAAAGCCACCGTTTCTCTTTAAGTACGGGCCAATCCAGTCATTGTTACAGCGCTCGCTGCCCAACAGGACCACAGCCACATGCAGCACAGTGCGGGACTGAACTAGACCTTGAACATGCTCCAGCCACCGCGTGGAATAAGTAATCTTCTGCTGTTCGCGGCCGTTCAGAACCAGAATCAGGCTGTTCATGTCCAGAGGGACGTGGCCCTGGACCACAGCAGGACCCGTGTAGAAACTAAAAACAAAAAGGTAAAAGGAGATGGCGGAAGAGAGGAACAAATCATTGTTCAAGGTTCCAATCTTCTTCAGTGGTTTTTCATATAGTGTGATTTATTTCACAGAGGCTCTAAATAAACATTTTCATGTTTGGCAATTCCTTAAACCACTCATCGGTGACTTGTTACCTGAAGTCGATCTTCCCTGACTGAAGCTCCCCCTCCCTCCATTGCGCGATCTTGTCAGTTGGGTTGAGGGGTCCCTCTAAAATATGTTCCCACAGGTAAATCCCTGAGGAGAAAAGAAATTTGCTGTTTGAGTTAAAAGACAAACATAACAGTCCAGAAACAGAGCAATATTAGAATGTCTCTGGTATTGATCTTTTTTATATCATTTTTACTTATTGACATGGCTGACTGCTTTTTCATTTTACGTTCAAAGAACAAATTAACAAAAGTGTGTTCGCTGATCCATGTGTGGTAAAAACCTAAAAAAACAAACCTATAATTAGCCAGATGTCATATTTAGCAAGTCTAACTGTGCAGACTGTAAATACTTCTCTATTTCTCATTTGTGGGACAAAAGAAACAACATCATTTTTGTAGTCAAGTAGATGTCAAGTAGAGTAGCAATCACAGGGAATCGTAAGTCTTAACTCAACTATTTTATGTACTATATTGCCAGTCTTATATTGCATTGGATTCTACTTGTATTAGTAGCAGAACAAGCTGCAGGGCATAAAGACCATAATGTGTTTAATTTGTAAGGCTCATTTTATATGAGCTTAAAATAAAAATCATGATTCTTGATATCTTCAAAATTTTAAAAACTTTTTTTTAAAAATGCATTTCATAACCAGAATCAGAAAAATCTGCTTGGTGGTGAATAAAGAATTAATTACAGTCAAGCTGTGACACATTACTGGTCTAAAACAACACAACTCACCTATGGCAGCTTTCCCCCAGATTTGGACCTTATATCTTTTAGGTTTGTTCTTGTCAATTCGATCCAGATGCTGTTTAAAGGCATCTCTCTTTTTGTTCAGGGCAGAGTTGTACTCCACTTGTTCATCCTCCCACGGATTCCAGTCTTCTGCTAAAAACGGAGCGGCCGCACCGCCATCTCTGACAACACCTGCAATCACAACACACAATTTACATTCAGCTCAAAGGCACATGTTTCTTTTCTTTAATTATTACCTTCAAAGAAAGAAACGACCTTCTAAGATTAAGTTTATTTTTTTTGTCATTTGTTTTATCTGTCGTGAAGGCTACACATCGGTTGTGTGAGGGAGAAATTACCCGAGGGCGCTCCTGTTTCTTTCTTCACCACCCTGTGAACGCGAGATATTACTTTGGTGCTGAAGAAGACATTATATGCAGCGTAGAGTGAAAATGCTACGTAAGCAAAAATAATAAGAAGGAATAGTTTTCTTTTTGGTATTTTCATTTTTCTTTTCTTTCTTTCCCCCCCCTCTCACGTCACCATTGTGTAGATCGTCTCCATATTTTGTGACAGGCCGCTTGTTTACATCACGAGGACGATTGGATACAGGTGGTCTGGAGCGATGCCTGTTCAAAATGTACGGTTATAATTGAATTTATGTTTTATTTCTACAATTTTATCTCGATTTTTTGCACATTTCAAACACTTCATATATATTTTTTCAGTTTGTATTTATTTATTTATTTTTTGATTTACATATTAACGTGCTATCTGAACAAAAAACTAACTAGGCACTCTAGTTCAACCCTCACGTAAAGCGGAACGTTGGTGAGGCGGAGCAGGTTTCCAGTGGAGCAAATTAACGGGAGACACACAAGATTTCGACACGCAAGGTCGTGTCCCCAACTACGGGGTGAAAGTTTCGTATTTTTGGGCAAAAATGATGTCCATGGCCGCCCGTTCAGGGGCTCGGTCCCTGTACTCACAGGCAACAAAACACACGGTGAAGAGCTTGGGTGCACCCGGAGCGAAGGAGCTGGTTCCCGCTGCTGGTAAGGGCGAATGACGGCGGCTGGAGACTGTTACCGAACTGCATGATATAACCAGAAAATCCGATACAATGACCCACTGGTGATTAGTTATGTTGTAAATGTCTGTGAAAGAGTTGTGTTTTATATATATTTTAGTTTAATCTCCTGGTTTTTGATTATCTGACGCTAGTGTTGCTAACGACTTGCTAAAGCTAGTCAGAAATAGCCGAGGTGGTAAAATATGTGACCCAAGAGGGTCAACAGTGGTCATTATCAGATCTTTATCAGTGCGCTGTTAAGAGTTTGAAGGTGGCAAGATTAGATTTGTTTCAGTCAAAGTGTGGGATCTTACGAACACATAACTTGTAAACATCAAGAGCTGACATGTCAGGACAGGTAGAAATGCCAGCCCGCAGGTCTACTGTACTGAGTATGTTGTAAACAGTGCTGACTCTGGATAAATGCTATGACAACTGGTAGTGATTTGATTACACCGTTTAAATAAGATGGGGTCGATTGTTGGATTAAAACATCAACAAAATATATCAGCAGTAATTATGATCATCAAGAAAGTAATGTTTCATTTCAGTGTGAATATTACCATCGCTTTCTTTCTTTTCCTGTACCTTGATTTGTTCAGGTTCACCACGTTATTAGGGCAAAAGGCTATTTTTAGATTTCACCTTTGGTTATGAATCTGTTCTGCAAATGAGCAGAGCTACATAGACTGTATACTAGAAGCAACAACAACAACAACAGATTAACGAATGATTAATGGCAGCTACAATGACAGCAACATGATAGTGTCGACTGGGATGATGTTATATTAACAATTTGTTTCACTGGTTCCTGTAGTACACAATTTCCCTAAAAGTATTTAATTTACAATGTCTCTTGATGCATCACAAATTTCTATTTTTTATCTATGGTAATAACTATTATTGTTATTGATTATCAAGATACATTACTTGTGTCTTTGTTTGAATAATTTCCTTACAGCGTGACAACATGTTGCCTCCCTCTTTACTTACTGTACTATGTGTCTTCTGTGCAGCTCCTGGAGCAGTGCGCCTTGCCCACTCAGACATCAAGATTCCTGACTTCTCAGACTACCGTCGCCAGGAGGTGGTGGACGCCAACAAGTCGTCCCAGGACAGCGCTGAAGCGAGAAGGACATTCTCCTACATTATCACCGGAGCGAGCACTGTGGTGGGCATCTATGCGGCCAAGACCGTTGTCAGCCAGTTTGTCTCCTCCATGAGCGCATCAGCCGATGTCCTCGCCTTATCCAAGATTGAGATCAAGCTGGGTGACATCCCTGAAGGCAAAAACATGACCTTCAAGTGGAGAGGAAAGCCCCTGTTTGTCCGTCATCGCACAGAGAAGGAAATTGCCGCAGAAGCAGCTGTGGATCTTGGAGAGCTGCGTGACCCCGAGCACGACAAGGATAGAGTGCAAAACCCAAGTTGGGTCATTGTCCTTGGTGTGTGCACCCATCTGGGTTGTGTGCCCATCGCCAATGCCGGAGACTATGGAGGGTACTACTGTCCTTGCCATGGTTCCCATTATGACGCCTCAGGAAGAATAAGGAAGGGACCTGCTCCTCTTAACCTTGAGGTTCCCTATTATGAATTCCCAGATGAGACCACCGTCATCGTTGGATAAATACTGCACCTCTGTCGCAGTTCTTCTCTGTAATATGTATTTTTAGATGGCTTTACAAGAGTTGGGGGTGACATGTCTTATGTTCTAATAAAGAGATATTTCCAACTGTATTAATGGCTTATTGTGTCTGTCCGCTCACAATTTTTCTTCAGTTGTCCCAGTTTGGGGTTTTTTCAGATTTAAGTCCTTGGTTCTCTGCAGTTTCCCACACGGATTAATAACATAGTCTTTAATTTCAGACTATTTGTTGCATTCATCATGGCAGCATAGAAAAAAACTTTTTGAAATAACAGTGTAAGACCTACACAGCAAGGAAAAATGCAGGAGAACACTCACCCAGGTGAATACATTCAAAAGGCCTCAAATTGGAGTATGACTGACACAAAAGTGAGGATTACATTTTTAAGACTTGCTAGACTGGACTTTGACTTTCAGTTTCTGCTTGGTTGTTACAAAAGAATTAACTTGACATAAGTGATTCATACATACATACATGACTGGTTAAGTGTCAAATGAAGGTGACAGCTTTTGACCTGTCGTGATAACAATAAAGACTCATTGAACTGGCAAGTAAGACAAGTGCACATGCACTTTTTTTTTATTGATGAAAGCAAAAACATGAAATTCTAAAATTGACTCAGTGATTGCAGAATATTACACTGTACTAAAAATTCTACAAATTATAAATAAATACTGTCAAAATAATTCACACTGTAGAGTTGTCACTCACTTAGTAGTACACAATTCTCTGCATTGAAATGACAGTAGGCTGCACCATTTGAGAGTAGTGCTAGTGTAGCTGCAGTTAGGCAGCTGGTTCACTTAGTGTAGTGTAGTATAAATGATTCCTACTTATAATTGCACTTTCCTTCATATGTCAAACCCAGATATACAGCTTAAATTCACAGCAGTGTGCTAAGTTGCTTCATAATCAATATGCCCATGTCTGTGTAATTGTACTGGAGTTTCCTCTCGTTCAATAAACAAACAGTTCACATTATTTGTTAGAGTCCCCACTTCTCAGTGCTGAATCAGGTTTTCCAGTGTGTCCATATTCACTAATCCACGTAGTGCACATCAGCCTGGAGCTCTTTGGTGATATAACCGAGAAGAGCGGCCGTCAGCTGCTGCTTCAAGGTGGCATTGCCCATCACCAGAGCGCTTAGCTGGACCAGATCCGTCCACTGAATGTCTCCAAGGATGACCATGAGATCGTCATAAAGCTTCTGCTGCTGCTGAGGACTGAGCTCCATTATGACCTGAGGCAGCGGTTTGAATTGTCCACTGGTCAGCCAGCAGCCCAGGAGGCCTCCGACAGCACCGCCTGCAGAGGTCACAGGTTGCAAACTTGTGAAATTAAGCAGTATTTCTATGATAAAACATTACACAATTTATTTCTGTGATGAAACAACATTACATAATTTATTTCTGTGATGAAACAACATTACACAATTTATTTCTGTGATGAAACGACATTACACACAGGGTGATTTTATATTAGCAGTGGTCACAACTGCATTTCTAAATATGTTCAGTTACAAGTTACAGGAGCTGCTGCCCTTTTCCCCCCAACTTACCCACAGCAATACCCAGAGGACCCCCGACCAAACCCCCAGCAAAGGCCAGTCCTCCGGCTGCTGCTGCTCCCTTCCCTGAGCCTTTCACTGTGGTCTGGATCTGCTGATTGGTAGATAACTCACAACACAGCTTCATAACATCATTGACTCGATGACACATGCTGTGAAAAAGAATCAGGCAACAAAACAGAAAATGTCACTACAATGTATTTCATTATTTTTTTAAAAAGAGCATCTTAGAAATATCAGACAAATGCTGTCAGTTCAAATACACAATCAATCAGACAGTGACATACACAATAGGACTATAGAGGATGATAATGATCCTGGACATTCTGAGTACTGTGATATACTTAGGTATATTTTATAACATCACCACTGAATACTGTAATAGCATCGATTGCATCAGAAAGCACAAGTCAAAAGCTAACATTTCAGTGTGGCACCTACATCCTCTCTCCTTCTCTCTGTCTCATCCATTCAAAGGCTGTGGCGGTAATGACAGTGATACATGTTTACGTACCTTGTTGTATTACGAGACCTTCATCAATATGTTATTATGGCCTATTAAATGGTATTAGTTGAAGGGTTGCTCTGTTTATGATCCGACTGATGCCTCCCTTGACTTGTGATCGTGCATGACAGTGGCCGGCCGCAATGCTTTGTGGGAGCAACAAAAAATGATGCGTTCAGGGACACTAGAACAGTCACGAAATCTCGCTTGAGAGGGTATTGTCTCGGTTGGATAAGAATAGACTGTAACCTAGCCTATATAAAAATAAGATAAGAAAAAGAGGAATTAATAGGTGTATAAAATCAGCAAAGTGTAGCATCTTCGATAACATGAAGAAATACGTTTTTCAAAATGACCACACACATTACATTTTCATGTCATGTTTTACACATTGCAGGTTGGAGGAAGAATGAATATTCTCAGTCCCTCAATAATATCTGAACAAGGATGCAGTCATGTGTTATCAGCCTGAAACTGAGTATGTTGTCCATGTAATAGTAAAAATTCCGAAAGTAATTGAATGCAACAAAGACAGCCAATGGGTGACTGACAAGAAGGGGGCTGGGACGAAAGGTGGATAATGTTTGCTTTCTGAATCCAAAGTTATTCAGCATGATTGCCCCGTCCAAAATCATGCACCCAACTTCCCATATACAGATATACATATGTGTTCCGGTATAATCTACTATAATGTCCCTACAGCAGATTTACCATGTCACACACGGAGGTTAAATCCGTTGCATTGCTCACTCTTTGATAATTGCTGCTGCTGGTTACTGTACAGCTGTGTGCTTGTCGCTGCAGCTGCAGCTGCTTTTATTCCCCCACAGTGTGACGACTGTTTATATTTGAGAAAGCATCCACATTTACCCAGAGTACACCGGGAGATATAGGGCACAAGCTGCATCAAGCTAATTTTAATTTGGTGACAAACGGAAATTACTGTGTTTTGTTTTCAAAATAATTGCTAACTATAGTATACAATGATTACATAATAACGCAACATTACTTAGACATTTTATTTTTCGTGGCAAAATGTAAGTGGTGTTTTGTTCTGTTTTTCTTATTCATTTATTTGTTTACGGTTCATCATTGGGCATTTATTTTCATCCGTTGTTTCACACCTAAACACGGAGAGGCATTTTATTTTGAATTCCTTAACCGGAAGTTCCGTACTATCCCCGGCAGTTTCACATCGGACGGAGGTGCATGCATGGCGCAGAGAGAGTGACGAGGAATATATTCGCAAAAATCTTGGAATAACTGTCACCGTGGATATTTTTTTTGGAAATGCTGCATAAATCGTGAAATGAGAGTGTGAAATGCTATCACTTCCGAGAGTGTGGATAACCATCACTGCCCCATTGATGAACACGAGCACAACGGGTCTCAGGAATCGCTGCTGCTGCTGCATTCATAAACACTTCTTTAGGACTCACAACAACCCCTGAGCTTTGTGTGTGTGCGTCCGCGTGTGTGTTGTTGGAAGGGGTCACAAACACTACTACAGATTACCGTTGTTGCACGTGTGTTGACAATGGAGGAAAAAGGTAAAATGAACAGAGAGCATCTCGGTGAAGGAGTTGTCAGGCTCCGGGAGGAACACCAGAAGGTAAATGTTGCCCGATTGACATGAGGCATTTGGTCGTTAGCCCCCTACCACCACTGGCCACGCGGTAGACCAGCAAAGGGGGTTTTGGTACTCACGAAGTGCCTTAAACTTTCAACACGTCACCCTTGTGTATTTATTGTGCTCTTTGTTGGTGTTGTCTTTCCCCCTCCACTGTCCCACTTTTCGAGAAGCTTCCACCCCTTGCAGCCACTCACTCACATGTCCAACAACTTCTTGTTATTTTTTAAAACTTGTGCCTAGAGGAAGGTGTGTGTTAAGTTTCATTTCTTCTAACTTCTGCGCTGCTGTTACTGCTCCCAATTTCACCCAGCAGGCCTTTCTGGGTTATAATTGCCCTGCAGACATGAAAAAAACGACTTAACGGTTTCAATTGAATTGCCAACAGCTAGCTAACAGAGCCAGTTAGCTAGTAAGTCTACCATGTCCACGCCCCCTCCCCCTCCTCGTGAAAAAACATTTAAACATTAAAAAAACAGGAAGTACCCGACGATATGTATATGGCCTACATTAATTTCACTTTCAGTTTAGAAAAGTTTTTCTTCAACTTTATAAAGCTGAAACAATCAGATGGTTTAATACCTGAAGTTTCATTCTGATTTTGGTTTACATTTTCAAGGCACATCATGTATCACAGATGTGCAAGATGTTCTGGCCACTTGGGTGCAGTTTGACAACAGCTGTCTTTCCTTCTATCTCCTACTCACCTGATTTGGTTGAATATTTTATTTTATTTTGATGTGTGAACTTTGTTGACAGTATCAGTCACTAATCTGAAAACCGTACAGAATTGTGAATCTCTTGTAAATTGCATAGATTTCCAGCATTATTTATATTTACACTATTTGTCCTAAAAACAGGTGGTGAAAGACTGTGAAAGTCGGATACAACACTGGTAAGCATTGAGAAAGTCCCATGTATTATTTTATCATTTGCTTCGTGACAGTGATTTATTTGGTTCTGTTCACTATAAAATTTGGTACGAAACAGTAGGAACCCTTTCGACTTTGCACAAAGCAGAAACGAGTAGTGGCTATGCATATGTTTTAATATGGTGGATTTTCCATAGGAAATATCAAAAATATGTAGCTATACAAAGAAAAGTAATTTAGTGACGCATTATTCTTGAGATTTAATCCTATACTTTATAGGTAACTTGCAGTCCTATCCTGTAGAAAAGCGAATTATATAATTCATAAATAAATCACAGCCAAGAATTTGTAGGACCAGCAGTGGCTCTTCTGCACTTGCGCTGGCTGGTCTCTGAGTAATCCATTATCTATGAATACAGCTAATTTGACAGGGAAATTAAATGAATATTTCACTCAGAAATGAAGCTCCTGTCCTCATCTACTCTCCTTTCTGTCACCGAGGTTTGTGTGTTCATTCATTTTATCATAATAACCACGAGTTTGGCTTCCAATTAATCAAGCAAGATTCTATGTAATATTGATGGCTTGCGTTGAGAGTGCCAGCTCTGGTCAAAATCAACAAATGAGACACTCCCTGACCAATCAGAGGCATTTGTTTCAAGTACGGCATAATTAGCCCGTTTATTCCCACTTCCCAAACATAGTTGTAGTGACAGGAAGGAGAATTTTCACTACAGCACACAAACTTTAAAGGCCCTGCACGCCACCAGAGCGGTTTTCAGCAATAAACTGCGGGATGAACCTATTAAGTCATCCACCTTTGTGAATAACGTTTCTTTTCGTTCTATGGCGCTTTGTGAGATCTTCTCTCAGATTCAAGGTCAGATAAGCTACAGAGGTCAAGAGTATAATCAAGCCTGAGCAGCTCCAATTCACTTATTTGACTTGTTTGGTATTATCTTATTGGTGTATTCCTGTGTATTTATCAACATATGCCTGTACTACATATGTACTGTTGCTAATCTCCACATGACTAACTCTACTCTTAGTCGTAAATACAGGGAATCATTCCTAACTCCATTTTCTATCCCATATGATGTGAATGTGTATTTAGCATGAGCTTGATTGATTATAACAACTGAAAACTGTCTAGTTGTGCCAGACCCAAAAAACAAGTAAACATAGCACCAACTTTATTCAATTTTAGAGCAATAAAACTCCATGAACATGTTTGTGACATCACTTTCATGTTGTGAGTCTAGTTTTATTGTGCATTGGTCCAATAGTCCAGCGTTGATCACAGTGGTTACCAACACCATTAACAACGGCTGTGTGCTACTCATGTGTCCCAGTAAGTCGTGACAAATGTGACGGTGAGCCACCGTGAACAACAGCAGGACCTTGAAACTCAAAGAGCAAATAGGGAATTCAGCCATGACTGAGTCTATTATTTACACCTGTGCTTTCTATGCTGTGAGATGTCAAAATGTCATCTGTGAAATAAGCTCTATTTATCATGAGAGAAAAAGAGATTAATTAGTCAGTGTTAAGGGCTTTTAGACAAATAATGCTTCCTTGTGCCTAAAAAACACTTGTTACAAAAAGGCATTGGAGGTTACAGCAACACGACAGGTTCATCATGTAAAGAACAAAGGTAACATGAAAGCTGTATTTACAAACTTCTTTGATGAAACAGACGGACACATTTCTGTGTTTGTGATCTGCATGGAAGGAGCCATCATCGTGTAGTGTCCTCTGGCACAACTTCCTTAAAGTTTTACATTGTTCTGCAACAACAAGATGACTAATAGCGACATCTTGAGGCCATTTAGTTTACATCCAGTGTCCTCTGACAGGACAATGTGCATGTCCCCATCTCCCCTGTAACAGTGGTTTGCCTCCTATTGTTCTGTGTATAATCCAAAAATATGCCACGCTAGGCCTAATTAAATTGGACAACAAATGGCTTCATAATAGAGATGGAACTTCAGCTCCAAAGTGAATAATGTGAAGAGTTATTGACCTAATGTCCTTGTCAACCCATGGATTTGTAGGAAGAAGGTGTCGGGTGACTATGAAGCCCTGAGCGACCGTCTTGAAACTCTTCCAGATCAACTGTGCTATGACATCATGGTGAGTCCCAGCCTTGTTTAAAAAGAAAAGAAAACGCACTCACACGACCCAAGGCACTGGTTAGTTTCTCTGGTCGGTTTCTGCTCTAAATGACATGTTTATCAATAACCACTGTCTCAAGCTGGGTTTGGGTGGCCTCTAATATATCACCCTTCAACTTCCACACCAAATGTTTTATTTCTTCTTTTCTCCCACTTTCATGTCCACGTTCTGCCACGTGCTCGGTTTCAATGGTTTTCTGTTCTTCCTCACTCTGCTCTTTGTGCTATAAACAGGTACCCTTTGGCCCTCTGGCCTTCATGCCTGGGAAGCTGGTGCACACCAACGAGGTCACCGTGCTGCTCGGAGACAACTGGTTCGCTAAATGCTCTGCCAAGCAGGCTCAGAAAATTGTGGATCACAGGATGACATGTGAGTCTGTGTTCTTCTCTCAACAGATTGCTTTGTTTATTTTTAATGTAGCCACTTGACACTGCTGGTCTTCATCCACCAGAGGGTGTAGCTGCATCAGGTCTGGCTGGCTCGTCTCCTACTGATTCACCACATAACTGAAGGAGATACTTAAGTTCAGATCTGTGCTGTGCACAGATTTACAGAAACACTGTTACAGTGCAGCCCGTTTTTTTTTTTTTTTAACATGGTTGCAAGCTAAGCTGCAAGGGAACATTTGAAGACATTATTCACTCTGTTGCTTTTTCATTTTTAAAATCTAGTGAAGGTAGATCGCAACTTTTTCCTCTTCTGTGGTCAAAGTAAGTCGAATCGGTGTGACATTGTGGTTTGCAGACAAATAAGTCAAATGTAACACTGGCTGCGTGAAGCCGTTTTCTCTGCTGCTCGTTCCACGTCTGAAAATCTCATATCAAGTCAAATGGGCCCGAGTAACGATCTCTGATGTGAACATTATTAGGGTGTTTAGTGAAGCAGAAATGTGCTGCCACAGCCCATCCGCAGCCGTCTGCCCCCCCCCACTCACACCCCTCCCCATCCCATCCTACCCCACCAGCCCCCTCCCCTCTGCCTCCTATCTCCTGACCCTGCCCACCCCGCTATTACAGAGCTAAGTGCTGTAATACAAACATAGCTAGCTGAAATGTGTCAGACAGCGGCTGAGTTGTCAGGCCTTCTGTGTTTGACCTTTCCTCACTTCCATTTGATGCACTGACTGGAGGGGCTCCCGATCGCCATGGAAACAAGGGCCCTCTGCTGCTATTAGTAAAAGGGCTTAATTGTTGTGAAGATTTAATGATCCGGACTAGTATTCAGGGCAGAAGATATTATGAACTGTTTGTGTCATCATTTTTCAATTTTTTTCCCCCCAACTTGTTTAGGATTTTAACTCTTTAGCAGCTGGTTGTCATTGCTGTGTTAAATGTTTTATTGAAATCTCTTGTAGCCTGCAGACATTTTTTCCTGCACAATGGATTTTGTCAGTCTGGCTCCAACTCCCTGCATGCATTTTCATGATAATGCTCTTTCTTTTTCAACAGATGTAAAGAGTGAACTTGACAATCTATCCAAGACTATGAAAAACTTTGAAGCTAGAGTTGGGTTTGCAAAGGATTTGGAAACAATCTCTGCCGTATGTTGCATTACTCTAAATCTTCTCGCAGATAAAATATAGCCTAAAGCATAAATGAGGACAAATGTACTGACTCTGTTTGTTCTTCAGGGTAAAGGGGACTATGTCGACATCAGAGAAGAGGCAGGAAACAATGACACCTCTGTCACCAAAGGTATGTTTGTCAGCCTTTCCTCTGCCCTGGTTTTACTTGTGCATTACGAGAAAACAAAGAAAGCTTTTAACCCAAATTCAGATTGACACGTAGGTTTCCTTTATGTCTACTTTTAACAGGCAGACAAAGAGTAGCTCACAAACCAAATTCTATGCCCAAACTGGATGCCATACTTGATCTAAAAGAGGACGATGAGATAGATGAAGAGGGCGGAGATGGAGGAAGTAAAAAAAGTGTCCTGACTGAGGAGGAACTCTGGGCTAGATTGGATGAACTGGAGAAACTGGAGGAGCTACAAGATGAGCAGGACAGGTACACATCTCATTCAGGGACTATTTCTAAGAAACATTGATCTGGTATGAAATTGAACTAATTCATAGACTTTTTTCAGATTATCTTATAATGCAGATGTGAATGGGGAGGACACGTCATCCTCTTCCTCAGAGGAGGAGAAGGAAGGAGATGCTGCTCCTCCTGTAAATGGAGTGTGTCTGAAACCAAGCTGGAGCTCCGTGCCCTGCAGCAAAGAGCCACCAAATGTGGACCGGAAAGAGGAGGAGCACGACAAGGAGGAGGACGAAGGCGACTGTTTGCCCACCATCTATTTCTCTCACACTGTAGAACCCAAGAAGGTCAGAGTGATAAGATACCTATTGTATCTTTTGTTCTTCTATTTATATTTAGCTGTCTGTATCTGTTTTGGTGACTTTGCCTTTACCTTTCCCCGTCTCTCTCCTCTCTCTCTTCCCGGTGCTTCAGGTGAGGATAAACACAGGGAAAAACACCACATTGAAGTTCAGTGAAAGGAAAGAGCAGAAAGAACACTCAAAGAGGAAAAAGAAAAACGGTCACAACAACGGACACTCTCACCACGAACTACACAAAATCACAACACCAGCAGACATTTACAGGTAACAAACGACAGCCCAGGACCTTAATGAATTATTGACGAATATTGCTTTAGTGACACTGGCTGATTGGTTTTCCTATCAGGTTATTTGTGGATGTGAAGAACGGGGAACTCATCCCCAGAAAGTCCATCCTTAAATCCCGGAGCAGGGAGAACAGCGTGTGCAGCGACACCAGCGAGAGCAGCGCGGCGGACTTCGACGAGCGCCGGGTGATCGGACGCAGCTACAGCCACGACGAGGCAACGCACAGCGACACCAGCGACGGCATCACAGAAGAAGACAGTCCCACGGCGGTGCCACTGCACCCCTCCAGCAGATTTGAGGTAAAAGAGACACAGCTGTGTTTTTAATTTTTCGTGATTCTTCTCACCGTCTCTTTATGTAATCAGATCCCAGTCAAGCTTCTTTGTGTCATCTTCAATCTCAGTTAGAGCGTGAAGGCCTCAGCTGTATACCTATATTATGAAACGGTTTATGAGAATGGCACCTTTGAGCTTCGCGCATCTTAATGAGAACATAACAAAACTCCCACAGAAGCCTCTTTAAGTTGAAGTGGGAGCTGCCTGTGGTCAAACAACTCCTTAAATGTCAGTCGCAGTAGGCAGTGTGAACAGCGAAAACACAGCATGAAAACATTCCTCTCTTTTCCTCCAGGCCTTTTCAGGAACAGTGGTAGAAAAGGACCCGATGCCTTCGGCTGTTCCACACTTGACCATCGCTCCGCCAGCTCTGCCAACAATACTCGAGAGGAAACAGGAGGAGGTGGCGCCTGACGTCACCCCATCTGAGCTGGCCCCAAAAAGGGTGTCGAAGTTTAAAGCTGCCAGGTTACAGCAGAAGTGACTTCTGACGAGCAAACATCCACGTTTTGACAGTAACTTTTTCTTTTCTTTTTTACAACCAATGAGCTGGACAAACCATCCTCTCTTTTACTTTTCCTTCTTCCTACTTCAATCTACTTTCACTTTCACTTTTTAACCACACAGGGTTTCTGCTATTGAGTACGACTGTTCGATGAGGAATAGTACAGTAGCATTGATAACAAAATCAGCCTTTGTGCTTTTTAACACTTCTCAGTCTCTTTTGCTAATCTGCTGCTTACAGCATAAATGGCACATTGTGATTGTCCATGTTTCTGTTGGGCATGTCCAAACCAGTTGCTGTTAAATTGCATACATTCACTTGTCTACTGCTCCTCTGTTGATTCTTGCAGTTGCCAGTTTAGGTGTGACTCTAGGCTGCCATAGCTGCCTTGTTTTGTTTCTTTTTCCAAGTACCGATCATTAAACAGAATCAGGTGCCCGCTCTAACTCTTCCTTATACCTTCCCTTCACCTACCTAATGAATGTATGTACTCCTTTGTCACAAGCTTTATGAAACTACAACAACAACAAAAAAGAATATTGATGGAAGCTTAATAGGAAAATAAATGATTTTGGCTACAAGCCTTGGTTCCTCATCCTGCTTTGGAAAAAAAACAAAAATTTCTGCTCTCAATGGGATTGTTTCATTTCACTCTACTGACAGCGTTTTATTTTCTATCTCAATATCTTCATCAGAAACGGTTCAGAAAGGTTTTCTCAAATATTTGCTAGACATCATAGTAATAATGTGTAATGGTAACACATTTTTGCTTCTGATTCCTGGTGTAAATTGTTTTGGTCTTTAAACAGCTATTACCAGATACTGACTGAGTTAATATGGTCTTTTTTATGAATTATTGTTACTCCTGTTGAATTTCCTGTTGTGCATTAAAATTTGAAGAGCTAAGTAAAGCACCAGCTCAAATTGCAACCAAACCTTTTGAGGGAGCAATAACATTTCATCAAAGTTGTAAAGCCAACCAAACGCAAAGTGCCTACTCCAGTTAGTAAAAGTACAGTCAAACGACAGCCTTAATGGAGGAGAGGGAATTTCCAGGCCAACCACTCTGACAACAAATCAAGTTCAGCGCGGGCCCAAAAACAAAAACTGAACCGTTGAGGGCTGAGAGTAAGTCTGGTTTGTAGATTACGGTTTGCAATTCTTGGCTGCAGCCTGACCGTGAATGAGATAAATTCCTACTACAGCACATTAAATACACAACTGCTCAACTGCTCTATGAGTGCATATGCGGATGATGCAAGATAACTTCCATAACATCAATGGTTGAGGTGAAACACTTAAAAAAAATCAAGGTCTCAGACAGCAGTGCAGCAACAAAATCCTTGATATGCAGCAGCACAAAGAAAACCTTGAGCTAGGCATGATAATGAAAACATTTTCAATGTTTCACCCACTCAATAAGAGGAATGCCACATGTACCCCTTTTCCGTTAAAAAAGAAAACGAACTGTGTATTCAGAAAACACCTGGATACTCTTTGCAGTCCTGAATTAACACACTGATCTCATTCTTTTTAAAAGGTTAAGTGGTAAAGGAAATATTTGGATCTTTTGCTAAGTAATCGTCTCACTAGGACTCTTTCATTCAAAATCTCACCCAGGATGAGGACTTTAAGGATTATCAAATCAAATCAAAATGTACCTTGGCGGCTCTTTTCACCTGTGTTGGACCTTGACTGGTTTAATAAAGCTATCTGAGAAGTTCAGAGGAGAAAAAATGTCTCTTTGGTTGGACAACACTCATTGACATCCGAGACATGACTGGAGGCCTCGGCTAGACACTGCGTTTCTGTAAGGGGAAATACTCCATTAAAGTCAGAGTACCTCAAAATTGTACAGCTCTTGTGTAAATATACTTTGTGTAAATGTGCTGCACCTCTCACCATGGGTGAAGTGTGGAATAGCTGCCAGGCAGAGAGCAAACTGTGCACAAGACAAGATGTGTGCAAGATTTAGTTCGGCCTCATATGACTGCACTCGTATATAAGATGAAGAGGGAGGAAAAAGAACAGTCTTGTTTATTGCTATTGGGTTATATTACTGGTATGGCTATGATTATTATGATGATTACATTTAAATCTAAACAGATGTAAAAACACTTCATTCATTGTTGAGCAGGATCCAATATATTTTAAAGTTCACAGCTGATGAAAGTGCTACATATTTACACAGTCATATAGGTTAACTCATCATTCTTCTTTATTTTCTTTATTTTTATAGTTTAGACAGTTTCGTATCACCAGCAAATATTTGAACCTATTCACAAAAGTCACTCTCAGGCTGGATTAACACGTTATGTGGAGGAAAATAGTTTTACAGTAGAAGTGAAAAGACCATAGCCGTGGACTGAACTGTATTGTTGTGGACACAATTTTGATTTCTAGAAGGGCCACTTATACACACGCCACTGTACTTCATCTCCGCCACAAGTAGCTTTAATTAAAGCTGCGGCTTGTGAGTTGAAAGGCTATCACTCTTCTTTTAGTTAAATGGTGGGAGTGCAGGTCTCTGATAAGAAGCTTTTAAACAGGTCCTGAGGTGACTCTGCCCTCCCCTCCCCACACTTCCCCTTCATCAGGATTATTTCTCCAATATGAAAATCCAGGTAGCATGAGACAGATTAGGCAATGCGTAACATGCTAGCGTTGTGTTGGTGAGACACAGATCAATGGACTTATGTAGGTTAAGCTGTGAAGGTATATGCTGGAACATAGCAGGACTACATTTCAAAGAAATCTAGCGTACAAACTATGTAATGGGCTGGAACACAGGCGAGATCTCCATTTCGGGGATTAAGAGGGATTTTAAGAGTTATGTGATGAAGGATTCAAGCAGGTATTGTTGTCCAGACAGGTGCTAGGACCTGAGGCAGAGGAGGGGGGGGGGGGACTTAGCTCCAAATGTCAGACAAACGCACTAAACAGCAGTCAGTGTATCTGCTGTGCTGCACCTTTAATGCATAATATATGTACCTGCATCATTTACACTCTTATGTTGTCTATAAGAGGAGCAGGTTTTTGCTTCCTACTCATTACACTAATAAGTCTCAGGTGGAAATCATAGGAGAAAACCACATGATCTGTGGTGATGTCACAGCTCGGCAACTTTGTCACACCACACACTTATTAAATTCCTGTAAAGAAATGCAGCAAAGTTCAATGAATCAAATCCAGCATGTCGACGTCTGTTTTGGCTCTAATGGCTTTCTCTTTGGCTTTAATCTGAAAAAACAAAAATGTAACACACCAAAAAAAACGTATATATTTGGATTTTTTTTAATAATAACAAATAATTATTAGAGTGGTGATAATTTGATACCTAATTTCAAGTTGGTCGTTACGAAAATGTGACTATTTGAAAGAAATTTCAAGTTGATTTGCAGGCCAAAATATCAGTATTATTATCTAATTCCAGTTTCTCAAGTGTGAGGAATTGCTGCCATTAATTTATATCAAATTAAATATATTTGGGCTTTTGACATTTGATTAGACAATTCAAGAAATCATCATCATTTTCATCATCCAGTGTTTTGATAGAAAAATAGTATTTAATTTGCCAGTAATTGACAGATTCATTGTAGATGAAATAACCACCACTAGTTGCAGCTTTAATCACCTTTGAAAAGAACTGGAAGGCTTTAAAAAACACAAAAGCCTTGAGGCCACTGCCATTATAAGAAATCAAATATAGAGCAAAAAAGAAAAGAAAGAAACAGAAAAATACATGACCTGTCCAAGTATTTTTTTTCTTTCATGTAAACTACAACAAATCATCACCACAACATTAAAAGCCAAGGACAGAGTGCCTTTTATGCTGGTTTTGATTATTATTGACTTCTGATAATGTGCAGGAATTTGTTGAGAGGAAAATGTTTGGAATAACATTCATTTATTTGAGGTAAGACGATTCCTTTCTTCCCTTCCTTGCAGGATGATATACAGTGAAGGTCACATGGATGTTACAAGTCACATTCAGTTTAGACGCCTTAATTATTGAAGCCATTCAACAACTAAAATGCTGAATCACTGAGGTATAGTCACCGTTTATCCCCTTAGATGTCAGCAAACAGTTTGGCTCCATAAACCAAGAAGCAGCTACAACACAGAGAGGTAAACACACCATGCAGGATCAGTCTGTGTAGAAATCAAAATCATTTAAAAGTCTATAATAGGCTACAAGAGCAAGTGTAAAGACCACATCCCGTTACATGCACCAACGGAAGTTTTCAAAAACAAAATAAAACTGCTGCTCTTTGCAGGTAATCCCCGCAGAAAATTTGACACGCACAACACCACATAATACTTTGATAAGCATGAATCTCAGAGGAGGGATTGATGTTGTCTGCGTCCTGGAGACGCCAGTGCACACTTTACGCACGGTGCCAGTCTGTTACACTTACACACCAGCGGCCAGATGAGGGAGACATACGGCTTCGGGACATGTCGAAGTATCCCGAGTAATTTTTATAAGATAGATTTCATTACCTCTTTCCTCAACTGGAAATACAACACAGCAAAGCACAGTGCTGCCTTCGTCCCGGAGGAAGCGCTTGAAGGTTTTTCATTATTGAGTTGTTGTTTTGCTTATTTTTTTGTAGAGACAGAGAGGGGGAGAGAAAGAGAGAGAGAGAGAGGAAACGGGAGTTGAAGGAGGGAGAAATCTGGGTCCGACTGTGTGTGCTGGGCGTTTTATGATAAAGCGTGTGAAGCGTACGGTCCGTCAGTCAGCAGTCAGTCATCCAGTTTCAACATCACTCTCCACTGAACTCCAGCTGTCACCCCGTGTCCTCCGCGTCTCCTCCTCGCATTATCCAGGTAAGAACAAACCACCGCTCACCTATCCGGGATCTTACTCTGTTACTTATCTGTGCAAAGTGTGAGAGTTTTAAGTTTCTGTCGGAGTCGAATTCTGATAGACGTGCGTTTCTCAGAGCTGACACTCTTGCGCTGTTTTTTTTTTCTCCTTTTCTTTTCTTGATGGGTGCTAGATTGTTAAAAAGTAGAGATAAAAGCGAGGACAAAAAGGTCAGAAAAGAGAAGCAAGTGTGTGTTTATTTGTGCGAATATGATGCGTTAACAGTTGACTATGAACCTGATCCATAATGCTTTCATGTCGACCTTTTTTCCCCCCTATGCTGCTATAATGATGTCTGATTTCAGTTTAGAGCCATAAACCCCATCACTATAAAACCAGACAGCAGACACCAGTAGCACTACAGTGTCTGCACATACACTTTGCCTGCTGTTCATTGCCTGCTTAAATCACATCATTCACATGTTTTCAAAGTTGCCCCTTTACCTGCTGTGACACAGTCTCTGATAGGCCATGCTTTAGATATTGTAACCTTTTTTTTTTTTTTTTTAACATACTGTCACCTGTACAGAGTAGCACAGCTACTTTCAAAGCCACCCTCACCCCCTGCCTGCCCCCTCCTCTTCCTCCTGTTTCCAAATGCTCTCCTTTGAAGCGATGATGCCCCATCTGTCATATGTGAGCAAAGAGAGACCATGCTCTGCTCTTCTCAATTACTGAATTCTCCTCATGCCAGCTCCGGTGGGACAGGAGGAGGAGCAGGTGGGTGGCAGTCAGTACGATCAATCAACATGAAATATTCAGCTTTGAATATACACATCATTTACTGCTGCTGCTGCTGCCCTTGTTAGAGACACCCCAAAAAGAGTTGGGGCGTTTGTGTGAAGCGTTTCGTAACTGGGACCATGTGTTTGCTGCTGTGACACAGTTCTTGATTTAAAGATGAGGATGTATATGTTCAGGTGATACACTCTTTTTTCTTTTTTTCCCTTTTTTTTTAATGAGAAACTATGGCGTAGTAGATGGAGACTGGAGTGGGTGTTTGAAATGATTCTGATCATAAGTGAGAGGAAATTAGAGAGAAGCAGGGTGAGAGGATGAAACTGTATTAAACGTAGCGTCACAGCCGTTTTCTCATTATGCTGCGGTAAAGTCATACAGCTTACATGACAAAGCTCTGCTTGGCAACTTTCTCCCTTGATAGAAGCACTTGTTTGAACATGAGGCACATGATTTGAATATCTGTAATCCATGCTGAAATCAACAGGCCAGATGAACTTTTTGGCACCCTCTTACCACCACATTGAGTAGGATTTTCTTTTCCCCCAAAATGCCTAAGCTATTTAGACTTCGGCTTTAAATCATTTGGAAAAAGAAAAAAAGAAAAGTAAGAAAAAAAAGCAAGGCAAAAGTTATTTGTTTTGTCTTTTCCCCCACGAGGACCACGGAAATCCTGGAATTTTGAAATCCTATCACAGGAGAATCTGAACCTTTCCAATCATTCAAACTCTTCAGGAAACTTTTAATCTCCTAAGTGTCTGCCTTGTGATAATAATATCTCTGTGATGTTGCCTCATGAAATTTGCCCGAGTACCATGGCCCTAAGTATTTGAGCTATGAGGCAATACAGTGAAAAGCATAGCCCCCTCATATGAGAACACAACAGTGAATAATTAATAACCTTGCTCCCAATTCCAGGAAAACAATAGCATATTGTAGGAACACTGCACTAATTTAACTAGAGGAGAGAGAAAAAAAAAAGCAGTCGACAACTTCGACAAAATGTGGAATGCATCACCATTGTTGTAAGGCATGTCTGCATGAGTTTTGGTCTAGTTACTCTCGCCACTGCGGCTTTGAATGCTCTCTATACATCCGTGTTATATGCGCCTATACTGTAGTGTTGCTGCCTGTATAATATTGTAGTGTAATGTTGTTTGCCTTTGAGATTAATCAGAGCCCATTAAATACCCTGCTCTCACCTGCTGGCAGTATGTGAGGTGGAAGTGCACATGCAGGAAGCTATTTTCCACAGGCCTCCTCTCTTGGCTGTCAGCTCCCATTAAGGGGGAAGGTGTCATATCTGTAACACAGCTGAGTGCAGATGGCAGAGTGGAGGGGATGGCTCACCGATTTAAACAATGATTAATGAACAGAGATGGAAAACAAATTACATTGGACTATTGGAGGCAGGGAATTGTTTTTATGAAAATGTTAATTGTGTCTGCCAGGCTGATACCAGGAGTGGGGGAAGGGTGGAGTGAGGGCAAGGCAGTGAGGCAACCAAGGGGCTACTGATAGGACATCTACTACTCCCCTGGCTCAGATTATCGGCGTGTCTCAGCATGCAATGTTTAATACCGTACCTTGGCTTTAAGACCTCTAATGTGCCATAACTTTCAAGGTTTGGCTTTTTATGATGAACCCCATGAAGAATTGTCGCCCACCACTGCACCAATTAGCGTTATCTCTAATAATAAGTGGTTGTAAGTGACGAGAGAAGGCGCCCTGTTCTAGTTGTAATTATTGCAGGCGGGTGCAGCTGCACTACTTAGGGAGATGATGATAATTATTTTTCTTTTTTTTTTTCATTGCGGGTTGATTATTTAAGAGCATCATACACTCATCAGAGTAATCAGGAGAGAGTGATTAGTGAAAATCCACGAGGCTAACAGCTGCCACATTAAACACTTGCCTCTGTTGCCAACACACTGAGGCAGAGCCCTTCCACAGGACAGAGACGAGCGAAAGCACTTCACCTTCAACTCCAGGACCACATGTGTTTGTTAGAAAGTCAAGGCTGAGGGCACACAGAGAATTAGAGTAAACAGAGCGCCCCATGAAAAGGCATGTTGTTGTGCACCAAGGTCAATCTTCAATGCTTCAATTCACCAGTACAGGAGCGCGCCGAGGGGGAGTCAAAGTTTGATATGGCATTTTTGGAAGTGTGGGAAATAGATGTAGTTGCTGTGCAGCGACCTTGCCCTCCTTCTGAATTGTCTCCCATTGTATTAAAATGAGTGAACTCTAAATGCTCTGTTGAATGAGGGCTGTTTGATAAGGTTTGTGATCTAACTCCCAATCTGATACAGAATCCCCCACCCCCACCCCACCTACCCATCTACACAACAACAACGGGGAAAAAAAAAAAAAAAAAAAACCTGTCACAATTAGAGATGTGTGCCACGGCCAGCCATGTCCGGTGTTCATGCCGTGTTGCTTGCCACTGTGTAAGGCCTGCTAAACTAAGGGCTAATTCTCTTAGCCCAGATGTTGCCTGAGCACAGTCCTGGGATCCCACTGGGTTGATGAGCTCAATCAGTGAAATGATGAAAAGATGATTTTGTCCCTGTAATTACAGTGTGTAAACTACTTAGCTAGGATTGCAAAGGAAGTCATTTTCTAATTACGCTGGTACCCCGTTGTCTAATGGTGGATGTTTTGTTGTTTTAGAGAGCGCGGGAGAGAGAGGGGGAGAGAGAGAAGGAGAGGAATATATATATAAATATATATATATGTGTGTGTATGTGTGTGTGAGAGAGAGAGAGTTTGTGTGTGCTTGTGTGTGTGTGTGTGTGTGTGTGTGTGTGTGTGAGAGAGAGAGAGGAACTTCACGAGGGGCCTGTGCACTGCTGCTGCTGCGGCTGAAAAAAGACCATCACAAGGGCAAGATGGCTGCCAAATGAGAGTTCATTGAATTATCAGCCCAGTTAATGTGCCTTGGATTATGCTCTTTGTTTGTCAGTTTTT
This sequence comes from Decapterus maruadsi, assembly GCA_030347415.2. Classification (NCBI taxonomy): domain Eukaryota; kingdom Metazoa; phylum Chordata; class Actinopteri; order Carangiformes; family Carangidae; genus Decapterus; species Decapterus maruadsi. The sequence goes on along the minus strand of CM064893.1, from coordinate 19,801,276 downwards.
TCCTGTAGATGCCATAGCTTAATGAGATACTGTAAGTGGCATTACCAGACTCCCGCTGTGATTTTGTGATGACTCGTTTAATGACTTTTGTCTTAGTGCCTCCAAGTGCTTCAGTTACCGAAAGTAGACACATCTAGTTTTTTCCCCCCATTTTTTTGTCATCTCTTTTGATTTTCCCCTTTTGCAAATATTTACGTAAAAAAGAGAAGGATCTTGTTTCTTTAAATGATATAGTGACGACCCCGCGCTGGCAATCTGCTTCCCTCGCACCGGAGGAAGTTGTACTTCTCGAGAAAGCAAAACATGTCAGTATGTTGCAGACTGAAGAAGCTTCATTCTTTTGAGATCTGTGTGAGTTCTGTTGGAGCTGGCTGCTGTCCTGCAGGGCCCAACCATCTGATGCAGCCTACACCATGTGGATAGGCTTCTCTTGTGCAAGGCATCCCCTACGCACCCCACACTGTTAACACACCCCATCGTACGCCAAAGCTTTGTTTGTGTCCAGAAAGAACAGGTGGTCTGTGCAAACAAGATCAACTGTTCACACATTAGTGATTTAAAATACATTCTATATGCACGTGCCTGTGCGTACGTGTCTACGTGTGCGCGCGTGCGTGTGTGTAAGACAGCGTGAGAGAGTGGGTGTCTTTGCATGTGCATGTTGAAGGAGAGTCGAGGAGACTGTGTTTATGTTTCCTTGTTTTTGTGTGTAACTGCCTTTGAAAGCATCAGAGGAAGCTCATGAATGCAAAGTTTGTATAAGACGCACACACGCACACACACAAGCACACACACACACGCAAGCACACACGCACACGTGCGCATACACACAGACACAGACACACACTATAATGAGGTTATGATACTGCATATTTCCCCCAGTACACTCACTTTACTCACTTTAGTCGTTTTCACATCTTTGTCTCATGCATAAAAATGATTTGTGAACAGTCTGTCATTTTTAAAACTTGTAGTGAATTAAGGTTGTTGACAGGAAAGAGGAAAGATTTCCACCAAGTCACACAGGTAACAAACACAGCTGGTCACCGCTCAGCAAACCTGCTGTTTCCAGCCTCGCTTGCAATTGCCATATACCATGTAGCTTTTAGTATGTTGTCAGAGGAACTTATTTTCCCTCTGTTGCATTCAAGGCCGCTAATCTGCATAACTGAGTGAGACAAACAAAAATTAATCGAAAGCCCTCTTTCACTGAACACGTGAAGTCGCTGACTCCCAAGTATACTGCACATCACCACTGCACCACATGCACGCCAGATTTATTTTTTCAGGGCACAAGCCAGATTTTTGATAGTTGTAGAAGGAGTGGCATAGATTTACTGCATCCACAACAAATGTGTATGTATTCCTTTATGAGTTCTTTAGCTATTACTCACAAGGAGCTAGTTTGTCAGTGCTGTGTGTGCTCTTTCTGTGCTCTGTACTCCCGCAGTAATGAATGGTGCTGGTTAGACTATTCTGTCTCCGTCAGGCTTTTGGGGGGGCCTACAGAGAAGCTCCTATAGGGTTTCATTAATCTGGCTGTCAGAAAGTATATGGGTGCTATCTTTTGTACGGGTCATGGTGGGCAGCTGTGTTACCACTGCCCTCTTCCTTGTACAGGCTCTTCATCCCCTGACAGGGCGGTCCACAGGATGGTTGGCTGGCTGATTTGGAGGGTTGGGGCGTGGGTGGAGTGAGACGCAGGGGGCATAATGCATGGCACGGGGCTTTTACTGTCTGCACATAAGCCTGCTCTGTAATAATGAATCAAACAATTGTTATCTGCAGGCTGGGAAGTCAGGGAATTCCAGGAATGTTTGAGAGTCGTGATCTCTCGTTATGTGTGATTTTGAAGTGGGCAGAGGCATGTTGCAAAGAATCTAGGACATCGACAGTTATGGATTGCACTGTATCCTTATGGCTAAGGTATATGAGGTATGGCTAAATATATCAGACTGCATCATTAGATATGTATTTCATCAGACTGTTACATCATCATAACACATCTTAACTGCACGAATGAATGAAGCATTTATTGTTGTGCCATGCAGAGAACTATGGCAGGCATTCATGGGCAGACAGAACAAAGCTATGTAAGCTAAATCCAAAGAGCTGTTTACACATTTTCCAACAATATCCAAAAACAAAGAGAAGAAAAGAGAGCAAGAGAGAAATCAGAATGAGAACTAGTTAAATAATCCATTATCCCGTCTTTTCCGGGCTTTTGAGACAAAGTTTGCAAAATTAAACACATAAAAACTGAACAGCCATTTCCAACTCTTGATCATCTGTACACCGCAATATATCAGAGTTTGTCAGACTATTTCATTTTAGATCAACACTCATAAATCATTAAATGTTATATGATAAAGACTTTGTTCTCTAGGATCAGACAAATGTACTCTATGCTATCACATTTCCTACTAGTATATTGCACCTATACTATACTTGAAATCTTTTAGTTTTTGGTTACATTAGCCACCTTACTGTAACTGCTGGCTGCAGGCTTTTGTAGCTGTTTGTGCTGCATTGGTTTTCAGCTCAACCATCCACATAAATTATTAATGCTTTTTAACTGCTGTTAAAAAGACACATGAAATATGCAGTTCTGATCTATAAATTTTATTCACGTGTTTCACTCCAGTGTCACCTAACTATGGATTTACAATACTGTCCATCCATCCTGGCTGACAGTATGCTGCAGCCACAAAGTGGGAAGATTATACATCCACCCTCTAGTAGATTAAATACTGAAATACAGAATCCTGAGCTTGACTGCAGTGAAAATAAATCTAGCAATGTTTGATATTGTCAGATCTAAAACCATCCAGAATGCACAGCTCCCAAGGCTGGTTTAAATGTGTACGTGTCACTTTTTTCTTTTATTGTCTGTGCTAAATCACACCTGCTCCTTGTTCGTCTGTGCGCGGCCACACCTAAGAGGCGCTGCTGTGACACGATGCTTAATAACAATCAAGCACTCTCTCAATCTGCACCAAAAGAGCCTAATCCACTCTGACAGAGAAAACACCTGATGGCCCTGCATGCCACTCCACATCTCCAGCAATTCCTACATAGCCTACACACACACACAGACACACACACACTTGTGATGAAGGTTCTGCGCCTTCTTGCTATGCTTAGTTAATCAGAGGAATACCACTTTAGCAAATAAAAAGTGGAGCTAGTGTATGCAAATATCATTCGCTCACTTTCTCCCTGTCAGATATGATTAGGTGAGAACTGTACATTGATCTCAGCTTAGAGCAGAAGCTCAGCTCACACCATAGCTGCAGGCTTGCCATCTCTTAATCTGTGTGGTTTTGTGTACAACTGTTTCATTGTTTCATAACTGTCTTAAGACTATAGGCAGCAGCAGCAGCAGCAGCAACAGCAGCAGCAGCCGTAGCAGCAGGTGGCCCAGACTCAGTGTCAGACATTTCATCTTGAGGGCCTTCAGTCACATTAAATCCACTGTCTTGGCTTTTTATACAGTAAGGGTGTGTTGTGTTTAGTTTAGCGCTCACCTCGCATCTAGATGGGATGGCCAGGTGCGTGCATTGTTTGGTAAAGAAAAAGGAAGACAAGCATTGCGCACTAGTCAGAGGCATATCACAAGATGCTGCAAAGCCATTTGAACTCATCTGATCAATCATCATTGATTGGATGCAGACTTCAAAATGGACGCTGTGTACACCATTACACGTCCAAGGCTACTGTACAGTAATGACATTAATAGAGGCAAATGCAATAATAGTTCAAATGACCGTAATCCTTGAAAGTGAGTGGGGGTGGGGGAGAGGGGAGAGTCTTATGCCCCCCACCACCCTGTGCTTACTGCAGAGGAACACCAGGTTAAGCATTATGAAGTGCATCTTTTGTATTCTTGTGTAATCTACTCACTCTCGTCCTGTCAGATATGATTAGGTCAGTGCCGTATGGTTAAATTGATTTCTGATCTGCAACTTAAAGCAAACACAGTGCTCACACCAGCCACTGCTGCCGGCCTGCCAGCTCTTGATCTGTGCGGTTTTGTGTACATCATTTTCATGACTGACTGAGGTTGCAGTCCAGGATGATGTAAGCCTGTGTTAATTCAGTGTGGACAGTGCAGGCTTTGTTCTGTGCCCTTTGGTGCTGCACTAGAGCTGTGCAGGGCGCGCTTATGTGACCTCTACCATTGTAGCACGATGTGAATTTGAAGCTTTGTTTTGCTGCTACAGCTGAATCAAAAAAAAAAAAAGAAAAAAAAGGGAGCTGGGCAGAGGAAAAGTGAAGCATACTTTAGCTTTCCATTCGGATATTCTGCCTTTAACTTTAGTTTGCATTTTTGCATCATTAAGTTGTTTATTTTCTTTAGTACTCTTGTGACATAATTATCCTGGTAAAGGTTTTATTCAAATATGCAATGGATCTGCTGAAAAAGCTTAACTCTTTTACTTTAATCTTTTTTTAAAGCATTTCACAGGTTTGTGAAATGCAAAGGAAGGGCAAGTAGAAGCAGACAGTCTTTGATGTTTGTGCTGCCTTAGTATTTTGTGTCAGTACAAAATGAGATCTAGACAAAGATTTTCACCTTACCCTTTAGTAAAGATGAGATATTTGTTGAGGAAGCCTATGTGGTTTCACCTAATCAGCATTTTCACATTCTCCAACTATAATCTAAAACCACAGGTATACTTAACACAGGATGAGGAGAGTCAGAACCTACTTTGCTCTATTTCCTGACCTATTTGTGGTGCATCACTGGCATTATACAGCAGTTGCAAAAGTACAGATTTACACCTAATTGACACAGAGCTGTACTTTTATATCTGACTTGTCTGTTACTGGGCTTTCCAAGCTGCAAATACATGTATTTGAATACATTCTTTGTCTTGGCTGAATCTGAATTCACTTAATGTTCCTTTTGTTTTCTCTTTAGGTCTGAGCTGCAACAAACAGACATTTCATCTGAGCAGCATGAATCCACATCCTGTTTCAACTGAATAAGAGCAAACAGTCAGCACACAGTTCACTGCTAACCTTCGGACCATCCCACATAGACACTCCTGACCACCATACTGTAACATCAGCCAGTCCCTGAAAGGACAGCTTCATTACCCCATCCACCCATCCAATTAGAAGCCAGATGGCACTTCTGGCCAATCAAATCATGGATGCAAGGATTCTCAGCAGTATGAATGGGAGAGTAGAGCTTTCCCAGTTCCTGAGAGTCACTAATCAAAGCATTGTATCCCAGGTAAATTCTGCTCAGGATGACAACCGCAAGAACAGAAAGTATCCCTGCCCACTCTGCGGAAAGCGTTTCCGCTTTAACAGCATCCTTTCCCTCCATATGCGCACGCACACCGGTGAGAAGCCCTTCAAGTGTCCATACTGCGACCACAGGGCTGCACAGAAGGGCAACCTGAAGATACACCTCCGTACTCACAAGCAAGGCATTCTGGGCAAAGGCCGTGGGAGGATTAGGGAGGAAAACAGATTGCTTCATGAGCTGGAGGAAAGGGCGATACTGAGAGACAGGCAGATGAGAGCTGGTCACGTTAGCCAACAGCAAACTCCTAATCTACCGCAACTTCAAAGCGTCCAGCTGTCACAGACCATCCCGACGCAAAACCAGTTCTTAACCAACTCCGGTGCGGCGGAGAGCCAGCCGCATACCTCCACATCTCCTAAGGTCACCACCACCGTCAACGACGAGTCCATCCAGCCACAACCCAATGGCTTCCGCTGCTCATTCTGTAAGGGGAAGTTCAGGAAGCAGCAGGAGCTCGAGCGGCACATCAGGATCCTACACAAACCCTACAAGTGCACCTTGTGCGAGTTTGCTGCCTCACATGAGGAGGAGCTCATCGGCCATGTTGAGACGACACATATAACCGCTGATTCAGGCTCAGGACCGAAGCCTGCTATGGGGTCTGGTGACAAGGGGAAGCCCGCTGGTGAATTCCCCTGTGAGGTGTGTGGTCAGACCTTTAGCCAGGCCTGGTTCCTGAAGGGACACATGCGGAAACATAAAGACTCATTTGAGCACTGTTGTCAAATCTGTGGCCGTCGTTTCAAAGAACCCTGGTTTCTCAAGAACCACATGAAGGTCCACCTCAACAAGCTGGCTGCTAAGAGTAATCATCCCAGTGAACACGACGCCTCCGTTAGCCTGAGTAATCTCACTCAAGACCATCAGAGCAACCTCTACTCGCAGTACATCTCTCGCATTCACAACAGGTTCCTCACGGCCGAGAGAGCTGACCATCCAGATTACAACCAGACACTCAGCACAGCAGGTGTTGACATGAAGGTTAGGGAGATGTTAGGGAGGATGATTTCCTCTGGTCCAGGCCCTCTGACAGATGCAGAAAGCTCCTCTTTGTTGGGCTTGAATCATCTCCACCCTCCCCTGAGCTCCACCAGCATGGAATACCTCCAGAAGGTCATGTCTAATAGAGATACACTCAACAGCGGCAGCGGTTACCCAAGCTGGCAGATCATGACCCCGGGGCCGCATGTTGAACAGCAAATATTCAGCCCTAAAGACCAGCAACAGTGCTCCTCCTACCTTTCCAAGAGATGCCTCCCTGTCGATGACGGGAAAGTGTGTCTCAGTGACCCAGACGCCAAGGCCATCAGCAGACCCGGCAGCCCCAGCAGCGTGAGTCATCATGGGCCAACGGAGATCATCACAGACACAGGGAACTCCCACGCCGGCAGTGCCATGGACCATCGACCTCAATCTTCCTCTCCAGCTACAGGTAATGCACTCATGGAAAGCTAATTTATTTTAGAAGCCTATTTTAAGATCCTGTTAAAGGGGCACTCGATTTTACACTTTAAGTTTTGTCAACACTTACCAGAAGTATCGCTCAGCCTGTGAAAACAGCAGGGTAATGTCTTTTGTGTCAGTGGGAGGATCCGGCAATATTATTGTTGATATGGTGTGCATTTCACCCATAGACTACTAAGTGTGTCTTTAATATTCAGTTTGTATTTTTGCTTCTTGGATGAGAATATAAAAGACTTCTCACTAAATTGACAGGAACAAATACAACAATAAAAATCAGCAACAGAATATCAAATTAGTGCATGTCATAATCCTTTGGCTTCCTCTCCTTTTCTTTTCTTTTTTTTTTTTTCATTTATACATAATAGTTTGTCTAAGTGACAGCACTGGCCTCATCTTTCTTCCCTCTTACTGTAGGTTTATATGAAGCGAAGGGTCAGCACCACCAGCACAGACATTACTGTCAACCACGAGGACTTTGTCTTCCTTTTAAAGATAATGGCATCATGTTGAATTGTAGGGATAATTAGTACCCTCTATTTTATATCCGTCACATCCCCACCCCTTGCCTACGGGGGCACAAGATGTTAATGCATGCCATCTGGTGTTTTTAATGATTTGATATATACCACCCAGTGATTTTTATGATTTGATCTACCACCTGGTATTTTTATTGATAGTGTTCTGTTCCACCTGGTGATTTGGATGATTTGGCTCTCTGGGTAAATGCCTTTCTTGTCATGGCATCCTGCTAACATGTTATCATGAGCCTAAATTACTGCTATAACAGTGTTGTTAAGAGGAGAGGAAAAATAAATCCAAACTTTTGTTCGCTTTCTTCACAGCTTATGACGATGGTTATTTCCTCCCAGTGTCGGAGTGCTGCTGTTATGTACATGAAGTCTGATGCGCTCCCTTGTGGGATTCGATCCACTATCCTCTTAAATGATGGCCGTATAGCAGAGATAAATGGATCAGGTCTAATCTCATTAGATGTTTTGTTTCCATATTGTACACACATACTGGTATCTGCATATTTACATGTAAATGCTTGCAGTTTATGGCCAAATCCCTTTCTGGTTGCTCTTAAAGAAGCATATTCAAACTCTGTTGTTTGTACTTTCCCTCTCCTCCCCTATCTTCAAGACCATACGGTGTCACTTCCAGAAACATTTATGATAGCTGGCTAGCTGAGGATTTGAGTGTGCACAGTTCTGGGATGGCACATTCTGTATCAGACTCTAATTTCAGTCAATATTAAGCATGGAAACTAATTCATTGTAAAGGTCAGGCGTCATTGCTTTAGTCAATGATGGATCCGGCAGGCTCTCTCTCCCCCTCTCCTCCTCTCCTCTCTGTTCTTAGTCCTGTGTAATGGTAGACTCACTCTGGGGGCTTAGCACCGCATTGTTTAGCTCTGACAATATATCCCAGAGACCTCTGCAGCTGCTCCCTGCGCTCACAATGACAGATTAATTAACACAATCACACGCTGCTGGCCCTGGCTCAACACACAGGTCTGCTGCGGGACAGATAGGTAAATCCTACACATATGGAGAACACGCACCACTTGATGAGGGTTTAATAACAGGGATAAGTTTTTTCGGAGGTGGGGGGTTGTAACTGATCAAGTCTGTCTGTCTCGATGGTTGGATGTGGAGGAAAAGAGAGCAAGAGAGCGAGTGTTTTCTAATTCAGGAGAGCGGAGATGCTGAGGAAGAATTACCACTGCCAGATGTTCAGCTTGAGGAACATTGATTAGTCCAGAATTACTGGCTGCATTATTCATAGTCAGCCTATGGTGGTCATGAAGTTATTGATGTCCTCAATATGGATAGCAAATATAGTACAGTCATGGCTGTCAGAGTGAGAGACGGCTTCTTTGCTTGATACATCCAGATACAGTGCTGGATTTAGATTTTAACTACAAATATCCAGCATCTTAAATTAGAAATCCCCCTTTGATTTCAATAGAGGGCGTGTGTTACAAATTACTTCCCTCAATATCTAATCAGGACAGATTTGAAAATGCACTTTGACTTAAATTATAATCTGAGATTAAGAATAACGACTCCTCTTAAAATGATAAACTAATGAAGGGTGCATGCTTCAGGCCTCTGACCTACATTGGACCAGTGAGATCCCAGCTCCGAATAAAAAAACACGCACAAACATAAAATGCTCTGACAGTTATTAATTAGTCCCATTCAATACTCTTAACCTCAAGGTCAATGAGCAGACACCATGTAATGATGTTGTCCCCACATGTGTTTTGTCCCTCATTTCCTGCTTTTATGCTACTTTTTACTGTAAGCGTTAAAGCCAAGAGAGTCTGAAATGATAAGCGTCTGTAAAACTGTGAACGGTAATAAGAGTAGTGGTTTACCAGAAACACAGATAAAGCAGGCTGCTGTACAGAATATCACTTTCATTTGGCTGTTCCAGTTACATCAGCCTATTCTTTGTGATTGCTGACAGTTAAAACATCTTTTAACTAAACGGGACCTTATCTAACTCGGTCCTGTGTCGAGGCTTCACAAAATCAGCTCTTATTCAGAGATCAGAGTCAGTCTGACTGGTTTGTCTAAACTGATTACCTGTTGGCTCTTCCGTCTCCCTCTCACTTCTGTCTTTTAATCCTCTTTTTAATTATTATTGCAGATATGAGGCTCAAATTAAGCTCAAAATGCTTGTTTTCCTAGCATGCAGATAAAAAGATTTACCCAGGGAGTTCTGAACACCTGCCTTGAAATATTGTTCCACCGTCTCCTGAATGCCATTTGGCTTAATTGACTTGGAAACGTCCCAAATGCGTCATTGACTATGTGGTCTAATTAATATTAATAATATATGCTATTATAAACATCAAAGAACATCTGGTGCCCCTGTTTTTCTCACCAGTCTTGTGTGTGACTCTCGCTCTCACTCTGTTTCATCTTAAACCAAACCAGCCACCATGTATCTCTGTTTTGCATTTCAGGTGCTTGATTGCATATATAGACAGAGCCAAAGCACCACTGTATGTAGAGTTTGATATCTACAACATAACTGCCAAATGCCTATGTAAGCATATAGTATGTAAGCCAGTGATTGCATTGACGGTGATGTATGGTAGTAAATCTTAAAGCCTATTTCCATATGAAATGAATCACTTGTCCAAGCCCAGCTGCATGCTTTTTTTTTTCCATAGACACAGCTCACTTGAGGCTTTTATTTATATATTTATTTACCTTTTTCCTCCGCCTTGCACATCCAGTAAGGGCGGATAACTCATACGCATCACTTCATTATATGCTCTGTGTTAGGTGCGAGAGGCTGGGGTTTGTAATGATGCAGTAATTGGAGTTTTGCTTGATAAATCTAAGCTCTAAAATTACTCCCCTCACATAATGTGAGCCTCGGCAGTGTAAGTAAATCTTAAACTGATTAAGTTAGCATGAACCAGGCAATCACAAAGATGGCACCCATCCAAAGGAAGAGAAAAAAGGCAGAGTCTTCAGGCTTTGTGCTGTTTTTTACCGCTCTCATGTAGGCTGGCAAATGGGTTTAGGAAGGTCCACGCTGAAAGATGAGGTCAGATATGTGTGTTTTCTGCATTTGGAGCTGGCCGGTAATGTCATCGTAATTTAAGCCACAGAATAATTGAGATATATAGCGTGTCTGAAAGACTTCCATTAAGCTGTTTGAATTTTTTTGTCTGTTACTGGAGACAAGGGTGTGGCACTGATGAAGTCTCTTTCCCGCTCTTGTAAACCCGCGCACATCGACACGCATATGTAATGTGTGCAGACATTAAATCAAACATACTGTACACATATAGACACACACACACACACGCAGAGCAGTACAAACAGGGTTGACTGTCTTTAGTTCAAGGACATGAATTTGCCATTTCAGCTGTGATTTTTCAATTTCATCAGGTTCAGCTCTATTTAATTAATATGTGGGTGTTATTTCATGATTTTCTGTTTGCAATAGTAAAAACAGCCCTCGTTCTACAACCATTCAGCTCTCAATGGTGGGTTTTCTATTAAAGTTTGAAACAAAGTAAAGTAACAACTACAGATCATTAGATTTAGATTTACTTCAGTGAATTACCTCAGGGTCAGATCTTGAGGTGTATGAAATTGATATTTCTCTGGTGGGAATGAATCACTGTTGTAACTCAGATATTAGTCCATTAAAGAAGAACAATAAGGCATCAATATGCATAGAATTAAATTAATGGTGGTGGGTTTATCTCCCTATCCCAGACGCATCCCTAAAAGACACAGTATAATGTATGACCTGACCTTCAAATGCCAGGAGAGTGTTGGGCAATAAACTGCCAATATTTGTGGCTTAATGGCGTCGGATGACTTTTACTGTAATTGGAATGGCAGCGAAACAGCTGGGCTGTTTAAAGACAGTGCAAGGCTGAGGTCTCAGACAATCACTAACTCAAAATGGTCACAGGGAGTGTGTTTAACCCTGGAGGGTGTCTCTGTGATAGCCATAAGGATTAAACTGTAGGTAAACAGAGAGGAAAAGACATTTAAATTACCTTTAATTAAAAGTTATGGCGTGCAGGATCAAATCTTGTATCCAGATGGATATTATTCACTGGCTAAAAGGAGAAAAATTACCCTTTGTCATTCTTCACAATAATACACTTTGTACTTTTTGAATTATGTTCCCATCACGCCATTTTTCAAGTATGAAGCAAAAATAAACTCAACTGCAGTTCATGGCGCAGTTAATCAGAACCGCTCACATGTTGGACGTTGTTATTTTTGACTGGGAAACCCACTTACTGGTTTTGATGGAATGAGGTTTTTGTCTGCGACATCTGCCTTGTTCTGGTTGCTTTACAATTTCACTGTTTATTATTTCTGGAAGAATCTTGTTTGGTGTTAACATCTTTGGGTGTATTTATTGCACATGGTGGTGGCGTCCATACTGTAAAATGATGGATCACTGGAGCTGAAAGCTGATTACAAGCTTGATTTACTGCAGGGCAGTGCTTAAATCATTCAACTCAGCCTGGTGTGGGATTGCAACATTTTTCATGTTTAGACAACGGTTGTTGGTACATACTTTTCTTAGAACAAAATGCTCAGTATGCCTCATATACGCATACTTTCCTAATTTGATTTGGACTGTGTTCTGTTTTTGCTGTTACTGTCTGTGTTAGGTGAGAAAGTCTACAGGTGTCCACTCTCCAGTGACTACACCGCTGCACAGACAGCCTCCCTCGGCTTCCATCTGGATCGCTACCACTTCCCCCACTGGCAGAACAGCAGGGATCTTTCTTCTCCGCTGCAGCCCACCAGCAGCAGCAGCTCCAGCCCCAACCCCAAGCTCAGACCCAGATCCAGGGAGGACTGGAGCCCAGCCGCAGGTCACTACCTTGGTCTGGAGAACCACAATGAAACCCCCCTGCTCATCAACAAGCAGTCTGACCTCAGTGACAAAGAGGCAGGCGTAGATGGTTCTGTATCTACTCAAACCAGGAAGTCCCAGTATGAGCCCCTAGATTTGTCCGTCAGGCCAGATTCGGTCTCGTCTCTCTCAGCCATGTCTCCTGCTGTACTGGTGCAGATGTCTGGCGTTTTTAGTAATGGAATCTCCTCCTCCGTAACCCGCCGGCTACAAAGTTACTCTAATGCCGCAGCTGAACTCAGTGTGAAACCTGCATATCAGTCTGACCTTTTGGTGCAGGGAACAAAAGAAGAGATGAACACGCAGAAAGGAGGAGGCTCCACCAGTCACGATAATGGCGAAGGTGAATTTGAGAAATCTGATCAAGGGAGGGAGGATGAAAATGACGATGCTGCCAAGTGGCAGATGTTGAAAAACAATATCCTGGAGCCAGAGGAGCTGAGACAGCCAAGCCCTGATTTCCAAGGTCTGGGTGAGAAGACCCAAGACAAGCCGGGGCAGTGGGGCAGAGCTGTGACCGAATCTCCCATCTCCTCTCTGGAGAACTTGACTCCAGGACAGGCTGATCCCCTCCAGCACCAGGGGGGCCTGCTCTCCTTCCTTAGGTCCCAGGGGAGCCTGAGCAGCGCACCCGCCAGCGCACACAAAGCCAATCTGAACGGTGGGGGGAGTATGGAGAAAGATGTTGCATCAGGTGAGAATCAGCGTATCCATCGTATATGTTCAATGCAGCTGTGACAGTTATCAAGATGTTGCCAGTGCTGTCTCCAGATTTGAAAGTATCTATTGCCACCTAGTGGACAAAGTCTGGTTCTTCTGTTTTCCATCTTGTTATCTCCTCAAAGACGCTGTGTAGAGTAGACTCCCTCTGAGTGATAGACCACTGCAGATGGGCATATAAGAATATCACAGTTAATGAACTTAACTCTATGTATATTTGGCGTGTCATCATGGCTGCACAGTTTGCACCAGTGTTAGTCACTGTCGGTAGCAGGAAGCTATAGAAGTCCACAAAAAAGGAAAAGTTTTTGGCAGTATCTCAGTCCTCATCACCTGACAGCAGAAGTGTGAAGAGTGAGTGTGAGTGAGTGTGTGTGTGTGTGCGTGTGAATAAATCATGCCAATTTAGAACAACACACTTCCCTTCCCTTCCCTTACAGCACTTTAGTTTTTTTTTTCATTAATCCTGCCAGATCTCATGTCTGATCTCAAATAAGGGCGAAAGAAGACACAGGTGTGTGGCACTGATTACCCCTACACTTTAAAGGATGATATAATCTCCTTGTGTGATAGGTTACAAATCGCCCAAGCCAGTGGAGCCCACTGATGGTGAGGCTTAAGCTCTTGTGATGGTGTGATATGCTTGCTGAGTGCAGATTTAATAATGCTGTCTCTCAGGAGAGGGAATCCAACAGCTGGGGTCTTTGATATGCATGTATTATGAGTGCAACATGATACACCTTCCCTCTGATCCCCCTCTTATTCAGAAACTCAATATGTTCATGTGAAAGACAGGAAAGTGCCTGTCAACTCCATTAGGGATTAACATCTGTTCCCTTTCTTTATGATTCTAACAGCAAGATGTACTTTTGTATTTGATTGTACAGATGGTTATTATAATATGCCGAAAAGCACCCCTCCCCTTCAACTTCTGTCCAAGCCGTCACACTGTTCATGTTTCTGTCTCGCTTTTATTGCGTATAATAATGTTTGCATTGAAAAATTAGATAGGATTTAGAAAAAGGCGACAGGTTTGAGTTTCTTTTTGAGCAAACCTCATGTTTGTCATATCTCAGAACAATGAGCATCATTAAAGTATTCTTGCCAGCAAACACAACGCAGCAACGTAACTGTTGCTTGTGTGCTTTTTTTTTTTTTAAACCAATCTGATGACTGCAAAGAAGTTATTTCAAGCATCTTCGTCCTTTTGTCCGCTGCCAATTGATCCACCATATTTTCTCCCGCTCTCTCTCGTTCTCTGAGAAAGTGGATGTCAAAGACACAATAAACACCTGTCAGTCAAACTGGACATTTAGACAGGTTAACTGACATTGAGAGTCCATCGAGTGTCCTCTAAAACTCAGCTAAGCAGGTGGCCCGGCAGCCTGTCCTGTCTGCAGTGTTGACCAGGTGGCTTTGTCATGGGGCTGTCTCCTGTTGCCCCCATCCTCTCCATACTGTATGGCACGTCGAGTGGCATGGTGACATATTGCCGGGCAGTTTGGACATGGAGTGATGTGTTTGTGATGACAGTTCAGGTCGGCTCCAATGTGCCAGCAGTGGTAATTGGCCAGATGGTGACCTCTGGTTGAACCTGTCTGCATGCTCATTAGTCTCACCGAGCCCTCCCTTGTGTCTTAAACAGACACTCACATCTCTGCACTGCTCAGACAAAACCACTAGATGGCAACATTGACCACTCTTACACATTAAGATGCTGTAGGCTGCAAAAATATTTCCTCCCCAGGTATTATGGCATGTATTCATATTTCACAGGCACGATTAGGACGGAGTTTTGAGGTGACAGTCAAGTGCAGTCATGAGGTTTCTAATATAATCCAACTGTTAAACCGGTCAACGAGTTAACCAAACTAATTGTCTCCTCTGTGGCATCAGATCAGACCTCTCAGACGCATGAGAACAAGTGAATATGAGAAGATCGATAAAGAAAGGATTAAGAATGAAAGAACATGGAGGACAGAGAGAAAGAAAAGGCCCTGATTTGAAAGGTTGAAAGGGGTGAGTCATTATCTCATTGTCTGACCTCTGTATACCCTCCGCGGAGAGGGTGACAGAGAGCGAGAGAAAAAGGAGAGAGAAAAGGAGCGAGAAAGATCACCATAGATGGAGATAGATGGAGCGACAGCGAGGTGAAAGAAGAGCGGTAGTGCGGCTGTCTCCATGAGCAGATGTCGTTTGAGGGCAGCGAGAGGGCAGCGCGGCCTGCCTTTGTGCCGTGCTTCTCCCCATAGAGATAATGAAGGGTGGAGCACTGGGAAGGATGTGCAGTCATCACTCACTGTCTGTGTGCCATCAGAGCTCAGGCCTGTGTCATCCGTCACCATTCAGCTCCTCTGGCCCCCGACGGCCCCGCCACTGTCATCATGGTCATTATGTCAGCCTGTGACACACAACACACTCTCACAGCACACACACACACAGATATACACACACAAATAGTCACAGGAACACATGCAAACATATACATATGTCACGGAAATATGCACTTTGTGTGAGGACAAGGAGTCTTTTGAAATACTCTGATAATAGTGCTGATATGACAACTAAGTTTCAGGACCAATACAATGCAAAATCATGTCTTCTGAGAAACATAAGCATATAAGAAAAACGCTTTCACATTATTAAAAGTTGCCTAAACACGAGCCATACATCTTTGAGTGAAGAAAATAAGGACCAAAATCATCAAGATTAATCTTTAACCCAAAAAATATCTGATGAAAGAATATGCAATACAAACATATAGGGAGAGAATGTACTGCTTGACTGTCTCAGAGATGGTGAGGAGATTGATACCACTCATATTGGTTCATAAAATATGGAGCTACAGCCAGGGGGTAATTAACTCTCCTTAGCTTAGTTTAGCTTAGCTTAGCACAACAGGTGAAAGCAGAGAGAAAGACACAGTCTGGATCTGTCCAACAGCAGAAAAACCCACAAAATACATCCACAATTCACAAATTGACACGTGACATTTCTCGTTTGATTTGTACAAAAACTAAAGCGTAAAAGAAGCAATTTTTGTTTTTACAGAGTGTTATCTCTGCAACTGTTTTCTTGATTGACACAGTGATTGTGCTTTAAAAAAAAAAACTTGTCTCGGCACTCTGGACAAATCAGACTCAGAAAAGTATTTCTTTCCAAATAGTTATTACACCTAAAGGGACTTCGACGTGATGTATAGTGCAAAGAACAAGAGAGAGGTATAGTTAATAGTTAAACAAGTACAAGACGAGAGGGATCGTTAAATAAGTAAAGGATCATCAATAGATCATTTAGACAAAACTGCAGGAAGGCCGAATGTTTTTGAAAGAAGGTGAATCCAAACTATTGTCTGCAAGAAATCATCACAGTTTAAACAGTAGTACGTGGGATTAAACAAATGAAGTGGTGATGTGGTGAGCTCATTTACAGCCTGTTGGGTGATGCCATGTTGATCTCCCCAAATCTCAACAATTACTTTGATGAGTACAATATTATCACGACTGGTGCCAATGATGGCCAACACAAGGAAGACATGTTGTTGTTCTTCTACTATTGGCACGACTTCATTCGTTCTCTCATCACCACACAATCCCACCCTTCTCATTTCCTGTCCGTCCTCTCCCTGTGTATCCATGCATGTATAGGCTGCATGTATACAGAGTGCACGTAGCCTACATATGTATGCGTGTGCAGTGGTGTGAGTGTGTGTGGACGGTCTAAAGCTGCGGCTTAGAGCAGCCCATGAATGGAGGATCATGTGGTGAAGAGATGGATGGCTCCGAGCCCACTGCTGTCTTCTCTAATTGTAAAATATTAGTTACATTAGACTCTTGCCTGTGATTAATGGAACTTATTTGGAGGTTGCCCTCTCCTGGACCTCCCCTCTCCTCTGGTGGGAGGGAAGAAAGAACAGCAGACCCAGGAAGAAGAGGAGGAGGGAGAGAAAGAGAGGCTGCAGAGGTAGAGAGGGGGGAGTCACGCAGGGCAACAAGCCACTGATGTAGACAGGAGACCTTTGGGCTTATTATTAACTGACTTTATGAAAGTGTAATAAGGCTACAGGATTGTTCATGTTGTTTTTTGATTGAGGGAAGGAAATCTTCTCGGTTCATCAAGTCACAGTGGATGTGTTTGATGTGAGATGACAGTTTTACACAGTGTCGACGCGTGAACTTAACAAATGCACAGAATTAGAAATGTTTATTTTTGGCTGCTCAACTTTATTTCCTGTTTTTCCACCTCTGCCGATCGAGGCTGGAGGGTGTTGAGGGAAAGACAGGTGGAGTTTAACGCACAACACAAACTGTACCTGGATTTTGACAAAGCTTTTCTTTTATTATTGTCCCTCCCAGACGGCTTCCCCTCCCTTCCTCTCTCCAACTCTCTCTCTCTCACACTCACTTACACACACCCACACACACACACACAAGCCCCTCTTTGGCATCCTGATGATATTCAGATGTGTCAGGCCTTATCCTCTCTCTGACTAGTGTGTGAGTGTGTACGTGTGTAAGTGTGTGTGTCCTTTACGGCCATCAGGTTATTATACACCAACAGATGGAGCATTACCTTTTATTGCTCACACCTTCTGTGAGTTTTCCCACTTTTCCCCCCAAAAACACCTTTTTTATGTAGATGTGAAAGCGAGTGTTCAGCTGCGTGCAGCTGTCTCGGCTCTGATGAGGAGCATGATAGAGAGGAAGAGGCAAGGGTGGGGTGAAAAGGCTGAGACAGCCCTCAGTTTTTGGGAAGTGATGTCAAATGACATCAGCACATAATGGTTTACTGTAACCATGAATCACAGAAAAACACATTGAAGTGTTAGACAGAGGGGAAAAGAGAAAGTCATTATATGAGGTAACATCTCAAAAATAGCACAGCAGTGAACAAGGACACATGGCTGTCTAGGTAGAAAGGTAAATGAGTCATCCAGCGCAGTTTCTGTTTTGATCTAAGCAACACCTCCAGGCTTTGGTGTCATACTGATTTTTATTGAGGTCAGATAAACCTCTGGAAGCTATTAGCAGCCATGCTTTGTTGTTTGTATGCTGTGCCATGTAGGTTCACATTATTTGGCGTGGAGTAATGTAGCGGGCGCTAAAGAGGGGGACAGACAGGAAGTTTTGGCATGCCTTGCCTCCCAGCTGCAGACGTCTGTCATTCCTCAACTCAACACTTGTGTGTGTTTATATGTGTCCGCGTGTGCGTATGTGTGTGCGCGTGTGTGTCTGTGTTTGTGTTGCGAGCAGGAAATGTGTTACAATGACTTAGAACTTGCTGCCCTTTTTATAAAAACCTGTCAGCCCATGAAGCGTCACTGTGTTTTGGTAAAGTCGAGGTGTCAGAAAGTGCAAATTGTTATTATGAGGCCAAATCAGTGTCACAGTTTAGATTGCTTTGCTTTATTTTTACATTTTCTTCTGCAAAACCACACTAACCCTTTCACATTATTACTAATGGAAAACTTTTTTTTTTAACCCCAATGAAACTTTAAATGTATGAGTGTGATTTTTTTTTTCTCTCTGGCCTTTCAGAGGCTCATTGTTAAAGTTTAACTTCTCACCTGCCAACATCTGGTCTCAAACCACCAAGAATTATAGGTAATATTCAGAATTATAAACACACACCTTTTTTTTTCAATCTCATCCAACTCATTTTCACAATATTTTTTATGAATAGAAACTGTGTGAAATGTTCAAGTTTTAACGAGAGCAACAGAGTGATTTATTTGCTGTAATTCATTTGAGTTCAGGTAAAAAGCATGAACTGTAAAATGTTGTCACCTTACAAACCATCTAATAGAAATAGATTCTTATTGATATTAATACATTTGGCAGTCACGTCTGGGCAATTTCAGACTCTGATGAGGTGAAATTACAACAAACTGAATCTGCATTAAGTCTGTTTTCTCCATCTGCCTTCTGTTTATTTTTTTTGGTCCAGTTCGGAAGCCATTCCAGTGCAGATACTGCCCCTACAGCGCTTCCCAGAAGGGAAACCTGAAGACCCACGTCCTCTGCGTCCACCGTAAGCCCTTTGACAACAGCCTCTACCCTGACCGCCGCCTCCGACGCTCGCACACGCCCCAGAGGCCATCCAGATTGCCTCCGAGCATCACGGGAGACAACCATGCGCCAGGGAGAGACCAGATTGGCATGACATCACTTTGTGGGACTTGATGTTGTCATGGCAACAGTAGACACAGACTGTTATGATTATTGTTTTAGCTTCACCTCAAAGGGGGTTAGGATGATTGAGATTGTTAAAAAAGAAAAAAAAAGAAAAAGAAAGAAAGAAAGAGAAAAAGTTAACCAACCTTGATGTACATTCCAGTGTTTACTTGAAGAGCCACAGTACGTATTTATCTGTAGCAAAAAAGAAGCTGCCTATAATAATAAAGTCCATTGTGATGTGAAAGTGCAGTGGGGGTATTTAGTGCCGTTCATTTTGTCAAAAGTGTCCAAACGATTTACTTGTGTTTACATGCATCTATCAGTTCAACATTTGTCTGATAGGGAGAATGTACCGTGCCTGCCTAAAGCACTTGTTCTTTCATCCAGTAAATACCCTGTGTTTCATTTTTTTGTAAATATCGCTCGATTTCCCTTCCAGTCCAGAAGTCTTGTCTATCTGTCAGGATATGGTGCCAGATGTTCAGGCTTTAATCGCGGCAGATGTAATGAAGTAGAATGTTGCACATCGGAGCTTCCATTTGTTCTGGATTCCACTCCAGGGAGAAAGCCTCTCTCACATATAATTATTGCCCATTAACTCCTATGCTTCATGCCCTCATGCTGGAACAATGCTCAATTAAGGGGAACCAAGGAAATGGAAAAACTGCAGAGATTCATTGATAGTACATTCAAATCCCTTTTTTTTCTACAGTTTTTTTTTAAATTGCGTGGAACCACCCATGTGTGTATATACCAGATCTGCCCACTAGTGTAAAATAGGTCCAATCAACACAGCTATTGTACGCTGCGACTGCCGTGTATGGTAATTTTAGCATGATCTGAACTGCCTCAGCCTCCTGTGCCAGTCGTCTGCCTGTGCACCCAGAGATCACCCTGGGCAGCTGTGTGCCTGTTCAGCCGGGCCCTTGTAGCCACAGCGATGTGACTTTGACTGACAGTCGGCCTGACAACTCCATTCATGCACCACCTGCTAGCTGTCAATCAGGGCGGCCATCCTGGGGCTATTGACGGAGCTGTCAGCCTGTGTGAGATGTGTCTGTCAAAGCCCACCCACTCTGCCACTCTGTCTTCCTGCCTGGGCAGTCCGACATTCGTTTGCTGTCCTCTTTCCATCCGTCCTTCCCCTCCACCTGCTTCTCTTTCTTCCTCTCTCTGTCTGTCTCCTGCCCGTTTCCCATCAGAGACACACTGCAGCCCCTTAATCCCCGATCCAATCACAGATTCTTTGGGTACACATTTGTCATTTTCAGACCCTCTGGTTTTTGTAATGAAGTGCTTCACAAACACTTCTGCAGGTGACTCCGGCTTGATATACATGTGGTTTTTATCACTTCTTCTTGTTTTTGTGTGACAGTGTCACCAATCCTCTCTCTCCTCTCTTTCTCTCTCAGCCATCTTCCTCCTCCTCCTCCACCACCACCTCCTCCTTCTTCTCTTCTGCTCACTCACCCTTCATCTCTTTACCTGACAGGTGACAAGGTCTGGGCCTCCAGCTGACTGGCTAATCGGAGGCCTGTCATACCTGTCGATACTTTTCCAGAGCCATGGCCAAGCCAGATCAGACCAGACCAGACCAGACCATCTTGTGTGTTGGAGCAAGGGCACAGCGTTTTGTGGTTGGAAGGAGGAAATGCTCCAAAACCTCACAGCTTTGTAGAAATTCTGTCACTTGTACCCTTCTCATCAGCCCTCTGGATATGGATCATCCCTAAGGCCTCATCCTGTCAAACCTCCTAATTAAGCGCAGTTTCCCTTAAAGCAGGGCCCTTTAATTAATGCTGGGGAAGTTTGTTAATTACTCCTAATGGTGATGAATGTTTTAGTTAACGTCTCTCTACCATAGTCAATGTCATACTCAGACGTGTTGCTGCTTTGTGAGGGCTCATCTTTCTAGTGTACAGGCCTGTTGTTTTTTTCCCCCCCCCATTGTTCCTGGCGTCGTTGTATGAACTCATCATGTCAGCGTTTTATTTAAAAGGGCAGTTTCTATGTTATCATGTCCTGTTCTGCCGTTCGCAGCCCGATTGGTGTCAGAGACACGTGAAACACAAAGATGCCAAATTCCCGTGTTTTATCCACCTAAGCTTGGGCTCACCTTGACCTTTCTGCTGTGAATGACATCCTGTTTGCCTGCAGTAAATCAATCCTCATTCTCTGACACCTATAAATAAACACTTCTCCAGAGAAAAGGCAGACATGTCATCTCACAGAGTGTCAGCATGGGGTTTATCCAGTGACCTCAGATCGAAATCATGTCATTTATAATTGATCTTAAGTGAAATGTTAAAGTGAATGTATACATTTAAATCACAGCGAGCATCTGGGTACTTAATTGTTTTCCTTTTTTCCCCCTTCATACTCATCCTCCCATCATTCCTATTATTTACAGTACCTTATCTGCAGACTATGTTTGAGGTCTCTTTCTCAGCCTCATTGAGAGGGGCGGGCCATGTACAGCTAATCAGCCTGAATAAGTAAAGGAAACAGTTTGACAGGCCAGGTAATGAGAAGTAATGAATCACTAATCACAGTCTCTTACAACCCTTGGAGCACAGATGAAAAATTAAAGGTAATTAGCTTGCACAGTTGTGAAAACAATATTTAAGACTGTTGGCATCACATGGCACAGACTTAACAGATTTTCTCCGCCGACAACATACATCAACACTGCGCTGAAGTCCTAATATCAAGCTGTTATTGGAAAAGCTTTCTCGATGTAATTTTAGTGACTGATCTGATCAGGGTATACAACTCTCCCTTTCTTTTCTTTTTTTTTTCTCGTAGGCAATCTTGCCAAGACACAAGCATGAAAAATGTTTCACTTAGTTTTTCCTCTAAGGATTTTCTCGACCGAGGAAAAGAAGGAACATGCCAGGAACATGCTTCTGAGATTTAGTTTTGGTTAAAGTAGCACCAAGGAAGAGAGGTGTGTGAGTATTCGGTCTTTACTTCACACATGCACACACATACACACACGAAGAGACATGTGGTCAGAAGCGGCAAACCCTCTGCAGCTTTCCCCGGTTCCTGTGCTTGACAGCAGAGTGAGGGATGCTTTGACAGAGCCCGTGTTTGACAAGTCTGCGTGAGACTCAAAGTACAGGATCCAGACATGGGCTGTCAGTCAAAGCCGGCACATCTCCCAGCTGAGACGTGCCAGTTTAGTCACAGTTACAAAGGAACTAATATGCGTTAACTGGAGCAAGGCACACATATGGGCCTGGTAGAGCCCTGTGTCCCGAGGCTGGGATTGAACGGATGCCAAAGAACATAAGCCCAAGATATAAAAAGAATTACAAGGGGACAAATAAAACATGGGGATTATGTCAGAGTGAGAAATGGAGGCGTTGTAATTCTGCATGTGTGCCGGCTCGCCTCTCCTGTTTCAGCATCTAGGGCCTGTGGGCTGTTAGCCCTGCAGTCCTGCACCTGTGCTCCAAGAATCCAGGAGCTTTGGAGACAAAATGGAGAGGTGGTTGTCGTAGTGTTTGTGTCAGGGAGAGAAGAAAGGCAGGAGGAGGGGAGGGGAAGTTGGAAGAGAAAATTGGGACAGGAACGACCGACTGGGGGTGTTGGAGACGGCAATCGGGCCTCGGAATGCTGTATCTGCCAAAATCAGATGCCAGCACCCATGTTTTGAGTTTTAGGCACACATGTAGGAAAGTAACCCTCCCTCACAGCACACAATACACATGTTCAGTTAAATACCAGCGACAGGAAGTGACTCGATCTAAGCCCACAGCTACTCCCCCCTGCTCAGTCGCTCGTGTCGTGTTCAAAGTTCATTTGAGTTTCAAGCCTTCTCTCTTTCTCGCTCTCCCTCCGCCGCTTTATGCTGAAAAGACCTGTCTCACATAACAAACAATTGCACCAAACACCATTAAAATCACTTCATGGGGATGTGATAGTGCCTCAAGTTAAAGGCTGTAATTGAAAAGCATTTGACAAACCACGCACCGCAAAGCGACAATAGACAAGCTGTGATTCTCACTTGAGTTATTCAGTGGAAATGATTATCATCATTTCATTCCGTGACCTACACAACTTGCTTGAATAGTGCATCTCCGAAACAGCGATTCTTGGATTTGTTCATGCTAACGATCTTCAGACGGATAGACACCCAGATAATGATTTTCCTTTTCACTACATGACTCAGTATATAATGGCCAGCGAACGCAGTGTTGTCGTGAAATAAAAAGCAAAAAAAAAAGAGTTTCTTATGATTTTTTTTTTCTTGATCAGATGACACCAAAATAGAGCTTCCTGAATGCCACTTTGACAACTTACTGTTCTCTAACCTGCACTGAAGCGCAGTGTAACCAGTCAAAGCCTCAGAAGTGGAAAGTCTCTCTGGGAAGATGCTCCCGTCCATTGATTTGAAGTGACAGCCACATCCTTGACAAACACACCTGTCATTGTTCAAGTCACATCACATTTTCAGTTTCATAGACAGAAGACAGTAGAGGTGTGCAGGTGTGTGTGTGTGTGGGTTTGTGTGTTTATGCACATGTGAGCATGACTGCCCATAAGAAAGTTTCTTCACCCCCCCCCCTCC
Organism: Decapterus maruadsi; assembly: GCA_030347415.2. Classification (NCBI taxonomy): domain Eukaryota; kingdom Metazoa; phylum Chordata; class Actinopteri; order Carangiformes; family Carangidae; genus Decapterus; species Decapterus maruadsi. Next base: position 19,777,602 of record CM064893.1, on the reverse strand, counting down.
TCTCCTTTGTGTGTGTGTGTGTGTTTGGATAGATGGGTCCACTCTGCTACAGCTGTTGTTCAGGAACACAGCCAGATTCTTTCATTGGCTTCTTCAGCCAATGTTTATGAAACAAGACATCTGGGGTATTTATTTTCAAACACGCGTCAGAAATGGATTTAATGTGCCAGAACCTGCTGACCATCACTTTGTGTGTGAGTGTGTGAGTGTGAGTTAGTGTCGCCGGGCTGGTCAGACAATATTCACCGTGCGTGTGTGTATGTGTGTGTCTCTGCAGTGGTGGTGTGGCAAGTTTTTTTGGGGGGGGAGGGGCCGGTTATAGGGACTGAGGGAGGAGGGGAGGGGGTGATGAGCTGCTGCAATAATAAGCAGATTTTAATGATTTACTATAAATCAGCGGCCGAGGCCTCTGCTTGGGGAGACTGAGGGGGATGACAGCTCCTGACTCACACACCTCGCAAATGCCTTGCTGATGATGTGTGTGTGCTTCAGATCATCAATCACAGAGCGCAAGCACACACACACACACACACACACACACACACACACATACACACATATGTGCAGACACCACACTTTTACAAAAACATGCTTTCAACACACGCAGGCAGGTGCACACACACACACGCACACACAAACATATGTGCTGCCACACACATGTTTCTTGTCTCTAATGTCTCCTCTGCTGTGGCAGGGGACAAATCAATCACGGGTACAGAAGTTCAAGGGGGTAAGAGATTGTCTGGTCCGTTTTTCCCTATGCTATTGATCCCATTTTACTGGCATCATCGCCAAGCTGTCTCGCAAAACCGTGGGACGGCGATGGATTGAAAGTGGATGATTGAGAGAGGAGGTAGGGTGACATTCACTGTAATCTCAGTCCCCACCCATATACCCCCCCCCACACTCACCCCGCCCCCCCTCCTCCTAACACACAGACAAATCCAATGACATTGAAAGTTAGTACTGTACCGGGAGTTTTTTGGAGCAGATAGAATCAGGCCCATCAGCTTAAATCTGCAATGTCTCACGGTGAAGGAAGCACACTTGGCAGAGATTAACAGTGGGTTTGTTTTTGTTTTTGTTTCCCTGTCTCTTTGCATTTTTCCTCTCAGCCGTCAAACTGTATGCCTGACTGTCTGAAGGTGTTGTGCCATCTCCTGTTCCCCGAATTTGATGAAAAAGACATTGGAGAGAACACCTCCTGACAACAACATCCCAAAGTGTGTGGGAGAATCGGAAAAAAAAAAAAAATAGAGTGACACATAGCATTTCTGTGAAATTTTGAAATCAGGCTCATGTGGGAAATATTGATGCATGTTCATTTTCCTTGTAAGTACTCAGAGTTGCTTTATCTCTCCTTCTTACAAACAAATGAGGGGGAATTTTCCCAGTAAATGATGGATGGTGGTTCATGTGCAGTGAACGCAACACTGCTGAAGGCCTCCGAGAGATCACAAGATAAACACATTGCAAACAGATTTTCCAAAAGACTGTCATGTCTGTTCTATCCTGGGAAGGTTTTATAACACTGTCTTCTAGCGAAGTGTTGATTGCCACTGGTCAGATGACACAGCTTAATGATGATCTATATTTTAAAAGGAATAACTTACGCTGACCAGATAGTGCAGAATTTCAAATTTTATATCCTCGCTAATGTCCCTCCAAAGATTTAAGGATGTATTTGGTATCCAAGTTATAACTGTCTGTCCTATTTATAGAAGCTCTTTCCTTGGGCTTCATCAGAAAGTTAATTTTGTAATGATAATTAAAATCATTCACTCCACAACACTGAATGATATCCAAGTGAAGATATACAGTAGTTCATATCATGCGGCACCAAGTTTTACAATGTAAACCCATAATGACAATATAGCTCAAATCATTTACCTTCAGTATTACAATGCAAACTTCAAGCAGCGATAAAGCTCAAATCATTCACCGCACTATTATCAGTATCAGTATATCACCGTCGGGCTGTTTATCACATTATATCTACATTATGATGATGCACAAGTTTAATTACAGATAGATGGATGCTTCATTCATCTTTCGTGTTGCTGACATCTTGATTAAAAATGTTTAAAGGATTATGTATGGAGCTCCTATTTGTGTCCTTGTGTTTGTCTTTTCAACTTTCATCCACTCGGCTGATTTATTCCCCTTGTCTATAAATAAGTGGACAGGGTCCATGTGATGGATTAGTCTGTTGACATTGTACCAACTGCAGGTAAACAATTACTATTCATGCTTCATCGTCGCAGAATCTATACCAGGATGCTGCCACTTAGCAAGGTACAAAAGGTTAGATTGTGAGCTATTGTTCAGCATTTGGTCAGATGTCATCAATTTCATTTCGTTCTACTGCAATAGCAGAAATGTTGAAGTTTTGGGGAGGTGTAATGAATTCATCTGGATGTCCTGAACTTCATGTGAAAAGAAGCAATTTCCAGGAATTCGTTGAATCACATCAATCCTGTAATCAAAGGCAGGCTTGTTTTCACATCAGTGCGGTGACGGTCAGTCAGTGTCTGTGGACTGTCTATGAGTATCCCCTTCACTTTGTCACATACACACACACACACACACAAACTCGGGTTGTGGCCACATCCAGCCCCTCGTCATACGTCATTCATTGTTTATTCAGAATCCACTGTTGCTCCAACTCTCAGGCCCTGTGGGCTGGATCAGTCTGCGGTCATTATGCTGATATGAGCAGTGAGTCACTGGAAAAGAAAGAGGGGGTTAAAAATCTGTCTCTCTCTCTTTCTGTGTGTGTGTGTGTGTGTGTGTGTGTGTGTGTATGTGATTATACGTAGTAGGCCTATATCTGTCAGAGAGTGATTACAGTGTTAGGAGTTTATGAAACAGCCTCTGTATCAACAATTATTCATGTCCCCTAGGCCACAGAGTGAAAGGCCTTTTTCAGACTGTGGAAAAGAGGATTAGGCAGAATACTATGAAGATGTGTGACAGAGGGAAACATGTTATACAATACCAGCATTCAAATGCTATTCAACCAGTCTTTTCTCTAGAAGATGATTTGTTTGCTCAATCAGATTCGACTGTACTTAGCTATTGTTTGCTTTTGTTACAGTGAAAATCAAAGGAAAATGTGATTGTTCACAGTCAAGTTAAAGCCAACGCGAATGACAGAGACTGACACCAGTCATCGATCACGACTGAACTGCATGTGGTCATGGTCTGACACAGGCTCTGCTGGGTGTTCTGGTGGTCAAGGAAATGCAATAAAACTATTATGATTTACGGGAAGACCACCCACATTTAATTGTCCTCATTGTGTAATTCTGGTTTATTACTGTCTGAGTCTTATTTCATGGCTTTGGCCATTGTTTCTATCATTCGCAGAACGATACACTGGGCTGTAAAGGAACTGCTGAGCTCTTGGAACACGCCTTTAATGAAATTAGATGGGGCAAAGAAACATTAGCAGTCAAACAATTGCAAACAATTATCTAATCATCTGAACATTATCTAAACCATTTCAGGCAAAGCTGAATCAGAGCGCACCCAAAAGTTGGCTAATGAATTTGTACACCCAACTGACCAAACTACAGGACAAACTGAACAGCTAAACAAAACGAGCGCAGTGATAGAAAGGAAAGCACACAGTTTAAATGGTATTATCCAATGTTTTGGGTGAGGTTATCACATGCTATTCGATGTTTTTTGCAATGATGTTGCATTCTCAGATCTCGTCCACAAACATTGAGTAAAATCTTGATGATGAGCCGAGAAACAAATGACAAAATAAAATAAAATGAGTTGTTAAATTCAACATTTCTATTGATACCTTCAACAAAATGACTTCAGACTGGAGGCCAAACAAGTGTCAAAGATCTTCTTGACGCTGACTGACAAGCACACATCCAACATGAGAAACCAAAGTGAGCCGATACAAAGCAATAACGATAAGGGGTCACATGAAAGTGAGGCATCGACGCGGTTAAGGCAGGTGTTTATGTGCAGACACATTAACAGACAGTGACAGCGGCAGGCTGCTGTTTGGACTCATCCGTGATGGAGGGACAAAGCTGCGGCCCGTGGTTCATCGGCTGAGACATTACTGGGCCATTTCTGTCTGAGGCGGCGTGATGCCTTGTCACCTGACACTGGGCTGCTTTGACAAGCTGTAGCACCTTAGCTGAAGTGCTCTGAGGACCTCGTATACACACGCCATCAGTTTCTCTTACTCATGTTTTCACGGCGACTTGCCTCATATGGAGTGTGTATGTGTGCGCATAGGTGTGTGTGTGTGTGTGTGTGTGATGATCACAGGTATGAGACTCTCATTTCCATTAAAAAGATTTTTCCATTTCTTGAAAGCGTTAAGATTTATTGGGTGGAAAAATAACAGAAACCCCTGATAATATTATAGATTCTGTCTCCACTCTGGCGAATTTCAAACTGGTTATCACACTAATGATATAAAAAGTTTCATTAATGTAAATGTATAGTAGGTACAGGTTCATGAAACTCGTATCTCATATTACAAAACCGAACATTGTATCAAAAAAAAAAAAAAAAAAATCCAGGTGCACAGCAGAGTACACTGCTAAAACCTTAATGCAAGACTTAAGGGAGCTGTTTGACATTTTGAGATAGAGATAGAGTCTCTAGCCAGAGCTGGATGAGAAGATTGATGCCATTCTCCTTTCCGTTAGATAAGAAGCTGAAGTCAACAGATGGTTAGCTTAGCGTAGTTTAGCTTGGCATTAGAACTGGGAGCAGCTGGTGTTGTCCAAAGGTAACAAAATCTGCCTATACCAGCACCTCTAAAGCTCACTAATTAAAACATTATATCTTGATTGTTTGTTTTCTTACAAAAACAACTGTTAAAATGTCACGTTGTGTTTTTTTTTCATTACAGGAGATTATGTGTTGTTCTTCGGAAGTCAAGAAAACAGCAAGACACAGTTTCCAACGCAGAAGCCCATTGGAAACAACTTGTCATTTTAAAGGTCCCACATTTTACACTTTTTTTGTGGTTTATTTGAAGTTTTGATATCCATGAGCAGACATACGGTAGTTGTGGGTATAAAAAGCCACCTCCATTTAGTGTTACTTTCTCTCTGAGGCTTCTCTCTGGAGCTCTAAAGCAGTTTGGTTTCATTTCCCCTGCCTGGCTTTTTGCCTACTACTGTAACCTGGCAAAAACTCACTGGCAAATGCCAATGGTTCTTCCTGAAGTTTGTTTCCTTAACATTTTTCTGTGTTATATCTTGCTAATGTATTGACAGCATGACCAAATGCTTTTAGTAAAGTTTAAACAACTGATTAAAAAAAAAGATTACAGTAGATGTAGGTGTGGGTGGGCGGTGATTAGTAAAATCACAAAACCAAGAAAGTGATGACTGCTCATTTTAATGCACATTTGCTGCATATATTGCACTAAGACCTATTTTTATACACATAAGAGATATGAAAATCTAATTTCCCTTCCATTACCAGTCTTTATGCTTCTGGCTGTAGATTTAACTATATATGGACATATATGGTGATAAAGGGGTTATTGATTTTCTTATCTAACTCTAAGCAAGGAAGAAACTTATCTTTCTAAAAATGTAGAACATTTCCTTAAATTGTTGAAACAAAGTTCTCTGGAAGTAAAAAACTCACTGTGACTCCCTGCTGAAGCCAGTCAGTCATTCATTGTTTCGCAGATCTTTGTTGCAGGTGAAGAACTTGTTTACTTGTCTGTTTAATGTCAGGACAACATGAAAGGTCAGAAACAGGATTTGGAAGACAGCTGTTCGTGTTGTAATTATTGATTGAACTGTAGTGGACCGTAGGGAAAACATGTGAATTGTTAAAGTGAGGCGTAAACCTCTTTAAGTGGTGTGTTGGCTTTAAACATTAACCTGTAACTGCCTGCAGCATGCACTGAGTTTGGTGCTTCCAGGTATTGTACATCTGTTTCCTTTCTTCCCGAAAGATGAATTACAAGATTTACTGTATATCTATTGTTACATTTTATGAGTTTATGAATTTTGTGATTTTGTTTTACACATTACAATAAGAACATTGTGGTGTGTGTGTGCATATTTGTGTATATCGACATGTGTCTATAAACACAATGCATTTGTCCAGTAAGTCTCAGGAGGGATCATTTTCATGTCCCCTCCTCTTCCTCCTCCTCCTCCCCCCCAACCCTCAGGAATGGAAGACATTTCTTGTGAGAACAAACCTTTAATTGTCTGCCCTGTCGACATGTAAGGGAAGTGATGCGTTATATTATATCATCACTCTCCCTGACGTCCCCTGAATGACCCCGGAATCAGCGATTCAGCTAAATGGACCTATTGTTGCTCACAATTTAATCTTAATCTTTAAGTCATCTGATGAAATATCTTTGTGACTTTAAAAAAAACAGTCTGTTTAAATCACTTCCTGTGTCTATTTAACTGCCATCGTAGATATCTGATCAGGATTGACACAGGCTCCGGTTACAGTTCGCTCCCAAGGGCCACGGTCGATGAAGAACATCCACCATCCTGGTCGAGCCTTAAACTGTTACTGCTCTATCTCTTTTGTTCTTCCCTCTTTGCGGCAGCACCAGAGGGGGAGAGCTGAAGAGGGACTGCAGCTGAGTGACAACACTGACTGAATTACCCTTCACCCCGTGAGAGTGCAAGTTTGGGTCACTTACTATCGACAAGACTCAGCTGAGCTGGAGGGAAGAAGGCAGCTATTGTTGTGCTCTTTTTTGTAGTCCTATTATTGAACTAAATGTTTCTGCAGTTAGACAAAACACACAAAACTACAACTCAGAGTGAAAGAAAGTAAAGTGAGCATACAAATTTCCCCAACACAGTCTCTATTAGCCTATTCTCTGGTGGTGATGGGGAGGAGGGAGGGGGGCCGGCATTCTTTCCAGTGACTGACAACTAAATCAGCTGTGGAATTACAATGCTATTTTTCCCCTTTGTACATGTTGCCTTACACAAGCTGGGCTCTTATTGGATAACTAATTAGGCAAAGAAAGTAAAGTGTGAAATCCTGCATCACTGAAAGGTTTGAGACGGGGGAGAAGGCAATGCATTCTCAGACAAGCGACTGTTTGGTAGACCTTATTGATTCTGAGGCAGAGGCAGAGATCAATGAAAAGAAACAGACTGAGACAAAGAGTGGCATTTAAGGGTGGAAAAAGCTGACATTTTCTCCATCACTGTCACAGCCGCGGCCATAAAGCAGCAGCAAATATTAAAACATTTCTCATATGCGCGGGAGTATTGGCAGAAGAAATTGTTTTCTCCGCGGTGTGATACTCAGGCTGAACTCCCAGTAGAATCCCCGGGGACTGCAGATTGGTGCCTGTGACATATCGGCTCTAGCATTTACACACACCTGCCACTCATTCCCAAACAGCCCAGGAGCAGGGCTGTAGAGGGCAGATAGCAGCCGAGGAGGCTGTCGCTTGGACTGCTGTCAAGGTGGGTAGGTGTGGTGGAATTCATCACTGATAACACGCTTATGTTTTCAGGCCGCACAGAGTGCCTCTATTAGTCAGCAATGCCCTCGACGCTGTATGCTGGTTATGCATATGTAATGAGCATGTGTGTTTATGTGTGAATGACGTTTCTTATCTGTGTGTATGTGCACTTGCGCCGCCATTAGCGCAAAGCACCAAGTGTGTGCGTATGTGTGTGTGTGTAAAATATAACGTATGTTTATGTGTGCGCACTAACCAGATTGAGTGTAATTATGAGTGTGTGTCCTGTCCTTCCAGTGCACTCCCTGAGTCTTGAACTCTGAGTGACACGGGTACTGCAGGGTCATATGTCTATTTGTGGGATAAATGATATTATGCTACACTAAGAGAATTACATAGAGGATGTCCCTAGGAGTCACCGGGGCTCAGCAATCAGTCATAGTTACTTTGTGTGTCTCTTAAGCCCCTCTATCTGTGCTCATCCACTGGTCTGGAACGGGTGTTAAATGGATCCTCGACCACATCCTGTCATTATGAGCTTATGATCTGAGCCTTATGACTTAGACTTTGAGAGAGAGAGAGGGAGAACATCACAAAGGGAAATTAAGAGGAAGAGATCATTGCAAGAGTACAGCGCATTCATTTCTGCGGTCTTCACTCCGCACCCTCTTTCTTTGCATTACCCTGGCATGCACAATCACACATAACCTCTCTCATCTCGACGCATCATGTCTTCGTCTCATCTCCTGCACTGTTCACATTTTTCCTTCATCCATCCTTCCCATTAGCCTCCTCTCTCTCTCTCTAAAAACCTGTTCTCCCTGCCTTGCAACTTTTCCTTCACCTCCCTCGCTCCCTCCCTTGCTCCTTCCCTCTCACTTCTTTGCTCTCCCTTGGTGGTATTTGATAGCAGTAAAGCAGGAAGCAGGAGAGCAAACAGCAGGTGAACCCACTCTAATACTCAGCTGTGCCATCTGCTGCAGTCACATGCCTGAGATGCAAACTCGCTCTAACGCCATGATGCCCCATCATACCTGACACATCGATCAATCACCACCAAAGAGCAAGACAGACAGAGGAAGGAGAGAGCGGGGAAATGAAAGGAAATAGCAATCAAAGCAACATTAAACAGTGTATGTCCAATGAATGAAACCAGCCAGTTATGACTGAACGCATTACCTTGTTTTGACTTGAATTATGGCAACTCATCAGGACTATTTTGAATTATTAAAATACATTGTATCTGCAGCAGTGAATTGCACATCCACTTTTCATTAATTAGTATAATTTTAGGCCATGAAAATCCAAAGATCAATCATAATCAGATCACTTAAAGTCTGAGTCTGCTGAATGTCCCTGCGACAAACAGACGAACAATAAGACACAAACAATAAAAATGAAACCTCTTATTCAACAGCGAGAAAACAACTGAAGGGGGGAAAAGCAACAAACCGCGGCTTCAACTCGAAGGTCTTGATCGGGTGTGAAGAACACATTCAATTACAGCAACAGAGTCCACAGGAAATGATTTCAGTCAAAACTGTCCCTACCACAATTAAGCTGTGTTAATTATGTATTTCATTAAGTAAGTGGATTAGAAGCAGCGCTGATGAAATCATAACGGGGTTTGCCGAAGGCCAGGCTCCAGAGAACAGACAGGAAACGACTGATATCTCTCCCTCTTACTTGCACTTCTCTCTTATACCCTGAAATAACCCTATAAATACTTAACACCTTTACCGACCTATCTGCGTTGTCTTCATTCGCATGCAATCACCTGGTCCCTGTATCTGCATACCGGTTTTGGTGTAGGATCATATAGTGTAATTGTGCCATAGATACTGTTGACATCCACATGCTGTTTGCAAGTCCTCTGCAAACGATGAAGTCTCTCCATTTCATCTAAGCCAGTTCATTACCATTCAGGTGCAAAAAGGAGATAAAGCGAAATGCACATCGTTCTTTCTGTCTCCCCCTCTTTCACACCCTTACTCTCTCTCTCTCTCTCTCCCTCACTCACTCACGTGCACTCTTTCATTCTATCTCTCTCTCTCTCCCATTCTCTGTGTTCTCTGATGTTTTATTTGATATCCCACAATAAAGCCTCTCTTTGAACTGCCATCAATTGTGTATGGATTTTTTCTCTGAGGAGAAACAGAGAGCTGTCTGAAAGGGCTCCAGTCCCGCAGGCTGCCTTCATATTGATGCAGAGGAGTATTGCCATCCTCATTGCTGGATCAATCACTCACGTCACTGTTGTTTTATGGCTGGGGCCACTTCACAGAGAGAAGCCTGACAACATCACCGCAGAGGTTTGCAAAACGATACAGCTCTGATAGTTGAGGAGGGTGGAAGAGGCAGTGGAGGGCTGCGGGAAGCTTTCCGAGGCAAGAGGAGATGAATTTAGATTCTGTAACTGTCACACACACATGCCCGAGCACATATCTCTCTTCTCTACAACTTTGGTAGCCTCTGGTTTAAAGCTTGGTGTGGTTAAGTCAAATAGAAAAAGCACTGAGAGGACCACAGAAAAGCTTGATTTCAGTCACCTTGTAGATGCTACATCTCTCTGTGAGCGTCGTGAGCTTCTCTGTGTTCATTTTCAGTCCATACAGTCTGTGGGTGGTGCTAAACATCCCGATTTTCTTTCCTTGCAGCGTAATGCCTATCAACTAATTGACTACACATTTTAAAGCATTTCTGTCTGACGTATTTTAAAAGAAAATTCATTTTGCCCCAAATATTTTGTCTTCACGCACATCCATTTTTAAAGATTGGTGAAATCAAATCTGTCATTTAAGCATTCAGCAGCTTTAGACGGTCTGAAAAACCTCATCTTAATAGACATCATACAGAACTTTCCTCTCTGAGTCCAGCTGAAGTTGAAATCTTGAAATCCCTGCAGCTGTTGTAGCAAACTGTATAGCATAGTTCCTGCAGTGGGAACAGCTGTATATTTTAGGATGTGTGGGTTTATGATCTGAGTTGGAGCAGTAGTGGTAGTCATCTGCCAATGTTTTTGCTGCAGACATACAGTAGTCCACCATAAACATTAATGGGTTAATTTGCAGAGTTGTTAGCTACTGTACAGGTCAGTCTCTCTGCCTCGTCACAAAGCATCCTTTTAGCATGCACATGGCCTCATGCTAACATGAACAAACATGAGCAAAAGAAGGAAGTGAATGAGAGAACTGACAATACTTGGGTTTGTTAACACAAGATTAGAGCTGATGCAATACTTAAATTATTGAATATTGATCCATGTCACTGTCAGCTTCTTCATTTATGATTAGTAGATTATGCAAACTGTCACTCTGCAGATGCCCTCAGTTGCTGCTGCTGCTGCAACTCCTCCATCAACATCTGGTGATGGTGTATGTTCACAGCCATGATGGTGTGATATGATAAGACCAGTGGTGCAGTTGTCCCCGCAGAATCATCGGTGCTGCTCGATTTATTTGAGAGCTCCATCAAAGAGCAGGGCTCCTTCTGCCAAATGCAACTGTGTTATGAACGGTCACTTCCTTGGCATAAAGTGGATTCGCTATGCCATATATCTACACTACAACAGGTGCAGGGATTTCTGTGGATCTGGGGGCCTATTTTATGTCTTTACTTTCAATTGGATGAAAGATATCTGTGAATCCAAGCCTTTTTCTTTTTTCTTTTTTTGGAAAACAGCAGGGGGCTTGCAACAACTGGAGTCTCTCTTTAGAAAATATGTTTCCCATATCTGCGCCTGAGGGTTGGTGAATTAAATATTATCGACAGAATATGAGGATAATACCCAAAGTTAACAAATACAGAAGTCTCCTATTAAGCTTTTTTTTTTTTTAAGTATTGCAGTAATTAATTTCTCATGGACCATTTATTAAGATGATGATTTAATACAGAAATGTGTCAGCTCTCAGCTGGAAACGACAGCAGGAGAGGGCTGTGGACTGAAACATAAACTTATACTGTAAGTTCAAGTTCAGTTTTGGTCAACTCTCTCGCATCTGACAAGCTGGCTGACAATCAAGGGGTTTTCAGGTTGACATTTGAGCAGAGAAAGAACAGACCTTTCATGAGTTGTTGATCCAGTCGATGGCAGAACTCAATGCACTGTGACTTAAGTTTAGCTGTGGTTGTCCTTGGTGCAGTCCCAGCTTGGTCTGACCCGTTCACATCCAGTGAAGCCTGGTCTTTGAGGTGCAGCAGCAGACACCAGAGTCCCTCTACAGCCATCAGTCATCGCTCTCACTCTGAACTCTATATGACCTTCCCCTCTGCTCTGGAAGACTAATTGGCTATGTGCACTCTGGCATTTCCATATTCACCTTAAAGAGACAGGGCCTACTTTTTTTTCTGAATGAACCTCTGTGGGAAGTTGACTCTTTCAGCACCTATTAGGTATCAGAGGGACCTAAAAGCAGTGAGAGCGGGGCGGGGGAGAATGGATGAGGCCTGGTTGGAAAGAAGTGGAAGTCTTCATGTCTGGTGAATGGCCCTTTAATTCCTTCTCCTGACAGAAGGCAATGGCAGCCTGGAGGAGGGTCAGGACACCAGTTGGCATGAATAGACACATTTTTGTCTCGTCTCCAACTTTCTCTGCTCCGTGCCTCCACTGACTGTAACATCTCATTTTTTCCCCCAAGCTGGAAGTCTCAACAGCCATTCTCTTGTCATTGGAAGGCGGGCAGGCAGCTCTCTGTCTCTTCACTCACAGATGAATAGAAAACATTGTGCCAAAAGCTTCAGCCACCAAGCTGTTTTCGATTTCATATAAAATACTGAATTTGAGAACATGTTTGAAAATGACAGGCTGATTGGCTGTGGTCATTTCAGGCTGTGTGGGCCTCTTTTTTTTTTTCCTGTGTTTCATCAGTGGGTGCATTCATCCATTCAGGATAGATTGAAGCAGTAGCCTTTAATAAAGTCACTAGGCTTGAAAATATATGAATAAAATGACATCCACTGCCTTGGATGGATCAAATTGACTTATCCTGGTAATAGCCCAAGGATAATGTGTGCGTGTGCGCGAGTGAGAGAGAGAGTGTGTCTATGCGGAAAGAGAGAGAGAGAGAGAAAGAAAAAAAAGAGAAAAGAACAGATACGGAGATGAATATAGTTGTAAGACAAAGGCAGGAAGGACAGGAATATCAGAGAAATAAAACAAACTTGACCTGAGGGGACAGAATTCAATGAAAACCTGGAGCTGGACACATGACTTTGAATCTTATTTGTATTGGTGAAAGTGACCCATCTCAGACACAAGCATTATTAGGGATGCTGGGAAGGAGAAAAACAAAGCCATTAAAGGAGAGAGGAGAGGAGGAGGAGGAGTGACAAACTTGATCCTAACAAAGTTAAAGGGTTATTCAACAGAAAACATCAAAATTATGAGTCAAATCTCTCCAATTCTACAGCAATTTGATCGCGCTGAGCCACTGAGGACTCCCAAATCCAATGAAACACCAGAGGGAGGCATAAAAACTCGAACAAAGGGAACAATGATGACAAAGAAAGTTTCATATTTCACTCAATTATAAGAAAAAGAAACACACATTCCCATATCTTGACCCTTCATGCTGCTTTCCTCACATTTCCCCCCCTTTTTTGTTCTTGTCCTTGTTCGGCAGCTGGGTGTTGGGCTTTGATTTTGACAGTCGTGGTCGTGAACCACAATAATGACAGTCAGAAGCGATGGCTGTACAAGGAGACACATGTCTGTTCTCCGCTCTTCAGATGTCCAGCTTAAACTCCTGTTATGTGTGAATAAAGAGGACAGGAAGTGGCAGTTTGGCAGCTCCAACCAGGAGTGTCACTCTCAATTGCGTCCCCTGCCAGCTCCAGACACATCGCTCGGCCGAAGAGGTCACGGGTCTGACTCCTCTTTTTCTCTGTCTCTCCCTGTCTCCCTTTCTCTCCCTCTGTCTGTTTTCTTCTTTCCCCTCTTTGGTCTGTTTTACAGGACATTCCATTTCAGTGCCACCTACGCAATGCATAACAGTCAAGGAGAAGACAGAATGATGTACGGAAGACACGAGCCAGAGCGACGGCGGCACATTTTTTGAACGGTCCGATAAAACATGAGGCTTGTCTTGTCAGATTACCCTGACACCCTGTGTCAAAATCCCTGCCATGTCTCTGTGAAGCAGAGAAGCAGATGTCCTGAGTTTGCCTTCCTTCTATGGACAGAGCTGTCAAGATTTGCTCGTGAAGGACACCGAAGACAGGCCCAGATGGAAAGAATGAGTTGTCTGAGGTTTAGCTTGTTTCTCTGTCAGGAATGAGTTTCATGACGGGAAACAGTAAGCCCTGTGTTGAAAATTGTGTTGAACTTTCTGTTGAAGAATCTATCCAGCTTAACAAATCACGCCACTAAGCATTCAGTCGTAAAAATATTCCTTTAGTCAGAACCAAAGTCTGCCAAATCTGCTTGTTTTGAGAGCAATTCTGTGTTCGACATTACTTTCTCTCTAAAGTCAGTTATTTACCTCAATCTATAATTCAGTACAATGCCATTTATCAGTAGGAGAATCCCGCAATGTTAACTGCAGTGTTATGAGAACTGAAATTGATCGATTGAGAATATGACACTAAACAGCAATCCTTGAATGACGGAAAAATTGTATTTTTACTCCACTATATTTATCTCACATACTCTAAACTGAGATTTAATATGTAAACTGTGATATTACTTTTTAACATGTAATGCAATATTATAGAAGAATCCACTGGGCATCATAAAGATAGATTTTTCCTTGAGAACATCACAATGCTGCTTATATAGTAATAATACTTCTGTGATAATGTCATTGTACGATTTGAATCCATGGTGTGTAATGTTGTATAGTGTGGCGCGGCGTGTATGGATTTCTTCCACCTCCTCTTAAATGATGGACTTTTCGTCATCACAGGCTTGTGTGCACTCACACTCATAGTCACATTAGTGGTTCTCTGCCTCAGACGCCACTCCAGTTGCTGATGTAACAAAACTCTGTAGTTATAGCATTGTATGTAATAAATAAATTCAGAAACCTAGATTAAATGCACTCATAAATGTCATTTGTATCAGATAGGAAATGGTTCTGGATGATAATAAGCCTTAGCCAAACAGAAGGGGAGTCAAATGGATTTTGATTTCACTCCAAATCATTCAGTAGCTTCCCACTAATGTAACTTGATCAGAGCACTCTCAAACCCGAGCTCTGTGAAATGACAGTTGAGATTAATTTTGTCAGCCTTGTAATCGCGCCTTATTGATGTGTTTCCTGTGAAATGGCACATTGAAAAGAGCAGCTTCAGCCACGGGGCAACTGTGTGTATGCAGTAGTCGTGGATGGACATTTGATGCTGACCTCCTGATCGCACACCTTCTTACTGTCGGGCAGGCACGCAAACAAACTCACAGGTAATGCTCTATTATGCTGATTTATTGAAGGTTAATTTAATCACTCTTGTAATACCTGACCAGAGGGTGTTCTTATCCGTGAAAAACCCAAGTAGCGGGAGAAAAAAAAAGGAGAAAAACATGACAACAAATCAAAAAGTGATTTCATGAAGGTGGCACCAGAGACAGGCCAATCCATCAGAAGGGCGGCAGAGTGTGGACGTGTTGCCACGCGTGGTGCCAGGCGAGGTGCCAGGCGGTCCAAGGCACATCCTCCATGCCAGCGCCCTGAGGCTGTGTGTCCTCGTCACAAGGACACAGAGGTTGTTAGGACCAACTGCACTAAATCACATACCTCCTCCCACCCACTGTCATGGCCGACAAAGCAGGTTGGTGCAGAAAGACTGGGAGAGCAACTACTGGTCAAATCCACTGTAATATACATCACATCCTTTTATTCCAATTGATACAGTGATATATGATGTTGTTATGACACTTCCCCGCTTTTGAGAGCACCCCGATGTCAACAAGGCTTTACACAGAGTGAATGATTCCTCCTAAATGCATTTTAGAGTTTTGCACAAATACATTTTCAGAGCTAAGTAAACAATGCAGGCCATTATCTAGATGTATTGTTTATGCATTTTGCGCTTCGTGGCTGAGCAAGTGAGTGAGAGAGCGGCAAAGAGAGAGACGGAAAGACAAAGAAGGAGCGAGAAGAGAGGGAGAAAGAGAGAGAGAGACAGCCTCCTTTCTCCAAAAGACATCAGCTTCGTGAACAGCACAGGCAGATTTTCCATTCTGTCAGCATTTTTTCTTTACGTGCCGAACAGATAGCTAAAGGTACCACTTAATGTGATGGGAGACAGGATCTAATGGATTGATACACAGGTTTTGACATGCTATTTGAGCATGGAGCTCGCTATAATTGGTCATGTCATTGTGCATTAAACTAACGATATATAGAGTAGTGCCCTGAGACGAGTATCTTTAGCAAATCTGTCAGATATCACACCAAAATACCTATGACAGCTATCTCAGGCAGCGGCAAGCGGCGCACTGCAACACAGCAGCATGAAAACCTGCACCGCACTAGTGAAGGCACATTTGGAAATCAGACCACCTTAAACTCAACTCTCTCCGTCTCTCAGCTCCTCTTCCTCTCAAGACAAACCTCTGCGTGTTATTGTTTGCTCATTTTTGTCTGAGCCATCTACATACATTAGAGTTGACGCGGTAGAAATTAAATGCGGTGTTTCCTTCCTGCCACTAAAGGGGGACAGAGCGGTGACCTTTTACATTGCTTGTCATAAAGGCGTGTGACGCCTCCCATACATTAGAGACAGGGGTCAGAGGTCCGAGGTGAAGCTAACTTCACCTCCACCCATGACTCCTGCACTGCTGTCACAGGACATCATGTCACTTTTTGTATGGAGGCTGCACGAATGGACAAGGCTTATATCGTCTTCAATCTTGGCACGCGAGGATTTTGCGAGCCTCACAGCTTACTTGTTTCTTTTGTTCCCTTTTTTTTTTTAATAAAATGATGTCAAGCCACAAAGAGACTTGGAGGAGCATTTGATTTGTTGTTCCTTTTTTTTAATAGTGATTAAACCGTGTTATCCTCTAAACCTGTTGATATTTTTAAGACTTTCTCTGATTAACGCAAAGCATTAAAAACACTAGAGAGAGCCGGCTTCTATAAATCTTTCTGGAAGCACAATTTACAGCTTTTTCGGGGCTGCATGCTTGCGACACGGTGGCCTGTTATCAGTTTACACAACTGTACAGGCACACACTAAGACAGGAGCAATATATATCAATGTGCTCTAAAGACATCCGCCACTATTTTGGCAGCCATTTTGTTTTCCTAAATACATAGCCTCTCCTCCTCAGCTGTCGGTCTGTCGCTGCTGTCAGCCACTCTTGTGTGATTGGTCTGATGGGCTTGATGCTCATCACTCTGTCAGGCTCTGCTCGCCTTTCATTAGTCTGGGCCCCTCCATCCGCCACACTCGCACAAATCACATTGACATCCAAACTCCTCAGATCCACAGAGCAATTTAACTGATATTCATTAGAGGGATGACAAGAGCTGATGGGAGATCTGTGGAGTGGAGGAGTGGGGGGACTCATTCTGCTCCTATCCTATCCCTGTCCTGTCCGCCTCCTTTCTTCCCCCTTCACTGCTGACTTTGTTTTAGGAGCATTGAGGCACATCGGCGTCTATAACTACCCAGCCCTCAAGGATAGTCAAGACAAAAGAACAATGGATAACACATCTAATCTCCTCTTTATTATCGCAGAAAAATACAATCGAGAGGAGTTTTGTGTTTTTCATGCTAAATAATTGGCTACAGCAGATCCTCGGTTTTTACATTGCTCTGCTCTAGCAGCCACCATAATGCTCATTCGAGCAGAAGTCCAATCATTTAGCCCTCTCCCTCCAGCCCCTCATTAACCCCCAAAGTGTCAACTATCTCATTAACGCCCCCAACCATCCTCGCCCCCGAGTCCATCACTAAGCCTAAAGCATTCATCAACACTTACAGTGGTGAAAGAAAAAAAAAATTGATCATGTCTGAGAGATAATTTTATAGCAGCATGGACTTGGTAAGCTCGGAAAACTCACAAGATATTCAATAAGGCAGCTCAGCCTTTTTCATTTGCATTATCAATGGCTACCGGTCTGAATCCCATCTTTCAATTATCATCCTTTGTTAAGGGCTTTATTCTGCTTGTCAGATGTGAGTCATCACTGGGTTCTCCCACAACGTTAGACCAATGTATCCTAAACGTTGGAGGGCCGGGAGCAAGTCTGAGGCGGTAATGAGTTTGTGTGAGAAGACGGGGTCAGGACACAGTGTGTGTGTGTTAATTAATCTGTTCCCGGGTGGGAGGAACTGAAGCGAGATGATGAGATTTAAGAGAGTAAATGGGTGTGCTGCACTCGAGCTGTCCTCTGTTGAGTGAGCGAGCAGGGTTAGAGGCTGGGCAAATGCCCGTCACCATAGTAACCAGATAACTTCCCTGGCCCCAAGTCACTCAGTCAGTCCATCATGACAAGCACAGCCTGGGAACATCAAACACAAAGAACATGGTGTCCCTAGGCATCTTCAAATAAGACAAAGGTAGATGGGAGGAAATGTGTGGGGTAAAATGTGTGTGTGCGTGAGTGTGTCTCTATGTGTGTGCTTTTATCATGCATACAGAAAGCATAAAAAAACTTTCTCATTACATGGCACTGAGCCTGAATTGTGACTACTCTGATGGCATCAACACCTGCCAGTAATATTGTTAGATCCAAAAGCCTGCTTTGAGGGAATAGCACCTGTCTGTGCATTCTGCACCACTGTCAGCTCGTCTCAGCGCGCGTATATAGGATCCGCTTTATTTTTTCCAAGGGACAGTCTTGGAGTCCAGGTGTGTGCCAGATCTGCTGTCTGTGCCCAGGGCTCCTGATGGCATCCAAGCCCCCGTGGTAATCAGCCCACTCTGCCTGCTGTTGCAGCCTGCCTGCCTCCTCCTCCTCCTCCTCCAGTGGCTCGTTTCAGAAACATCTGGTGGTTTACATGCAGCACACACCACCTGCCAGACGCCTTGCAGGCAGTGGCACCACTCGCACCTCTCGAGTCCGCCCCGCAACAACGCGACGACACAGAAATCACCAGGAATATCTAGACAAATTGCGGCTGAGAAGACAACTGCAGAGATAAATGCTGAGGGTTTTTAAGCCCTGTTCAGGGTTTCTGCAGATGTAGGCTGGTGAGCAATCTGTCAGATGATTTGTAAATGCTTAGTCATTACAATGTGGGACAACATTTGGGAGGCGTGTGTGTGTGTTTTTTTTTTCTAAGATGCAGATTTTCCACTAAGCCAGGTGAAAAATTAGACTACAGCTCAGAAACTACATTTTGGACAACGCAACTCAAAATACACCTTTATCTACAGCATTTCTC
Organism: Decapterus maruadsi; assembly: GCA_030347415.2. Classification (NCBI taxonomy): domain Eukaryota; kingdom Metazoa; phylum Chordata; class Actinopteri; order Carangiformes; family Carangidae; genus Decapterus; species Decapterus maruadsi. Next base: position 19,758,815 of record CM064893.1, on the reverse strand, counting down.
TGATTGGTAAACATGAAGAAGAAAACCAATGTTTTATGCAGCAGTTAATTCAATTTAATCATAGAAGCACAAGGCATTAACATATTTGTAATTTTTTTTTTTATCAAATAACATTTATAAAACTATTGTGCAAAACAATGTCCTTTTTAATCTTCTTCAAAGGCTCTGCACCAGTGGATAGTCATAGTCCTCTTAAATTAGGAAATATAACAAGTATGCATATTTTAAACAGCAAGTTGTAAGCTTATACATTATATGAACATTTTTACACAGAACTGGATTTTAAGTGCCCCTTACTCAATGATAAAGAACAAGGCAGCTTTTACAATCAGCAAGAAAATTAAGAGGCTGTACAGAGAAAACCATAAAAACAAGCAATGAACTTTTGCTGTTTGGCAGACTCTGGTAAGGAGCTTTCCCAGGCATTTGGCTGTTTTAAGGTGTTCGAAAAAAAAAAAAAAAAGACCAAAGGGCATTTTTAAAATCTGGACAGGACAGGACTGTACAAACGTATCGGTAAAACTTGTTGAACATGCAGTCTACCATCAACTCAAAAAACAAAACTCACCAAAAATACAAAATAAATACAATAGTTAATACATTTCAAGTTATTCGCTGACCTTCTAGTCAAGAGATTCACTGTGATTATGAATCCGTCCTCTGTTGTCTCACATATGTACATAAAGGTGTACGCAGAGTGAGGGAGACAACAAACTGGGCTGAATATCTTTTACCAACAGTATATTTTTGATGTGAAATAAATGTCTTTTGAAACACAGAGAAATCAGAAATGTTTATAGGCCAAATAGATGTAAACACCTTGTGCTGACGTCTTTAACAGTAGTTCATGGCATCTTTGTGCATTACCACACTTTTCAAATATTCTGTTCCTTCTTTTTTTTTTCTTTTTTTTTTAGAACAGTCATCATTCTACATATGTTTTCCAGTATGTCTACTGCTGAGAGTAATTTAGTGTTTCTCTAGTTCGCACACATACAGCAGATGGTCCTCTGGAGACTTCCCATGGCTCTTGCTGAGGTGAAGCTTGATGGCGTGCTTAGTGGCAAATTTACGGACACAGAGCTGGCAGCGGTACACCGCCGCGTTACTACTGCAGTCCTCTTGTGATTGTGGGGACAGGAAGGACTCCAGGGGCACAAGTTTCTCAGAGAGACAATGGGAGTCCCTGACAGTCTGTTTGGGGGACAACTTGGCCAGGTCCTTGACTCTGAACCCCAGGTGAGCCTCCAGGTGACACACGTAAGCTGCTGGGGTTCTGATCTGCGAGGCACAGTCACTACAGAAGAAAATAGGCTGACCGGAGTCCAGGTTTTTTAGGAACTTGGTTCTGCCTGTTCTCCTCAGCTGGTACTTGACATTCGCCAGCCAGTGGCTTATGGTGGTCATTGAGAGACCTGTGAAACGCGATACATGCATTCTTTCCTGCGGGCTTAGGTCATTAATGATATACTTCCCCTCCGATGTCTGCCTCAGGCTCGAGGCGAACTGGGCCTGCAGTAGGAGGAGGTGCTGGGGGTTCCAGTTGGAGTGACGGCCCTTACGCTTGTGCCCGTGCAGGGATGCGTCGTCGTCATCGTGGGTAGACCCCACGACCTCGGCTTTGTCTGTGACCCGGGATCGTGACGGAGGCTTTGAGACGTGGTGGGACTGCGTCAGGTTCCTCAGCATGTCTGAGATGTCTGACAGTGCGTTTTCATGCAGGGGGCTGGTGGATGTGTAGGGAGACACCACGGTTAGCTTTGCAGGGGTAACAAGAGACGAGGGAGAGACGGAGGAGGCCGTGGATGAAGGGGTCAAGGGGGCGGAGCCTACGGAGCCTCCTCTTTCACTTTTCCCTTTCGTGAGGTCCATAGGCTGGTCATCACTGGGCTGGCAAAAACTATTATCCACTACACTTTCCGGCTTTTTGGTCTGCGAGGGAGGAGCGGCCACAGCAGCCCTCTCAGCCATGCTCTGGCTGAGCCTGGAGAGCAGGCTCAGGGGATCTTGGTTTGGCAAGGAGGGCTTGGCTGCTTTCCCCAAATGAATGTTCATTACTGACTGAAGAGCACTTAGAGGGTTGACAAAGGGCTGCTCTGGAGGAGTATGGCCAGTAATAATGGCGGTACTGCATCTCAGCGTAGAGGCCAGCGGGGATTTGACTGCCGTCTCTCTCTTGGGTTCTGTTGCCGGGGATGCTCTGTCGCTATGGCTTCCCCTGTCACTATTGGCTGGGGTGACGGCCCTCCATTCCCGCGGTGAGTCAGACTCTCCTCCCTTATGCGACTCTCCAGCGTCACTACTGCAAGGGGAGAGGTGGTTCTCCCTCTTTGGGGACAACTGCTTCACCCTTTGTTCTACTTTTGCTACTTTCTCAGTCACTTTTTTCACTAAATCCTCCATCGCCTGGAAGTTGTTGCTGGGGAAGGGAGACGACTGGCTGAGTGGCGGCGAAATGAGGGGCTGGTTCTTGGACAACGCTCCGTCCCCTCCGTTGAACAAGAACTTCATCGGGGAATTCTTTTCCATGCCGCCTTGTTGAAGCTTGAGGGCGTTGGGGAACTGGTACGCTGCATGGATGCTAGGGTAGCCCCCCCAGCTTGGATTCCCACTCTGGGCCTTGTTGATGGCTGATGTCACAGTGTTTTCCAGTGATTTGAGAATATCAAACCCCCCTTTAGGGCTCTCCTTCAGGTCCTCCTCAGTCAGATAGTTATACTTTGAGATGTCATATTTCTCCTCCTTCTCAGTTTCCTCCTCCTTTCCCACAGAACCCGCCACTTGCTTTTCATTTCCAGCAGCCTCTTCCTTAGTGCACTCCTCCTCTACCTCCTCCTTCTTGATCTCTTTGAGAGGAGGGGAAGTGGCGGGGGGAGTCGGGGTAGTTTGGAGAGGTGGAGGAGAGAAGGTGGAGGGTGCCAGCGGGACAGACTGAACCCTCTGTTCAGTAGGTGTGGCCACCCTCACAGGATTGGGGGAAGTGGCCTCGGGGAGTGTTTTGATTCTCTTTCCCACAGAGCTGGTCACCCTCAGGAAGTGTCCTGTCACCATCATGTGGGTTCTCAGCTCTTGCAGTGTATTATGGGAACTCCCACACTCCATACACTTGAGGATCTGAAATTTGTTGGATTCAAACTGCCACGCATAGCTCGCGCCGTTCTGGTGGCCGTAGCGGTTGTTAGAGGTGGTGGTGGTGGTGTAAGGGCTGGAGGAGGGTTTCTGTGAGGTTTCGCTCAGGTCTGCCTGTGAGTGCTTAGCTTTGGGGGTTCCCTCTCGTGAGCGTGGCGAGCCTGTGAGGTCCAAACCAACAAGTCCCCTTTTCTTAGAAGACATGATTTTGGCTGCCACGGGGGCCATGGGCTCCTTCAGAGGCACTTTCTGGTAGTGTTTGGTCTTGATCATGTGGACGCTGAGGTCCTGGAGTGATTCGAAGGAGTGGCCACAATACATGCACTTCAAAACCTTCTGGGCATCCTCCTTCCCCTCCATTTCCAACAGGGACCGCTTGCGTGGTTTCGACCAACGCTTTGCATTGCTGCCCGCCCTGTCCTGGTTGTCATCGCGGTAGTGGCCTGTGTCGTTCATGTGGACCGTGAGCTCCACCAGGGTGTCGTAAGCAGCGCTGCAGCCCTTACAGCGAAACTTACTGGCCCCCGTGAAGATCGAGCCGAAAAGCTTTGGGTTTTGCCTGTGGAGCTGGACTGTACTGAAGAGGCTGGGCTCAGTCTGGGGAGGGTGACGGCTCTGGGGGGGATGCTGTTGTAGTGTCTTTGCCACTGCAGACTGATGCCAGTCATAGCTACCGCTGCTGCAGCTGCTACTGCTACTAGTGCTATTGCTGCGAGCCGGCTTCTCTGTAGGGGCCGACGACGACTGCGCCTGTGGCGGTGTGGAATTAAAGTTCAGCGCCGGTGACCACAAGGGGCTGGTCAAGAAGCTGGAGTAGATAGCCTTCATTTGTTCTAAGGTGTCCATGCCTACAGGGGGTGTCTTAGTGCCACCATTCAGAGGTGGAGTGACCAAGATGCCCTCGGCTTTTCTGGAGGGGCTCTCAAAGTCTGAGAGCCGGTCGCTGGTCTCGCTGACATGTGACTCGCTGTCCATCTCATGTCCCGAGAGCTCTGCGACCCCAGCTGATTCCTGGTCACATGCCTGCTCCTTGGCAGGCCCGGCACTTTGCTCCACAAACTCATCTTTCATGGGAAGGTCATCCTGAGGGGCTGAGGGCAGGTCGTCTGCTTCCGCCTCCTCGTCCTCCACCACAGTGTGCTCTGTCAGCTCCTCGGGAGAATAGGCTGCAAGCAGAATGGAAACAAAGAGAGAGGAAGAAAGAGATGAGTTAAATTGCAGGGAGTGAAAACGCCATGTTAGAATAACTGGAGAAAAAGTTTCCCTGCTATGTGTGCCCGAGGACTCCCAGGGATAAATGAGCCATCTGTGTGGGAGCCTTTAAAGCTGAGCTGAGAAATTACAGTCATCCCATTTCACCTCATCAACCGTTGAGGTGTTATTTTCCTCTAGGCGAGCCTGTATTTATATACTACCCCAGCCACACGGATCTTATGCCTCCCCTCTTTTCACTCCTTCTATTGGAGGAAAACAAAAAAGAAATATCTTGGCAAAAACATAATGCGCCATTTTATTTATCTCAGGGCGCAACAGCTTGAAATGAAAACTAAATCTGAAATTAATGAAGCCCAATCTCACTGTGGCATTCTCCTCTGGGGTAATAAATGAGTTGGATCAACCTCCATCTGTCAGTTAATATGTCTGACGCCTCTTCATCTGCCTCTTCTCTGATTACACACACATACATACGGACTCTCTCACACACACACGCACGCACGCACACACACAGGCACACAGACAAAGAGCACATCTTAAAGAATTTCAAGAGAAAGATGTCAGAATTTTGTTGTGAAATTTTGACATGTTGAATAGACAGCCAACAATGTCATGTGGACTGAAGTGAGCTCATTAGTTTCCTAACATGTAGGAGATAGTCAATACTCTGGGCTGGAGCTGCATTTTTAAAAGCAAACCTCAACCGTCCAAACAGGTGTTAAATGTCACGCAGACATAATACGAAGAAATTTCACACATCAGTAAAAAAGGAAAAGAGAACAAAATAAAACGGGATGGATAAAATACGACTGAGGGAAAAGAGGGATAAAGAGGATGAGATCAAAGGGAGGGCCGTCAATGTGATGGCGATGCATAAGCGACGTGTCACTTTTCATGCCGGCGCCCACTGCGCACATGGAGAGAGACGATAAGTGCATGAATGCTTTTGCATGTACACACCCACATATATACACAACACACACACACAAACTCCTGTGTCTCCTGCGGTGACGAGCCTACCCACCCAACGCCAACTCACCCACCGCTCACCCCCTTCTTCCGCACTGTCACCATGCCCCCCCACCCCCTCCCCCTGACCGCCTCCCTCATTTCCTGTCCACCTCACTCACTAAACCGCTCAACTTAAGGAAAAACAAATAATGTCTGAAAACAGTGGATGGCCTGTGGACAGGTCTGAGGCCGTTAGGACAATATTGTAAACTAAGACAAATGCCACAGAAAGAAGCTGTAGGTATAGAGTTTAATGGTTTGGGCACAGTCGAGCCTGTGCATGTGGAGACAAACAGACACGCACACAGACACACACACACACACTGTGACTAAATCCTTCATTCTCCCCACTGCCCCACACATACACACACACATGTCCAGTCTAAACAAAAATGTCATAGCTGAAATAACTCTCATTTCCAGTGCTAACAGCCAATCTCTAGGCAGCCATGCGGCTGGCGCTGGTCTGATTTGGGCCCTGGGGGCACAGTCAGCAGGCAGCCCCACTGAGAGGCCAGTCTAATGGAGACCTGGCAGGTGCGGCCCCCTCTTCGTCCTCCCGGAGATTTGGTTTGTCACTGGGTATCCATTACCTGCCATTCTCTGCTGATAGGGCCCGACAGCCCTGATCAAAAGATGTCGTCGGGCCCCAGTTCGCTTGGCAGTCAGCGGCATGTCGTTTGTAAAAAGGGCCAAGCAGGGTGTAAATAAAATGACATGATCACTTCCCCAGCCCCTCATGTCCTGGACACAATTATGATAATGTGGACGTGGAGGGGAGGGAGGGAGGGGGTCTGGGAGGATGGAGAAGGGGCCGAGGAGGTAAATCGCTAACGCTCCAGCAAACACACGAGGAAGACATCTCACTGCCACCAGGGCTCGAGCGGCTGCCCTCATTGCTTTTGCTTTACTTTCTTCTCCACTCGTCCTATGGAAGGCGTTGGTGTCAGATTCTCATTTGAAGGAGGAAATCCAGCCAGGATGAGCTAGTTAATGTGTTTGTGTCCTGACTAGCTGGTCACAGATGTCAGCTTGCATCAGGCGAGCCTGCCACACTGCTTGACCACGTTGTCAGGTCACTTTTCTCTTCCTCAACAAGAAAACGCTGCACACATTTCTTCATATTGTCTCCCTTTTTCATCAAACTCCTGCTATATCCAGTTTCATGTCAGGCTGGCACATCTACGAGCATTGTCAGCCCACTTATTCCCTCTCTCTGTGGCTGAACTTCTTGCTTAAATGTTTTACATTTCATACTAATAGAGCCGCAGCGCTATAGGTTATTGTTCATTTGTCATTAAGCCTAGATAGCACCGAGAGGAGGAGAGTAGTCCAAAAGGATCCACTATAAAACCTACAGAGTCTAGCCGTGCTCCCAGGCAATTTAAAATGCAAAACAAAAACCATTATGTCTGAGCACTATCTGTTAATTTAATCCCCAATGACTGATAATCCATCACAGAGGGCGACAACCACATCCAATTATTCTCCCTGGCTTGACTGACAACAGAGGTGATTTATCAAGCTAATAAAAGGTGATGGGAGTATAGAGGCTCCCTTAGAATAAAAAAGGAAGAGGATTATGAATACAACAATACTCTTGGATGCAGTCTTAACTAATATCTAAGCATATGGTATAGCACCAATGTATGAGTTTTCCTGGTGTGTGTATGTGTGTGTGTGACAGAGAGAAAGAGAGTGTGTGTGTTCATGTAATGATAAAGTGAGCTGATGCCATGTGGGGAAAAGACAAGAATCATTAGGTTCCATGAATGATTCCTTTGGGGAGAGGGGGGGGTGGGGGGGTGGTAAGAAGGGTAGGAGGTGCACATTCGCACAATCAACATCTCACTCACGGCTCACACAGAAATAGCACTAACACATTCATGCAAACACACAAGCTGCAGAAAATGTTAGGCTCACATGCAGAGAGGACACACAACCTCAAATACACTCACACGTAATTATAAATAAAGCTACTCAGTCAATTATGACACCACCCCCGCTACCCCCCCCTCTCCTCCCCCTCCCCAAACACACACAAACACACACACACACTCATATGTGCACGTAGATGCAAGAGATGAGGAAAGACAGTGACATCTTGGCTTCCAGGAGGCATTCCTGTGGAGTATCATTTTCATAAACATAAGGGCCGCAGATGAAGCGGGAGAGATCATCTGATAGAAATACTGCAGTGCTGCTCTGACGATCAGGAACAACAGACAGGGCAGGGACACGGGGTGATTAAGCAGGAAGGTGCTGTGGCTGCCTCTAAAGCAGAGCGTACAGTCTCTCTCTCTCTGTGTCTCCTTCCCTCTGTCCCATGGGTTATTTTTCCTCAAGTGCTGCTGAAAGCACTGTCTGTTTTTTTTGATGCTGTGTTTTTAAATAGGCCTCATATGCAAGAATGATAGGACCACATACTATCATGTGTTTCTCGAGTAGCCTGAAACATGCACACAATTTAATCTCCACACATACATTTGAGTGTGTTTTCGTGAATTCTCAAACGAGTCAATCTTCAAGCTACACGACGGACTCCAGTCTGTTTTCTTAAATCAGCCCCTTGATGACCACAGCGCATATTCCTGGTCTGGCCTCCATGGCTGGAGAAACAGTCTGGGAGCCAGATCACACCCAACAGCAGCGGGATAAACAGGATGTGTCATTAAAATCTCTACCTGAGTCTGACCCTTCGTACCCAAATGACTGCTTGGTCTCTGAGAAAAAAAAACACTACAACCTTGCCACAGGCATTATGATATAAAAAAGCCTAGTCCTTTGTGCGGTCATCATGAGAACAATATTTCATCTGTGTTTCTCTCACATTAAAAAGGACGCTGCACAGACGGGAGCGCCGACTACGATGTGATATAGTTGTAAAAAGAAAAAAAAAAAAGAAGAAATGCTTGAACCGTTTGCAACTGAATCAAAATATAAATTACAATTCAGAGTGTATATTATAGTGTATTATAGTGATACAAAAGAAAAATGAGAATGCTTAATTAACACCCTAAGAGGAAAAACAATGTTTGCATGGATTTCAAAGCTTGATTACCTCATTATTTATCACTTTATAACTGTATGCATAAAGAACTGTACCATGCACAAAGACACTACAGGGATCCAGGGAGGGGAGAGGAAATTGTCTACATGGGTGGTCCCCGAGTTTACTGTAAAGATTACAGGAAAAGTTTTATGGCATTGTTCAAAGACAACAAAAATCCAAACAACACACACACACAAAAAGACAGAAAATAAATGGATTCCAGTTGAACAAATATTAAAACTATGCATAATTTTTTTTTTTTTTTACGATCCAGGTGAAGAGCAAAGGAAGTGAGTTAGACCTTGTTGCCAAGACCTTTGATCAGGCATTGGCTGAGATATTTGAAGTCAGTTGGTTGTTTAGTGCAGGGGGGGGGGGGGGGGGCGCCCCCCCCCCACAGAGAGGAGAGAGTTAAACTGTGTCACAACATGACAAGAGTTTCTTGACATGTGTACAGTATTTTAACTGGACCTTGACGCCCTTACACCAACACGGCCCCTCAGCGGGGGGCTCTTACTGACAGGAAACAGCTCCAGAACACTACAGGACAGGAAGTCACCCCAGTCTCAATCAAAAAAAAGAAAAAAAAAGAAACACAAACCGCAGACTTCCACCCACTCTCTCAAGTTTCCCAGCAGCCTAAAACTCTTTAAATAGATCAGAATAATTTAGTCCAAAAACAGCCCCATTCTGTCAAAATAGCAGCAGATCAGTAACATACCTAAAATGCCTTTCTGTTGTACACATTTGTCAAAGTAACACACTCAATCAAACTTAGTTCTCTGCCTCTGTTCCCTTTGATCCTTACAGGCTGGTTCAAAGTCCCACGAGAAAATATGTAACAGGTGATCTGTGGCCATCTGAAAAATTAACAAGCCCTGACATTAAGTCGCTTTTTCAGATATGACCGGCGAAGGCTATCGAGTGCTACTCATTTTCTGCTTTTTTTTTTTTTTTAATGCATAACTCTGCTACTACATTAGTCTCAAGCTATCTGGAGCTATCATGTTACAAGCGATCATGGATGTCTTTGTCAGTTTTTATTTGTGTGTGTTCTCTACCCCCTGATGGCATTGTGAATACATTGTGTCCGCCGATTGTAGTGCAGGATGTGTGATATGGGAGATGGGAAAAACAGAGAGATCATTCTGGCCCCAGGCAAAGCTTAGGGCTGAACCTTGTCAATGCACATAGTAAGAGGAGAGAGAGAGAGAGTCAGACAGAGAGACAAAGAGAAAGTGAGGCAGAGACAGAGAGACAGCGAAAAAGGGGAAAAGAAAGAGAAAAGGACGCAGACACTGAATGGATTCAACCCTCGGCTGATTGTTTGTGTTATGACCTCAAAGCTGCCAGCTGCACATACAAACCTTCGAGACCTGAAAATTCATTCCGTTTATCTGACATGAGACGAGCCACAAACACATAAAGGCCCCCACCCCCCCCACTTCACCGTAACTAACGTTAACACGCTAAAGAATGAGGTGACCGAACTCATAAACACCCAGTTTGGAACTTGATGCAGTCACAATAAACGATAAACAAAACAGAAACAGACACAACCCCCTCCTCCGCCCGACACAAACTGCTTCCACAGGTGCAGATCCAAGGGCAGTAATGGGGATCGAGGTGCTGCGGGAAGACGGTGTTCCAGTCCGACATACACATGGAGTCTGTCTCGCCTGATGATATGTAGTCAGTCAAACTTCCTTCAACCCACTCCTCTGCCTCTTTCTTTCCATCACTCTTTCCATACGCCTTCCTCAAGTAAAGCTCCCCGAAGCAGAACCGCTATTTATTTCCCCATTCCTTAAAAACTCTTTAAGCCCTCGTATAACAATGCTGTTAAAAGGTCATCAGGTTGTGTGAATGGGGCTGGAAGAGGATGAAGGTGGGGCTCAGACTAAGTTTAGGTTACTCTCTGTGAACTTGGTCCAACACTCAAAGACTACTGTGTGCATCTTAATTTCATAGTTTATGCCAGAATTCTTTCACTCGCCAACATTTTTTTGCAGAGAGACAGGGATTTTGCAAAACAGATTTATACCTGGAGCCTCGGAAATACCAGTGCTCTGAGAGATGTTAAACAACATGGCAGTTTTAACCCAGTAATCTAAATAAACTATCTGAATGTGTAGTTGTGTGTACCTGAACTGTCCATCACACTTGCATAGAAAAACTGCATGCAAAAAAAAACAAAAGTAAATGTAATAGATTAAATTTGCACCACGTTGCCTTGTCAAGTTAGTTAATAATTTGAGTGTTCAAAGCTCTGTTCACCTTTGTCTTTGTTCATCCTTGTAATTAATTGATCAAACTCTGAATTATACTGCATGATGCTGCTGTCATTGAAGTGTGTCCAGGTGTCTGTTTCTCTACCAGCAGGTTTATTGTAAAAAAAAACATGAGCTAAAAATGTATTTTTTCTTTAAGGTAACTGTAGGTTTGAGATGGTGGTAATAATAATGTAGATAAACAGTCAGGCCAAAGAACTGACACAAGGGTCGGGACTGGAGCCGGAGTTAACAATGAAACAAAGACGCGGATTCAGCTCTTAAAACCAGGATGAAGTTTGCTTCGCTGTTTGTGGCCGAGACTAAACCTGGGACTGTTTACAGTTGAATCTTAGGGTAAAAGGGGGGGGAGGGCGGGGGCTGATGGGAATAAAGTTGGGGCTTGGGAGTGGGACAACCAAACCCCTCTCACAACACACAGCTGCTGCCATGATCGCCTAGCAACGAGGAGGTGATGGACGCAGCCTAAAGATGGATGGCCACTATAAATCACAGTAGTGTGTAGGAGGAGGAGGAGGCAGGAGACAGAGAGAAGGAACACGAAGAGGCCACAAAAAACAAAACAACTGTTTTTTTTGTTTTGTTTTTTTACTTTTCTGTAGCAGCAGCAGAGCTGGCCTTGCCTTGACCTTTCACTGTACTCTTTTATTCATGGTTGTTGGGGAATAGTGCAGGGCTGTGGACACTTCTAGGCCAAGCTAAATGGAAACTTGTAGGTAATCATTACACTGGGCTATATTGGATCCAATGGATCATTTTATAATCTATAATTGCAATAAACTCCATCGAGTCTTGTGTGTGCCCTTCGGTGTCTGGAGTTTTTTTTTTTTCCTTCATGATTCCACTAACTTTTTAAAGATGATAATAATGACAGACTACACCTTTCATAAAGCAACCCTCCAGGCAAGGCAATCTGGGTAGTGTAGTTGCGGGATAAACATCCCTGGGCTATCTGATTATGGCCTACTGCTGCGGCACTGGTGTCTAGTAACACTCAGAGAGAGCGCTCAGCCATCCATCACACAGTGAGTGTCTGTCTAAGGCTTTCCACCCTGCTTCTTCTCGTCCTGGCTCTCCAGTTACAGCCATACACGGCCGGCCTAAATAATATTCTTCATGATAAATGGCACTATAAGCCTGGTATCCATCATTAATCTGATTTTTAAAGAAGCATCCATCTTGGAGAGAGCCTGTTAGGGCCACGGGAGAGCAGAGCGGCTCGGGTTCATTTAAAGGCCAGGCTGCTGCATGAGTGATACCTGTCAGCTCTGCTCATCAGGGAGCAGCACACACACACACACACACACACACACACACACACACACGCTATTATAACATTAAACATTGACGCCATATGGCCACACGTGTGCACACACACATGCTCACCTCTACAGAGCCCCCGTGAATGTCTGCTGTGCATATATTATGTGTACACAACACCAACACACTTGTCGGACATGAAGCATATTTCTCCCGCTTCATTCAGACATCTCGAGATGTGTCATGGTAGAACATTCTGTCACTCATCACAACACAACTCAGTGTAACTCAATCCTCCTTGTCATCTCGAAAAAATCTCCCCTCCCAAACACATCTCCTCAAGGGTTTGAGGAAAACTCACTCTTCCCTGGAAAAACTCTCTCTCGTACAAAAACGACGGACTCTTTTTTTTTTCTAGCTTCTCTATTCCTCTGTCTCTCCCCACTGACTCTGCACCTCATTCTCCATTCCTCTCCTTCTCTTTGTCTCCCTCTGTCCACTCTCTGTCTTGTTTCCCCCTCTTTCACTCTCTCTCTCTCTTTCTCCTCCTCTCTGCCCCCTATCCACCTCCCTTCTCTGTGTGTCTGGTAAAGCCTGTTTGATAAATGACACACGTCACCGTGTCAGAAGCGAAGGGTGGGTCAGTGATAAATGACTCTGTTGAAAAGGAAATCGGCTCTCTGGCATGGCCGAGCTATTCTCCTCCTGGATTGGGTTTCAGGACCCCTGAAGACCGGAGCGGCTCAGTTTCCCCGAAAAGAGCACACATCCCACCAGGCTCTGACGCTCTCTACCTCTGGGAGGGGTGGGAGAATGAGAGAGAGAGAGAGGGTGGGTGGGAGTTGGGTTGGAGGGATCCAGTCTGTCCCAATTGTCGCCACAGTGCAGCTGCATCTATCACAACAGCGGTGGGACTATTTTTACAAAGCCTCCGACTCAGTGCCCAGACAGCAGTCCCGGCTGAAAACCTCGGCTGAAAGCACACTGAAAGCTGAAAGGAAGAGTGGAGGGCTAACGGTTTTCTATTTGTGACACTACTACAGCACTTACACTCCTCTTTCTCTCCCGGAGTCCAACCCTATGGCTTGACATCTGCCAAGTGTGTGTTAAAAAGGAGAGAAGGCCCATTTCACCGCCCCCGCTCTTCTTCTCCTTTTCGTCCTCACCACCAACCAGCACCTCCTCCTCCTCCTCCTCCTCTTCTCCCCCCCTCCCTGCCCTCCTTCTCTCTTCTCCTACACTCTCTCTTTCACTCACTGGCTGGCAGGGTGGCACTGTTATCATTACACAGGCAGGATTTATGGAGTCGGAGCCTATGGCAAAAACAAAAAGGCATCTGTCAATACCTGTGGGAAACACTCTGTCAGCCCTCCTCCTCCTCCTTCCACTGGTGCTCACAGCCTCATTAGGTATGCACTTATCAGACACATAGATCACAGACGTGACTCAACCTCACCGGAATCCAGCCACAGGACTTTCATTAGCAACAGGCCCTGCAAGGCCAAAACATTCGCTACGCTCACACCTGCAAACAACGCCAGCGGAGGCGGGTTGTTGTTAAAGCTTGCTAACGCTGTCAGTCCGTATGTTGGCCGAACAATTAGGTCCCAGCTCGGGCTCCCCCGCTGCTTCCGTAAAGGCAGGCTTTTCACACATAAACTACAGGAAGGCAGACAGATATAAAAAAAAAACAGCTTACTTCACATGACTGCTGCTTTTACAACCTCAGTCACAACATGTGCGCATGTGCCCGTAACGTGCGTCGTGAATGCTCCTGTCTTTACAAGCACCAGTGCTGCCATGTTTGTGTGCAATATGACGACATATACTGTATAGGTAATGCATGGAGACATAGAGAAAGGAGAAGAAGAAGAAACTGGGCGACGTAAAAGGCCTACAGGGTCAGGAGAATTATGGCCCGACCCCAACAGGGGGGCTACAGTTACAATTCCTTTCATCGCTACCACTAGCCAAACAGTGCATGCACACACACACACATGCACGCACCTACACACTTAAACCCAACAAATCAGAAAGTGCCTGTTGATCCGAGCATGCACAGACACACACACTCAGAAAGACATGAGTGATGGCTGCCAGTCTGGCAGCTATAATCCTGACCCTGCAGAAAGAGGAGACCGTTGCCCTGCTGGTCCACATCAGACTCCCCCCACCCCTCTACTTCAGTGTTGGACTCACTCACAGACAAATGACTAGAGTACAGGTTATGACAGAGAAAAGGGGGGAGAGGGTTTCTCTCTCTCTCTCTCTGGTGGCCTGACAGTGCACTGACACACACAACACTAAATACTGCAAATACACTGCCACCCCTCTGCAGACATACTGTGCAGGTTAGACATTCCAGTGGAATAGCTGCGTCTTTGCCCATGTGCTGTAAAGCCCATGTTGACTTCCTGTTAAGTCGGAGGGGTTTTTCAACTTTCTGCGGCCGTTTCAACAGCTCCGAGCTCCGGGGCTCCGGCTTCGCGGCGCAGCAAAGGAAGGAGGTCTGTATTTCCACAGCTGGGAGAGTGTTTTTCTCATGTTTGCTCGGCTGTTTACGTGGCCAGCTGCCCTTGGTTGTTAAGAGCACTCAGACCTGACCCAGGTACGCAGGCCCATTTGTCACCTGCAGCGGAAAATTGAGTTACAGCACAACCAAAGGCGAGCGGCTCTGTGTAATATCAAGTTGATTACATCAAAGTGGTGGCAAACCTCATTGGGCTGGGCACCCCGAGCTTGTCATCTCCAATCACAGGGCCTGTCAGGACTCCATCAGCCTCACGGCTAATTGGACCAACGCTAATGAAGCAGGCAAAACAAGTTTTCTACTGTGGAGAGAGGGAGAGAGAAACCCTCTCACACGGAGGAAGGAAAGAAAGAGAGGGAGAAGCGGAGAGAGTGTGTTTGAGAGACAATGAGAGCAAGGCAGGGTGTGTGTGTGTATGTGCAGGGGTGGGTGGAGGGGTGAGGGGGGGGGGTAGATTTTTCATGCAAGTCTCAAGGTTGCAGTGGGCTGACTCTCCCCCTAAGTCCCTAATCAAGGCCCATCATCTGTCATCCTTTTCTTTGCTCTCTCTATCACCATGCTCTGTGCTGCAATCAATTCATCATCACCCTTTGTGTGCCACTGAACAGTTGACAACTTTATAACTTGCAGCTGCACGGGCTGACTGACAGGGGTGGAAGGGGAGCATGAAAAAATGAAGAAATGAATAGATGAATGAATGAACAAAGAAGCGTGGTTTAAGAGAGAAAAAGTTGTTTTCTAAAAACACAAAACGATCTATATTACAGCCTTTTATTCCCTTTCGTCAACAGAGAAACAGCAGTGTAGCAGGGAGGAGAGAGTGGAGTGGAGAGGAGGAGATGAAAAAAAAAAAACATCCTTCTCACTGATCTGAAATCAGAAAGCTTTCAGTCATTCTTTATGTGCTCCCCGCGGCCACTCTGAGCCAGTGAGCATGTACATTAGGCTAGGGCATTTTGATGAAATAAAAGCCCAGGCCAGCTTATGGCTAAACAGAATGGGAGCACTCACTCAGCCTGTCTCTGATTGACCATTAAAGCCATTGATGAATGGGCCTGTCAGGGGAGAGACAATTAAATCAAACATGAAACAAAGCCGTTGTGACGGCCCGGTCTGACAGAGCAAACCCATTCCTCCCCTCCATTACATAGCACACGGCTCCTTTTACAACCCCTAACCCACTCCTCCCGCCTCCTCTACCCACTGAGTGTGTATGTGTGTGTGTGTGTGTGTTCAAAGTGAACAAGTGAGCATGTGCACATAGGAGTGTGATGTTCTCTACTGGAAGTGTGTGCGTCTGTCTGTGTGTGTGATGTCTCACTGTGAAACCACTTTGTCCCTCCTTCTTTCACTTTTTGGTGAGTTACTTGACCATTAGAGTGAGAGAAAGAGGGAGCAAGAGAGAGTGTGTATGTGTGTGTGTGAGAAAGAGAGAGAGAGAGAGGGGCAGAGAGAGTAAAAAGTACACAGGGCCTTTCAAAGTGGTTTAAACGTGACGTCAGGGGCCTGCAGCACATGGTGGGAAGTGATTTTCTGATGCAAATCGGGAAGGATCAGATCAAAGCCGCATGACAGCCAATCAATCAACCGTCAAATCAGACATGGCAACTGTCGATTATGGCTCCTTCCAGCCCACGAAACCCCATTGTCTGCCCTCAAATTGTTTATCTTATCCCAAGAAAAAGAAGAAAGAAAAAAAAGCTCAGAGGTAGGGGCTTTTTTCCGCTTGTGCAAAGAAGTTATGCGCTCGAATCAAATGCGCACAAAGCCTTTCACGTCCAGTCCCCCCCCCCCCCCCCCCCCCCCCCACCCCCCTCTTATGACACGCCTCGGGCACTCACCATCAAGAAAACACTGCTTATATGGAGAGGGTTTATTCTCACATATCTAATAAACATCGGTCAACTATCAGGGATTTCAAGTTGGGAACAATAGGAAGCGAAAGTTTACAGCAAAGCCAACTCATCCGATGGGACTAACAGTGTGGCTGCGCGGCGTGGAGAGCGAAAACGCAGATCTGTTGTTTCTATTATAGAAAGTGTACACATCCGTTTTCTAAAAAGACAACAGTTTCTATGAGGTCAGGTAAGAGTAGCCAAGAGTGACAAAGCGCATCGTTTAGAAAACACAGTGGGGGGAAACGGAAATGCGGTGACTGTAAAGTGAGCTTTACAAAACAAAGGTAACATCCGCAGCTTTGTGATAGTATAGCCTTAGATTTATTTACGCACATTATAGTTGGATACACACAGAGAGACACACACATACCTGCTGCGCGCCTGGGCGCCTCTTGTTTCCTCCGTGGCATTTTTTTATTTGTGGGGATTTCCGCGAAACTCTTCTTCTCCTTCTTCTTTCTTTTTTTTTCTTTTTTGATTTGATATGCCCCCTCGCTGTATCCGGGAGGATCCACCTCTACTCAAAGAAGATTCACGCCTTCGTGTAGTAGACTGCACAACATCGGGGAGTCCGATGGAAAGGAAAACTAAAAATCATCGTTACGGAATCGCGAGCCTGCGGCGAAAAGTCAGCGGAAAAAAACAATAAATAAAGGAGGTGGCGGCGGGTGGGAGGACTATTTAGTTATTTTGGTGTGGTCGCGGTAAGAATGTAAGCGGTGATAGCCCAGCGTCCACCTCGGCTGCCTGGTCTGGCAACAGGCAAAGTTGAGGGATAAGAGAGACGATCGCGTCACTCACAGCAGGAGAATGGGCAAACCCACCGCTCCGTTAACTCTTTACTTCTCAGGGGCGGACACCACACACACACCGAGTGTCCTCCTACAGCCTATAGTGTGTACTGGATGCTGCTGGACAGTTTGAGGCATTCACTGATTCAGTCTGTATTAAAGTGACAGCCTTTTTTTTTTTTTTTAATAATAGGCTACTCTCATAATACCTTCATTCACACTGAAATACGGTAATTTAAGCTACATCTACCGGTGGTGATGCACAACTGAAGGTAATTTAGGTCAATACTGAATAGATATTATTTTTCCCAGTCAATTAAAGTCAGCAAATCATATGAGGTGAAATGTTTATTAGTAGGCTATTATATTATAGGACTTGTTATCATATTTGTTAGAAGCAGGGCCCTCCTCAGGTGATATAGTAGCATACAGAAGTGAGGTGAGTGCTGATGATGAGGAAAATGGAGTGAATTAGAAGATGCAGGAAAAGTGAAAGACAAAGTGAGGAACAAGCTGTCACCGGCGAGTTGTCCTTTATCTTGGTGACCAAGGTTTGTGGCTGGCAAAAAGGACTGGCTTTGACAGGAGGACTATTTGTAAAGGAAGTGGTCGTGTGGTGGTGGTGGTGGTGGTGGTGGTGGGGCCTGATGTGGCCCAAGTCTCTGGCAGCGCCCCTGTATGAATCACAGCTCATGGGTTATTAGCTGATCATCACACACGGTAGGC
Source organism: Decapterus maruadsi (assembly GCA_030347415.2). Taxonomy (NCBI): domain Eukaryota; kingdom Metazoa; phylum Chordata; class Actinopteri; order Carangiformes; family Carangidae; genus Decapterus; species Decapterus maruadsi. The sequence continues at coordinate 19,740,912 of CM064893.1, read as the reverse complement.
TCATAATCAGTAGCCGCAAAACCACAGACTGAATGAATAATGTTCCACTGATGTCAACAGACAGTGTGTCAGTAGCTTCATCGTCACTGGATTTAACCTTTCTCACTGTTTAGTCTGAATCTGTCATGATAACATTGCTATGGAGACATATATGACTTAATAGCTAATTATTACTATTGGTCCCTTGTTCTTTTAAATGGTTTGTTATAAATGAAATATGCAGCACACACTAACGGCATTTTATAAAGTCAGATACATTTTCAATGTTTTTTGGGTTCATAATAATAATAATTAGATTTAACTTGTTTTGTGTAATAAAAATGATTGACTTAGATTTCATTAGCTCATTAGGCTAAACCAAAAGCAATGCAGTTTTAGCAACAAACTAGTGCAAACAGGCAAAAAACAGATTGATCTAAATATGTTTAAAGATAAACAAATGAACAGATTGAACGATAAACCAAGGGGGTGGATGAGGATTAAATAAACAGAGCAATATTCATAATTGTACAGTCCAAAAGCTTTGGTGCATCAGCAATGTAATGCAAAGTTAAGTAGCCTATGGATAGGATCCACTTAATAGCATGTGTACATACAGTATACATACAGTAAATGGAGGACTTAGATATATCTGGTTAACTATACCCTTGATAAGATGACATGCTAATACAAAAAACATCACAATGGTGTTGGCCTTTATACATTTCATATGAGTTTGTAATTGTATGTATTGGAATAATACGATCACAGTGTCTGCAGCCTATGTTTTATAACTGGTGCAAAAAATTTTTGTTAAGCAACCCCCCAACCCCAAAACGCAAACATGCCTGATGCCTTTTCCTCACTAATTTAATGTGAGCAGTTAAACGTTAGCTTTCATCACGGTAAAAGCATCAGTTCTCCCATATATCCACATTAGGAAGAGATCAAAGCCAGTTCAAGGAAGGAGCGTTAAAGTCTTAGTACTAAGGTAATGAGGTTTTTTTCACCACTTGTCTCTCTCTTTTTTTTTTCTCAAGCCAGCAGTATCTCTGCAGAGTGGGATGGTCCCGGGTCTCCCCCTGTGCCTCTGATGTGAGCTGACCCCTGCCAGCAAAAAAAGATACAAATACCAAAACACGCTGTGTGTCTGTGTGTGTGTGCTCGATATGCACACACGAATGCAGCAAAATGTAAAACACTCACAGCAAAATGGCAATGCACACACACCCTCCTTCTCTGTCTCTGTCTCTCTCACACACACATGCACACACAGACACACACACATACTCCTACATCCTTACTCAGAGAACAAGAATTAAAGGCCTCTCTGATCAAGACTCGCCCCTGCCTCCCCGTCTCTAAGCACAGAGGCTGGGTCCCTGTCACTTTAACAACATGAAATTACAACCCAAATGGGATGTCAGGGGTTAGCAGTGTCTCTAAGAGAACTATGCGAATATATTTCCTCCTATGGACTTGCCCCCATCATGACCTCCCCCAGGAACAAGAAGTAACCCGGTGATTGGCGTTTTTACAGCCAAATTAAACCGTCTTGCAGGCTACTGAAGGCAGGAGGAGAAAGCAGCCGTTCCAAAATTAGTGAGCCATCATCATGACAGAAAGTAGCAGGGACATGGTGTCATCCAGCTACTGTATCGATTAACCCATAAATAGTATATGGCCTCTACACTGTGGCTATCCCAGGCTTACACTGTAAATGGAAGTTATCTCAGCTGTACATCTGTCTTGCTCTGCTGTGTGCTGTAAAACCCTCATATCACTGAGACTGCAACCTGGCTGACTGTTTGGGAAGTCACAAAAAGGATGACATTATGCATATAATTAGCGAAATGCAAATTGTATCTTGGATGCTTTTAGTGCTCTATCGTAATTGTAATGATGAAAGGGCAAAACAGAATGTGAGTGTCTTTAATTAAAGAAAAAAAATTAAAACACACAGTTCCTACTAAGTGGATTATTCTGTTAATTTAAGATGCAGTTTGATAAAGGAACTGCGAATATTTAAAATATATATTCATATTCTCTTTTTTGTACAGGACTGTGTGTGATTCTCTCTTATGTCAGGTAGCCCTGCTGCATTATTCCCATCTTCTTGCTCTTGACACCAGGATTATCATAAAAGAGGAACGTCTGTCAAGCCTGCATTGATTTGCACACATGTTCGCCCAATCATTCTCCAAGTTGCGATTAAAAAGCACGAGCTGCTTCTATTTTTCTATTGAAATCTTTTGGCAAAAAAAAGGGGAGAGGCCTTTCAATTTCATAGCCTGCAGAACACTCAAGTATTCATTGCACTCTACTTTTCGCTTTCAACCTCTCTGCAGGAGGCAGGACTCATGACATCTATGTATGCTGCTCCTATTCACAATACTATTCAGCTTTCAGATGTGTGCTGCGAGTGATCCCTCAATACCATCAGATCGCTCTTATAGCCATGCGCCCAGTTATGGGCCTGTCCAGAGAGGCAGCGTGGTGTGGTGTCACGGATCACACAGACAGTCCTGTTCTCATGAGGAGTCCCATTCAGCAACGCTTTGTCCAAACTAAGGACCAATCTTCCATTATGTGGCAAAGTTTCGCTGCTGCTGCTGCTGCTTCTGTAAACGGCTCTGAATTAAACTTAAACGGCAGCAAAATGTCACTGAATAGATTTCCCATTTATATCCTGCGAACAGGAACATGTGTTTGTATGTGTGAAGTGCTTTTTGTTGCCTTATCTGTGTATTCATGTGGGTATGTTCATGTGTGGGTGTGGGTGCGTAATGCATGGCCCTGTTGAGAAGAGTGATTGCTTTATTCCTGCCTTGTATGTGCTATGGGGGCCGGGGCTGTGTCTTTGGGCAGCTGTATGGATGGCTTGAGGAGGTCTCCATCATTCATAAAGCACACTCCTACATGTAGAATTGATCTTGCAAAGAAACAGGGTGGCAATAGCAGTTCATCAGTCTTCCCCGACCACAAATCACTCGGAGGTGTCCCCCTCGGGGAGAGGTGACACCATTGTCAGTGCAGCGGTCCCCTCGGACAAAAGAAGGGGCAGGGCAGGAACTCTCGCTCATATGGTGGCCCCAAAGTGTCCGGTGCAATGTGAACAGCATCCGTGTAAATATCCACAGTAAGGCTCAAATAATATTATGTACTATAAATAACAAGAGAGAAAAGACTATTACAAGTACTTTGGCTGACAATGCAGCTAAATCAAGTCATAAAAATAAATAATGCCTGACTCTTTTTCTATTATCTGTTTGAATACACATTTTCTTAATTTATCGTCACTGTTTAAATTGTGTAGAACAGATATATTAGAAGCAACTGATGATTCAAAAGGAGAAAGAGGCACAATTGCTATATTAACTCTCATTTTTCAAAAAATCTGATTAATTTTAAAAATGCACATACACGCCAGGCACTGAAGTCAAACAGGTTTTATAAAGGATGCATAATTAAAGCTACCTTTACTCATAGTGTTTAATATATGCATCTCTTCCTATTAATAACCCAGGTCATTAATTAGTGTAAATCAGCTATGTATGGCACAGAGTAATTTCCACTCCTGTAAAGAGAATTGGTGAGATGAAGCTCTTGCCTTTGGCCTTGGGTTGCACATTACACTCATCTTACATTAGAGCACATGCTTCTCCTGTTCCTCCTCCTCCTCCTCCTCCTGCTGCTCCTCCTCATACCGTTTGGACTTTGTCATTGATCTTCATTCTAAAATAATCTCTTATCATTTCTCATTGCAAGCCTGCAGAGAAACCTTTTCCAGATCCCAATTCATTAGCTTCACACTGAAAATAGAAAAGCTCACAGAAAGGTGGACATGTGATGAAGGCTCAGAGTAAGCACCTTTAAAATATGTCCACCAATCCAGCTTAAACACTCATGATCTTTCTTTAAACCTCTGACATGTTACATATTTCTCCTTTTCCGGACCATTTGTACCCTAAAGCACGAGCTGCCCGCTATAAGAAAAATGACTTTTCGGCCATAATGTTGTCACTCTCCCTTTGGTTTTCAAGACATTCCCCATGTTATCAAGCTGTATAGTTCAGTTTTCAGTTCATGTCTTCATTAAAAAACATTAACATTCACAAACTGGATAGGCTGGACATTGAAAAGGTCTCCTTAACATTTCTCAGTGCTTCTCCCCAGACAGCCAACAAGCAACTCTTTCTCAATCATTGTCCAGACAGAAGAGGGGAGGCATATGTGAGACGAAAGTAGATTTTATAATTTTGTGGTAAATTATTGTGAAAAATGTGATAAGGCTCATCCTTTAGGGGTGGTAGATGACTCTACACCGTTTCAATTAGCGCACTTCTGATTGTAGAGGCAGAACTCAGACAATTGATCAAGTCTCTCTCTCTTCTTCCCTTTCCCTGCCTCGTTGCCCAAAAGACCCTTTTAAAATATTCAGGTAGATTATGAATGGTTACACCCCTATCTATTTATATCTCTTTTATTGACAGTATTACATTTATATGGAGTCAAGGTGAGGGATTTAATTTAAGACTCTTGCAGAACTGTGCAGAATATAAAAAAAAGAGACTGATTAAGGAACAATGATTTATATGATTAACACTTTTAGAGAAAAAAGTTGAACATAGAATCAGCTGTAACTCTCTTATGGATTCGCTGGGTTTTGCTGGCACACATAAAATACAGAAAAAAATCAGGAAATTTTCAATAAGTTTTAGGGGCTATGGTCTCACTGAGTGACTAATAATTGTGGTGTTACCTTGTTATGGAAATTCAAAGCTACGTCTGGCACATCGCTCCTCTGATGTCACGTCAGTCTGCTTAGTGCTGTCAGCTTGTGTTTGAGAGAGGGCTGATTTCTCTCTTTCCCCTTCCTTCTCAGGCGGGGAACATAAAAGGGAGGATGTTTATGATGGACGGGCAGCTTTTTAAAGAGAAGCATCACAGGGTGTTGGATGGGAGGGATCCGAATCAGGACGGCTGTGATGTGACGAGACAGACAGGAACATCCTTCTCCTCGTGTCGAGATGTCAAGCAGGGGGAGACTCAGCAGAGTAGACAGTATCATCACTCTCCCGAGTGAAGCAAGAATTCGCAGGGGAAGAGAGAAGTGGAGGGACAGTGGTGCAGAGCGGGCGTCGTCTCAGCCAGTGTTGTCCTGACTTTTGTGTCAGGTTTGGCTTTTTTGTTTTTGGGGATCTGGCACTTTTGCTTATTCTTTGAACATCTATAATTTAGGTAATGTATGTTTTGAATTAAAAGGTTAGAGTTCATTTATAATAGCACTTCCTCATTATCTTACCACTTGAGTGCAACTAGTAGACTAGTCATAACACACATTTTTTGCAAAAACAACATCAACATACACTGATATGTTTTGAAAAATAGCAACACATTGTCGGAAATATGTTCATGCACTTTGGGCGACAACACACTATCGCTGTCTTTGTAGCTATGCTAAATGTGAAGCTACAGCCAGTAGCCTCTTAGCTTAGTTTAGCACACATACAGTTAATGTCATTCAACATGTAATATCTGATTAGTTATACCTTGGACCTCTGGACGTCACTGCCATCAGTTCAGAAAAACTCTGACACATGGTAGGCTCGCTCTAATGTTAAAGATAAGCCAACCAGCTGCTGGATTTGCATCGCTGTACATTTATAGAGATGTCAAAGGTCTAATTTCCCTACTAGAAAGTAAACAAGCCAGTTTCCCAACAGGATGAACTGTTGCATAAAGATGCGTAGCTGATGCGGTGGAATGATACGGTAACTCCTCTTTGGATACAATTACTTTCATTCATTCCTTCTATGAAATAAACCAAAGGTAAGAGCCAGAACAGACTACATGCTTGTGTCTCTGGACATACTTTGTGAGGTGCCGCTTCCTCTTGAATTACAGCAGAAAGACATTCCAGTCCAAGAAATAATCTGCATAAATTTACACCTTTTAAAAATGTGAATGTTCTGTCTTTCTCCTCCTCTGCCTCTTATCCTGTTTGGTAATTAGCCTTTGACCCCCCTGGGCTCACGCAGGCGTGGAGATTGAAGGACAGAGATAGTTTAAGCGATGGATTTGTCATAGAAATTTCTCATCAGTCTGAAATCTTGAGGGCAGAGCTCCCAATTTATTATATTATAGAGCACATCTTGTAGCACTATCACTTAGGAGGGAAGTGTCAAGCAGAATCTGGCTTTGACTGTCGTGCCAACTCCATTTGCCTGGGTTTTACAGCGTGCCCCTTGACTTTGCCATGTGTGGAGAATCACTAGGCGCTGGTGATGGGCAGTAATTCCCTTGCCTATATGAGTGAGTGATCAGAATTCATATTAGCATCTTTACACACTGATGGCAGCCTGTCACTCCAGGTGCCAAGTGGTCTCTTTGGACTGCAGTCAGTCACTTGCAGGGAGGAAGCAGCATCCCATTTTTATCCTGCTGGAGAGAAAAACATGGTTAGTTCCATTAAATCCATCTGGAAGATAGACAAGGATTTTTGTTGTTGTCAGATTTTAACCCAGAAAAAAATGTTTCTTTCAGGAGTTCAGTGCAGCAAAAAGAAAAAGGTTCTTCCTATGTACATTTTCTGTTAGCAGCCTGTGATTCTGTTGTATTGGTTTCTCTATCTGTAATTTCACGAGATTAATGACACTGTCACACACTTGTGAAGCGTCCTTAACTAAGATTCAGCGGCATAATGTCCACTCCATCTTTGTTTCATTTTTCCCATTCAAAAGGCATTCCAATCAGCATTAGGCCATCTTGAATCCCTCCTCGTTCTGGCTACTGCACAGCGATGGTGCCAGTGTTGGAGGGGAATGTTTTTGCCAAACAGATGGAAAAGCATCACTGTGTTGCACACACACAGACACACATACTTCCACTTGGTGATTTCACGGCCTGCGCTGACATTCAGTCATTCATTACAAAGTGAATTAATGTGCCAGAGTTGCAGTTTCCTCTTAAAAACAGATGTCGCCGGAACATCTAATTAAGCAGCACACCAAATCATTGCCTCTCGGTCATCTCCAGCCATGCTACGCCGCTGCATAAGAAAGTCCCTCTCAGAAATGTACAGTAAAGAGGTATCTAAGCCAGATCGGGCGAGGTAGGTGTTGCGGCTGTGACCTCAGTGCCCAATAACCTAAATCAGTATTTAAATTATTCACACAATAACGACACTGGAGGACTCCATTATGAACATTATTGCTGAGAAATGGGCTTGGCTGAGGTGAAGGATGAGTCTTATCTTTCGCTGTCAGTTGGGGCATTAGTCATGGTAACGGGTCCCTCAGACCTGTGTTCGTTCATTGGGCTTTACATAGCAGATTTATCACAGATCACTAGCTGATGTCAGTGTCCTAACAATGAGATGAGATGACCCACTAAAGCTGCTTAGCCTCACTGTTGTAATTTAAGGTCTGGATGATGCAGTATATGGATATAGGCACGTCATCTGCGAGACAGTGCCGGTTTAATGTAAAGTATATGGGGAAAGAATGGTGTCAAAATCATACATCCTGGGTTTTACAGATAACAAAGATAAGCCAGTGCACCGCTGCACTACTCTGACATCTACATTTACTGGATCTCCGGAGTAAATGAAACTTCACGGACAGAAAAAGTTTCCATTTGAACCAAACAAGACAGAATAACGGAAAGTGTTTTCTCTGTCATTGCTCTTTTTTCTTCCGTCAAGAAGCCAAACTCAATTTATGTCAAACAAGGTTTAAAGGACCTTGGGATTAAAGCCATAAACTGGCTGCTGTCAGACCTGAAGCCCTGCTAACAATTTAGTGCCAAACCGGCGTTGTTCAATATCATTTCATATTATATCATGTCACGACACAGTGACAGCTACACATCAGCCCAGTCACAGCTGGTTTGCCCTGAAGAACTCCTCCGATGTCGGCTCCAATCGAAGCTGACTCCACTTTGCTCAGATCTAAAATGGGAAATCTATCTGAAGTACTCTGCAGGGAGCGGCTACAGCTTTTGGTAACGAATACTAACAGGTCGATCAGGTAATGAGAAGAGATATTTGGGTAGGTGGGTGTGGAGTGGGGGTGACTGGCGCTGTAATGGTCCTGCCAAAAGCCTTCACTGGCTCCATTATAATGGCTAGAGACAGCACTAATGGAGAACTCACCAATACAGAAATACAAAACAGCTACAGTGAAATCAACAGCATGTAAGTAATGTGTTTCTCCTTTATTACTGTAAATACTTTGGCAGTGCTAATAAAGCTTAGTATGATTTAAAAGTGTCGAAGGGCATGTCCATACATTTTCTGTTCACACTTGCACTCTTAAACTGTGGGATAAAATTTTGGACTTTCAGAATAAAATCGCAACACCGCACTCTGTTTCGTACACACATACTTCTCACTTTTAAAAGATTGTTTTATGATTCTGACGAATAATCATCATTTATTTTATGCATATAACAGAGGTGCAAATTGCGTATGTTAAAAATAATCTCATTATCACACACCATATGGGTGATATGTGGTGACTGTGCATTGCATACAGCATACCTTTAGCCATACAGTATATCTGTATATCTCCATAAGTCAGCTCATCATGAGCCAAGCTTCCACTTCTGTGACAATGTGACAATGTATTTCTCAGCCTGAGAGCTTTTCCAGCATTTCCATGGCGTAGCTGCTGCAGGTGAAGCTATTGTTTGTGCCTCTAAATTATACTTGAATAGAAGTAGTTTGTACGAACCCACCACTGCAACCAAAGCACTGAGCTTTTTTAAATTTAGTTCAGTTTAGAAATACATGGTTTTCTTAAAGGGGAACTATGCAGCACGCTCTTTCACTATTTTGGTCCCTTTTAAAATGGCGAAAAGGCAATGGGTAACGTTGTGGATTATGGATTATTTGTGTAGTAGTGCTAAGAAGCAGCCCATGTTTCTTGCGACACAAGATCTGGGACCTTGATCTAACCCTTGGTTGAAGAGACCCTAAGGTAGAGAGCCTCCATTCTTCCTGTAACAAATCATTTAACCATCACAATTTCTCCAAAGCTGTTTAATTAAGGTGCAAATCTTGCATAGTTCCTCTTTAAGACATTAACAATGTACTGTACAGACTGTATAAATGTCCCAAATAGTCATAGTTCTTGCTCTGTGATTTTACTTGTACCTGCCTGTATTCTATTATTAAAACTGTGCATAATGTTAACATGCAGATGTTCTGTAAGTCCACGACTGATATTGTATCAGATTATTCTGTGTGTTTTCATAAGAGGTGAACATACATTGGATGCTTCTGTGACAGTGATGTTGACACAGTGGCTCAGTGGATAGCAGGGTCTCGTCCACGTAATAAGGATGTCCAGGTTTGAACTAATCTCTTTGAGCTTGTCTACTTGTGCTTCATCCTGTAATCCAAAGATGTGAAGTGGACTGTATGGAAGTGTTTGTCTGTCATGGTGGATATGACCATGTCCCTATCAGCCCTCAGTCTCACTTTGTGAGCCTTTTCTAAAGGCCTCAGAACAGAGGTGTTTCAGATATGACCAGTAAAGAGGTGCAGAGTCCTTCAATATACTGTGCATCACTTTGTTTGTGTATCTGTTGCTGTCTGTGAGTCCCTTTAAGTTGAACCTCTTGAGCAGAGACAGACGAGATGGGAGACTGCAGGAGCAGAAGGACGATGGGACAATTTGTGCAATCAGAGGAGAAGGCAGAGAAGGAGAGTGACAGAGGGAGGGTGAAACCTCTACGTGTTTGATGGTGATTGGAGACATCACTTACACAAACAATGAGGCGGAGGATGACAACATCTTCTGCATGACGAGTGTGTTTGTGAAGGCTGTCCTCATACAACGAAATGGCACTTTGAATCATCCTCACGCCCCGGACGTGTATGCACAATGACACGCACAAACACATCTAAACACACATGCACGCACAAAGAGATTTCACTTTACATTTTCCAGCCTGATGTCAAATAAAGTCTGTGACTGAGAGAGGTGAGGAGGAGATGCGGGGTCATTTTGTAAAAGGGGGATATGCCTTGTTTGTCAATCAGTACACGAGTGCGCTCAAAGGAGGGAAATAAAGGCAGGTGTTTGAAATGTGGTCAAATCTGTACTGCAGAAAAACACTACATCATTTGAAGAGAGCTCTGCTTTCCTCCCTCCTCTCTCCATCTTCACTTACCCTTTCTGTCTTTCTCGCCCCAACCTAAATGGCTTTGACAACTCACTGGTCTATGGCCATTCCACAGCACTATCCTTTCATTCGTCTTCCCCTTTAGGGTAATGTGATTTTACACAGTGGCAGTGGAAGCTCTCACACATCCAGAAGCAGGAGAGGAGGAGTAGGAGGAGGGGGATCAGTGAGCTGAACACCCAGGTCAACATGATCCAGCGTTGGGGGTCTTGCTACGTAGCAGCTTTAGATATGGTCAATACTTTGGGAGGTGGATGAGAAGCTGTTCTCGCTGAGATCCTAAAGCAGAATCCACTGAGTCAATATAACATTTCATTTGGTCGTAAGAAAGAAAGTTCAGTTAAGAAACTTCCAGTTCACGTGAGTGACTTATAGCCTCGGCCGCACTGCTTATATCACCTGTGCATGACGGACGCGGGACCTCTTGCTTTTCATTTCAGTGCCCGTGTGAACAGGTTAGAGCAGCAACACGGCCTGCGTGACACACAGCTGGAGCTGCTGTCATGTATTTCAGCGTGGAGCCTATTTTTCTTACGTGAGGCTGACAGCGGTGTGCAAAAGTAGATGAAAAAATCTGTCGTATTGTTGTACTGACGTCACACTAGCAACTAAGCTGATTCATGTCACTATAACTTCAATGTCCAGACTCCTTTATGAATCAATATCATCAAGGAAACAATTACAGACTGAGATAAGCAGAGGTTTCAGACACTGTTACAGCAATTTGATTAGTTAATATTTAACCGTTTCTCTCTTAAATAAACATTTACAAATAATTAAATGGTGAGCAAAGTTAAAGTTTGGGTGTAAACACCATTAGCCTTTATTTGTTAATAGCGTCACACTCAGTTAATCTCCTTTAGGACCTTGTGGATGTGGTTTAATCAGATTTGACTGACAGTGTCCTCAACGTCCTCAAACAACCAAACAACATCTGAATTTATTGTGTTTTACATGTAGCCAACTTTAAACTGGTGGGTAAAAAGCACAGAGACAGAAATCCATCATTTTAAATCACCAAAATGATCCTAATTTTTTTGCCAGGAAACATTTGGGTTCATGTAGAACCCCATCACTCATTGTAAGATGCATATTGAGGGTAAAGGATTTCAGGGCTTTAAAGTGCTGTCTGTCGTTAAATGTCTTCTAAAAAAAATGTTTTGTTTGTCACATAAAAAGCAGCGCGTCCTGCATCCTGTATTGTCACAGTTACTCAGGAAGTCATAAATCAGCCATTGGAAACTGTGTCTACTTTTCTCAAATGGTGCTTTAAAACCCAAATGTGGGGGCCTTATAGCATTACTAGAGTAAATAAATACAATTTAGAAATATGATATTAAGTTCTTTTGCAGGCAGGAAAAAAAAATCAACAAAAATATAGAGAGAGTCATAACCATTGCTTATTTTTTCTTTCTTTCTTGTTTTACTCCTGCAAGAATTGAATTAATCGTGGTCCGGAGACAAAGTGGTCAGGCATTTGCTCAGGCTGTGGGACGATCAATATGAGAGATTTGGGCTGAACAATCAGTGTCACTAATTACAACATTAATTGTTTCAACTGGTTTTTGCGCATTGTAATTGTCTGGTTTTATTCTGATTATAAATCATGTTAATTCAATCATCAGTGTTTATTTTATTTGTACTGCTGTCATTATGTGTGATTTTTTTTTTTACTCTGCAGATGTTCCACAGATGACAGAGCAGCACTCAAATGTGTGTGATCACTGGAGAAAAAAAATGATCTGCTTTTTTTTGTTGTTGTTGTTGCCCTTTTCCACCGGGAGGTCAAAGTGCAGAGACACCCACACAACAGCACCACTGGAGGTGATAATAATTTTTCAGTGCTCAGCAGAGCAGTTGATGCAAACATGGTGCTTGAACACACTTCCTGCATGTCAGGCTCTGCAGCATTTCGATGCCTGATAATGCAGATGATGTAGATCTAAAACTTGCGTTTGACAGACGTCATGTGTGCAGTGTGGTCGTTACAGCGTGTTGCACACTTTTTAGTCATTACCTCACAGCTCACTGCTACCACACATGCTGTCCCTTCTATAACACGTCCCCTGCTCAGGTGTGGTCCTCCTAGATACAGACCATCAGATGTGCAATCCACCATATTCTGCTGCCAGGCTAATAAATGGCTTGTGTCAGAGGCAGTGTCAGTCTATTGGTTGCTCATTTTGAGTTTGTCTAGGGGTTGGAGAGGAGCTTTGCATTCTCCATCGCTCTGCTCAGTGACTGGCAAAGTCCTGACTTTATTGATTTCTTTCTTCACTGCTCTTTGTCAAAATATCCAACTGCAGACCTTAAAGACCTCCGCCATTGCTCGACATCTGCAGCCACACACGACTCCTCTTCTAATGGTCGACTCCGGCACTTTGTTTTTTGAAAGGGGGAGAGGAAGGGATGATAGGCTGTGTGAGTGGAAGATGATTGGAGAACACCATCTAAAGCCTCTGCAGTTCTCGCTCTCTCTCTCCCCCTTTCTCTCTTCTCTGTTTTTCTCTGTATCTCACTCTCTCTCCTTCCATTCTGACACAGAGAAAATATTGTACACTGACTGGTTCCCATTGAATCCACGTTGTGATTCATCGCCCAATTTCAAACTGCCAAGCAGCTAAATTGCACCAGGTCTGCCAAAATTCATCCCAGGAACACGCAGGAGATGTGAAAAATTAAATGTCATCGTGGCACAGTGGAAAACTTTCACCTCTCATCGAGCAGAATATGCTCGCTTCATTCTGTACTGATGGATGATGGCCCCGGGCTATACTTAACCTACTTAGTAATGTCATGTACCGCAGAATGTGTTTACTTTTGAAAAATAGTGAGAAAACATAAACTCTATCAGAGCTTGACATCTATGCATTCTTCCTCCAAATAAAGTGGCTTTTTATGTTGATGCAGGAATGAATTTTCCCCCTCATCAGACTTGTTTGCTGTATATCATGTGCTAACGCTGGAGGTGTAAAATAGAGTAGAGGAGATTAAAAGACAAGACGGCGTTTCTAAATATTAAGCGACGTCTGTTAGACTTCATTGGTTAAATACAGCATCTAGATAAGCTGGTAGCGATTATAATTTTTTTTGGCATGGCTACTCTTTGGGTGCCAATTTCAAGTTTCATCATGGAAAAGTTATACCGTGCAGACATTTTGAAGAGATAAAGGTATATTATTGAGCGTGAATGAGAGAGGTTGAGAGACAATGGGCTGAAAAGCAGAGAAAGGATGAGGTTAGGAGGCAGGGAGAGGGTAGGAGGGCTGAGCGATGACTGGCTACTTTAGCAATTAAAATGTGGGGCAAAGACACAGAGGCTTGGTTTGACCGAGAGACTGCACCATTCATCATCCCAGCTGCCATAAAGCAGCAGTAGATGGAATCTTTGATTTGAGCTTCACAGGAACATAAATCAAAATCCAAACCATGGCCTGTCAGGGCCATCGCCAGAATAACCCATTTGAGAGAGGAAGAAAGAGGAAGAGAGGGGAGGTAAGGTTGGAGAGAGTAAAGGTAGTTACTTTTCTGGCTTGGCACTCCATCCCATCACACACACGCACACATATATACACACACACACAAAGACAAATACAGTTTACACACCTTTGTCCCTCCATATGTATTTGAAGTTCAGTCGCAGCTGCCTCACACCCCGGCACAATATCGAATCCAGGGATCATTGATCAAGTGGCTGGGTCCTGTCAGTGGCCAGTGGTGTGCCTGACCCGCCCCGCCCTGCCAACATCTCCCCGTCCACCCCCCTCCTCTCTTCATACCCTCGAATACAAGGCAGAGAACAAGGAAGTGAGGTCATGCCGCGTGTACACCCATCCATCTAAATAGCATGACAACGACAGCTAATAAATCATTCATTCATTGTTTAATCTATTGTCTGCCCGGGCAAAAGTCATGTGGCTGATATGAAGACAGATTTACCCCATGCAGGTGGGGCCCATTGGAGAGGAATTTTTTTTACTGTTACTAGTTTCCTTATCAATTAGTAATGTGTTCATTATACCTTGGAGCAATTAAAACCACTAATGATTGAAATAACATGGAGGGTCTTTTATCAAGTCTGTGCCAAAGTAATTTAAGCCAATTTAGTCATACATTGTATTTTCGCTTGAGGCTTCAAGGGTTTCAAACACTGGTGATTTACTGGTGCACGCTGGAAGTTGACTGAAAGATGAATGATTGCTCATCTACAAGTTATTTCAACATTACATTCACCTGCACTGTATGCAGGAGTGACTCTAATAATATATTCATTTGGGTGGGGAGAGAGGGAGGTTGGGTTGGAGAGGGGAGGGGGGGTGCATGTGGGTGAGGCTCTTGACTCACTGGCAAGGTCAGGGAAGGTTCACTTTAAATGCAACGCACAATCCCAGAAGGATGAATATTTAGGTTCATCTTCTCCACTGTGAGCCATGTTTAATTTATTATAATTACAGAAAGCCTGAGTGAAGGCAGAGTGTTATGAGCAGAGGTAACAACCCTAACATAACCCTATTACAGAGGGGTTACGTTTTCCCAGCGCGGAATCAATGTAAAACACGTGACCTGAAACAGCTCAGGACAGGTTAATGAGGCTACATTTGGGATATGCATCTCATTACGGCAGCCGGAGGGAAGGTCACTAAACACCACTGTTTACCTTAGCCCGCCGCCTAACAGACTCATCCTTGAAAAGCAGGGCAAAATGTGGCAAAACACCAGCAAATCATCACATTGTTACTGTTGGATACAAAAAAGCTCACAATCCATTTTGGGGCGGAAAAGGTCTTATGGCCTACCTGTGTCCCAGGGTGAACACGACCGCCATGTTTGACCTGTTGTTAAAGCGACGATAGCAATTGTTTTACGCGGGATGAGTCTGATACACAGCATGATTTAGAAGCCATAAAAGCGATGAGGTAGTGTTGATCTCTCAGACAGCTATCACTGCTGATGAATGATTGAGCTCCCGATGAGCTTGATGCGGTCGACGATGGGAGGCCACGAGGAGGTGTGTGTTCATTTATGTGGCGGCGTATAGCAGCCAAAAGCGGTGTGTGGCACTCCTGTCTGTGCCCGCATGCGGAGCGTGGCATTAGTCAGAGTGTGTAAAGCCCTACCAGTCATACGGGAGATGGGTTGAGGGAGATGAATGGGAGGCAGGTTCACTTTATTACTGTCACTCTGCTCTCTCCCAGTCTGCCTCAACCTCCCCACTACCACCCATCCATTAATCAAATGTTACTGCCTCCTCCCTCCCTCTCTCACTGTCTGTTTCTCCTCCCTCCACCTTTCTACCCCTCCTCCATCGCTTCAGCTATCCATCTATCCCTCTATCGCTCACAATTGCATCACTTTTTCCAAACTCCCATTTACTTTCTCTTCCTCACGCCCACCTTTCTATCATCCTATCAAGCCTCTCTTCCTATTCTTGTGGCCAGGACAGACATTAACATCAAATGGTGGTGTTACGTAAGAACAATACACCTCGAACATGACATTCATCAACTTAAAAATGGAGTGGGTTGCACCGGTTTTAGATGAAGTTGAAGTGTAGCTAGCGGAAACTTTAGCAATGTAGCCTAATAATTGTTTGTGAATACGCATTTATTGCACCTTTTATTCAAAGAAACCAGATATGCAAACAATAGGTCACTATGAATCACAAGCTGTAAAGGGCTCTGTCTAAATGCATAACTTTTTACATGAATTAACCTGTACATGCCAACCTAATTGACAGTCATATAGGCTCCTGTAGTTTGGTATTTTAAGCAGAAGTTTCCATAACATTTAGGTATATCTTATCTTGATCTTCCCAGTTTGCATAATTAATAAACTGCCTTTTGATCTCGTGGCAGGTCCTCTGTGTTTCATATGTGAAATCTAAACAGGTCCTAAGCTAATGTTAGTCTTCTCAGTTAGTTAAACACTTAGGATAGAACTGGGCTGAGTTTGATCTTACAAAGAGCTGCTGCATCTGGCTCCTGGTCCATAAACATGTAGACTGTTAGAGTTGAGACACTACAGATCAGTGCGGAGCAGCAGCATTGCCACCAGCTCTCCCTGTGTCCCAGCAGCTATCAGCCTCTCTGCAGCTCCCATGGGCCACACGTCAGACAGTAGTGCTGTGTTGATGCTTTTGCTACATACTGTATATATATATAGCCAGCTAGCTCTGCCTCTCTGGGGTACCTGGATGAGCCGTATGCTACGTGGATACCAGGGCTGAGAGGGAGGAGGGAAGGAGGGAAGGAGAGGCCCCAATAGGCTGGCCGTGCCGCCGCTCCCCCGGATCCTATCGGCTAATGGGTCGGCAGGGATTTGAGGAGGGGGGTGGAGGTGGACAGAGACGGATGGCTCCTGACAAACTCACACTGACAGCCAGTGAATACAGGGCAGCCTAGCAGAAAGGTCAGAGCAGGGATGGATAAAGGACCGCTTGACTTTCAAAGTTTCACCCTGCTTGGTGCCACCGCACTGTCAGCGCGGAGAGAAAAGTGTTTACAGCTCGTCGGTTGGTTTTTCTGTCAAGTTAGTCGCCTGTCTTTGCTAACGGGCCGCCTCTTTACACACCAGAAAGATTTAGATTCCTGCGAACATTTTCATCCTTTGAAGCAAACAAACACTTTTGCACCGGCAGTCAAGATATAACAATTTTCCAAAATGACTATGCTTTGAAAATGTCCAATTCCAAGCGCAACGCCTATATGCAACAGCACTGACATTCTCATTAAGTCCTTAGTAAGCTGTGCACCTTCAAGGAGAAGGAATCAAACCCTCTCTAAATGAACTAATCTGGTGTTCACCCTAGAGGCTCAGTTACTGTGTGTGTATGTGTTTGTGCGTAGGTGATGTGTTTATTGACTCCAGCAGAGGAGTGGATAAGAGGAGAGCCTCTGACTGAAGAACACTGATCCAGTCAGATGTCACAGGCCCTCAGAACTGCCTCTAATGGGGCCCCAGGGACTTTCTATCTCTCTTTCACCCTCTTCCCCTCTTCCTCTTTCTCTCCCTGCCTCACTAGCTCTCTATAGTCAAACCTCTCTGTGTCTATCTGCCCCAGGCACTGTGCTCCTGTTACACTTTGTGAGTCTGCTGTTCTACATGTGTAAATACTCTGCAAAAACACCCACCATCAGAGGTACCATCGAAACTACAAAATGTGGCTACATTCATGCAGCTACAGTCAGACAATATTTGATAGTTTGGGGAAACACTCGTATGCATTATTTCTGCAAGTTGGATACACAGATTGGTGCCACTCATGTTTGTACGCTATAACTGTCGAGCTACTCTAGCAGCCAGTTAAGCTAGTGTGGCTCGACTGAAAGCTCAATAATGTTGCCAATAACACTGCAATTTGATGTTTTCACCCCTTTACTGTAGGTGCCATTGCATAAACTAGAAATGAAATGTTAGATTTAACTTACATATATAAGAATTTCAACAATCTTTTCATGCAACACTCAAAAGACAAAATTTATAGACATAAAAATGTCAATATATTGCTTTGCTTTTATATTTCCAGCTAAAAATCTCACAAGTATAAAAATCTCCAACATGAACAAACTATGGAAGCTGAAAACTAACTAACTTGTCAGTGGAATATAAACAGACCTTGCGTGATCATCTTCAGTGTATAGAAATATGTGCACTTTGGTCTTTTTACACCGCGTGTTATCTAAAACTATAAATAAAACACATTTTACTGCCTCGCAACCATGTGAATCTCAACTAAACTTCTGCAAGCGTAGATGACAGTCATGCCAGAATGCACTGATTACATGTGGAACTGTCCACACTTAACCATATTTGATTTGCCTACTTAGCGTGAGCCTTATCATGTGAGATCAGCGAGGACACCACTCGTCAGCGGGACAGAGGAACCGGAAGGGACAGTTCCCGGCAGGACGTGCACTCCTCCCACCGCTCCCAGAAGGCCATGTTTCAGCCATGTGTCCATCATCACCGTCGGGAGGCGTCCATTTTTGAGTCCTCGTGTCCTCCATCTGAGGCACCCCTGTCTCTTTGACGAGTCGTGTGACCTTTTCCCCACGTCAGGTGTCGTTCTCGGTTACGTCAGGGCGGCGGCCGAGTGTCAAAATGTGGTCCTTTTTGTGTCTGTTGACTCTGTTAATGGTTTTACCCAAAGAGCACCGCTTTGGAGTGAAACAGGATCTGATGTGAGATGACAGGGGTGACAGAGACGGGGCCGGCCTGGCTGTGTACGACGAGGTGGCCTTGGCGCGGTGGGAAGTGTCTTATTAAGATGGGACACACACTGTTCATTATCAACGTGGTGGAGAGCAGATTCCAAGATGAATGCCAAAAAAAATTATGTATGTGAACATGCGTGTATGTGTTTATGACACCTCAAGATGAGACGTAGTCATTTTCACATCAGACGGCGCCGCAGATTGTCGTGAGAGGTAACATGCACATGCACTTCTTGGCTTGCTCTCTCTTGGAAATCACATAGGAGCTTCACCTGGTTAAATGAAGCAGTACTGTGCGTCTATGTCCCTACTCGCATGCTCATGTGAGCGTGCACAACAGCCAGCAATCACATAACCCCAATGAAACTGCATCTAATCCCAGACAGACAGTGTTTGTGTCTATTCTGTGTCATAACCCCTTTTCTTCTCCCTCATTACATTTCTCAGGGTGCACAAAACACATTGTGCTCACACACCATTGCCTGATGAATGTTGGAGTTGACTGGGACACCAGGGCCGGCGTCCACTGACCTTCCCCTGAGGCCTCCTCCTTACCCCCCGCTGCTACTGTACAATCACCGGAACAAGGGTCTGTCCAACCGAGCGCTTTAAAAAACGCTCCATGTTTTCCTGTACATTAGCATCACATTGTAGCATTTATGTCGGAACACTTCTGCTACAGCGCTTTGTGTCATTACCAGTACGTCACGGCGTACCAGGGAAAGTGCATTAAAACGGGGCTTAACAAATCAGCATTTGTTTCAGCGCACGGCCAGTCTTTTGTATAGCTTATTTGGACACGTATTTGCTCCGGCGAAGCACCTCTTAACTGATGGTTTTGTTCCAGCATTTAAACCTGTTTCAAAGACCTGTTTGAAGCCTTGAACATTTGGTGTTAATAGGGCAGAACGGCGGGGTGTATTTGATAACCACAGCAGCTACAGTATGACATCCACAGCCAAACGATGGCTACCAGCTCTGCAAACAACCACCACACCCTCGATCCATTTTTATTGTATTTGAGCAGCAGTGTTATATTTCCTGGCCTCCCCTTAGCACCACACACACAGGGCACTCCAAACAAAAAATCCATACTATCGACCCGCCAATGTCACCACAATTACTCTTCCCAAACAGCCATTGAGGACAAATTACATCTGCACTGCCTTTTCACCCGGTCACTATGGCTGAGCAGTGGCCCCCTCCACACCACCGCCTCCTTCTCCTCCTCATCCTCCTCCTACCAGCCCTTCACCGCCCCCCTCCCTCCGTCCCTCCATTTGCCCCCTATCTGAAGTCTGGATGGAGATATGGAGAGAGGGGTCACAACGGGGGACAGGGCAGCAAAAGAGCGAAAGAGAGCCAGCAGCTTTAGACTCCGCATAACAGAGAGACTTCATGAAATATAGCTTCAGCTTATCACTGATCACACGATTTCAAGCCTTCTAGGCAGCTGCCACTAAATGTGCAACAGTTATTCTGCTTGAGCACTCACTTATCAAAGCGGAGATTTTCCCTGCGTTGACATGTAGCGTGGGCAACCAGTGAGAGAAAAAAAAAATTGCTTGATATTTGCATACGTCGTATTGCAATAGGTGATGTCCAAATATCATCTTCCTGCCGGTGGCAGACTCAAGCTGAGAGCTGCATCTTCCTCTGCACCCGGGCAGGCCTCCAGTGGTGAGTGGTAATCTCGCTCTGAGGTGCGAAGAAAACCACTTCCCATGTTTACATGAATACAGAAGCCCAGCGCCACAGAAAACCCTTTGGTATTGATTTCCCTGTCTGTATACACTGCCAAAATCATTTATTCACTATTGGCAGCAGTACTAGCAACAACCAGCATTTAATGCTCTTAGCTATTAAGTTTCTTTGCAAGTAATCTCAGAGAACGTTGTCCCCCATCCAACAGCAGACAGGGTGATTGAATTTTCCTGATGCCACGATGGCCCAGGAGGACATTTAAATGACTTCTGGTGCAGGTGGTGTATACCTGGGTGTCGGAGTTTGATTCTGTTTCAGACAGTGTGTAGGTCCCCTTTCTGAATCAGGATCATCAGTCACCGCCCACACACACTCACATGCGGTGCCTTTCACCTTCATCTTAAACAATGAAAGGGGTCTACACTCGTTTAACTGTACTAGCTCCAGTGCCATCTACTCAGTATTTCTCCTCCGAGGAGCAGTCGCGTAGAACTGCATCCCTTGAAGGCACATCAGTGGCTTCAGTGAGCTTTTTTCTGTGATTGTTTTCTAAGGCTGGAATAAATGCAGGTTTTTTATTATTACCCTTGTATATGGAACAACATGCAGATACATAATGCATAGGTGTTTTCTGCTATGGTCAGAGCAGATCCCAGAGTGTATTACTTTTGGTTAAACACGTAGGAGGTCACTTTTGAAAAAAAAGAAAAAAGAAGAAAATAAATTTTACCTCAACTTATTGGGAAGAATTTCTCAAAAGTCAGGCAATGTATGGCTTTTTTTTTCTTACAAGGAATAAGAATATTAAAGGGAAGTAAAAAAAAAAATGCAGGGAGAAGGAAAAGTAAAAGAAAATACATCTTTGTTTTGGTGGAAAGTGTGGCAGCGTCAAGTCATACATCAACAAAATCTCATATTCTTGTACGTGAATGATTTGAATGACAGAGAAAATTTGACTGTATCGGTTTCAGAGAAGTCTTATGTACAATTTGTTATGTGGGGGGGGACTCTCATATTTGAGAGGAGAAGAAGATGAAACCTGAAATTGCATTTGCACAGTGCGCTTTCTGCTGTGTTTTAGGTCTGAGATGACAGAAGCAAAGCAGACATTTCGAACAATTTTGTGACACAAAATAGCAACAAAGATTCGTCCAAATAAATCACACTGCCTCCAATTCACATGACAACCTATTACAGTTCTTCTCCAGATCCTGCATTAATGCACAAATCTGCATTATAACACTGATGCTCCACCTATCAAGAGATTGTGTGTGCATGCGCGCGTGTGCGTCAGTGTGTATGTGTGTGTGTGAGGGAATCATTCATGCATCTGTAAGTGTGTATGTGTATGATATATGGTGATCAGTCACAGGAGGGGATTTTACTGCGTGATTATTTCTGCTGTGACACTAACGAGCTTCGGCTGCAGATCCACTGCAGACCAATTACACTGGAGAAGAGGCTGCTTGCTTATTACACTCAGATAATCAGCGGGTTTTACCCTCCATGTTACAGCTCCTGCTACACACATGAACATTTGATTTTTGCTAGATGTGCATAGCGGGGAATGCTGCAGTTATATTTCTAAACATATATATATATATATATCTGTGGGTGTATATTACCGCCCTGCTATTCAGATGGACAGCGGGCTATTGTCTGTGATGCTGTGCTGTCTATATTGGGGAGCTCCAGCTTGTTGATTTATCACTCCTGCATTGTGTTGCCAGAGCTCTCCACTCGATTGTATCTTTGGTGCACCAATATGCCACCTCTGCATGTGTCAGATTGTGGCTGGGCTCGGCATGAGGGATTTGTGACTGGAGGGGGTACCTGCAAACAGGAGACCTATGAGGACAGGGAAGATGAGGGGAGAAAGAGGGATCAAAATCTCTCTGTATTCAGTGATTGGGTTATTCTAGACAGCACTGTCAGCACTTTTCACAAAGAGTTGCAGAAAACCAGGGAGGGTTGTAGGGGAGGTCTTTTGATGTATACTGTACCAGTGTGTGTGTGTGTGTGTGTGTGTGTGTGTGTGTGTGTGCGTGCGTGCGTGCGTGCATATGACGCACTCTAATCACCTTAATTATTTCCTCTAATTACCTGCAAACAGCTAATGAATTCCTCAGGAATCCTATCATGTTGTGTATGTGCTCACATCATCATCCGTTTTGCACGGCTGCCATTAATTTGCTCATAAACAAATACAATTAGCATAAAATGTTTCATTACAGGCTCATATATCTGGTTTAGTCTCTGTTAAGGAAATGAAACAGCTGAACAACACACACACACAAAAAGCATAATTTTGTTGCATTTCCTCTCTTGCATTATAAATGATATGATGAAATGAACGTGGTTTAGAAAAATATTTCATGGTGTGTATGTTTGCTGTCCTTGGGGATGTTGATGTGTGCACTAGTATGCATGTTTGCGCACGTCTGTGTTTGTATTTGTGTGTGTTTGTTATTTTTTCGCTTTATAAATTTTCCAGCCAAGGTCGTCCGGAGAAGAGGGACAATGGACTCGGTCCTGGGTGGACTGATGATGAATGTGTACATTTCATGACAACAAAAGCATAATGACCTTATTCTATAATGAATGGATTCATCATTAAAAATCTCTGGCCTGCGGCAAAGTCTTTTTTGCATATTCTGATGTCACCTCCTCTCTGAGCATCACATGCATTTGTACTCTATGCCTCTGGTGTACGTGTGTGTGTGTCTGTGTCTGTGTGTGCACATTCAAGTGTGTTTGCATTTTTGTTTGTGCAGTCTACATATGTGTATCCACTGTGCCTCTGTGGTGCACCAGTCCAGACATAGCTTACTACACCACCCATTATCACAGTCAGACATGCCGGCTGGACCGTAGACTGCAGACCGGTTCTCATCACTCATGTCACGGACATGTTTATGGAAATACTCTTGTTTATGTAACTAATACCTTCATGATTGCAGAGCGTGTATGCAGCGTCTTTTATCAGATAATTAGAGATGAAAACCCTCAGACTGAGCCGCTGTCCTACACAATGTCACAAAACAAAACAGTTTATAGAAACTGCAGTGTTGTAACTGTATTGCAAAATGCCCAAATGCAAATAAAAATGTGTTTCCAAACTGATGTTTCAAACCAACTCTATTTCATTGATGGTCACAAAAACTGAATAACTACTCAGATCATTTCAAATTGCAGTAGAGTTTGATTTTAAATGGTGAAAAGTAATTAAGTGCATTTACCAACGTACTCTACTAAGGTATACATTTGAGATACTTTACTGTAACTGATACTGTTTTATTCAAGTGTTTCCTTTTCCTGCTGTTTTATACCTATATTGCACTCAATCCCAGAGGGAAACATTATACTCTTACTCCACCGCATTTATCTGACATACTTTTTGCTAAGTAAATTTTATAAATAAAACACATCAACAAGATATGATTAGGCTATACACCCAGCATTTCAATAGGTAAAAGATTGCTTAATTAATGATCATCATTAACAATCAATACTTATGTTCTTGTATAACATAGGAGTCATTTCCTGTGTGTTATGAGTACTTTTAATACTTGAGGTTCATTTACTGACAGACTTGGGTGATATTGTCAGCACTTTCACTCCAGATGGAATACTTTTATATTGATTTGAAATTTTCAAATACAAAGTAGTCATTACGCAGAATGGTCCATTTTCAGAATAATATATGTTATTTTATTGGAATTTAAATATTGATGGGTTCATGTACATACTGTATCACTTTAATGTTGGTGCTGGTAGGAATGGGACTAATTTTTAATGACTTTACACACTGCTGGTAGTTTTATTTGTGATACTACATTGTAATTAGTTTGTTATTTTGTATTTAAAATCTGAATCTGCACTGTGACTACTTACAGTGCTAAAGCTTTGAAATAAATGTAGAGGAGCAGAAGTGTTAAATAGCATAAAACAGATTAATTCAAGTGAAATACAAGTTTTGATTGATCAAAAGTGTACAGTACAGTTGTACTTGAGTAAATGCATTATATTTAGTACACAATGTTATGTAGTTGGAGTTTGGTAAAGTAAAGGATCTGACTCTAAAACACTATGAATTGTGAATTTGAAACATTTCAGGCCTTTGTTTTTCAGGCTCCAGACCTTCCTCCTCACACAAAGCGACATTTAATGTCTGCACAAACACTGTGCTGATTGATTGACAGCGGTCAATTATCAGTGCTTCTCTGTGCCGTATTGATCTCCAAGGCAAGATTAGTATCGTTTCTCTATCTCTCTGTCTTGCAGGTCATGTAACATGCACTGACCCTGCCATGGATACAAATGGCACATATATCTCCTGAACTGCTCCAAATGTCACCTGTCAGACATGGAGCACACAGAATGAGGGGCAGGGAGTGGTTTGGGGTAAACACACACACACATACACGCACACACACACACACACAAATACAGCCAATACTACCACCAGGTTAAGGGACCACAGCTGTAGAGATATGTCTTGTTATAAATCGGCAATAATGTCGTTTGACAGGTTTGCATCTCCTCTTCTTGTAGGACTTGTCTGCTTCACTATGTCTGCCCTGCAGGTACACATTTTCAAGAGGCGAAGCAGGAAGAAGTGCTCAGAAAGAATCACTCCTTCAGCAAACATTCAATTGGAATATCTAATAGAGAGAGCAATACTATTACTGAGCCAGCCACCACACCAGTGCATTTCACAGATAAAGAAGCCTACTGAATTTAGAAGCCACAATGGATGTACTGTACAGCAGCGGGGGAGGAAGCAGTGGAGTCCGGGTGCCAAGTTGAGAATTCAGAGCTTCCCCTCTGTCTGTAATCAGGTGGGATGACAGGGGGCGAGTGCTGGTTGGTGGCTCTCCGGCGGCTCTGACAGCCTGTCACAGGGAGATCAATGCCACATGCCTGTCTGTCCACAACACTGACGGCTGACCCGTCCAACATGGCCCGGCCCGCTGGTCATGCCATCCCTGTCTGGTGCTGGACGTCTCTGACAGCTGACAAGACACCTGGGACACGGCAGGCAGGGGCCAGAGCACTGCTACCTGTATAGACATCAGGATTTACTGCTGCCAAGGAGAAGAAAAAGAAAAGAAGTGTGGTGGTGGTGGTGGTGGAGGAGGAGGGCAGAGGAGGAGGAAGAAGAAAGAGTGCATATACAAAATACAAAAAGAGGATCACTTACTGAAGTTGTTGAAATCTGTTATACAGACAATAGTAATTTGCCTCCAATTAGTGAGTTTTTGTCATCATTTTTGCCTAACATAGATTACAAAGTTACAGCATATCTTGGCTTTCAACAAAAAGCATGTGTGCGTCTGTGTCTAAGTGTGCTTTGTTTGTGAGTGTGTGTGTGTGCGCATTACATTTTTCACAGCATAGCTCCCTTTAGATGTGGAGACAAAGGAGGCTGGCGGCTAGAGTCTAGGCTGCTGAAACATATGGGCCATGTCATTTATCACGTCTGCTGGTGAAGGAATGAGAGCCCATCAGTGGCCTGGCATTGATCCCTGTATGGGCCAGCCATTGTTTCCAGCAGCACCTGGTGGAGTTCTGTCTGCATCTAATGGCGGAGGAGGAGACACACACCGAGGGGAGAGGATTAGTTTAGGGAGGGAGGTGTTAACATTTTCTAGGCTATAACTCCCTTTGTGGAACAGCGCAATAATGGAAACAAAAGTGAAGTTTTCATTTTCATACTAATTGTCTGATCTTATGTTTCAGAAACACTGGCTCTGGTTTTCCTGCAGTTTAATACATCATTTTAATGATTTAAGCCCCCGTTTATTTGGTGACACTCAAGTTACATGCTTAAAGACTACAGGTCCCAGGACTCAAACGGTTCTCAAGCAGTTTCCTTGTCAGAAAAATAACAGAGGAGCAGCTGGTGTGTGTGTTTACAGTGCAGCCAAACAAACTCATGTTGAAGGTATGCATATACGTAGGTAGGTAATTGGAGTCCGGAGGGGGAAATGACACACTCTAAAAATAAAATATATTTCTTGATTGTTGCCAAAAAATAAAGAGGTGTCGATGTATTTAAAATCATAAGCGTTATTATTATTATATTAATGATGCAGTAAAAGAAGAAAAAAAGGAAACTAAATCACAACTTTTGCTTTTTCATAAATGTGCTTACATCAGCGTGGTGGCACTTACAAAAATGATGTTTTTAAGTGAAAAAGAAAAAGAAGAGTTGAAATATTGAGTTTGATATTGACGAGATCCAGTGGTTTTATTAGTCATATGCTCACACAATATGTGCGGTGAAAGCCAAGGTGGCTTCTGAAGCTGTGCCAAAAGGGACAGCGTGCAGTAAAGAATGATTATTAGAATGAGAATAAAAGTGGAATTTTTTTTTAAGATAATAAAAAACAAAAAAACAACAACAATGAATTAAATGTCTTGTTTTATGCTTTTTATGCCATTGCTTGGCTGTGCGCCACTGTACACTGGAAGAATGCAGCGCAGATGAATACAACTTACAATCTGATGTCTGAGGCTCTGCAAAGAAGCTGTAATATTTTCACCTGGCATTGTTAAAAACACATTTGCTTACTCAGCATTGTTTGTCTGCAGTAATTCATCACGCGGGCTTTGAGCTATTGATGGAGCCAGCATCCGTTAGCAGGCCCCTGTCAATGATTCACTCACTAAGCCCATCTGTCAGGCGCCCTCTGCTTCTCCCCTCTTCCTCTCCACCGCTGCCGTTCAGCTCAGCCCTCCTCTTCCTCAGTGATGGACGGCCTCAAAACGTGGCCACGTTCAACACAAGAGCACCTCACAGGCTCAGCTGTTGTTATGTAATCCTTCACATATATATATTCAATCAATTATTGTCTCAAAGTCACCTGTGGCGCCGAGTGAAAACCATTTACAACTTTCGGAGAAGAAAGGCTAAGGTGATTTCTGGAGGTGATTGGTAACTGTTTGAGTATTCACAGCTTAGCCGGGGACAGTGATCAATAAATCAACTGCTCACAGAATCCATCATGATTGTGCCATTAAACGCTCCCAATACAGTCAATGATAAACTGTGGCCAGCGCTTTTCTGGGAGGTGGTGTGGTGCATCCTTGCAGATCCGAGTGCCGGAGCACTGAACCACACAGGGAGGGGGATGAAGTATCTAAAGTGTCTCGGTCTGAAAAGAAACCTGAGGATCTTGATGTGAGCACAGATCAGTGGTGTGAGTCCGGGCTCAGGTGTGGCGAAGAGTGCCATCTGTGGGCTGACAGGAAGAAGTGCATGATGGGAGATTTTTGTGACACTCCTGATGGTCAATTTTCTTTTTTTTTTAACTTGGAAGCAGCAGCCCTGAAAGGTCCATTTTAGAGGCTATTGTGGTGCTGTCCAGTATATCACATGATCACTGCCAGCGAATGGAGTTGGCTCAGTTGTCATGGAAGTGTAGACGGTGAAACTGCTATTTTTTGAGCACTTTTTCCACATCGGCTTAAAGGCTGAGGCTCAAAAACCATTCTTCACCTTGGAAACAGCAGCTGTGAACAAAATCAGATCACATGGTCCATTTAGTAGCCAGATGATGCAGCTGATTTAGAGACTCTAAGAGAATTACTGCATTACTGGGCTATTAAGTCATTTCTCGCTTTTAATATGCTAGTATCTCAACATCATTAGCCTATAATTTTTTATTTTACCTCTGCCTTTGATATCATTTTTTTCATTTTTATTTTATTGTTTTTGTGCAACACCCTCCCATCACATTAGTTATTGTTCTGGGCTGATACAATTTGTTCCACTAAAAAAGCCAAAGCAAAAAGAATTTAGTTATCTAATTTTAACCTTTGTTTTTCAAAGGAAAGATATTATTCAGAATTCCAGCCAATTTGAAGTGAAACTTGCACTTTGTAAATTCTAGCCGGCATAACAAAAGGCTGGACTTGAATTAGTACATTATAAACCATTTTAATACGATACAGCCAAAAAGGAAATATAAAGATAAGAGTTTAGAGAGATGCTAAAAGAGAACAAAAACCAGAGACAGCATTGGAGCCAGTGGCATTTGGTAAAGCACACCTTGATCTTCATTTGTGATTATTTGAATTTTTTATGAATTCAACAGGGAAAAAAATAAATAAATTGAGGAAACCCTCTCTCTTTTGTAATCGCTCCTCCGCCCTGATAATTTGATGATGTGCAATCTGAGTTATTCTTATCAGTTTCTCTGTATCTCTAACCAGTTAGTTGTAGTCTATTCAGAATTAATGACTATACACAAACACTTGTGCTTCCTGTTTCAGAGGAGACATTAGAATTGATTTTTCATTTTCCCTCCATCTGCCATCTGCCCCCATGAGAATCTCTGAATGTTTAGATTCCCAGTGCATGTAAGAGCAGGGCCCCCCTCCTGTAGTCTGCTCTCAGCCACTTAATCTTGGACTTTAAAGCAAATCCAACATTGAGAAACAGAAAATTAAATGCAATATGGAGCCGGGCAGGAGCTGCCAATCTACTCAGTGACGGTCTTATGTGTTAATGGTAATATCCCAGAGAGCGATAATGATTTATTGATGTTAACATACTGCAGGTTTGACATGTTTTAGAACCATGTCAGCCCAGCGCGGACAAAAAACAGGTTTCTCTTACATCCATTTAGGAACAAAAGACTTTAAGTGAGGTGTAGCATAGTCGCTGTGTCTCCAGCTGTGTAAAGATCACCGCAGCCTTCACTCACACTCTGAGAGTCCGGGCCCTCAGCGGTGACCCCCTCACATCAAACTTGACTGCTCGTGTCCTGTCTGCACGCCGAGTTGTCGTGTAGGCTGTGTCGCTCTGTCACAAGACATGTCCCACATTTGCAGCCGCCATCGCTGGCCAGCAGGATGAGAGCGTCTGTCAGGAGAGCTGACACGCATGCCACTTTACTGGGCGACTGACAGAGGGCCACGCCACATTGTCACTTCTCCCAGATCTATTGCCTGAGGATAAACATGGACACACACACACACAAACACTGAGACACACACACACTGGGACACACACACATTAATAACACAAGAGTAAACAGAGCTGGAATCTCAGAATGAATGACTGACAGTCTGACTGGATGACCGGCTGGCGCTGAGGAAGCTGGAGCTCTGTGTCACCCCTCATTCTTACAATCTCCAGCTGTCACATCAAACACTCTGCTCCTGCGTTGCTCCTCCTCCACACTCATCCCCACGACCACCACCACCACCACCAATACCTTCCTCCACCCCTCCCTCCTTCTTTGCTGAGATCTCATCAGAAATGTGTCCTGTAGTGCGGGAGGACCCAGTGTATCATCCATCCTCATAGTCCCTGGGTAAATATTGCCTCATACTGTTGTCACACTGTTGAATCTGTTGGGTTTGAAATGATTATCTCGTGAGCACACACTTGCTTTTAAAGACTTGGTTCATTTCACGGTTACAGGTTCATGAGAACTGCACAGGCTATAAAATGTGTTTAAACCTATGACTGAAAAATTTTATACAAAACATATTGGGAAGGTTTTGGGGAGGTCAGGGGTCATGACATAGGTCTCTGTACTCAAGCACAAGATACTTACTTCACTTTACTGTAACTTTGGACTTTTTTGTATATTTTGTGAGTTTTTTTATTGCCTTTTGATAGCACAGTCAAGGGAGAGACAGGAAATAGGGAGGCAGAGAGGGGGAAAGACATACAGGAAAGGGCTGCCCGATGCAGGATTCGAATCAGGGCCGCTTACAGTGAGAACTGTAGCCTCAACATGGGCTCTAAACGCTGCCCGTATAACTTTGCACTTTTAATCTACTCCATTCACGAGGGAGATATTCAATTAAAAACATTTGATAAGCTCTTAAAACAGAATCTACATGGTTAAGATCATTTTGGATTGTGACCCTTTATAAAACAATAGTGTCTAATTGTTGTGATTGAGATCTCTATGAGCTGTTCAAGAGACATGTCCCCTCTAGACCTCTTATTAAATACAATTATCAGTGGCTCAAAGAAGAGAAACTGTCCAGTAGGAGCCCAACCCCCCTGTGATACACTGTGATAAACTACCAAACTGTATTTGAACTCATTACCAGCTACAACACTGCTTTGATGCTCGATGAGTTCATTGATTACTTTGTATGGCTGGCTCTGCTTTGTTTTTTCATTGTGGCGTTGATGCAGCAGAGCAGTCAATATGCAGGTTCAAAGTCTCTCACAGGTGTCCAGCTGCAGGTGAAGGTCACGGCATAGGAAGCACATCATTTTCATACTTGATTCTCACTCCACTTGGTCATTTTGCTTTTTACCCTCTGATCTCCCCACACATGCTCCTGCAGTTTCTGAACTCAATGCTGTCCTCTAATGGCGGCAAGGTAAATTACACCACTTTGAGATAACAGCAGGCATGCTTATCTTATCCTGTTTATCCAGGGTAGTTCTGCTGCTGTGAGCACTGCTCTCATGTTGAAGAAACTCCTGCTCACAGTCACACCTGGAACTGCCTCAGATCTGCTGCCAGTGACCTGCTTCACAGGACCAGCTGGAGCTTTGACCACTTTCTCAGTCTGCTGGAATTTTAGAGATGGCTTCATTTAAAATCATACCTTTTCAATATTTATTAACACAACGACCTGGAGACCCATGCGCGGGTAGCACCAGACACATTTACAATTTCATCTTAATATTTAATTGAAGTCAAAATTGTATTACATAACTGTTAATGCACAGTGAATTAGGAAAAAAGTACTGCAGTGCAAGGGACATTTGCGTTTTAAGTTCAAATGTCATAATGCATGGTGCTATATAAAATAAATGTACTAGCATTAGTTTTAGATTTTAATGCATGGTTTTAGAGATGACCCCGTGAACTCACTACTGTATGGGGGATGGCACCTGCGTGTGCTGCAGAGATAAACAGTACATGTGAGGAACTGAAATGTTCTTTGTGTTAGGTGCAGTGCCTAATGGCTGCCAGTAGATGGCAGTGTGCATTCACATAACACATGAACCTCAATGACTTAACAGCACTTAATCACACAATTTAGTATTAACATGAACGTCAGTAGAGATGCAGATGTACTGTGGCATAAAAGCCAAGGCGGTGGTTGAGCTCATGCTGAGATTTCATACATTACTTCACAGCTCATAAATAGAGTATAATGCACTGCTCCTTAAAAACCGCCAAGAGTTGGAACCATCCACTTTTGCCTTTTAGATCTCTCAGCATGCTGCATTATGTAGGTGCATACTGTAGATGGAGCGGATACAGACATCAAAACCATCAGCTGCATGCAGCGGCTCTGTGTTCTTCCCCAGCGGCTTGCTCCAGTGTCACAGCTGTTTAACTCCAGTAATGCTGGCCAATTAAGTATGGTGTAGGGCGGCCTGCTGGGACCTGCACACTTTGGAGTCCATGCTGGAGACTCCCAGAAGCTCAGGTCGGGGGGGTTACAGGCTCTGGACATAAATGATTAATCCTGAAATTGACTTTGTTCCTCTCATCAGGCCTTTGTTGCTGGTCATAGTTAGTTGAATAAGACAAGTACAGATGTTTTAGTTTAATTCTTGGTCATGAATCGTCATCCTGATGACTGCCAGGAATAAAAGGGAGACAAATTCATCTGGAAATACACAGACAAGTTATTCATGTGGAGGTAATAAGACAGACATCTTATTTTACTTTGTGTCTGCTAACCAGAAACGCCCCCCCCCCCCCACAAACCCTGAGCAACATTTGATGATGAAAGTGGGCTTGAAGTTCAAAAACGAAAGAATTGACGATCATTAATGTGAACTGGTGAACAAGATCAAGCTCGAAATATTATCAAAGATATTCATTTATTTAAAAGGAAATAGATAATACAAATGAAACAAAAATCATTTTGTCACACAAACGTTTTCATGAGTCATTAACAGCAAAAAGATTCCGGTTCTCTCACGGGAAACTCATTTGCCGACTTTTACTCTTATGAGTTTTATGACATGAGTAGTTTGGACACAGGGCGCTTCCAAAAAGTGCTTTCTGTGGAGTAAATACTGTACAGTGCAATGTCAAGTAAACAATACATCACTGATCATTCATTGGTAAACATTTTTTATATCAAAGAACTGAAGAGTTCAGAGTTTCATCAATACAGTACATTTAGGGCAGACTTCACATAGATCCAAGCAGCCTCCCAGTCTCAGAGCATCTCACATCTAATTATCTCCCTTATGAATTCCTCCATCACTCTCTGATTAGAGCTGCTTTTCTGTAACCTTCAGTTCAGTTTCTCCGAACGCAGCCTCACCCGCTCTTCTCGCAGTTCAGCTGCCCTCTGCTCTCCTTCGCTTTGTCTCTCTGGCCCTCCGGAGCCTTGGAGTCTCCTCTCAAATCGCAGACCACAGCTCGGAGGGTTTTGAACTTGTCCAGCCGGGAGCTCTGGGCCCCCTGAAGCTTGGCTTCTGAACCCTGAGATGCAGCAGTGAGGGAGCTGAGGGAGCGCACCGCCGCCAGGCCGCGCTCCTTTCCGGAGGGACGACGCGGGGTGGTCATGGTGCCGAGCTCCTCTGGGTGCTCCATGTCCCTGATGACCTCACACAGGTAGCGGGCTAAGTCCTGGCTGGAGAAGGAGAGGGTTTTCTGGGAGCGGCGGAAGGTCAGGGGGGAAGGCAGGGTTTCTGTCTCTGAGGGGGGGACGGCCAGACGCAGAGCGATTGCCGCGCTGCCGTTTCCATTAGACACTACCTTCTTATTGTTGTCCTGGGGAAGCTTACTCTGTGGGTAGGAGATGATGCTGTGTGGATAGCTGTAGCGGAGTGACTGCGCCGGGCTGGGCTGGAGGGAGCGCTGCAGCTCCACCATGTTAAAGGCATTCTGAGAGAAGGAAAAAGACAAAAGAGGAGAAAAGAGGTGCTTCTTTTGTTCCTGTGCAATCTTCTCAGGAATTTCTGGGATAATGAAAAGCAACTCTGCCACATGACACCAATCTGCGCTCAGAGCACTGTTGCACAGCTAATGCATCTGCTAGCAAATGAACTTGTTCCCCAGACTAAAACGAAGATCCACCACGTAGGAAGAGATGTTGGCAAAAACAGCCCCATTGATTAGCCAAGTAATTAATTATCTGATTGCAGAGGAAGGGAGGGGGGGTCTTATTACCACCCCTATTAAAACAGAGGCATTAACAGCTTTTGGTGTCTACTTTCTTAATTTCAGCTAATTGACTCACATTCATAGATCTCCAGGGAAAAGATATTTGGTTTTAATTTCATGGCACTGTTTGCTATTAAATGTTACTGCTCGGGCTATGTTAGTTTAAAATTCTGCCCTCACTCATATACGTTTATCCCTTTAAAATGTCCCGAAGTGCAGGGTGATGACATTTCAATTTCACAGCCAAGGAAATGAGAACTTAAAGTGGTGCCATATTTGTGTCGTGCCGTACACTCTCTTTACTCCCCCCTGCCTGTCTAAATATCATCTCGCCTTGTACGTTTACCTGGTCCTGCTCCCCGCCGCCTTCCTCGTCGTAGTTGAGCACATTCTCTCGGATGTCCTCCCACTCGCCGTGGTGCGCAGACACATGGTACACACCCTCCTTCAGGCCCTTGTGTCTCCTCCAGCAGGAGTAGAGGAACAGGCCCAGCATCAACACTGAGGGGTGCCAGAGAGCAGGTTAACGCAGCAGGAGCACTCGCACATAATTACAATTGAGATTCTAAGCAGAAAAACATATCTGTGGGTGTAAATGAAATTGACTATGTGAGCGGAAAGTGATGATATAACACAGAAATATGAGTAAATACCACACTGGCAATGCGAATATATGTGTTTTTCATCAGATGCAATATAACAGACAGCATCCATTTGAATAGAGAGGTAACACAGCCTGATATTTGACTGCAAATGGATTTTCCATCACACTGATTTGTCCTGTACGACCTATTAGCTGCGCCGACTGTACAGTTAAGACATACTAATGGACCATATGTGGAAACAGAGGCACCACCTTTTCCACCTACTGCCTTTGATGTTTCCTGGCTTATCAAAAACCACAGTTCCTTGGAAACCTATTAACTGAATTTGTACTCCTCCCAACTTAAACTCAAAGCCTCGGTGGCTCGGCTGAAGCGTCAAGAGGAATGCTGCAGGAACCGAGCAGGAAAGGTCCCACAGCACACACATCAATCACAGCTATTGTGTGCTGAATTATACAACATGCTGGACTGACCTTTAAAGTCCATTAATCTCAACCAGTATTTTTCTCCCATCTGCCATCCCTCCCTCCTTTTCTCCTCCTTGCTATCTGTTTTTACAAGTTCAGACTGATTCTCTTTCTTTTTTTTTTTTTTTTATCTCTGTGATTCTTTTTTTTTGTCTTTATATAGGAATTTCCCTCTGTCTCTCCTCTTGTCTTCCTCACTCATTAAGTCTCTCGCTGTTCCTATTTTTCCGTCCCTCTCTGGCCTCTGTCTGGCCTCGGCTTTTATCTCTCACACTAGATGGGATCCATTTCAACTGGAGTAGTTTATATGGTGCGTGTTAAGTATCAGTTTAATTGGAAATCTTCTGAGAAATGCAGGGTAATCACATTAGTCTGGATTTTTAAAGTAATTGCTTCGAAAGAGAACAATGCACCAACAGCTCTTCGGGGTCACACTAACAGGCAGGTACTCAAAAACAATGACAGAAAAACAACTCCCTGAGAGCTACTCCTTGCTAAAAAAAAAAAGTTATCTCAATTAAAAATCCTCATCTCTTTTTATTTACCAAGAGGAAGGTCTTTTGACACCTGTGCCTCTGCGCTTTCCTCTTTCTATGCTGCTCTCATATTAGACAGCAACAAAGGGATAGTAAGCTTCCACCCTCGCTCCTCAGCCGGCCGTCCTCAGTATGGGGTGGAGGGGAGAGCGGTATTGATCAGCTGACCCAGCTCCTTCACCGCTGTGTCCAGAGTGCCCACGCAGAAAACACCAGAATCTCAATGAGGCCCGGCTCCAACCAGACGCCGGCCCTCCTCCTCACCTCCAGAATTACCTGCTGCCTGCAGGCCTGAGTTCACCTCAGCCCTCAACCATCACCTGAGCTAATATTAAACACAACTCTATAGGGAAGCGGTTCGATTCACAACCACTCCACCAAACACACACACAAACACACATACAATTAGGTAACGGGTAAACACACACTTTCTCTCACTCTATGGTTGTTTTGGCTCTTACACCTGCAGCCACTACTGCCTGGAGTTGTACGAGTGTGTGCGTGCGTGCGTGTTCGTGCAGCTACATTCCAGTGAGATCAATATCACCCAGGGCGGAGAACAAACCTCACAGTCATTCATCAATCCATAATGCTGCTGCCTCTTTGCCCTCTAACCGTTACTATGAACAGGGTATTATGATGTTAGCCAGGACCGGACTGTACATTATGAATGAGAGCCGAGTAAACAACATCAGCTTGATCAAAACACTTAACTCTATCGCTGCAGCTTCGGCCTGAGCTTAATGAGAAAAAAATAAGAGACAGATGAAACATCAAGGGAAGATTTGTGAGAACGGAAAACTGACGAAGGAGCAGGAGGAAATGAGACAGGTGAGAGATGGGGAAGAGTTGAAAAAATCATTTATTTATGAATCACTCAGGGAATAAAAAGAACAGGCACTTAACATGATCGCTTGGCATCCAGAAACCCATATGGGAGGCTAATTTCTTCCATTCTTCAAAAAGCGAATGTCAGATTTGATGCTGAACTAATGAGGCTTGGTCAGATATCAGCTCATCTGGCTCAGTCAATAGCTCACACTGAACTCACATTCTAGTGGGCCTGTGATGGCTTATGTAAAACTTAATAATGGATGATCGTTTTAACTTTTAATGCATGTTGAGGCAGAGTAAGAGTCCCCCTTTAATTTAGCGCCCAGCAGCCAGCAGTCTCGCTTCGTGCAGCGGGTGCACAGAGTGCGAGTGTGTATTTATGATAGCGGTTCCTGTGGTGATGGGGGGTTATCATTGAGCAACTGCATACTATATAACCAGATGTTCATTAAAACCAAACCACTGAACTCATTTCACTTCCACATCCAGGGCTGTTGATAGTGACACCTCACAATCAAACTGGATGTTCTTGTTTTTTTTTTCTTCTTCAAGTTCAGTGATTTATTTGGCTTATTTTGTTGAAATAAAAGGTGTGAAAACACACAGCCACCAGAGCGCACTCCACTGACTGTGAAATATAAAGTAGGACAGTATGTGTTTTTTGTTGAGGTGAGAAGTTTGAGCCTTGAATGTAAATGCCTCATCAGCAGCAGCGGGCAGGCTGCTTCAAATAGATTGCACTATCTTTTACTTCACATGCACCCAACACATAGGTTTTCATGAATGATGCCAAGGCCACACTTTATCATCTTTGAATTCATTATCAAATATTGAAGACCGCTTTATACGTTTCACTCTCAAGTGTCAGAATAACTGATGTCCCAATACTAGCCACATGCCCTGGAGGGAGTGTTGAGTCAGTTATAAAGGCAGGGACAGTGTATTGAATCGCCCAGGCGTTTTATAAGCCTGTCTCTGACAGAAAGACTCATAAACAGCGATGTGGCCCTACAGAGGGTAGTGAGTGCAACAACACGCAAGCCACTCACACACAAACACACACATACACACGTGCACACACGTTTGTCCTTCCATCTTTGTGAGGAAAGGAAAAATCACATTTCCTCAGCTACAATCCCTGAAACTAACCCAATTAAACCATCTCTTTCCTCGGCCTCAACAATGAATTAAAGGGAGAGCTCATGTGTTTGACACAGGACTGGTGTGTTTGTGCAGCCGTATCGATGCATATGCATTTAAAAGACCCTGCTGGCAGCTTTGTCTATATTGAATTTTTATCCTATTAGATCTTAACACAGCTCATAAAACCATCAACCCTGCAATTTTAGTGACTGTTTACAGAAGTGGGCCGGTGTCATCAGCACTTAGCTGGTTCGGTTATAACACTGTCGCTAAAACACTGAGATGATTTATCGATCGACAGAAAAGTTAATCATCAACTATTCTGATAACTGATTTATCATTTTCACATCATCACCTAACGCCAAATGTGATCATTTATCATTATAAATTAAATATCTCTGGGTTTTGGACTCTTGAGTGGAGAGTATTTTTCTTAGATTAAATTAATAAATGCTTTCATGAATGAATTAATATAAAGTAGAATAGAAAATAAAATAAAACGTAGGATGAATTAATGATCAGTTTAAATTTCTTGTGAAAGGAGTGTTTCTAAGGACACGGTTTTTGGCTTAAAACTTGTTTGCATACGAGAATTTCTGCATGTAACCTATAAGAGACAGACTATTTT
Source organism: Decapterus maruadsi (assembly GCA_030347415.2). Taxonomy (NCBI): domain Eukaryota; kingdom Metazoa; phylum Chordata; class Actinopteri; order Carangiformes; family Carangidae; genus Decapterus; species Decapterus maruadsi. Next base: position 19,703,491 of record CM064893.1, on the reverse strand, counting down.
TGGAGAGGATTATCTAAAGTATTTTTAAACCGCTCCATATACCATAGGGTCGTCCGTCCATGTATTCATACTTTTTCCCTTAAATAACGCTATGCACCAAGGCATCAGCCATAAAACTTCAGAATTCAGCAGAAGGGCTCTCTATAGACATGAAGAAGAAACCACATAACCCTCATCTTATACTTATCGATTTTAAGATTCTACTCCTCACCTACAAAGCAATCAATGCTAGGGCTCTGGTGTACATTTCTGAACACATGACCTCTTATATGTCAGCCTTAGATCATCCCACAAGTCAAAATCTTCAAAAGGAAGATCTTCTTTCCAGTGAAGAACCCTAAACTCCTACACCTCAGGCTTACTAATTCAGTTTTTACTACTTCCATTTCTGTAAACATCTTTTAAATACTTGTCATATTTAATTATGTATTTGAATCAAGTGTGAGGCTTTTTTTCCACACACAAATAGAGAATACATCTCTCTCACCTCTGCATGACTTTTCGCCTGCATCTTGACTGCAAGCTGTGTTATAGCTCTGAATGCGCTATGGTGTATGCTGTGGTTAGTTTAGTGACAGCATAAGTAATACATTATTATTCTTTGGGCTTTTCAAGTGCCTCAACAAACATTAAAATGTCTGAGGTAGTGCTGACCATAGCTCCAAACCACAGTCTCCGATAGTAGATCTAATGCTACAGTTGTAAAGTCAATAGTTAATAATTTAAGAGGCTGTTGAGTGTGCCACAGATGTGTATAGCTATAGCTGTGGATGTGTATATAGCTATTAAGGTTACTCTTTCTAACAAAAACTTCACTTTTTACTTGTTCTTAAAGGATACATTACAGAGGAATTCATGATCAAAGGTCACTAATTAGATTAATTTGAAATTTTCACACAAATTGAAGGATTATATGCTCAATTATGGGAAACACGTACGCTAATTAAAGCCTTTCAAGAGCAACGAGATTATCTCAAACACTCATGGATACCAAGCTCAAAACCTTGCTCAAGCTCAAGTCCATTTACTGTAGTACTGAAAGCTGTCAGTTTAGAGATTAAGTGTATGTGAAAGGATGGTAAAAAATATTAACAAAGACAGTTTGCTCAAAAAAACATAGATGAGTTGTATGTAATTTAGAAATTGTGAATATTTTCCCCTTTTTGTAGGTAACATTCGCACCATTTAACATGAACAGAAACACCTCCACATGGGGTGCTTTTATTTTGAAGTCACAGTCCTCTGTGGGTAGCCAGCCAGCAGTGGGTATTTTTCCCATCAGAGGATGTAAACATCAAGCTGGGGCATTATTTTTAGAGCAATCACACTTTCACATCTTAAAATACACAATGAGCAAAACTGTTTCTGAAATGAGAGTCGTGCGCGAAGACGCTTGCAGGTGCTGTTTGCTGTTGTAAGTCGTTTATAAATGTTTTTTGTACAAGAGGCTGTTTGTTTTGTGTTCTTTTCTTTTTGCTTACAACCAGCTCGATGCCAGGTACTAGCCACAGGAGTCTGTGCACATGTATTTCCTACTATCTGTATTACTGACACTGTTGAAACTAAACCATTTCATTAAGCAACAACCCCTCAGTCACAATAAATACCATTCAGAATGATTTTGAAAAATAAGGTTTATCTTGGATTTAGATTGAAACCTAGAATTTGTTTAAACTTCAGAGTTGTTTTTTCTTGCTTTAAAAACACTTGACATAAAATGAAAGTGGACAATATGGAAACATTTAGGTTGACTTGGGAAAACATAATCTGTGAATAGACGTGTGGAAGGGAAGAAAAAGGCAAATCAAAGACATTAAGGGAGTGAAATGAATGGATGGTGGAAAATAAAATAAGTTGGATGGATAGAAATTAAGGCTGAGAGTGAAATTGACTTCTGAAGTCAGAGCGTAACATTGCAAAAGACAGAGGACACAGAAGTGATGAGAAATATAGAAGAACGCAAAGAAAATCCACAACTCTGCGGGGACTTGTACAACGTCCCCGTGAATCGCACAGTTACAGTGTACAATGTTTTCCTCCATGCTTCTCTCCCAGTGAATTTATTTATTTCTTGTTTCCACCAACCTCCACGAGACGTTGGTGGAAACATGAAACCCTCCTGTACGGCAAAATCACATCCTGGCACAACTCAAGAGATCAATACAGCTACAAGAAATGTGTATGAATAGATTTCACAGAAACAAACAAGGGGCGGAAAGCAAATAAAACAGAGGATGTTACAGATAACACCAGACATAATGGAAGAATTACACCATGAAGATGACAACAGAAATAAAGAAATATACAGAATGAAAATCAATGTACAAAAGAATACAAAAGACGTTTTAAGAAAAGCAAGAGAAAAGATGATGACAAGAGTTGTTACCACAGGTAGAAGAGGACGTAGTCGACATAGCTACCTAGAAAGGCCAGGACACAGATGCTGATAGCGAACATGGAGCTGAGGCTGAGGCTGGTGCTGTCCTCGTTGTGGAACATGGCGAGCGTCACCTCGCAGTGACGGCCCCGGTAGCCTTCGCTGCAGTGGCATGTGTAGCGGGACGGAGAGTGAGCCACGCAGGTGCCGTGGCGACACGGCCGGCTCGCGCACAGCGTGTAGACGCAGACTTTTCCCAAGGAGCTCTCTTTGGTCAGGTGGCCTGGAGGGCACCTGTGCAGGGAAGAGACGGTGGTGTAAAGCAAAGACAAGAGACACTTGGGAAACTGTCAGATAAAAAGAAAGCTGAAATCTACAGAGCTATGAGACCTACGCTGACAGTGTAAAAATAAATCCCTCAGGAGTTACACCTCTTTTATCAGATTCAAAGATATGCTCTTTGAAGGTTATAGTGTCGACTGTACTGCAGGAAAAACACAAAGAGAAACCAAGAAGCTAAGATTGGCTTTGCAGTACTGGTCCCTCAGTATATTTGTACAAAAATCCCCCTGAATATCATTCACCCCTGCCCCAGCTTCTTCCACTGCTTTGTATCCTGAGGCTGTGCTGCAATCACAGAATATGGATATCCAGCCGCAGTGAAAAGTCCCACACTGGTTCAGAGTCTTGAAATCACAGCCAGGAGAGCCAGTGGCCATGCAGGGTTTAAAGGGGCAGCCCAGACTCTGACAGTCACTGCTGTTATACACCATTCTCTAAGGCCGACACACCATTAGACACACAATATAACTGGGCTGAACTCAGCCTAGCTGCCATCTGGTGGACACTTTGATTTCAAGGGTGCTGCAGAAAACTCATCAGACCATGAAAAACACTCCGACGCACAGACTGTGTTACACAACACGAGTGGTGTATGATGTGCAAAAACTAATTCATGTCTTGTGTGTGCGTGTGCTGTAATGTTTTTGTGTTGCAGGATAGACAAAAACAACTTTTGTTACCACTCTCTAGTCAAGCACTTATTCATATCACAACATTATTAGTTAATTCATTATTTACTGCTGCTTAATTATAGGTCATTCACAATTTAGACGAATTATAGCACATCTTGTAAATGTTGGTAAATGGTACAGATCCATGGGTTTCTCACATTCAACTGCACGATCAGTGAGTGCTTCTGAGTCATATGCAATGTTTGTATTAATAGAACAGTTGCACACCTGCAATCTTCTGCAATCACTTGAGGATGTGGAAACAAGTTGGAAAACACTGCACTTTCATATTATCACCTTTTAAGACAATACTGGCTGATGCATTCGCAAACAACTGCTTAATTACACATCCAGCAGCTACAGAGCAACATTATCATTAATTTGGAGTTGTGTTTCTGGTCACCTGCTGAACGTAAAAAGCTGTGGTTTCAGTCTCTCCTGAGGGACATATTTGCCTCTTTAGCTGCTAATGCTCCACTTCATTAACCAGCCACTCAACTGTTTGTCTGCTCTCTGGTGCAGAGCAGGTAGTGTGCAGCAGGTTTTTCAGAGGTTTTTTCCCCACTAAAAACAACAATAGTCTAAAATAGCTTTAAGAGCAAAGTAAAGTTGCAGCTGAACAACTCAACAATGAAACTCACCATAAAACACCATAAAGCTAAGGACAGCTACAGATGCGGGTGAAGAGTCAGTGTTGTTGGCATGGTAACATTGCATTGGGGCTTCATTAGACATTAGATATTAGACAGATATTACAATTACAAGACAAGTAATGATTTCATTTTCACTAAAACAATTTTTACAGTGGTGTTGATGCAATTTTTGTACCAAACAGGCATGTTTCCTTACATCTGGAGAATCTGATTTGCAGACCAGGGCATCTCTGAGCACCACCAGAGTTTATGATGCTATCAATAAACAACAATGTTGTGACACATTTTACCTGTTACTTCTCCATTAAAAATATTTTTTTCAGTTCCTGCAATTGTTGATATTCCATGTAGCTCAAGTTTGATGTCATAAATATTGTATTAATTGTGCAGCCCCCTATTTGTTGTTATAGAACTACATCTAAAACAGCAGCTTGAGGAAATCTTATTTTCTATCACCAATGCAAACTATGTGATTGTTGAATCACATGCAAATAACTTTCAGAGGGTAGCGGTTACGGCTTAATTGTAAAACAACAAACAATTGTAAGTGACTATTTAATTTATATACATGTTTTGGACTGTTTTAGCTTTTACTCTTAAGATAAAGCACTTGCTTAGAAAACTCTACATCTAAGTAGAGCTTGTTTCTAGATGACAAATGATAATGCAGAGGGTTCAACCTAATGTGACCTACCTTGTAGCAGTTTCATTTTCAGTCTAGCCCCTGTAATAAATCCATATCGTGCAGGTGTGTGGCTCTCCACATCATTTGTTAATACAATTTGCAAGTTAAGTCAGTGATTTAATCATTGGCTCGGCTGTGGTATGCAGTCCTCGTCCCTGGCTGTATGCATGCAAATATGTACAGAATGTGCCTGCATCACGTAAGGCCTCATTAGCATCCTGGGATGTTTCTTGTGTTTATTTACAGCACCTGCATTCATGGTGTCTCCAGAGGTCCATGCAGACCAAAGGAGGGGAGCAGTGATGTTTCCTGCAGGCATCTGAAGAGCAGCCGACAGAGACGCCCTGTGAAGTGACCACCTGAAGCCCCTCCGAAGCCTGCTCTTTATCCAAGGGGACGAGGCGGTTGTTGAATCTTACATCTCGCAAACAACCTGGTGAAAAAAAAAGAAAAGAAAAAAAAAGAAGGAGGTGAAGAAAAATAAGTTTCCAGAGTTTATAATGCAAAAAGGCACAGTAAAACACCAGTCCTCCGGCGAAATCTTTTACAGACTCACATTTATGCCACGGCAGGGGTGTAAACTCAAAAAAAAAGGCACGCAGGCATTGACACATATACAATGACTCGCTGACACACAGGTGCAGACTGACATACACTCTCATACGCACAAACACACAAACAGCCTGAGGCTAAGCTGTCAGCATGGACTTCTTCTTTTTTTTTTTTGCAGGATATTTTCTCTGCTGGTTAGTTTGCTCACTCTGCGGGAAGCATGGGGTCTAACTCATCATTTAAATACAGATCAGAGTCACTGACTCACTTTCTCTCATCTGCTTGAAACCAAGGGATTAAAATACCTTTGGGCCAGGTTGTGAAACGCAGAAGAACCAGTAAGTGGCAAAGATAAAACTGAATCTTTGATATGCCCATTAATTTCAAGAGATATACAAATGCACTCCTTTGGGTATGTGTTTGCCAATAAATCCACATATTAGTATGTTAATTAACTTATCATCATCTTTTAATCTAACAATGAATTCCTTCACTCTGTTGTTTTAATATCCAGTCACTCAGCCTCAGAATAAATAACTTGCCACTCACCAACGAAGCTGCGATTGTGTCCAGAAGGAAAAGAGTTGCCAATCATCACCACCGATGGGTCAATAATGATTTCCTGACTCCGCCCCGGCGAGGCTGTCATCTCTCTGCGTCCTCCCCCTCTGTCTAGGCGCAGGGTGAACTCTCTCCCGAACCGGTCCATTTCCACCTCATGCCACTCTCCATCATCGATGCGATGGTAGGGCAGCGTGATGTTGTAGTCGCCATCACCGAGGTTGTATAAAACAACCAGGAGACCCTGAATAACCTGAGATAAACAGCAGTGTTTTACTGATCTGGACATTCAAACAGAGGGAGCGTGAAAAAAAGATATTGTAATCCTTTGAATTGGCTTCACATTCACACAAAGCGCTGCTCCTGCTGCAGTCTTTTGCATCGCCGTACAACAAGCTGGCCTGTCATGCCATTAGCTGCTTTAACAGTTTTGTGTTAGTGTGCATAGTGTGGATCAACGGTTTAGCTGTGGGCTGACACAAAGTCTAAACTGACAGGCTTTGGCTCCTGCCGTATCGTGTTGATGGACAACAACAGATCCTGAGCAGAAGAACATTATAGGAAGTAGGCCAGATCCTGTGGTGAAGGGAAAGGAAGCACAAAGTTAGGGCCAGGGAAGGATTGTGAACTTTTACTACCCAGAGAAGACACTCTGTGGTGTGAAGCTGCCAGAAGAATGGCATGAAATTTTCAGTGGTTGAAATTATTTCAGCAATTTTGCAGCCATGATGCTTTGCAGTGCCGGTGTACGCATCATTGCATGGCAAAAGCCAGAGTCATCCCGAAGGGAAGGTATACAAGAAACAACAATTATCTTCAGCAGTTAAGGATGAGCGAACACAATGGACTCGACCAATGAGGGGCTCCAATAACTGCAGCTTGTACATGTCCAAAGCTTAATTGGAAACAGTGGGGCAAGATAATTCACATTCAATCCAGCTTGCATTAACTATTGCTCCCTCAGCATGGACGTCTCAAATGCGTCTCCCCACTGGACACACACACACACACACACACACAGACACACACACACACAGTAAAAGCTGAGTGTGCTCTCCCCGCTGCTTCATTTTGCCCTCAAGTCCACAACAAAAAATGGGCAAAGGACAAAGGACTCAATCAATACAGAGGAAAAAATCTGATTATATAAATTTTCTGCAGTGCCCCCAGAGATGTATGCAATCACCACTAAGCACAAAATGTTCAAGCGGATTTCCAAAGTCTGAATTCTTCTGAACTTTTTCCAAACTCAAATCACATTTAATGAAAAAGAGAAAAATAAAATTGAGAGACTATGATTTTTGACTTTTACTGCTGGTGCAGAGCTGACTCTGACAGAGCAGCAGACACCGGTGACTCCCGAAAAACTCCCTCACAGACTGCATTAGATAAATGTTTTCTTTACAGAGACACCACGCTCCTCGAAGGGCTTGATGCTGTTTATACCCAGATGGCCCTCGGTAACCTTTGTGTGAAAGTGTGGTTATTTATTCAGTGTGCACTCACTCCCATATCTACCTTTAAGAAAAGAAAGGGGAGGGAGACAGCCCTTTAAATTAGAGCCTGTTGTCTGCAAACATACCAGCCTCGTGCTCAACTGTCTCTAAGAGCTTTGAGAGAACCAGGCTGAAAATGCTTCGGCGTGTTGCCGCAGACAGACATCAGATGTTTTATACAGTTCACCAATTCAGCTCCGGAGAGGGTTTCACAGAGACGGGGGTTTCATAGCCCACATACAGTAAAGGCTACAGCCTTTTCCTTTTCCTGTCACTGTGGACTGCAGCGGGGGAAGAGGACAACGTTGTTTTTCCTCATGTTGTGTAAAGACCATAAGAAACACAAGAGACGGGGGCTGACGCTTGAAACAATGCTGTCTAACAAATAACAAGCACAAGCACAAAGACAAACATGTTTTCAAAGACAGACCGGTGGCGAGGAATGCACAACAGAAGCGGGGTTCACCGCCAACACCTGACCTGCGAGTTCGCCCAAAAGGAACTGTCCTAACAGAGCCATTTACCTACCAGCTGCTGTTCACACTCCGCCTGTCAGTCAGTGAGATGAAAGGCTTTGACAAGAAACACTGGCTTCATATCCACTCTGCAAAGTGTCAGGCAGGAGAGGGGATGCGCACATGAAGCTTTGGCAAAGTGAAGTAGACTTGTCTCCTAAAGAAATGCGCTGCGTGAGCACCGCTCCGCCCCGGTTGTGGCAAAGCGAGCAGCATGACTTTGAGCTCACCACTTGAAGCACGCCGTGTCAAAACCCTCAAGTACAGAGCAGAAAATCTGACCTTCGCTTAAGAGCACTCTGCCCTCGAATTACAGAGCACACATTTGCTGCCTGAACTATGATGAAACATTAACCAGAGACAGAAATAACCTTGAATAAAGCAGGGTTAATTTTTTAAATAGCAGCAGCTCAATGGTAGATTCTGCAGACTAACTGAAAGACCTTGTTGAGAAGATACATATGTCACTCAGCAGCCCCCTCAGTACCCATCCATATGTCTCCAACCCTGGTATTATTCACTCTCAGCCTGACAAGCATTTGCGGCAATCATTGTCCAGGCTCTAATTATCATTTAAAAGCTCACAAACAAGACAATCAGAGCTGTCGATGTGGAGAGGAGCGACCAGCCGCGACTCACCTCTAAACGTAGATATTCATTTTGCTCCTGGGAGAGCAGACTGAGGATGACACCGGCGGCGGCCCGTGTCCGCACGCCCACCTGAACTCTCGTCTGGCGCGCAGGCAGGGACCACAAGAGCTGGAACTGAATGTGGCTTCGGCCGTCGAAGGAGAACTCTGGAACCGCTTGTCAATCAAAGACACACAGGACAGACTTGTTCAATTAATTCAGCTGTCATATGGGAAATATACAAGCATATCACAGCAGAGACGTGCTGTTCTGCTAAAGTCCTTAATGTAAGTCGAGGTTATCTTCCTACGGCAGAAATGTGACATTTTTGGAACACAGACTTTCTGTATCACCCGTTTGGTCTGCACACTCTGTGAAGCTTGAAAATCCCTTGCTCCGCCGAGATCTCACTGTACTTTTTCCTCCAAAGCACACAGTCAATTAAAAGCTGTTTTATACACTTACCCTGGTCACAAAGTGGACCTGTAAATCCTGGTTCACAGAGGCAGCTGGAGGAGCCCCACTCGCTGTGACAGTGGCTCCCCTTGCCACAGGAGGGAAGCTGCTCCATGTTGGTGCATTGGTTGTCAATAAGAGAGCAGCCTGGCACAGTGCTGGAGGATTCGGCGGGGGAACCAAGGTCATATAGCTGAATAGAAGAAGAAGAAAATAAAAATATGAAGAAGAGAGAAATTCAGTGAAGGGAAGAAAATCAAAGGATGGATGTCTCTGTCCTTGTTATCATAGTAGATGAGCAAAAGGAAATGTTATTTCAGACTGAAAATTTTATCTTGTTATTACTCAGTGTCAGATCATGTAAATTAATTCATCAATTCATCTGACTACTGATTGTTTAATGCCATACAGCAGCGGTTTTCAAAGTGGGGGCCGCCTTGGGGCGCTGGGAGTGGTCCTCAGCAAAAACAAAATAAAATCAAATTATTATTATTATATTGAGAGTTATTATGAAATATAATTTATAGTACCGTTATATAACATATTGAAACCTTATTTCCCATTATGGTCATCTTTCAAATTGCTTGCCAGTCAAAATATCATTCATGACATCATAAACTGTGTTGACCAGGCAGTTTGTGCCTCAACCTCGACGGGTTTGTAAAAGGGGTCCCTGGACACAAGCTAATGCTATTTAGGGGGCTTTGACATGGAAAAGTTTTGGAACACCTGCCATACAGCAATTATCATGAAAAGCGCAAATTTTATAATCAAATCATTACTTTTCAGATAAGAAAAAACAAAACAAAGGATATTCATTGATTCCTCACAGGGAAGTTAAGAAATACAAAATTAGTTTGTGTATTGAATTCTCAACAAGCTAAAAAATAATAATGCTGCAACATAATTAAACTGAAACAAAAAGACTGAAGAAATCGCATCAAGCAGGCGGTGAGGTGTCTTGTCTCAGCACTGTTAGCAGCGTGGAAACACAGTTATTGTATTGTGACAGCCAAACAAAACATAATAGAGCAGAAGAGTGGAGTAGTATCATTAATAATACAGTAACAATGCAGCAGCTGTTGTATTGATATTCCATATGTTGCAATAAACAATATACACTTTTATGCTGCTCTGTGCATTTAATCTACTACATCTCTGAGCTAATATTGCACTTGTTATACCACTCCATTTATTTAACAATAATAGTTAGCAATTAGCAATCTTTTTCACGTACAAAACTGTTATGAATTTATCACATTAATTGTATTAATAAAGATTACGACGATGCCGGCAAGGGTTTTGCAAATGTTGTAACCCCTATTAGTGTTGTCTTCTCATATGTCTATTTTAAGGATGTAAACAGGACGTACGATGTTGCCATGGAGACCTCCATGCACAAAAAAAAACATGCACACAATATACCGTACATTCCTGCCAATGGCTTTACATCATCCCACTGATTCAAGCGGCGGTAATGGACCAAGAAACAGAGCAATGCACCGACAAAATGCAGGGAATGACTACAGTATCAAGTAAACATGGATTTTTTTTTTGAATGCAGGTTTTAAAATTGGCTTTGCAAAGGATTTATAGGGATGGAAATACTTGCAACGTATACATACATACTGTACATCCAATGCATACAATTGTGGATACAGAAATATCAAATGTAACAGCATGTTTTGTTCAGATGTGACGGTTTCGTGCAAGGAAAACACTTTTTTTTAAAATAAACAACTAGGCTCAGGTACTGTATATGCTGCACATCTTCAATAAAATCTATGGAAACATAGATGGAATATGTCCACTTGGCAAACCTCCAGTAGCTACATGTTGACTACAGCGACAAAGACGGAGATTGTGAGAGGTATTATGACCAGAAGCGAAAGGGAAAAGCGAGCGACATCAGCATTTGGGAGGTTTTCTAGCATAGCCTTGAGGCCAAATTTACATTCTTATTGAAGTTGAGTCCTTCAGCACCTACAGTACTGTATGCGGTCCTTCATCCAAACATGTATACAGTATAATAAAAGTACACAATAGAGAAATCCATTCATGTATAACCAGTCACATAAACAGCCTTCATGACAGTGCGTTATGTGGTAAAATCTGCCTGCTTCATACTTCACCTTGCTGTCCACAAGCAGGTTCCTTATACACCCAGTATAGTGTTTGTGCTGCAGCTGTGGATATTCATACGATATGTTCTTACTGACTCCACCGAGCTGCAGAACATGACTTCCATTTAGGTACCTGCGAATGAAAAAACAGCTCTAAATATACCAGTAAACAAAGAGGAAGAATGTGAGCAGAAGAAAAAGAAACAGCCGGCATAAAGATCTCATGGTTACGATTCAAAACACAAAGATCAATACAAAGAAACGCAGAATGCAAGCTGAGGCACACGCCATATACAGTACTGTAAGCTGTCAAGGTTAAAATTCAGGGTTTCATTCTTTTCTTGCTGAGGCTGTCATCACTATTACCGCTTTCTGACAACCAATATAACATCTTATTCTTATCTGTTTTTCCCTCTTATTGTGAAAATATATGCGTTTGCCTGAAATGCTCAAAAACTGACTCAGCACAGTAAGTGTGCTTTTTTCAAAAACAAAAGTGGCAACATGAGTAAAAACAACTGTGTTAATTTAAGCCTGTTAACTGGCATATTCACAGATTAATATAACAATTACTTGTATCAGTATCTTAAGTACAAAGTAAAACAGTGATCCAGTGTGGAGGACACAGAGTTCTTAAAGGCTCTAAAGATTTAGAAGTTATTAAAACTAATAGCGGTGGTACATTTTTAACATTCAAAATCTTAATTACACAACAAAACAACAAGCACAGTGGCACGTTAAGCTCACGGTGGGGGAAAAACAACTCAGCTGTGGCAAAACAAAACCCGACTATTTGCAGAAACATGGTCAGAAAGGTTAGCTGGTATTTTGAGGATTATACCAGAGGATTTCATCTACAGATTCTTCTCTGCAGACAGGACAGCCAAGTACACTGAGAAACTGAACACTGCGAGCTTAAAACTGTCTGAGACGCAAGCTGATTAGATTCTGATAAATGATGTTACTTGTTCTTAGACATCATTTTAGATACTGTTTCTCTGACTAACTATAAAAAATGTACCCTGGTCCTGTCTCCAACAAAGTGTTGCTTATTGTTAGGACAATCTTTTCCTGCAAAAAGAAGTTAATTAGATGTCCACATTAATTTTAAAACAAACCTCAACTGTGAGGCTTAATTTAATCTTGCAGGGCCCTGTTCCATACAAACAACCGACGACAACCACTGTGAAGCTGATGCTGTTAAGTCAATTTTACATAATTAACATGAAAGAATATCACAGTCCCTTCAACAATGGCTAACATTAGTTTATGCAAATGATAAGACAACAACTGAAATCACTAATGTTACAAAGCAAGTATTGCATGTCAGCACATAATGAACTAAAATCAATATCCAGCTTCAAACTGCCACAACCAGGGAACAGCAAACATATCCTTTCAAATCCTTCCACTAAAGCTTGAGATTTCTGGGAGAAAAAATTGAGAACACACTATCGGAGACCTGAATGTATGTTAACATACTTTACATGAAAGAGGATCCTGTATTTACCTTGTTGTTGCCTTTGCTGTACATGTCTGTGTGCAATAAATAACTTTATTCTCCATTTTTTTTACCAACTTACAAACTGCTGCTGTTGTGACTGAAAATGCTTTGCACTATAGAGAATTGTTTACCCCTATGGGGGCATCGGGCATTTAGACATCATCCCTAGGGCCCTAACTTGCCTTTAGTTTGAAAAACAGTGAGCGAAAGAAACCTCAGTAGATTAGTAGTTTGCAACTACAGGAAAACCCCTGAAGGATCTCTGGAGAATTTCCAAAACCTCATTGTTGGTTACGTACTCACTAAACACAGGGGCGTTCTTCAACACAAATGTTGATGTAGTTATTTACATATATTTATATGTAAAAATACAATTCATTATTTATCTCATGATTTAGTACTGGAGGCCTGAGGTGCTTGTGAGCTCCCTTTAAATATCAGAGGAAGTGCTTGTTGTTGTTTTTTGTGTGTGTGTGTGTGTGTTTTTAACTGTGCAGTGTTGGTCAGCCTTGTTTCACTCTGTTATTGATCTTACTTGTCCCTGTTGGGTGTGACCCCTCGGATTTCACAGGAGGAGCGGTCCTCCGTCATTGCCCATGAGTCAACGCCTTCCGTCTCCATGACGATCGCGCTGGAACATCGATCAAGAGTGAAGCGCACTTCCTTTAAATTGGGAGAGAGTAAGGAAGGGGTCATCAATGCTGCGTGTGTGGTGGATGTGTCAGGATACTGTAGCTATAGGCACTGTCTGTGTAAAGGCACTCGCATGAATGTGCTTGTCTTACTTTGCTGTTGCTCCGCACATCAAGGCGATGCCAGCGTCTGTCAGCCACCCCGGCGCTGTTTGTTAATTGGAGGACCAGAGTCCCAGAACCGTGGTTAATTTTCAGACTGGGCGTACCTCCAATCAGCTCTGAGGGAAAGGGATTTCAGAATTAACTCGAGCTAATAAAGACCATTATTAGACCTTAATGAAAATTTTGCAGGACAGCTCTTCTACATTCGTAGCGTCAAAAAACAACTTGGTTGCACAGACAAAATGTGCATTCAAGGTCAAGTAAAAAATACAAACTGTGACGAAATATCTGGCAGAAAAGGCAAGATGCAAATAACTAGTTTGCACGGGGATGGGAGGAAGCCCAGGGGACATATGAAAGCATCTCACCTCAAAACAAACACACAATATGAAGAAAAAAAAGAGATGGCAATAAAATATAACACAGCTGGGTTATAGCCGCAAATCTAAATAGCAGCAGAGACGAGGTGATGGAAAACAGCTCGATGTGGCTGTAAAGTAGGAAATAAAAATCAATTAAAGGCTTGGTTCATTCAAATGATTGCCCACAGTGAGCTCTGATGAAGATCACGAATAATGACGGTGCTGTTTCTGGAATGATATGCTTCTCTGCCGAGTTGTTTTTTTGTTTTTTTTTACCCCACCAAAATTTCAATTTTAAAGTGGGTGAGGGACACACAAATGAGATTGAATTCACCTTTATCATATTGGGGTGGAAGCTGAAATCTGAACAGGCTGATATCTCAAAAAAGAAATAAATCAAGAAAAAAAACTATCTGCATGGCAAGATACCACCAGTGCTAAATTAGAAAGCATGCTATGTTTTTTTCTGTCATCTGGGCACAGAAAATGGTAAATGGAAAGTATATGTATGTATGAGTGTGTGCGTGAGTAGATATCATGTTCACAAGTAATAACATCATAGCTGCAGGCTGTCATCAAAAAAACATGACTTAGACCTGCTTCTAGCATATTATATTATGTAGATTTAGCATATATGATCACATTGGAAAATTACAACATGTATCTTTACTATTCAATCATCCTAATCATGGTCTTTGTCTTCTGAAATGATTTTCCCCAGCTCATGTAACTTAGAAAAATCTCTACCTAAACCTGTCCATAAGTAAGATTTATTATGTATATAGTAATATCAATATAAATACATAAGTGACCGTGCACCGTGTCTATAAGTAGCATACCATTAAAGGGATGAGGCTTTTAAGAAAGTAAGCTTCAAGTGCACTGAAATATTACCGTGATGACATGGTGGCCTTATAGAGATCACTGTACCCAATCACCTATTCAGTTGGATAAAATTTTAACTACTGTCCTTCACATGTCGGATTCAAGTTCAACTGTCTTGTCTCAGCATGAATAAACTCTGCTGTTCAGAAGTCCTTGAGTAAGACAGACTGTCAGCCTACTATTGAGTCTGTTCAAAAGGCGAACTGCTGCTTTGACACTGCGGATAAGAATAAACACAACTCCTTGAGGTGCACAACAAAGTATTAACATCGACATTAAACGGTTAAACTGGTTTTGTCTGTGCTGCAGTGCACGAAGCACTTACTCTACACTCAGGAGAATGAGTGCTCATATTCCACAGCAGCACACTAACAAACAAAATTTGCCTCATATATCGGAGGAGCTTCCACCCCAGTAATTAATCGCACAAAATTAAGTTCCAAGTTTTAGTGTAATAACGGCTCAGAGGCCCGTTTGGTGCACATCTAATTATCCAGACGCATTCTTTACCTATGGCCATGTAGTCCTCAGCATCACCAGGCTGGAGAGTGGCTAACGGGCCAGCATACAGTAACAGTCCATCCTCTTCCTCTGTCATAAACTCCAGTGAAAGATGGCTATCAAAGCATGGTCTTATGGGGGGAAACCAGGCATAGCCGTTGCCAAGGAAACTAAGCCTCGTCTGCTGACAGTCTGGCCCCTCAAGCTGTGGGGGGCAGTGGCACCTGTAGCAGAGAGGAGGAAGAGGAGGAGGAAAAAAAAGTGAGGAGAATCAAGGCAAAAACACAAGGAATGAAACAATCAGTGTCGTTCGTGTTTTGTGCTCTGAGAAACGGTCACACTGTCCAATCTCTGGATCGGTGCGCGGTGACTCCTCCGGCAGACGTGACAGCCTTGTTGATTTGCACAGGCAGGGGGGCTCTGACTTTGCTCCAGGGCAGCCGCTGTCAACGGACGGCTAAGGAAATGTTTTTATCAATCAGCTGTTTGCATTTGCCCACAAAACCCAGAATATCCAGCTCTATATTAAATCAATTAGCCGTGAACAAAACATTACTCACTTCTATTCTTTATCTACCGCAGCTGCCCAAGCTGAACCCTGTGGAGACTCACTCCTGCTCGGCACATCACATCTACTTTGTTAGGAGATAATTAATTCTATTTCTTTCACTTTTCTGTGCTGCACCACCACTGATTTCTTTGGGCTTTTTTTCTCATTTATCCCCACACAACCACCACACCCCCACCTCTGTCTCATTCTTAAGGTATTACACACTATGGCTGATATCTGTGCAATTGTCTCCTCTTGTACTTTTCTTCTTTGATTAGTGTTAAATGTTAAGGATCACTGCACCTGCAGGGACTGGAAATGAAATGTTTTCCATTGCTATTTACAATATGTTTGTGTATGAGACCGTAATAGTAAATATTAACAACCACACAACAATACCATAAAGGAAGAGATTGATGTGGTGATGAAAAAAACAGCGCATTCAATCACTGCGATGGTGGGGATGGAAGGGACCGGTTGATCTCATCCTGTCCCCTCCACTGCAGGCATGTGAGACAAGCTGGCTTTGCTGATAATGTCAAAGCCATCTATTTTCATGCAGTGTCTGAGGAGGGCTGTGTGTACTGAGGCTGTTAGGGGCTGTTTCTCCCCATCGCTGTTTATTCTGCAGAGGGGCAACACATGTCAGGAATACTGATCCATACCCAGCAAAAGGGATGGCTTAGGCTGAATGTACCCTATGCATACATATGCACACGCCAAGCACAGCACCTTACTCTTTCACTGCTCTTTCACGTGGCTCATGAGAGCAATGCCGATCCAAATAAGAAGAGCAGGGCATGTTTTTCTCACTTGGACTGACAATATCTGATCAACTGCTGTGTGAGGTTGCCTGTTAAGCCTCTTCGACAGAGGATAGAAGCAGAAATTGGATCCTTTATGGCTGCACTGCATATACACATGAAGGCACATATAACACATGTGGGGAGATATTCTTCACGCAGCAGAAAGGGCCTCTCTCAGCAGTGTGTGGATCAACTGCAGTGGAGACAATTTAAAAGATAAAAGTGAAAAGAAGAAAAAACTAGTTCTGTACATTTTCTCTCTGAAGCCCGTGCCTTTGCCAACTCACATGTTCATGTGGCGTTCCTAAAGTTGTGAGCATAAAGGGGGGCCTGAGTTGTACTAATCCCTTTGCCCTATATTTATTTAATCTGGGCATTAGTGTGTGCATGAAATGAACTGCGTGCTATTTCTTCCGGGATAGACTACCACAGAGACCTATTCACTTGAAGGTGAATGCCTTTATATATTGACAGCAGATGTTTGTCAATATTTAGGGTTAATAATCAAAGTACTCGCAAATGACCTCGATCCAAAACCTATGATCATCGTCTACAGTTAAGTTCTTTGAAGCACAGTGCACCAGAGCCTCAAAATTCTAGTTAAAGGCTTTAAATATGCAGATAAAATATATATATATATATAAATATATACTGTAAAGCTAATGGAAAATCAAGTTTTTCAAGTGTACATGTGCAAATGGTGTTTGTTTTGTTTTTTTACCTAATACAAAATGGCTAAATATTTCCAGTTTGCTACCAGCCAGGGTTTCAAGGGTTTCATTTATCACAAAACTAAGGAACCAATAGTTGACAAACAGGGGCTGAGGAAACCCAAAACCTACAGAGAGCAAGAGTTTGTGTTAGAACAACTATCAACCCTGTAAGCTACAGTACATCTACTGTTTAAATGCATCTGCTGATTTTTTTTTTTTTTTGCCAAACATACTCCGAGTCCTCACTGGAGTCAGGCTCTGACTAAGGGTCAAACCATGTATGGCTGATTCCATCTTGATAATCACTAACTTAAGTATATATGCACATACATGCATACTGCTTCCATAGCAAATAAACCAAGGCCAAATAATCCTGCTTCTCCATATTCAGCTGACAACACAGGAGAGCAGCTCAGCAAGGTTTGCTTAAGTTGCAGGTGAGGGAGATTTTTCTTACAAGGGACTCTCTTAGTAATTCCAGGTTCACTGCCAGCGATACCACTCTTACACTGCATCTAACAAGATTAGAGCGAAAACTGTGGCACATCAGGGAATTCCTGTTTCTGTTTTCTATCTTTTAAAAACCTATTTTTTCCATCCCCATTCCTTCTGAACAGCTGCTGGCATGCCTCTCACCTGTATCCGATCTGTGTGTCGATGCAGGTCCCCCCATTAAGGCAAGGGTTACTGGGGTAGGACGAGCAGGGCTGGTGGGTCCTTTCTCTGGCGGCACAGCCACACACAGCCACGGATGTCACCTTCACTGACACCAGGGATAAAGCACCTGAGTCTACCAGAGTGGGCGAATCACTGATGCTTAACTGCGTGGAGCAGCCGCTGGAAGTCTTGCAGTCTGTGCGCACACACTCATCTACCTGCACCTGGCTCACATTCGCACGCAGCAGTGACTGCAGCTGTGGAGAGTTAGAGCAGGGGGAGAGGGGAGAAGGTGGGGGAGACACAAATAGGAATTACAGTAATTGTCACTGAATTGATAAGAGTTTGCATCTCTGTATGTTTGTTGGTGATGGGTACTTAGTAAGATTCTTTTGGAGGGAGGGATAAAATGACAAGACCTAATCTCCATAAATGCTATTAATATTTTATACCGGGTTGTTTTTTATAGAAGCAAGACAGAGGGTTAAGCATGAGAGACAAATCAAAATGATATAACATCAAAACGTGGAGGAAAAGAAAGGAGGTTACAGGGGAGACAAAGACAACAAATAAATGGGAGAGACAAAGAGACATGACAGGGCCGAGCAGTAAACAGACAGAAAGTTGGTGCGAAAATAAAAGGGCAGATAAAAAGCCCTGTTATCGCTTCCCCTCAAGCTCCCGGGTGCATCACTTGATATATGAGCATTGATCACTATCTATCAGACACATATACCTTCTTTTTATGAGCAGCGAGGACGGCGTGCAGTTTCTCTGGGCGCAGGTAGCCATTATCAGTGAGCACATAGAAATGAATGTCCACCGTTTTCTCCTCTCTGTCTGCTATGCTGAAAATGTTGATACTCCCCGATCTGACGGACAGCGCTTCAGACAGGAAGTCCCAGAACGTCTCCAGCCGACTCCTTCCCTCGACATGTGAGTCGATAAAATCTCTTGCTGTAATGCCTTCAGGAGACAAAGGGAGAAGGGGTTCAGGCAATAAGAAGTGGTGACTTATCAATGACAACTACAGAGTTGATCAAAGCCTAGCAAGTTCCTGATTCCATTAGCACAAGAGCGATACTGACATCTCTCCCTATTGATCCATTTCCTCACTGAATCATCCATAAGGTGAACGAGTTCTTGATACAGTCAGGAAAAAGTCATTTATTTATTCACCGATAAAAAGTTAGCCGTCTGCCGCCTGGTACAAAATATTCTAATGGCTGGAGGATCAATCAAATTTGCAGTGTCACCTTCCAATAATATCTGGAGAATGCGGGCAGTCATCTTTAATCTCTAAAAATGATAATGACTGGAATTCAGAGGCATCCAATAATAGCCTTTGAATCTGTTCGCCGAATGGCTTTTTAAATGTCAAGGACTTTACCTGACACTTCCAAATTGACCTTTATAACTCCGATTTGCACTGAGAGACTGACAGAAAAATGAACACTCTAACATAAACTTCAGCGGGCTGGAGAAGAAGAAGAAGAAGAAGAAGAAGCAGCAGAAGGAGAGGGAGGAGGAAACTATTAACAAGTGCTGTGAATAGCTGCTTTACAATGCTTAAAAATGCTAAATAATGCAAGTATTAAAGTTTCTCTTGACAGCCTATTATTTCAGCGTTAACTGGATTGACAACCTGATAATCATTCAATGAAAAGTACCAATTTATTCATGCCTGTGGCCTGTCTCTTTGAACATCGGCTTCAAAAAGGAAATTAACAACGGCAGCGACAACAAAGAGCAAGCTTTCTATTTTGCGGAGGATGACTGAGACGGGGAATCCACTGGAAAACAAATACACTGGATAGTTTTTGGACTCATGCTCCTGGGGTTCATGTGGAGATATAACAGGTAAATTAAATCACATGTGCCAAGCCTTCGGGCACAGCGTCACTTGAAATTAATTCAGCGAGTTATTCTATCAGGTGAGTCAGTGTTTGTGCTAACGTTACCTGTCAAACGCAGCGAGGCGGACGACTGGATGGCCTTTTCCTCCAGCTCCCTGACATGAACTCTGACACCTGACATCACATCGGGCCACACTCCATCAGACACCCCGACCCTCAACCAGTAGCTTCCCGCTGGTGCGCTCTGTCGGACGGTTAGCAATCCTGAGCTCTGGTTCAGACTGAAGTATCTGAGAGAAGCAGAGACGGTGTTAAGTAGGAGAGGATGGCTTCACTGGAAGATGAAAGAAATTGTAAAAAAAAAAAGACAAGAGGCTTTTTTTTTGTTTCTGAGCTCCATTTCAGAGGATGAAATACCTGACAGATGGCAGACAGACAAGTGGAGAATTGGTCAACTGTAGCTGAGTTTCCTTCAGCAGGAAGTGAATGTGAATTCATTCAAAAAAGACAAAAACAAAAAATGAAATACCGAAAACAAAAATCCTCAAGAAGAAGGAGGAGAAGAAGAAGAGGAGGAGGGAAAAAATCACTCCAAAAAAAAGAAAAGAAAAAGAAAGGCTCCTTAAAGAGCTTGATAGTTGTCATGGTAACTGTCAAAATTTGTTACATGAATAAAACAAATATGCAATTGGTATTTCTAATCTGATCTTGACTGTGTGAATACTGAGTAGTTGTTGAAGGTCCCTGATGGAGTCAGACCCTGCTCGTATGGGCTGTTTCATCTTGGGAACATCATACAGGTGGCCCGAAATTGCTTTGTTTGAATCTGATTGCATTTTCTAGGACCCGGAATCACCACTGACGGCTATTAAATCCCCTTTGGAAAGGGGTTACTCATATTAGAGGCCAGGGAATTGGATCTAAGATTAGGACAGGCACCTGTTAGACTTGTTTCAGACCTCAACCTCCATAGAAAAGTACAGCCGCATCCTCTTTGTTTGTATTTTTCAATTTCTACACTGTTGGCAGTTCTTCTGATACTGCACTGCTTAAGCACTTGTACTTGTGCAGCACATTTGGAGATCAGCATGTTTTCTGAAAAAATCATGTGCATTTAACAGTGAGTTCTTACTTGGCTGCGCGTGTCTCCAGAGTGTAGGTCTTGTTGTCCCAGTCATCAGGATCTGGGGCATACACCTTCCCCAGTGCTGCATTTGCCATCCTTCCTGTTCAAGGTAAACAGACGCACACACATAAATATGCATGCACAGACACACACATACACACGCACATACGCACACATTGATTCCGTCTGGACAGAATCTGCTGATGCCAACACTTATCTTTTCATCCCTCTCTTCTCCTTATCTTGCATTCTTGTGTTCTGTTCTACTTATTATGCTCATAACTGTGGAGGCCCCACTGCTGGAATGAATAGGCTCTCAGTGCTCCACTTCAGAGAGCTTGGAGCTTAAGGAAGCGGGGCTATCTCAGTATGGATTATGTTATTATCGACCTGCAGTGCCAGAGTACTGCAGCTGGGTAAACAATGGCAGCCTGGATGAGTCACGGCGTTCCTGTTTTCCACAATTACCAAAACTGCCATAGAGCTGAGTGTGTAATCAAAACACTAACCGACCAACATACCTCACCAATCTACCTGCAGGGTGAAAAAAACTACAAAAACAAAAAATAAAAAGAGAAAAAAGAGGAGGAATCATGATCCTTATCATAATATGGTGTTCGGATGAGCTTTAGGCACCGGGTTGGCGAGGGAAGAATGTGCTAGGGGGCTTGAGAAAGGATTTGACAATGATATTACCATAACAAAACACTGGTGGAATGTAAAAGGAAGAGCACAATTATGAATTCCAGACTACACTGAGCAGGTATAAGAGTGAAAAGTTTTCCCTTCAGCCCTAGCCTCAGTTTCCCCTCCTCACTCAAGCTCTGCCTGCTGAGCAAAGCTCTGTAGCGAAAACAAGGGGACAAAGAGAGTGAAATGTGTGGAGGGGGGGGGGAGCGAGGGACTCACCCGTGCGGCTATGCACATAGACATCTTTCTCTCCTGCCTGATGGGCGTTATCATTCTGGTCGCCAATGGTGATGGTGAGCGTATTCGTGGCCGTCATTGGCGGACTGCCGCTGTCAATCATGATCACCGGCAAGCGGAACTCGCTCTGCCTTTCCCGGTCGAACCTCCGCAGGGCGGTGAGCGTGGCCGAGCCGTTCCCGTGGTCCTGCAGGTTGAAGTCGGCGGAGTAAAGCGAGGGCAGGGAGAGGGAGAACGGAGGCCCGTGCTCTGGGGAGTCTCTGTCCACGACGTGCAGCAGAGTCGAGCTCCTGTTGAGCCAGACCACTTGAGGCGCCGGACTGTTCTCCCACAGGACGGGAGCGTAGGCCTCCTCCAGCTCCGGCCCGTTGTCATTCATGTCTAGCAGCGTCAAGTGGACCGTGACACTGCCAGTCAGCGCAGGGGAACCTTGGTCTGTCGCCATGACGACCAGCTCATAACCCGCCACCGTCTCCCTATCCAGAGGCCTGGCGACTGTGACCACGCCGGCTCGGCTGACTGTAAAATGCCCAAACGGGTCGGACTCGGGGAGAATGCTGTATAAAATGTCCCTGTTCGTCCCCGTGTCAGAGTCAGTGGCCACGAGCTGAATGACGCTGGTTCCTGCAGCCGTGTCCTCGGGCAAAGGGCTGAGCACGTGGGAGATGGGGGCGAACACGGGGGCATTATCATTCTCATCCTGCACTTGAACCAGACAGTGGATCAGGCTGGAGAAGTCAGAGTCCTCCACTTTGACTGTAAGGTTAAACCGCTGCTTCCCCGGCTTCTCAAAGTCCAGCTTCTGCTTCAGTCTGAGCGTGCCCGTCTGTTCCACTCGGTGGCTGACCATGTAGAATAGCTGCTCTGGGTCTCCAGCCACCACGCTGAAGGTCAGCTGTCCATATGTGCCAGTGTCAGGGTCCACAGCGCTCAGCTCCAGGACAGGGGCGTCTTCACTGGTGCTCTCTGGCACGCGGGCACCACACCAGTCCTCTCTGAACTTTGGCACGTGGTCGTTGATATCCGTCACGACCACAGTGACGGTAGCGGTGCCCGTCATGCCCCCGCCGTCCCGAGCCTCCACTACAACTCGATGGCTGTCGGCAAACTCCCGGTCCAGACCCTCTGCTGCTACAGATATGGAACCAGTGCTGGAATCAATAGTGAATAGATCTGCATTGTTTGCATTGTGTGCGTTCTCAATAATCCTGTAGGTGAGAATCGCGTTCTGACCCACGGCTGCGTCGTCAAGGTCTACCGCAGTCATTTCCACAACAAACGCTCCAGGGGGGGAATTCTCCGCCACGCTACTGTGGCAATTATCAGGGGCGCAGGAGAAGGTGGGGGCATTGTCATTGATGTCCCACACGTTTATAATAACATCCGTAAAGCCGGTAAGTCCCTCGCCCTCTTCGTCTGTTGCCATGACGACAAAACGCCAGACAGCACGCTCTTCCCGGTCCATGGTGCGTTGGGAATACATCTCCCCTGTGATGTCGTTGATCATGAAGTGTGACTCTGCCCCTTGGCCATGAATGGAATACCGTATGGCACCCTGGTCTGCATCTTTGTCTGGGTCAGTGGCCGTTACCTGCGGAGATAAAGACAAACCTCTGAAGAAAACGGCTATTTATTCATCCAGTCAAACCCAAATTACTGCCTCTTCTTATCTCTCTTAGCTGCCACGCAGGGCTCCTCTGCTTTTGGATCTTTTCAGACAACCCATTTAAGTGTTTGCACTTTTTACTGACCACCTAAATTAAAGCAATGAGCTATGATGAGGGATGTTTTCTTACATCTGCTCTCGGAGTGGGTCCAACAGCCTTACCGCTGAATTTTTCTACTCAAGATCCATCATTACTGTCTCTTTAAGTTACTCATGAGATTATTCCCTAAAGCTGCAAACTGTAGTGGTGTAGAATAAAGAAAAGACGAACAGCAGGTACCTGGAATAATGTGTTAAACTAAGACAATCAAAGCACATACTTAGGTCAAAGCTATAATTTTGAATGGCTGTTGATTAAAAATAAGAGCTTTTTGAAGATAATTACTATGCTGTAATTATTTGCAGTCTACAACCTCATCTCAGCCTCTCACCTGCAGCACAAACACAGGCGACCCGTCAAGCTCCTCCGTGACAGATCCGTAGTACTCATTCATGGAGAACACAGGTGCTTCGTCATTCTTGTTGACCACGGTAACCACCACAGCGGCATAGTCCTCCCACTTTCCATCAGAGGCGAGAACCAACAGCTTGTATCTCTTCTGTTGCTCATAGTCGAGTGGCTGCGCGATGAAGATCGTCCCCACCTCTGGCTCGATGTCAAAAACACCACCTTTGTTGCCAGATGTTATCTGGTAGCGCAGCTTGGCATTGGCTCCTGTGTCAAGAATTGCAAAATACATGACTGGGACTGTTGGAATAACACTCACTCTATCACAAGTAAATGTTTTCTTACAGTAATGAGGTGAATCATACACACGTGCCAACACGCTACAACATGCACACTCTAAGCACTTCTTGGAACAAAAGAGGGGCATAACCACAAGGGTATTACACCTCATTTCCTCTGAGACCTGAGCATTAGTAGGTTTTCGTGTATCCCTTTCTTGTTTTGATTACTTAATTAAATGGAAACCTTGTACCTCATCTCCTTAGCTTTAATCAGATACTAATTAAAAAAAGGGTGCCGAAAAAGTAAAAGGGAGCATGAGAGTGAAAAGCAGCATAATGCACTTCGATAGTTCGCTCAGGGGAATGATTTTGAGGCCTGTGAGAGGGTGGAGGGATGTAGTTTAGTAAAGAGGAAGTCAATATCTCAACTTATCTGCCGTGTCTCCATGGAGGCCATCCAATCTACTGGTTTAACTTTGGAATAGATAAGATAATCTCCTGGAATGTACAGTATTTGCTTTCAATCATCTTGTTGGGTTAGAGTAGCTACAATCCCATGTAAATACACTAATCTGTACTATTAACACAACCCTAGCTGACAAAGTGCTCCCTGCCTCCCACAGGGATCTGGCAGGCTTACAGCAGTCAGGCCCAGGGTGGAGTTTTTAAACAAGACAGATTGAGGGTAGCCTCTCAGGCGCAAGTGCAACAGTATTGTAACTTTAATGTTGGGGGTTGGTGTTATTCCACAGCAATTCATCATTAGTGCTGCAGCCCTGGCCTAAGCTGCACCCCCGCTCGCCATAAATACTTGATTAACGGACCTAAACATGCCTGATAAAGGGATCTTAGGCTAGTGCTGTATGGAGGATGAGCAACTGCTTTATTGCTTAAATCCCGCCCACCTACTGTGTGGGAGCGTGTCACTCTTTTTGGAACATATGTGCTACAGTGCATTAACAAGCACTTAAATGACTACTGCTAAATCTAGCACACCGCATGATTTCAACTGAGCTCAGGCCAGATTGGGAAAGACTGCCCACAGCGTCACTTCATGCATACTGTTACAAATGCGGGCAATCTTGCAAAAAAAAAGGTGTCTACTTGGCACACGAGTCACTGCTGGGAGAAATGACTGATAGACTGCCAAAAGAATTCTGTTATTTCACGAAAAGGAGACTCTGGTGCAAGATAAAGGGAGCGAAGTCTGGAAACTTGTGTGAAGTCTCAGAGTGGCTTGCAAAAACTTTAATATTGGTTCTGGTTGGCTTGCTTCTATAACCTTTATTTTCTGGGAAGTGGCATCAGTTTAATCTTCATGGGACCTCCTCAGTCGGCTGCCTCATCAAGCATACCTTCATCCTCGTCATTAGCACTGACGGTGACAACAGCCAGGCCCACATCTGCATTCTCGTCGACACCGACTTCATACAGTCGCTGAGCAAAGACCGGCTTGTTGTCGTTGACGTCGCTGATGAAAACCCTCACATACGCTGTGTCTGCAAGAATGACAGAGAGGCAGAAGATTAAATGACACAGCACACAAACAAAAGTAGGCACACTCACACAGTTAGCCAAACACTGCATGCACATATTCTCCCTCCATCTGTTTATTGATTTTACAATTCATTGTCACTGTTTAGTGGGGAAGAGGCACTTAACCCAACGCAATGTGCCTCATTGACATGGAAATCAGACAACACATTATTCAGAAAGATGTGCTGTAAATTACATAAATTATTCATTTTGTTAAGAGTTTATTGTTTTAACGGAGTAACTGGTTTCTGCAAAGAGAGAATTACAGTCATGGGGCTGAACCTCCTCAACAAGCTGCTGCTTTTTTTGCAGAGAGCAGATAAAGAACCCCTCTCCTCGGAAGGTTAAATATTTATAAGATGACAAGTGTTTGTGTCTTATCTGTGCCCTCCTCATTACGCTGTTTATTTCTTTAGTTAGAAAGAGTAAATTATCTGCTCGCAGAACACATGGGTGACATGTTCATTTGGAGCTGCCGCCGTGAGAGACGATGGTGGTGGAGGGTGGCCCTATTTCCTCAGCTTGTTTCTACAGTTACCTCCTCCTCTTGGTGTATCCCAGGGATAACGCAGAGAGAAAGGTAATGTTTGCAGAGGAGATGAGCCCTTCTGGATGTGGGAGATACGTAGCACAAGACACAGCTACAGCTCATTGCAAATGCTAATCAGCCCTGGAAACCCCAGAGAGAACGCTTTTCCTGCTCCAAAACATCACCCTTTACCCCTAATACCTCCCCCGCAAACACTGGCAAAGAAACCCACATACGAATACGTACGTCATATTACGTCATTCTAGATACAGACTGGGGTTTTATGACTGCCAAAATGTCACAAAAAGAACATGGTAACCAAACAAAGGCCGTACTGGTTAAATATTGAGCAACGAAAATTAAAAAAGGGAAGAGAAAAAAATCCATTGTCAACCGCCCCACACAAAAAAACCCAGTGCCAACAAATCTCTGAGCTATTTTTACATGGGAGAGAGTGAGGCTGTCTGGTCATGGCAGCAGTGGAATAAATCAAATTAAGATTCACTTTTCAAAGTCAATCCCAAGGTATAAATGCCAATGCAGTCTCTTTAAAACACAGCGCGCTGAGAAAACACTTCTCATGGTTGAGTTTTCAGTATTGCCCTCTAGGCTTATGGGAAAACAACAGTGCTGCTTTTTATGAGTGGGACATTACACCAGGCCAGAGGTCACTTCAAAGTTAATTCTGCCAATGGATTCAGTTTCCTAGAATGTAATAGCCATGAAAAACAACTATTTGTATGACTAAATAGGACAGGGATGCACTCAATCTGAAGTAACTTATTGTATACTAATTTTAGTGGAACAGGAATTACCATAAAATGGACTTATGAATCTCTTTGCAGAGTAGTTTGGCCTCTTGCAGAATTAGATTAGAAGATCATAATAAGTATGATTGTAGAAAATATGAAACCAAATCTAGCAGCCAATTATATTTGCTTAATTTATCTAAAGTACAAACACTGTAAACAGGCAGACAGTTAGCTCCTTTCTGCATAGTAACTGTGCAGACATTAGAGCAGCATCAATCTTCTCATCTAACTATCGACAAGGAGACAAATATGCATACTCCCAAAATGTCACTCCTTTCATTTCATTAAATGAAGAAAAATATAAATTCATGAGGTGAGAGCATGTGTGTGATGTCATAAATTAAATCCTGATAATTTCTAACCTGAGTTTGGCTGTTTGTTCTTTCCGGGTCGCGCCGACTCCTGGCCATCCTCTGACTGAACTTCCAACAAGTAGGAGCTGCGGGCCTCACGATCAAACACAGCTTCTGTGTAGATCACCCCGAATTTCGGGTCAACGCGAAACAGATGGTGGTCGCCGCTGCTGTCACTCAGAAGTGAGTAAGTAATCTGTGGAGCAGAGGGAATCTGAGAATGAAGCTACTTTAATCTTGAAACAATGCAGAGATAGTGAGCATCCAAAAGGCTTTGCAGCTGAAAATGCTAGGAGGTCTTTGTTTTATTCCCAGAGTCTCATTAAAATCAAAACCACATCCCACCGATATCACAGTCACAGTCAGTCACACAGCCACAATGGCACATTCCACTACGCCACCTCAACAACACTTGACAACTCTGAAACAAAAGCTTCCGCACTTAAGGGATTGTGGTGCAATGTTACAGCATGCTCCTCGTAGCGTAAAAAGGATGCTTTAGCAAAGGAAGAATCAGTCTGCCGATGTGGTTGAACAGACATCTCTTCATTTGTCTGCACCTGCACAACATGAACATAAGCAGATAACCACAAACCTCTCCATTAAGACCCAGGTCCTTGTCATGGGCAGACACTTGGAGGACTGAAGTCCCTATCTGTGCTCCTTCTGTTACTGAGGCCTCGTAGATGGAGGAGGTGAAAAATGGCACGTTGTCATTGACATCTTAACAAAGAAGAGAAGAGAGATTCAGCAGCTGGTAAAGATAATGCCTTAATTCTTTAGATAGCGGGTAGGTAATAAATTCTTCATTCAAAGCAGTGTCCTCCTCTACTGTGCAGATAAAGCAGATGAGGAATATATATATCTATATCCTGTGCTTGTGTGCTTTTATTAGCATTTTATTCTGATACAGATACTATCATTATTACTACTGTTAATTAAGTGTTGTTTACATTTTAAAGAATTATTTAAACCTCAATATATATATAATATATAAATCTTTATTTCAGACCCAAGGGGATCCATATCACCATAAACCATTATAGAGTAGAAAAATATTCATTACAGCTGTTAATAGAAAACCAGCAGGAAAAGCTGCTGATAAAGGAATGATAATCTCTGCCTATGTCAACTTCCCCTTAAAGAACAAAAAAATAAATAAAAAGAGGACATATCATGCCTGTAATATTGACATAAACTGTAGTGAATGCTGCCAGAGGCACTGCGGCGACGTTCTGCGCTCGGACCCGGAGAGAGAAAAAGGATGTGGTCTCATAGTCCAACGGCTCGGAAACCAGAATGGACGCAGAGCCGTCCTCGCGGTTGGGGGAGAGGTAGAAACGAACTGGCATGTTGGTTTCAGGGACCATGCCGTCCTCCAAGTTGTAGGTGACCCTGGGGTCGCCCAGCTGAGAGGTTGCCTTGATTGTCTGGAGAAGATGAGAAGTTTGATCATAGTTTTTCAAGGCAGAGATCTTAGGCTTCAGGTTAAGTTAAAATTAAGGAAGGCTCGTGCAAAAAAGCAGAACAACCCTGAGCATAGTGTGATAGATAGAAGAGGAGATCAATACCACCCCTCTCGTCTGTCCCTTATGTATAGAGCTAGGAAATGATGAGTTTAACATACTGGAAGACTGGAAATAGGTGGAAACAGCCAGCCTAGCTCTGTTGTGGCTAGAAAGTTAACACATAAAGCTTCCTATAAAACCCCACCTCCCTGTTTGTACGTTTCAGTTTGTGTGCTTTGCAAATCAAAAACATTTAATGTGCTAACTTTAGAGGAGCAGTAGGCATGCAGTGTTCATTTTGGGCCGATCCAGGCCAGCTGTTTCCCCCTGCTTTCAATATTTATGCTGGCTATTCTAATGGTCTTTTAACACTAGCTTCACGCTTAATATGCAACAGCTTTGAGCAACTAAAAAGAAGGTTAATATCGTGGCTTTTAAAGGAACAGTTTTGCATTTTGGGAAATGAGCTCTTTTGCACTCTTGCAGTGAGTCAGATTATGAGCTACAGCTGGGAGGCGGTGAGCTTAGTTTAGCATGAAGTCTAGAAACAGGGAAAAACAGTTAATCTGGCAAAACAAATGAGATACATCATGTTAATTAGTGAGCTCTAGAGCTGCTGGTAGGCATAAAACCCATTTGGACAGAGCCAGGCTAGTGGTTTCTTCCTGCTTTAAGTCTTTCTATTGAGCTAAGCTAACCGGCTTCAGGCTACAGTTCCATGATTGACTAATTGGAGTGGGTGCCAGTCTTTTCATCCAAATCGTTTCCTAAAATATCGAACCTTTCACAGGGAATCTCTTTGAGGTGGATCAGGTAACATTTATTTACATGTGACAGACACATTAGAAACTGTACTTATTCTGTACTGTATTGTTTATAGTCTGAAAGAAGCACAGGTAATGTTTGAATTTGATCACTCTGACAGCTGATTATCTGAGTAGGAAATAAGAGTAGGATGAAAATCAAACCCGTTGTCTGAGCCCTGAAATAACCTCTTATCTTTAAGTGAATCCAATTGTGAAGACCTTGGAAAAAAAAAGAGGGATCTTTGTGCTCTCCAGATGACAGGTATAAGTTGTTGTTGTTGTTGTTTTTCGCATCAAAGGAGACATTTTAAATTGATTTAATTAGCCTGCAGTCATGAAACTTGCTTATGACATACAATCCAATGTCAGCTTTCTCCTAGACTAGAGCATCAAACTAAAACATATCTGCAGATTTTTCAGCACGCTGACAAGCTTTCAAAGCACAAAGAGAACAGTGTCTTAATAACGCTCAGTCTGTGCTCTAATCCAGGGTAAGTAAGAAAACAAACATTCAGCTGATTCAATTACAGCAATTCGAGATGGCAAGAGATGGTGAACCCAGCATTTAACAGCACGCATCATGATATATAAACATAATACTTGCAAATCAAAGCAACATGCACACTAAACGTACCGCTATGGGTGTGTCTCTGGCGGTGTTCTCAGGGATGACAACGCTGTAGCTCTCCTCCTCCCACTGTGGAGGCTGGTTCTTGACATTGGTGATAGTGACTGCCAGCTCCACAGAGGTGTTTCGGTTCCCACCGTCAGTGGCAATGATTTCCCGTGTGATGTAAGTCCTCTGTAGTCAAAGGTAACAATTCAAGATCTCAGTATGACATTTAGAGATTACGGTAGATATTGTGTTTAACGATTACATAGTTAATTGATTCATCAACATGAAAATTCATCATATTTTTTTTCAATGAACAAGACAACAACAATCATTTGACTAATATGCCATGTGCAGAGGCCAAGCATGTGTGGGTTTCTGCTTTTCAAATGTGAGATTTGCTGCATTCCCTTGTATTGAATTATATTGAATTTAATATTTGGACTCTGATGGCCAGAAAATGAGCTGCTCTGACAAATAACACCTTCACCTCATAAGAAAACACACTAGAGGAGTATCAGACACGGTGTGTTGAAATGCATAATGTATCACAGAAATAGTAATAAAATTAGCTAATAGCCCATGAATCATCTTGTATATGATTATAGCTTACACTGCAGCAGTGGGCTGCTGGAAACTGGCCAGCAACAGCAAATAACAACTAAATGTGCAGAGCTGGCTTTTAAAATAAACCTCTCTATTAGGTGTGTAGCTGACACTCTGAGCAATCAGCTCCTGATCGGTTGATTGGTGGTAATGACTTTGTATTCCGGCCTCTTAGAAGAACTCTATTGAGGATATCGTTTAATTAGAGCAAGGAAGCAAAAACAACAGAAGCAGCGGTGTGAGTCTCAAAAAAAGAAGAAGATATAATTCAAGTTTGAACAAAAAGCTCCTCTCCTTTTGTTACTGTGCTGTGCAGTTGAACCACTAGGAAATAAACTGGTAATTTTGACCGTGGAAGTGTATTTCATCTAAATGGACACCGCAGGGAAAGCAGAAATTTCCTTAAGAGCCCATTAGAGTGTTTGATTCTGTTTATCTAAATTAGACAATGTGTAACATCAACACTAAACTCATAATTAAGAAAGAAACCCTCTAAAACACCCCTAGAGGACTTCTTACTGTCCACACGAGCCCCAGCTGCACCACATTGCTAATGAAAAATTGCTCAAATAAGTATTCTTTTGTTAAGATGTAACATTTCACCCATCAGCTGTAATATTCTATCAATGCAAATCATGGCCTAGCAACTCTATTATTGGGCTGCAATAGCCAGATAAAAAGAAATCTCACTTCACTTCAAAATTACATTTTCCATTGCTGGGACAATCCAATTAGTATTTGTGAACAAGTACAACTCTTTTTCCTAAACTTGAAACCAGAGAACAAAGATTATAATCTGTGATGTCCAATGTGGACCCAGCGGCTCCTGCTTTTACAATAAATGACTGACTGACTGACTGACTTTGTGGTAACATCCAACCAAAGGTTTAAAATTAAATTTGCCATAATAGTAGAAGAGAAGCAGAAGTAGAAGTGTTTCCTGAGGCAGAATATCTGTAATATATTCTGAATATGGACGAAGACTGTTTTCCAGCCTCTCCACTTATTTCTCCATGGGGCTATAACACTGCACAGTGTGTTGACACTGGACAAGTTTGGCTCTGGA
Source organism: Decapterus maruadsi (assembly GCA_030347415.2). Classification (NCBI taxonomy): domain Eukaryota; kingdom Metazoa; phylum Chordata; class Actinopteri; order Carangiformes; family Carangidae; genus Decapterus; species Decapterus maruadsi. Next base: position 19,671,522 of record CM064893.1, on the reverse strand, counting down.
TGTACAGTCTTAGGGCAAGAGAATATTGGCTGTTCTTCAATGGTCTGTCTCTTCATACTCCACTGAAATGCTGCAGGTAAATTGGAAGCCCTGCTGTACAATTCAAGTGTGGTCAAGTGTGGTGTGAAAATTTAGCCTTAATAGGTATTCACTGTAATCAGACAGTGTGATGAGAAAATCAAAATAGAGCAATGTCTCAGACCGACTAAGACGTTTAACATTTAATGAAGTGCTTTTATAATCTTCGTTACAGCACAGAGATTGTGGGATGATTCAAATAGCTTCCGAGACCATTCTCAAATATGCAACAGCTTTGTTCAGCGAGGTTTTCGGGTTAAGACTTTCAATTTTGTATGAAGTCAGCGGCAAAATTGCTGCTTCCAACACCGGTACGCAAAAAGGTATGCTGAATAATAGACGGCTCTATAGTGCTATAGCAAGTTTCTCGTCAAAGAACAACTCCTGAATTTAAATAAGTGAAAGACGACAACAGGAAGAAGGGCGCAAATACGCAGCAGAAAACATGTAAATCAACATAACGTATGAAAAATGTAAAACGTGTATGACTTCATTAACACTGACACGGTAAGTCACTTACAGTACAGCCTATCAGGTGACAAACATCAACAGATGAAAGACAACTTGGCCTAAGGCTAAAAGCTAGTTTTCATTTTGAAGACAATTATTTACATAATGAACCAGAGCAATGCAGCTCTTGAAAAGAACAGTTTGATTTATGTTGATGAAGATGATCTTTGTAGCAGTTTTCCATGAGCATATGGCTCAGCGTTTTGGTTTCTGAGGAGCTCTTAGCACTGAGGTGTCCGTGCTTTGCAAGTTAAATCTTCCAGCCTCCAAACTGTTTCAGTTAATAGCCTCAAAATACATGAATCGTCTCGAGCTGCGGCATGTTGTCAGCCTCCTTATCAAAGCCTTGGATAATAAATTAAAATTAAAAAGTCTCAAATTCAGTATATCAAAGCTAGAGTATTTAAGATGGACAAAGAGTCTTGGTTTGTCATAATTAGCTGTTTAAAAACCTGTACCATCCATTTAAAAACAGCATGTCTGTATTTGACAGCTACTGCAGGATAGAAGAGAGCGTTTTAATGCATATTTAGAGGATGGTCTTTAGTAACAGACCAATAAACACAACTGTAGTCATCAAATATAACCGCAGGAATCCAAAGCTGTTATCGTCTATTTTTGGCAAGGGCGACCACGGTCCAGTGGTGTATCAGTGAGTGTCCATGACTGACTGAGTGAGTGAGTGATAAAGTTACATCACTGGTCAGCAGAGCGCTGGACTTCGAATTTACAGACCTCGAGAACTGTGGTGGAGACAAAACCTTTATTTCTATACGGATATTTTATTGCTCTGCTTATGTGCCCCTGTGCAAACGCTGTCTCATTTCTGATGGTTTGACTAGATTTCTCCCAATGGCCAGTCCAAGTACGGAGCAGTCAATACTCTGGCATGTTAAATTAACATTTACACTTGTTTTTTTTTTTTTATAAATTACACCCCAAGCACACCCAGCCTTACACTAGATTGATACCTCATCTAGTAAATAATTTGTTTAGCCCGCACTCTCCCTCTATCCTCTATCTCTTCATTATATGCAGAACCTTTGGGATTGCACATAGCCCAGATTAGGAGTAGCAGATAGAGGTTCTATGAGGAGACACATTCATTAACTTTGTTGACACAAACAGAATCTGTATCCATGTGTGTGTGTGTGTGCGTGCGTGCGTGTGCGTGTGCTGGTGGACTGAGAGCATGCTAATAACTGCTGACCCACCTGTGATATGGGCTGGTTAACGTAGACCCATCCGGTGACAGGGTTGACCTGCAGGTACTCAGGCTGCTCCAGGGACATGGAGTAAGTGATAGCTGCATTAGTGCCAAAGTCATCATCATGAGCCGCTACGCGAAGGAAGCTTGTTCCCACCAAAGTGTCTTCTCTTAGAAAGTCTAGAGAGGATAGAAATAATGTATGTGCACTTAGTTTTCTGGAGAAAGAGTGGAAGCTTATGAAGCTGGGAAGGGGGGAGACAAAGGACAGGGCAGGTCAAGCATAAGGGATGCTATGGGTATTTGTTGTGATATAAAAGTAATCTAAGTTTTTACCACCAGAGACGTCGAGGTGTTTTTTAATCGCTATTTCCAATTTTCATACGCAGTCAAAATTCATTAAGCAAGGGAATGAACCCTTTTTAAATCAAACTCAATCTAAGGACGTATTTACTGAATCCACACTGCATCACAACACACTATACTAAATCAGCAAGATGCCCCCCCTCCACATCTTCATTTCATTGTTTACTTAAGCATTTTCTGGTTATGTGCTCTCCTTCAGTTGATACTATTTGTATTTCATCTGAACACCTGCAACACTTACACTCATAGCGTATATTCTCAAACTTGGGGCTGTTATCATTCTGGTCCAGTATTTGGATAGTGAGCTGACAGATTCCAATGAGCGGCTCCTCCGCCCAATCAGTGGCCGTTACTGTAATTGAATACTCTCTCTGCCGCTCCCTGTCGAATCGCCTGGCTGTCACAATCACTCCTGTAAATACAGAACAATAATCAGCCCGCTCCGCCTTCCCAAAACATACACACATGAATACTTATGCACTCGTTCATCCATTCAGCGGTTCTCCATTTCACCCCTCTACATGTACATCCATCCATCAATCCATATAACCATCCATCCTAGATATCCATCTAATCATCCACCCATAAATCAAGAAAACAAGTAAACAGTTAGAAATTTATTCTGAAGAAGTCAAGCATTCCTTTCAAGCACAGTGACTTTGTTATTAAATCTTGAGATGAAGACGAAAGAACGCGAGCCTGAACGCAAGTGACTGACAGAATAACATGTTGGCTCCACGTGGCATGACTTCAGAGCAGCTTCTTTACTTGCCCTTCTCTTCACTGTAGCACCATTTTTATACACTGAAGACTCACATCCAGCTGCATCAGACGGAATTAAAAGATGATTGATAAACTGGTGCTTGTATTTGACTCTTAAAATAAGAAATATGATTCATGTGAACCTTTCCTTGGTTCAACCCTTAGGACCATGTCAAATACCTTTAGCGATGTGTCTCTACAGTAAGCCCTGCGCTCTGTGCCTAATTGAGGCCTATTTTAGCCCAGACAACCCACAACTGCTCTACCTGTGTCTGGATGAATTCTGAAGGCAGGCATAGCGCTGTCTCTGTGCATTAAGCCATATTTGACTTTTCCATTTGCTCCCTCATCTGCATCCACGGCATGCACTTGCAGCACAAAAGTCCCCGTTGGCTGGTTCTCCAGCACTGAAGCCTGCTCACGATATTGCTGGCACTAAGATAGAGAGGGAGAGAGGAATAAAGAGAAGGAAAGCACATAAACACATGAAACAATTCTCATGTATGAGAATATATTGTAAGAATATGTTACATTAACAAGAATACACACATCAAAGAAAGTAAACTCATTAACTAGAAGGTCACTATGCAAACAGCGGGAGATACTGTGCATGAACCAAAATGTAGACGTTACAGATACAGTAGCAGTACCATCTACTGAAATGAAAACGCATGAGCTGATTTCTTTTTAAGAGCCAGCAGTGAACAGCTTTGTCTTAGACAAGAATTCAATCCATTCCCTCTAATGAACATATGCCCCAGATAAAGAGCTGCTCTCTGGAGTCTGCCTTTTTTTTATAATCAGATATAAATGCTAGCTACTCTTTTAACAGAATGGCCATGAAAAAGAAAAACAAAAGGCAAGGAGGAGTGAGAGTGAAACAGAGGGAGGTAGATGGATCAAAGGATGTGAGCGAGCAATAGGAACAAGAATAATGCAAGGGCACGTGATGGAGCAGGCACTATGGCCTGTGGGTAACTCTTCATCTAAAATCACATAATACGATGCGAGCCCAGCCGGTTCTGAGGCAAAAGTTGATATTTAAACAAGTCAAGTTGCCAAGACTCTCAGCCCACCGCAGGAGCTTCGTCTACGCACGAGTATGTCTTCCGCCGAAGTTCAAGTCATTCCTAATTAAGGAGGAAGTTAATTAAACAGGTATAGTATATTGTGATGATATTGCACTTTTTTTCATAAATTAATTGAAATCCCAATGGAGCGCCTAAAGATAGAGTGGGTTGTGCAGGCTAATCAGAACACATGGGAAAACAGAGCGGAGAGAGACGGAGGCCAGGGAAATGAGAACAGCAGGGCAAAAAAATAAAATAAAATAAGAGAGCTAGTGAGTGGGATGAGCAGAGGGTGGAGGGAGTGATAGACAGAGGAGCTGTGAGAGGATGAGAGAGACAGGCAGATGCACATTCTTTGATATGAAGTGAAAGACTGAAAACATGAGGAAACAGAAAACCAAGCACTGTCCAAAAGGTAAGATTATCTGCCAGTTCCTTTTCTGGGCTTCTTCCCTGAAATGGTCCTTACAACACAATAGTCCAGACACTGCTGCCTTTTGGACAGAGCCAGGCTCGGTGCTCCTACCGTTTCCATTCATTACACTATGCTAGCAGACTTTAAAGTGGTATGAATCCTCTCGTTTTTTTAAACTTGTCTCTCGTTCTGTGAATTGCTAATTACTCCAGGAAAACAACAACATCATTTCAAGAAAACATTCCCCAGGATGAGAAAGTGTCAGACACAGGATTAAAAACACAGAATGGATGAGTAGGAAGACTTCTTCCTCACCTCCTCAAACACAGGTTTATTGTTGTTGACATCATCCACCCCGACGATGACCCGGGCGGTGGAGGAGAGAGGGTGCGGCCCGCCTGACGCATTGTCATCTGTGGCCGTTACGTTGAGGACATACTCCAGCCCTTGAAGCTTAGGCAGAGGCGTGGAGCGGAGACGAATCAGACCTACGGAGAGCACAGGTGCATATAACACCACATTATAAAACGCAGCCCACCCTGATAGAGGAAGCACAACCCCATCCATTAGTCATTAAGCAGGATGCTGTTGCCATTGTGGCCTTGCATGGTGAAGGATGCGCTATCAATAAAAAAGCACAGTAGAAAACGCACACATCTTGTTGTTGTTCTAGAAAATTGAAGCAAGATACTGTAGAGGGAGGCAGAAACTGAACTCACTCAAGTCGACGGAAAGGTAAGAATGTGATATGCAGACTAAATCCAAAAACCCATTTCACAGTTGTGATCTTGTCGCATTTTCTAATCTAATAATTGCATGCTCTCCTCTAAAGATGCCCATCCAGCTCGAGCGCTTGAGCGGAAACATAAAGTAGTAAGTGACTCAGGTTAGAAGTTAACCAGGCTCAGCAGATGCCTATTAGCTGTTCCTCTCTCCCACCTTTGTCTGCTTTCATGTAACAGTCAAGATAAAAGGTGGGATAAAAGGATGCACCATGCGAGTCAACATCTTTCTCGTCAACAGTAGTACAAAAACATCAGAGGTTGCAGGACGAGCAAGCAGCCTGTGATGTGGGGGAAACTCATTGAAGTGAAAGCATGGGGAGGTTTTTTATTCTCGCGTTGTGTTTCTATTCATCTCTCTCATACTCTTGATTAAAGACAGCACAGCATGCTGATTCACAAAGATGCCAGTGCCTGACTTTCCCTTCTCCCAATTTACTTATGTGGCCCGCCTGCCCACAGAGCAAAAAAGGGTCCTAGAGCTCCTAATGACAATGCGTGACATCGATGGCTCTGCACCACCACATTAAAATAAGTGAACTGTGGGATGTACATGGTAATTCTTCGAGCTTAAATGTCAACCTTGTTTACAAATGCGACATCTAGCAGTGAGACAGCACTCCTCGTTTATAGTAAGTGAGAAGCCGTAGTGGTTTCCCCACACCCATTGGATGTTGGCCTTAGCATTTTCTTGCTCTGAGGATACACCGAAAGGGTAAAAAGGAATATAAAAAGACGACACAAAAGAAAGAGGAGCTGGTGGAGCACAGCCTCAAGATTGTGAGCTATGATAGAGCAGTTGTTGTGAAATTGAATTGAAAGGGTTGGGTGACAAATGTCACAGCGATTGCCACTGGTTTCGGATCAAAGGGTAAATAAAAAAGATAAACTCCGCGGTCACCAATGGCAGAAAGCAGCGAAACACGGGGAACATTCCTCTCTGTATGCGGAGAAAGAAAAACCAAGTGTGGAAAATTTCCTAAATAATGTCATCGTTTATATTTATGACTCCAATAATAGAAAAGGCGGCACTCATTTTGAAGTTACAGCTTTTAATATCAGCTTCCAATATCTTTCCACATTGACTTTGAAAGTAGAGGGCGTTCATTCCACACCACCATAGCGGGAACGTATTAGAGAAAATTTAATGTGTGATTTGACGGAAGGCCTGTCAATTAGAGTGAGAGGTGCAAATGTGAAGCCTGGCTGGAGAATTAAGAAATATCACCTTTCTGGCTGTCAATGACAAAGTTTCCTTCCTCATTGCCTGCTGTTATGGAGTAGATTATACCATCGCCGTCTGGGTCTTTGGCCAGAACTGTGGCGACGAGGGTGTTGGGGCCGGCGTCCTCGGAAACAAATGTTCGATATCTGCGAAAGAGGAGCTCAAGTTTAACTAGTGCGAGGAAATGAGAACACACGCACACACTCATACACACACAGAGAAGTGACAAGTCAATGATAGAAACACACACAGACAGGGGATATGAATCATTTACACTGTTCAAAGCATCAGCTGGCTTATTAGACTTATGGTTGTGGCTTTTGCTTGTCACTATGATTTAACCTGTCCTCTTAGCTGGCAAGACCAGAGACAAATGATAATGTCGACTGGGATGTTGAAGTCATTGAACAAATGGCGCTTCCACATATCCAGCCCACTGTGGGCCATTTGATCCAGTGCCTTTTAAAATGTCAACAGTGATTTGCTTGCTCTGTGGCGCTGGGCAGCGAGATGCCCATCGAGACACAGGAGACTGATATACCACGGTGGTACGAAGCACAATGGGGTGGAGACGAACTACGTGACTCGGAGGACGCGGAGATGAAGAGAAATGGAAAAACAGAGCAAAAGGCGAGAGAGGAGAAAAGAGCAGGTGACAAAAAGGAAAGCTGCCACCGGAATGACAGGTAAAGTGATATGTGGGAGTGCGAGAGAGAGAGGGAACGAGTTGAGTTAGATATAAGAGGGGGCGGTGTTCTCCCAGAGTTGGAGTTGATTCGTCAGCAGAACTCATCCCCTCTGAGATTTTGTGCTGTATCCTCCCTGAATGCGTGTGTGACTGTGGGAGAGGGGGACGGGGTGGTGGGTGGGGGCGGAGGGGGTCGGTGTCTGTGGTGAGAAGTTAGAGGTGATTGATGGTTTACAGAAGAACACTGATGGGTGATTCATCTCCGCCAGCCGCGACAGTCTCCGTGGCAACATGAGTGACCTGTAATCTGTCACCCGGCTCAGAGGCCACCTCTCCGCAGCTCTGTGGGATGAGACATATACACTCCCTCTGCTTTGCTTCCTGAAGCATCTCCCTACATCTCACTGAACTGCAAAGTTATACTTAGGCTGAGTGCGCTTGTCTGTCTGTTTGCTCGGCCCGCAAGACCGCATTTCCATAGGCTCTCCGCCTGTCCGTCCCTCACTTCAATCACTTCCAGCCTCTCCACGACTCATTCAGATGTGAACTAAGAGGACATGCCAGCAAATATTAACCTGTCCAATCACATGGATGAGTATTTCAATTAGTCTGACATAATATGCAGCAGTCTACCTACTACATGTCTGTCTTTGTGCTGCTATTCAGACACTGTCCTGTTCTGCTCTCACATCATTTATCTACATCTCAGCGAGCCACAGTATGATGAGGCGGCCAACACATCCTAGCTGGCAAAATGCCTGCATCTCTAACTATCTGTTTGCTGGTCTGGCAAGAGCTTTTGACTGACTGCCGACAGGCTTCTCTGTTTATCTGCATATCTTACCGGCTGTCTCCTGTCTACTGGCCGCATACGTTTTTGGTATTCTCTACTTGCTTGCCCTGCAACAATGCTTCAGTGTGTGTTTTCTCCTCAGTTACATGTTTTTCTGCCTACATCTCCACCTCTCTGCCCACCTGTTTGTTTGGCTGTGTCTGGCCACCCACCGGGACTGACACCTGACAATGGAACACGAGCGGGCAACAGAGGTCTGCAACAGTCTTCTCTGAAGGTCATTCAAACATGACTGACAGGACAAGCCTCAAACTCGTTTGGGGGAATAAATGCAATGGAGCCACAGTGACAGTTGCTGCCCACCCACTCACACAGCTTCTCCAAAAAGGCGGCCGAGGGTGCGCTGGATTGCATCCGTATGTCAGTTTACTGCATACCTTTAGAGAAGGCCAAAAATAAACTCCACATGAAGCTGTGTGAGCGCTCAATTTTACTCCAATATTTAAACAGAGACGTTTTAAGCAACCCTCCTGAATGTGCTATGAGAGTTACAATGTTACACTTTGTTGTTGGGAAATGTGTGAGATGGGAGTAACAAATAATTTTGATGCCAGATGGCTGTGATCAACAAGGTAAATTTAAACATATTGAGTTTGTCTTGTAGTGGTTTCAACTGCAGGGTTGACACAACTTGGCCACTATTGATGGCAGGACTTGCAGCATCAAATATTATTGCAATGAATAGCCTGAAGGGAGGCAGGCCTGTGATGTGTGATGTAACGACTTTTATATCTGTGATGCAACTACCTTGTCTCCTGAAAGAGCAAAGCTACGATATAATGAACTGTGATCAGCTGGTGGACCAGAGATGAGGTGATGCCAGCAGGAGGAGCATTATCTAAACCTGTCATCTTAGTGACAAACTTTGATCTTTGCAGTTCATCTCAAGCCACGGTGAGGATTGTAATTTTGCTTTTATGATAAAGCAAACATCATCATACATTCATCTTGAATTTTTTTTGCAAATAAACATGTTAATGTGTTATCTAAACTCATTAACATTCACATGCACAAGGGCACACACTCACACCTGAACTTTTTTTTTTATAATAGCTTATTGATCAACTAACTTTTGAGCCTTGGCCTTGCATAGTTTTTTATTCCAATATATAATCTCTTTTGTTTGAACTCCGTAGGTATTATTACCAATAACTACAGCAATCACAAGCTTCTCCCTGCCACTTGGTCCTGATTTTAATTCCAGGTAAGAAGATTAAAAAGAATACATTGTTGTTTTGAAAGTAAAAAAAAAAAAAATGAAACACTCAAAATAAACTGTAGGTGATTACGCTCCACAATAGCAGGGAAAGTGATGGAAGAAACAAGGCTTTGTGGAAAGACTGTGTGGGTATTTTGCAAGTGTAAGTGGAGAAGCTGCTCACATGGATTGGGAGAAGTCTGGGGCCTCGTCGTTGACGTTTGCCATCCTCACGCGGACTGTGGCAGTGCCGGAGTGAGGCTCGTCCCCGCTGTCCACTGCCATCACCACAAATTCATACAGATGGTTAGGCCTCTCATAGTCCAGCCGGCCCGCGGGGAATACCGTCCCATGGGGAGAAATACTGAAGTCCGGGCTCAGGGTGTAATAGGTGAGCTCGGCGTTTAACCCCGAGTCACAGTCTGTGGCGAACACTGTGGCGAAGGGGAGACATCACACAAGGACCATCAATTAGCAGTTAATCGAAAAGAGCTGATGAGATGGCATCAGCTGATGAATATGTTGACATCTGTGTAGATCATTATCTCTTTATGGCCTTGCTAAACATGTAATAGATCATAAGCTCTGACAGCTACAATTACTAGCACACAAACTGCACTCTGCAGTCCTCTCGTCCTCCAGAATGATTACCACCATTTGCAAAAATGAGCTTAAAGACAGCTAAAAGACTCAGAGAAATGAACGAGTTGTGTTTTCTGCAGAGACTGTTTGGAAATCATTTCATTCTGAGGTAATCACACAGAAAAACTATAGATTTGTTTTGAATGTGTGATGATATTTTTTCCTAAGACTACATCCACAGATATCAACACCCTTGGTTGCAAAGCTAATTTAAGTCAAAGTTTGCCGTTTCGTGAATTTCACTTATTCTCTCCGTCCCCCCTCTAGCTCATAACACTTGCATATTGCATATTTTTTGATGTGTTTATTTCCTCTGTGTCAAGCATCAACACTTGCAGGCTCTGCATCTCCATGCTTCATTCTCCTTACTTACACACTCCTTACTTCTCCTTCTCGATGTCTTGTAATATAGTTTAGGCGTGGCAATTTACTATACAGTCTTTGTACAGTCGGTATAATATGACTGACTCGTTAAATGTTAAAGAACTGGAGGAGGAGGTTTCTCTTAACCTACACTGTCACTAGTGCTAATAGTTCTTCATCGTCAACCTCAGTGGGTGGAGTTGAAGTGAGCCTCTTTGTCACATATATTCAACTGTGTCTCGGCCCAGTAAAAGCAGAGGTGATGGGATAATGGGGATTTCACTGCCTCCGTACCTCAAATCTTTGACATTTCATTAGTTAGCTTTGCACCTCACCAGATCTGAATCGCTGTGGCATTCTGGGCATTCATCTGAGAAAACAGTTGAACTATAAAGTCATGTATCTGCATGGTATATCAGCTTCAGTCTATTTGTAGCATAAATACCCAACTTTCCCACTGACAGATCTTTCAGAGGACACCCTGTCTTCTTTCTCTCTCTACCTTTGATCCCTTTTCTGTTGAGATTTTCCTTTCTGTACTGGTTGTTTGATTTTTTTTTTTTTTTTTTTTGATGCGCTGGTTTGTGTATAGGGTGCCACTTTCTCCTGCCGCCGGCTCTGCTGTGGCAACAATTTCCAACGCTCTAGGCAGTGTATTCGAATGTTTTCGGATTAAATTTGTCCCATTTTTCTCAGCCAGAACGCACTAGAAACAATTGGCCAGTCAGAGATTCCCAGGGATCACCTATGGTATCCCACAGGGGACAGAAGTCCCACAGGCACAGGAGCATTTGACAGAAACTACAGCTTTTTTTTTTATATTTGATGTGAATTTTCTGTTCTTTCGTGGGTATTACTGAATAAAGTATAACTGACTGTGGACAACCCCTGCTGGGGTATTTTTCTATCTTAGGGTGTAACTGAATATTGCAAAAGCATCTCAAAGGTACTGTATCGTACAGTGCCTGAAGCTTATGAGTGTTAAGTTAATTTTTTCTTTCATCAAACAAGAAAAAAGCACCAGTGATCTTTTGTAGCAATCATACTGTAGGTTTATCACTGATAATGGAACAAGCACCTGGATCGGATTACAAGATAGACAGTAAATTTCCACACCTCCCTCAGCACAATATAAGTCTTCATTTTTACAATTTCAGCAGTGTTGATGGCAATACACTTCATAATTGACAATTACAAGGTAACCTCGTGTCATAGTAGATAAATTGACGTGTCATTATTCATACAGCACACTATGAATCAAACGTATGGCATCTTTGCAGCTAGTTAAGATTAGCATAATTGAGATTTTTATCACAGATCTAGAATGTCTTGTAGTTTCTTGATTTATGCAAAAACGGAAACACTGCGAGTGCAGAAGTCGAAACACTCAGTCGAGGTCTGAACTGAGTCGTTGGCTTTCGACCAAAATACATCTGTTGTTTTCCTCAAAAAAAAGTGAGCTTTTTGATAGTTCCTCTCTCCACTTCAGAAAGAAACAGATGGATGTGAAATATGGGGTCAGAGGAGTCTCACCCTGCAGCAGGGATGTTGCCGTGGTTACAGTCTCAGGAACTCCATCCACACTGTAGATGGATTGGAGGAACTCTGGGACACAATCATTCTCATCCGTTATCAACACCTGAACCTGATTAGCACCAGAATGATGGGATAAGGGAAGAAGAGAGGGGAGAGGAGAGGAGAGGAGAGGAGAGGAGAGGAGAGGAGAGGAGAGGAGAGGAGAGGAGAGGAGAGGAGAGGAGAGGAGAGGAGAGGAGAGGAGAGGAGAGGAGAGGAAAGGAGAGGAAAGGAAAGGAGAGGAGAGGAAAGGAAAGGACAGGAAAGGAAAGGAAAGGAAAGGAAAAAAGAGAGAAAATCAGAGTAGAATAATACAAAATTAGCTCCTCTTTAATAACCCTCAAATTCAGGAGACAACCATATGAAATTCTCTACGCAGGAAACTGACCCCAAAACTTAATCTAAATTGCATTTTATAGTTTCTCAACTTACCAGTTCAACACATCCTTTATCTTCCACTTCATGATTTCCCTGAGTCAAAAATAGAAATGTTCTGAGCATGTGTGTGCTTCACTGTGTGTTTTTGACAAAGGCCCTTAGCCGCCCTCCGCCCTACAAGCTCCCTGTCACCACTGTGTGTAAAGTGTGAAGTGACAGCTGAGTAATAGTCCTGAAATAGCTGGGATAGGTTTTCCCACTCTTCATCTCCTACCCCACAACATACAGCTGAGCAGAAAGAGCTTTTGCCTGGTAAATCTGTGGAAGGAAGCGAGAGCTCGACATGATAATTGGGCGACAAAATCTTCATATTAATAATTTAAATGAAACTGAATTCATGAATAGTCTATCTAGAAATATTCGTTTGTGAATCGAGTTTTTTGGATTTTGAGCTCCGATGCCAAAATGCCTCCGTGTGAGTTCTGTGTTTTGCACAGTTCATCTTCAGATCTCATTCGCAACAAAAGTCACTTCACTGAGACACAGAAACAAAAGCGTGAAACAAACTGCAGAGAAAGAAAAATATCACACGGGCCACCCGGGCCCCTTGTTAACCTTTCAAGACCGTTCCGCCGTGCCGTTCCTGTGGACAGCCACTGACTCTGCTGCCGCCCCTTTGTGGTTAACACCAAGTGGTGTGATGTCAGGAGTTCAGCGCGGAGATCAGATCATTGCTGTTAATACACCCCCCAGTCAGTTGATATGAGCCGCAAAACATTTAGGAGGAAAAAAAAATCGTATCTGTCTGAGAGCTGTGTGAAAGTCCAGTGGGAGTGCACAACACGGCCGATCTCAGCAGCACGGCAGATTTTGTCTTTTCTTTTTTTTAGATTTCACTGTAATTCAGAGCAGTCGGAGTAAACGCTTCCATGTCAGATGCAATATAACATCACACACTTTGGGGTTTGTTGACCTGAGCGCATGAACCCGCACATGACTCACGTGACTCACTCTCTAATTAAACTAACCTCCGTGGCAGTGCTGAGGCTGCCGGGCTCCTCACTGGCCCGCACCATCAGCAGGTAGCGACGCTGGTCACTCTCGTAATCCAGCGTCCTGGTCAGACTGATCTCCCCCGTCTCCTGACGGATGCTGAAAAGGCTGCTGGGGTTGATCAAAAGGCTGTAGCTGATTGGCTGCTTCTGGAAGGAAATTGCAAACACCACCAGGAAGCTGCGGAACAAAGTGAAAGTGATTTAAAAAAAGAAAGAAAGAAAAGAGGAAAAGCAGGCTTTGGTGTTCGATTTCAGTTGCATGTGTGAAATTAAAAATTGAAATCCTCTTTTCCTACATCAGCACTGCACTCTAATGAAATCAATTACCATATGGCCCATTGGCTACGTGCTACAAACATGGTCAATCAGTACTTGTCAGTTCTGTGTAATGTCATACTATTATGCAGATATCAATGTTTGTCTTTATGGTTACGAGACTCTGTCCTCTCTAATGGTGTGTGATGATGGTGTGTCAACTAATGCATGAGTCGGTTGGTGTAAAAAAAATATGAATATTCATTAGTGAGACTTAGCAGGAAGTGTGTGGAAAACAGCACCTTAGACGCGTCTCTGTGCAGTGTGCAGAAGTTATTATAAGTGTGGAGACCTATGGACGAATGCCAGCGTTCATTCTTAACACTGTGCTGAACATGTGCAACTCCCCCTCAGCCGGTGGAAATGTAAGTAACTGCGCTGCCACTCAGGCACTCACTGTAGTGTTTGGCAATTTATAGATATGAATATAGTGACAATACTTTTGCAATATTGTTGCTGCATTTTTAATACTGTTTTTCATTACATCGCATTGTTATTCTGTTGTCAGGCAGTTATACCTACGGAGGCAACAATAAAGAAACTGACAATCTGAGCGTCTGGTGATAGCCACATGGGAATAGTCTGCATTTGAATAAAAGCCTCCAGAGTAACTGTTTTACAACAAGAAAAATAAAATACTGTAGAACTTTAACTACATACCAGTAAAAGCCAAATACAGTTTATTACAAAAGAATATACAGACTGTATCTGCACTACATGTATCACACAGTCCTAATTCAGCTCATGTACTGTACTGCATGTGTGGGTGGATGTTAGCATGTGCAGTACTCACGGCTGTCCTTCAGGCGTGTTCTCTGGTATGGAGATGGCGTAGCTAATGTTGGTGAATTGCGGCGCTCTGGCTCCTGCCACCACAGACAGCATGGCGGGGGCACTGCGGCTGCCCAGGCCGTCAAGGGCCACCACACTTAACAAGTACTCTCTGTCCCTCTGCAGCACCAGCCCCGTGGTCACCACCTGGCCTGTGTTCTTGTCCACCGCAAAGCAACCGTCGCCGCCTACGGGGAAATACAATGACATTATTTTTTAGCACTGGATCCAAAGTAATTCAATACTGCTGCCTTGAATACTAACCAATATCAGGCACAGAACGTTTAGGTGAAAACTGATCTGTTTTGAATACTAACTCGCAAGTGTTACCCAAAACAGCAATTTCAAATAGGTGACTCTCTCCCGCTGGGCTTGTTGATTTAAGGGCCACAACACATGGAGTTTTACTTTTCTATAATATAATTTATGTTTGCATTGAGCTGAACCTGATGTGCTGTGTTCGCCGCCCCTCTGTAGGCAAGCATTAGTCTCACTTTCATCATATTGGTACTTTCTTACGCATATGCACCGGGAGAGAGACAAGTATGTTCCACTGGGTTTCATTTATTTGACACAGAAATACCTTGTTGTCCCAATTATAACTATTACGTGATGATTCTTCTTTCAACCCAATAAAAACAAAAAACAATGAATGGAAGCCTCTACATCTTCTGCTCCATACCCATTGGTTATACTTTTCTTTTTTTAAGTAGTACACTTTGTAAAAAAAAAATAAAAAAAATGTTAATATGTTCACTTGAAGGTTAAATCTCTTCTGAGTCTTGGTGTGTCAGGATCATTTATACTCTTACGTGTTAGGAGTTCAGGCTTGAGGAGATGCAGCTGAAGGTGGATGCCCTTAGATTATTGCAAACTCTACTGAGAACCCCTTATTACAGAACCGGTTAAACACTGATTGTGCAGGGGACGGCTTCAAAGCAGACTCCTGTTTGTTAATATTCAAGATTTAAGATGTTTATTGTCAAAAACCTGATAGTTTTTCCCTTTGCCGAATAATACTATAAAAAAGATGAAAATAAATATCTGCCTCAGTACTGTCTGACTTGCCGACCCTGTATGCAACACTCAGCTTTGAGTCAACAGGTTCCTATTAAAGATTATACATTCAACAGACCTACTGGCAGCAGTTGAGGGTCTCGTCCTTTACATGATAATTTCCTTGTTTTATAAAGTATTCATTATGCTGCACAGTGAACACTGTTATATGAATGCAGCCAGCACGACCTGTAGCTGTGTTTAAGTATTTTTACAAAGCAGTATTGCACTGACTTTTTTTTAATTATTCCTAATGATGCTATGGTGCAGAGCATTATAAGTGGGTCCACGTTTTGTTTGTACTGAATATGTGCACAATGATGTATAAGCATGCACGCATGCGAACAACTGCACACAACATACATTTCTGCCATTTGTTTCACACTGTTCTGCTGATTGACAGGTGGTGGCACTGCTGTGCAAATAAATATAATACCAAAAACAAATGCGCCACAGAAGAAGTAGACTTCTAGAAAACACGTCTGTAAACAATGTAGGATTTTGAATAATTAAAAAAATGCACTTTGTAAATGTTTAATGAGAAAGGAAATGCACTCAACACATCTGTTGGACCTCACAGATCCACAATGTGTTTAAGCAGCATACACTTACTTTTGTGTGCTTACAACAAAACTCCACAAGCCAAATAACCTTTCTAGTGCTGTTAAATGCTAAAAAAAAAAAAGAAAAAAAAAGAGGTCAGACAGGCTGCCCTCACTCATCAAAAGGCCAGCTCCTTTTATCCTCTTGAGGATGCTAAGCACAGGATAAGAGATTTGTTTAGTACATGTAAAATCTTGAAATTGGGTCCAGATTACTTTGAAGGGAAATAATTTATTTGGTACAAGCTATTAGAGGCAAACCTTCTGCTTACATGAGTTCTTAACATTCCCATATAGACCATGGGTACCTTGTGGTAATTGCGGTTTAAGTCACATCAGGGAGCTGTGTGATGGACTAATTCGAGTCAGAGGGAAGTTGGTAGTGTTTTGTAAAACCCTGTTGGCAAGATTAGCACATCCCCCCATTTTTGACATGCCAACAAACCTCTATCCCCTCAACCACCAGGGGGTCTACTACTCTGGCTGACTTCCAAAAGCCCACTGTGTGTGTGCATGTGTGTGCATGTGTGTGTGTCCGCATGGCTCTGTGTGTATGAAACAGAGAGAAGCAGACAGAAAGACAAGAGTGCATGATAAGTGCATAAACAAATGTGTGAAGGCCCCTGGCTGTGTCTGTGATTGTGGATGTGCGTATACGTGTGTGCAGCGGAGAGAGAGGGATGGAGATACAGAGGCAGAGAGAGACAGGATGACAGAGAGACACAGAGACTAATGGACACCTAAAGAGAGTATGAATGCATGAATGAATGTGTGAACGCCCGTGGCTGTCTGTCTGAGTGACTGTGCTGGTGTCTGACTAGATGGATTTATTTCGAAGGCTCTACAGCCTGTCAACCAATTTTTACAAGAACACAACCTATTTTAATACCTTTTCCTCTTATACATCTCGTGTGCACGTGTGTATGTGAACAGAGGGAAGCTTACCGTCCGACAAAAAGTATTCCACTTCTCCGCTTTTCCCCTCATCCCCGTCGTGGGCGTGGAGCTGGTAGACAAATGTTCCTGCTGGGGCCTCAGCGGACACTACGGCCAGGTATGGGTACGGCTTCATATTCCACTCAGGGACGTTGTCATTGACATCAATGATCTTCAGCTTCACCTTGTTCAGGTACCAGTCTGGGCCTGCGGATAGTGCAAAGATAGTGACGGAGCTGTGGTTACTGAAAGTGACAGCTGTCATGTAACTGTGTGTGTGGAGGGGAGACAAGCAGCCGGGGGAATCCAAAGCACCGACAAGCAGCAGTGAGTCAACTAAGGGAACAGGTATGCGCAGCGAGACAGAAGTCCTCTCCAGTAGATGGCAAAACATATTGCTTCAGGATTTGAATAAATCTCAGTGATTTTTTGTATCTGCAATGTGGAACTGATGCAAATGTGGTCTGAGTCCAGCTCAGTCTTGGTCAAAGACAATTACCACACATATCTTGTAACATAAGCTTTCCACTTCCTTCCACTTCACCGTAGCCACAGGGTTTTGGAAGGCTGTTTGTGAGTGGATGTCAGGAACGCTTTGTGGGCCAGCGGTGGAGGTTGGTGGACACGATGTCATCTGTCCGTTCACCATCTGGGCTCCCATACAAACATCCAGACATCCACGTTCCCATGGGAGAGCGTCTCAGCCACAGTCTCATCTACCAAGTCTGTGTAAAGCTACCTTGATCTTCCCACAGGGGCCCAGGGATGATGCCTCATGGCTGCAGGCATTTTGTCGCCTGCACACTGCCTCAGTGGAGAGAATAAGAAGATTCCAGGAATCCAATTACCAACTCGCTCACCCTGAGCTGGGGCAGACAGCAAGAGTGCACAGCAGGGCTGAAGGAGAAGCAGTGTACAACTGCGTTGCAGTCTCTATGACAGGAGCGTGCGGCGTGCCTTTTGCTGGAACTGATAGGGGGGGATCATTATCCACATTAAATACCATGACACAATCTGGAAACAATGTGCACAAAAAAATTCTGACACCGTCACGGCCCCAATCTGGGGCACTTTTAGGGTAGAATCTATTCCTGCAAACTGGAGCAAGTCACAGAATTGTGAGCTAAGACACTATTTCCACAAATATTGGCTGTGATCTAGTGTCAACGTAGCATGAAGGATTATGTCAGAGGGGCTGCCAACCAGTTCAGTAGGCTGTGATCCACAGAGGCCATCTGCCTCACCCGAAAAAGGAAGCACCCCCTGCCAGGACAAACACACACACACATGCAAACACAGGCGCAGACAGATATGAGCACAAGCTCGAAGATTTGACATACAGGCAAGTTGTCCTGTCACACGCAGACACATGTTTGCACACTTGACAGAGCTGACATTAGCATGTCTCTTCCAGCTCCTCTCTCTCTCTATCTCACACACACACACACACACCAGTGCACACGTATACAGAGAGGTGAGTTACCTAAGGGCTAAAAGTAACTATGGATTTCAAATCCCATTATGTAAAAGGTCTCTTGTGTGTGACCCCCGGCTATAAATGTACTTTTTAATCCAAGACAAAAGCAGCAGGAGTTTGTGATGCATCCTTTCACTGCCTCGGGGCTGACTCAACAGATGTGCTGTCACTGTACAAACCAGTTCTACTTTGCTGGTTTCTCTAATATCCTGCGACATGATGTCTCTCCAAAGTGGATTATGGAGCAGTAACAGAAACCTATATGTTGGTAATGAGAAGCACATGCATACTGCAAGTGGTATGAAGTCTTCAAACTGTAAGAATTGCTATAATAAATCTTTCACAGTTACCTAGTGTTCGCTCAAATGAGTTGGAAAGCCGAAAACAGATGCTGAGATCACAATTCTTATTTCTTTCGGCACTGGCTTACAGTTAAGATGCATTTTGATGGAAAATACAATGTGTTGCACACCAGACTAGCTCTGGAGTGTTCACAACTGAAACACAATAGCTATAAAGTGTGTGACAGCTCCTAAAAGGATTGTTAGAGGGATAATAACAGAGGGAGGAAGAAGCTAGAGGAGCGAATTAATCTAGCTTTCTGCTCAGGCTTTAAAGTTGCTCTGCGGAGAGAAAAGTTCTGACTCAGATCTGACGATTCGTTCGTTTTGGATAAATAGCCACTGTATCGCGGGGGCAGAGAAACTAATCAATGTTCAGATGCTATCGCCTAAAATGTCGACAGCGGCAGTTTATGCAGTTTAAGCCAGATCATCCTGCCCTGTAAGACGGAACAATCCTTTCGTGATGAATAATGAGCTAGGATAAAGATTCTATTGCGAAGTGTAGGGGCTTTAAAATGCACTTAATCAAAAGGAAATCAGAGCTTCAGCACTTAACATTTAGTTGACTATCAAATCTTAGCGGGGAGCAGTGTGCATGTGCAAGATACATTTCTTGCCTCCTGCTTGTTGGTGTCTTTCCCAGCCATGTCTCTGTGGTAATGGTGGTGATGATTTTACAAGGCTCCATCTAATTAGCTTGTTACAGAGAGACTAATCAGAGCCAAGGCAGATAATTAGAGCCTATCAGCTCTGGAATGATAATGAAGAATGTACTAGTGTGTTTGAGCTTGTGTGTGTCTGGAGCAGTACGTGTTTGTGAAGTGAGAGACGAGAGAGGCGAAGAGTGCGCGCTGCATGTGCTGAGGCTGCAAACGTGCGCGAGTGCGACTCCTCTCTGATCCGGCGAGTTAAGTGGAGAGCGTCTGTGAGCGATGCCCCCCGAGCATCGAGCCGACAGAATCCGCCTCACCTGACGGAGACAAAAGATGTGATCAAATAACCTGGGCGAGTCAGAGGCTCACTAGCTCAAATATGCTTCTGCACTCCGCGTGATGAAAACCCGCTCTATACTGTAAGCTACAGTGTCATAAGGATGGGAGAGCATCTGCTGGATGACTAACATAATAATGTATTATACCAAGGTGGATGGCAGGGGTGCAGGCGGTGTGTTGTTGGCCAGGGCTGAGGGAGTACAGCGAGCGTGGAGTGTTTGCATGCGTGCGCGCCAGTTATCTATGAGTGTGTGTTCTATTTCACTGCAAGCTATTCTGTTGATGTTTCCTGCTGTTAATCCCCTCCTTGGGTAGTTGCTATATAAAGCTGCTAAGTGGCTTGCCTGTATAAAAAAAAAAAGAAAGTTGTCTCAAGTGCTTCTGTGCACATATACACTGCCCACAGTACAAGGACACTGAGTGTGTGTGGGAAGGAGATGAGAGGAAACAGAGTGAAGGAGAGAGGCACAGATACAGAAACACAAATATCTACAGAGGGGGAGAATGACACAGAGAGGAGGGAGAAGCAGGCAGGAAGGCAGGCAGCGTGGAGGACGGAGTATTGTGTGATGCTTAGCAGAAAAACGTAAAATAGCATTAAAGAGCACAAGGGAAGCACAACAAACAGTGCGGCACAACAATAGATGCTGGGAGCGTCCATGTTTGGAGAGAAAACGTACAGTAGCGAAGCACAGAGGGGCAAATTAAGATAGAACATACAGTATAATTAAAAACACAAGATTTTTTCTTATGCATCCCTTGTTCCTCCTGCGTCCAGCGAGGAAGGAAATTAAGATACAAATATTTGTCTGGAATTAAACAAACTGCGTCTGCAAGCATAAATATCAATGGCCCGTGCGAGACATGGAATTTCGGGGGTGCTTTTTTAGCAGCGAGTGAATGGAAAGTGAAAGTCAGCTCAATGGGGGAGTAATAAGGTACATTAACCCAATGTTTGCAGTGTTAAGGAGGCTCTATTATAAGCTGCCCACCCCCCCACCCCCTCCCATCTCTGTGCTTAAAGCTGAGTGTGAAACCGTCAGCAGGAGATCAACACAGCTAAAAGCACTGGGGACCGAAATCTATTAACTCAGAGATCCCAGCACCGCACACTCTGGACTCTGCAGCAGCTCAGAATGGCTGACACACTAACCATGCAAACACACATGCAGGCATTTTCATCCCAGAACAATTACAAATGGTCAAGTTCTGCACGTTTTTTCTCCACTGCAAATCTGCACGTCTGCCGAAAATGAAAATAATTGTGTCCGATAAAGCGGCCAGCATGTGTTTTTTCATTTTTACCAACTATATGTGCAAACAAATTTGACTGGATTGTGGCACAGCTTATGTCTGCAAGTAATGGAAATAAAATACAAGATGTATATGCAACATACACACCATAGAGTTCCCCCTAGAGTGCTTTGCCCCTAAAACCCATTCAGGCTCCCGAAGTGAATGGTGCTCTTGTATGGGCTTTTGGCTAGAAGGCTGAAATGAGGTCTGTACTTAAAACCAGCTCAAGACTTTTTCACATTTTACTCTACAACATAAAACCTGTTGGTAAATACCCCATTCATGATTTTTAAGCCTTTATGTGTCCTAAAAAGCTAGTCTCTAACAAGTGGTTAAATGCATGCTGAGCACAAAAACCGCTCTGCTCAGCAGTTCACCTTTACAGCCTTGTTTTGTTTAAACTTGTTCTCTTGTAAACTATTCCTTACTTTCTAAGAGGAAAGGCTTTTGTAGAGAAGATAAGAAGCTTAGCTGTGGTGATGGCGAGGTCACGGGACCGTGGTGTGTTTAATCTATAGCCTATAACATTAACTCTGTGCATCCAGTGATTGTATTTTAGGCTTTCAAAATCATACAAGTGCTGTTCATATGTGGAGATACTCCTGTTGAACAAAGTGTGTACTGTAAGTATTAAAAACTTTTGTTTGTTGCAGATACAATTTTCTGCAATAATCCAAAAGAAAAAAAAACATTCACTTTTCAACATGGGGACTGGGATAATACTAGCTTCCAGGTCAGCCAAAAAAATACATCCTCTGTGCAGCACTCCTGTCTTACTCAGCACCCATACCATATTTCAAACTTCAATATCTATAAATGGAACAACAATTTCCAGAACTTCCACCTAGACATATTGGAAAAAGTGAAATTTGACATTGACAAGAAAAATGATTGAGTGTTGATTTTGCACCAAAATTTCCAATTCACTTAAACATAATTGGAGTGGCTACCATTTTACCATTTTAAGGTCAATCAGAAATATAAAATAAAGTGAAAATATATAGAAAAAATATAACCCAAGACAACTCTCTGTAGTTGCCCTATTCACAGGAGAGCTCACACTTCCCCTCTCATAACATGCACCCTCTCACATAAATTCTAGTTCTTCACTTCAAATCCAGTTCTTCTCTCAGAAAAATATAATGTGTACGCAATAAAAATCTGTGTGGTTCGTTCTGAGCGCGGTAACCTTCATTCTAAACCGAGGACCCAGACCCATTCACAGTGCTATTGATTGACTGAAAAGCAGTGAGAAGGAAAGAGAGAAAAAATACAGGTACTGTAGATGTAGATGCATGTACTGTATAGTTTACAAATGGATGGATGGATGGATGGATGGATGGATGGATGGATGGATGGATGGATGGATGGATGGATGGATGGATGGATGGATGGATGGATGGATGGCTCCCATCAGACAGCTTTATGCTCCTTTCTGGTGAGCTCATTTTTTTCTTGTAGTTCAGCCAAAAGAATTACAAAACTCATTCAATCCCCTTTGTTTTATTGCTTTGAGCGGAGAAAAATGTGCCCTATTCACTTCTATTCACTCACATAAAAGAGGAGGATTTAGAGAGAAGCAAGTGTTGAATGGAGATATACTGGTACAGCCTAGTATAGCCTTCAGGGAAGAGGAAATATAATATGATTTAGTCAAAATATTTTAAATTCCATTTAAATTTAAAACAACTATGAGTTACTATAATTTACTACTTGGCTTAACATGTGAGAATAATGTCACAATATTTATTATGCTAAAATGAGCAAATTTGCTCTAAAATATTTTCTCTTCTTCCATTCACATCTGCATGACCTTTTCCATCCCATTTTTTTCCTCACAGTAATGAACATTAAATAATTAATGTGCTGACTTTCCTCTGTGACGAATCGCACACTTTATTCACTGCCGATCCATTAATGGCACACATAGACGTCTTTAAAAAACACCGTCTTCGTCATTCGTTACACACATAAATAGTTGATCAATAACTGATTATTACTTCTCTATTCACTAGTTGCTGTTTTTGAACAGGAGACAAAGATACAGTGCGACGTTACCCCCACCTCCACCCACACTTCCTCACTGATACGAGCCCATGTGCATCATTATCTTCCCTCTGTGGGATCCTCCGTGACTCCAGGGTCCAAGGTTTAAACCCTGGTAAGACTGTGCACAACAGGCGCTGCCCACACACAGAAACTCTCTGACAGAAGCAGTCAGTGTGAAAAAGAATACCAAGGCATCCCTGTGGTGTTGGGCTGATGCTGCGTAATCGTAATGTTGCCAGTTTAATTCCAACTAGGAATCTCTACTGCGTGTTTTCCCCCTCCCTGTCTCCTCATATTTTCACTGCTGATTAAATGCACATGCTTTATGATGTATAATGGTTGATGGACAAGCAGGTGAACATGGTCTCAGTGAGGTCTGATGCCCTCTGAGTGTATTTTCTCGCTGGCTCGAGGCAATGCTCTCCTTTCTCTGAGTTGGGCTGCTCAGTGCATGGACCCTGTTCGTGTTCACAGCCTGTTTACACCTGTCATTAACATGAATCGTCTGTGATCCCAACACAAGCGGACAGCCAAAACACCCCGGTGTTTACATGTGTCTATCATGTGTCTCCACGGTGCCCAGCTGACCACTTCTGGTCAGATTTCATTACCGCCTATGTCGCTTCTGCTAGAAGGCTGTGCACACGGTTATTATTACGCCACGCTTTCAGACAACTGCAAGATTTGTTTCACGCAGACATGGCTAAGAAAACTTATGTGAAGTATACACACACACAGGCTAGTTTCTGGGATCGCCAGGAACATTGTTGTCCTTGAAGGACTATGGAAAAGCGTGTGACTTGTGACAGCCTAAAGACACCTCTGAGCAATATGTATGGTGGCCCTCGGAGTTTAACGCTCTGCAACTGGGGAAAACACATTCAAAGAAAAACATGCTTGCAGATTTGACAACACATGCACTGTGAAAAAAGAAAAAAGAAAAAATCACGACACATACAAATAAACCTGCTGCAAATGCACTCCTACAAGACACTTTGGGTATTCCCTGAAGAGAACTGCAGCAAACACATCGGCACTAGATCATGAAGCTGATGAAGAGGGTTGCCATTTGGTAAACTGCAGGAGCTCCTGGGTTTTCTTTAAGAGAGATGGGACTCCCATCAGTGGTGTGGATGACTAGATGGACCCCATATGCCAATTACTCCTCCTCACAATAATGCAAGGGCTTATAACAACTACAAAGGGAGCTACTCAGTTATATTGCATGGTTTGGGGCTGCAGTCATTTCTTTCAGTCTGTAATATAAGTCTAGTATCCACACAACCCAAATCCCCCTGCTGACTAGTCGATACAGACAAAGCACACGTGTAAATAATAACATTATTGATGGCTTCATTCCAATAAGTGCTCTGGAAGGCATGTCGGTAAGTGAACAAACACAACACCAGAGCCCAGAATCTGTCTCACCTCAATGAAAAGCAGTCGTCGTTTATCAAAATTGATTCCACCTGTACTTTTCCTACTGTGACAGGTCAAAAAAATATCTGTTAGGGGGGAAAAGGTCTACTGCTTTAAAGCCAAGCATGTTATCCGAGGGAGATTAAATAATGCATTTGCAGCATCTCTTTATTTGCTTCCGTCATTGGGATTGTGTAACATAAAGCTTGTGAGCTGTAATATGCTGCAGTGATACATGCTGACCAGACATCATGAGAACGTGAACTGACAGAAGAGAGCAGAATCAAAAAATACATCCATGACGGAAACGTTAGTCACTTTCAATGTGACTCATCAAAGCCCTGCTAACCATAACGAAAATGTCACGTCTGGAGCGAACAACAGACCTCCATCCCTCCATTGTGTCGAGACTATTAAGTTTTACCCCAGTAACCTCAGTGACAGTAAAAGATACTAAAAGAGGGCAAAAAAAGTTCAACCACAATCCTCCGGCCGCTGCACTAACAAATAATAATGCATCAGTATGAGGTAGAAAAACCAACTGTGCTCAACTTGAAAAATTGCAATGAGTGGTCGTCGTTACAAATTGAAATGCTGTTTTGCGGTGACTACTTTTCCCTCTCTAATCTGTGCAGTCAGCCTGCGCCTCTTGAATTGTGTCCTTTTTAAAAATGTCTGTTTGGTGCACTGCCAATGTGAACGTACCTCCTTTTTCGAAAAGTAAAGTTATTTTCAATAAATACATATAAATGCGTGTTTGCAAATGGAGAACTTCTTTCAAAGCACTGGAATAGCTGTCAAAGTAAACAGATTTTTCTAATACGATTGATATTCTGTGTTTGTTTGTGATAACACATTTATGTAAAATTCCATATGGCTGCTGATCTTTGAAGTCCTACAAAACCAATGATAGACTGATGTATTTCCCACACTGTATAGCATGAACAATAATACATATTCTACACATATTTCTCCAGCAGTATTTCCTTTATAATCCAGAATCATGGAGTGCTAACGCATTTGATCAGTTCATGTCAAGGTTGTTGTTGTTGTTGTTGTTGTTGAGTACAGGTTGAAAGTGAGCTTTTTACAGCCAGAGTTTTCTAGAAGTAATAACTGAGTCATGGGGATTGATCAGAAATCAACCAAGCCCCTTCAGATAGTTGAAGGGTATTTTGTGCTGTGAGGCAGGAGAAATCTTCTATTCTGCACCTTTGAGATAAAAATTTCATACCATCTCCTCGAAATCTGTTTACGTTTCTGATGTACAATCTTCACATACTTTATTTAAACATAAGTAAGGGGGAGATTACTTTCAACTCAATAGCTGTCAATAGAGCCAGTTCCAATTTCCATCCCACCAAAATGTTTGGCTTGCTCTTAAAAGAAACATGAGTCATGCCGACGCGGATCTTTTTAGTCATGTTGTTATATTCATCATATGGCAAACTCCAACACACAAAGGACACAGTGCCATGAGAAGATCCACAGCTACGTTTCTGTGGCTGATTGGTTGTTGACAGATTCAAATACTGTTCTTGTTCTTCATGTCAACATTTTGGGAAACACTCATGAAAGATTTAAAGCCTGATGATTTAGGGCCTGACATTTTATAGTGTGACCTAACATTTTCTTTCCCTTTTCCTTATGTTCTGCATAAGAGACAATTTATGATCCTGGACTTTGAGACTATATGAGGCTGAAAAAAGCCCTGACTATGTCTTTACAAAACCCACTGTTTTTCACAAACACTTGTCCACTGAACTGCCTCCATGGAAAGCATAGCAACAAAGCCCTGCAGATCAGACCCGCAGCATAAGCACACTCAGCTTTGCTTTCACACAAGTGATCACAGTTACTGTGACACACGGTCACCGACATTGAAAACACCAAGCTTAAGGATTGGTCACTTTACTTTCTCTTTACTTATGCTTGTCTTTAACCTTGGCCACATTGTATTGCAGTGAAGAGAAATGATTATTCACACATTTACCAGCCACTGTCTGCTATATCACAAGTATCACAACATTTTTCAAATAATACAAAATTCTATATTCAACCGAGTGAGTCCCATTTCCGAGAGCCTTTAGCAGTGCTTGATATTGGCCACAAAATTCCACATCCATAGTTATTGGGTTCTCCTGTTAAACCACTTTCCATAAAATGAAATAAAAAGACAGTATTAAATAAAAATGTGCACTAATGGGGAAATGTCAAGAGTACTGATCGATGGAACACATATTGAGTTTCAATCTAACTCTCAACAGAATATGTGGATAACTCTGGATGGAAGGACAAGTTTCGTCGTGTTAACTGGACGCTAATGAACACAATTTGCTCAAGCGATAGAAACCATACTGTGCAATTCTATTGGTTACTATTATTAGACCAATTCTACTTATGGCACTAAATTTACCTATAGTGATTTGCAGCTAATGGGAATAAATTTAGTCCACATAGTGATTTGAACTCAGTGGTGTTGCTAATGTTGCTATTGTGTTGTGCTGTTGAATAGATGTAAGATGTGAATAAATAAAGGTTTGAAATGAAAATGAAATAAATATATTATTATTGCTTGCTTTAGCTGGTGGTTGATGGAGTTACTGATGTTCTATTTGAGGAAAAGTTGCAATATCTCAATATAAAATAAAGTTAAAGTAAGTTTTGCTTCTATTTTAAAATATTTTTGTTTTGTTTTGTTTTGTTTTTAAGGGTGGCGCACTGGGAGTGAACTGGTTGAACTTGTTAGCAAACAGCTGAAAACATCTGTCTCTTTTAGTTTCTCAGGGGTTCATTGTGGTCACCAGAAAGCTAACAAGCAAACAACAAGCACGCATTTTCTAAGTACTCCAACATAAACACAAACTGACTTTTAGTTTTTCACAGCCTTTGTGCTAAGTTAAAGTCAGGCACACCACTAACCTTCAGCATGTTTGTACAGAGATTAATGCTGATATTAACTTCCTTATTTGCCTCTATGTAGGCAGCAATGCATACTAATTTCCCCCCGCATATTGCAGTGTTTATTTTAATTGTTTCAAGTAGGGACAATAAAAATGTTACCAAAACATCAGTAAAGCCAATAGTAAAACCCACTCTTTCCCACCACGAAAACCCACACAGAATGAGTACCACCAATACACACAGGCTTAAAAGTCCACTCACAGTTTGAGAAAATGCTAAATGCACCATCAAAGCCAACAGTACCCTGTGCTGCCAACAAATCAATATTAGTCCTACAGCATAATGAGGGCAGCAACAGGTCAACTGCTGGATGCAAGATAATTAGGATTTCAGTTTTGTCTGACAAAAACATAAAGAGTGGCTGTTTGCATGTCTTAAAGCAAGTGGCTTCAGTTTTGTGGCTCTTATTGAACGAATGTTTGACCACCCGCTGTCTCTTTTCTAGAGTTTGAAACAAACTGAACAATACAGCTCTATCCGCAGGTATTCAATATGATTACTGAAGATTGGGATTTAAAAGCTGTAGAGGCTGTCGAAAGCTCATTTGAAAGGACAAAAAATTGATTGGATGGCAATCTAAGAAGCAAAACTGTGCATTTGGCTGCAGTAGCTCTCCCCTCAGTATATAAATGTCTATGGTAGAAGCTTTTGATGGGATGTTGAAGATAAACAAACAACTGACGCTTTGGGTAGAAATTTTAAAATGAAATTAAACCCAGTTCGGATGATTGACAGAGTGTGGGATTCCTTGCTTCTTCTAAATTGAAACTGGGGAGAAATAACTGTATACACAGTATTGGGTCACATTTGCATAAGCACTACATTAGTAGTCAAGTATTGTATCTTCACAACTACCTGTGATATCATACATAATTAGATCTGACAGTGAAGTATCCTTTCTATTCTCTAATTTATGTTGAAACAATGTTGCTGCTATCCAAACAGACACATGGGGCCCTAGTTTCCTGGTGCAGCGCAGGTAGCGAAGCGAAGCGCAGCCGGTCTAATGCAAGTTTGGACTGGCGCAGACAGGCACAAAGTCAAGTCGGGAGATTGGCAGATCGCGCTCCGCCAATATGGGTGTGGCGGCGCAGCAGGAGGCGGTGTCACAGATTCAGCTTGGTGAAGCGGAAGTTTCGTGAGAAAATGTCCCGCCGACTCTGCGCCGAAAGCAGACCACCTCAAAGCAGGTCTATCTCGGGGCAAGGCGAAGCGGAGCTGGCGGAGAGGGAGATTGGTTGACCGGCGAACAGTCCACACACGTCAGCAAAACCTCACAGACAGGTTTCTACTGTTCCAGACGCAATTAGATGCAATAAATAACCACAATAACCGCTATTTAATGCAACTAATGGAATCAACACGTGAATTTATATCTATAAAGATTGTCCCGTCACATCTGACGTCAGATCAAAGGCTGTTGGCAGCGTAATGTAAACTCCACCTGATTTAACACAGCAGGGACAAACTGGCACTGGAGCTGTGGATTGCGGTGATGATCCGCGTGATGATCCGCGATGATGATTGAGAGATAATAAATAATTATAATAATAATAAATAATAAAGCCTGGTTGGTTTGTGGTTTGCCCCGTCACATCAGATCAAAGGCTGTTGGCACGCGTAATGGAAACTCCACCTGAATTAACACAGCAGGGACGAACTGGCAAAGCAGCTGATTGTGGACTGTGAGGGTGGATGACAGCATGTCACCATGTTGAGATGTGATGATCCGCGTTATTTATTTACCATAAAACTTCAAATTGCTGTCGGTCCCAATTAACCGCGGGGGGGTCTGTCCACTCCTCTTATCCGCACTTCAGCACCTGTCTGTACAGTGTCAGCCTGGCTCAGCTCGCTCCTTGTAAATGACTTATTAAAAGTAGCGTTAACAACCAGTTCTCTGATTACTCATAAGCGTATTTAGGCTATACGTTGCATTATTAATTTTTTTTTTTTTAAAGGATGGTGGAGCCAGCCAACACAGGTGCTGAAGTGTGGTCAGTGAGACCGAGGACGAGTCCGCCCTGGCCGTATTTACAGTAATTCCTCCGCTGCCTGCCGCCACGGAGTGAAGCCTCTCTTTCCCCAGAAGGAAGGAGGTTGAACACTTTATTAATAAACACCGGTTGATTTGAGAGATTTAAACAAATAAAGCCCGGGCCTTTGTTTTAAGTTTTACGGGTATGTAGCCTATTTATTTATGTATTTATCAATTTATCAACGAGCCAGCGACGTCAGGCAGCTGGTTGTTGCTTAGTTTATTAGTTGTTGTTTTTTACACTGGCCAGCTGTTCTCAGTGTATCAGATCAAACCTGATTAAGGATATTAGTAAACTCATTATTCAGCCACTCTGAGCTCGGACCTCCGGACCAAAACAGCTGTTTCCTCCTGGGAGAGGTTCTGCCTGTGGCGTCGCTGTCTCCTCCTCTCCTCCGTCCATGTCAAAGTAGGAAATGACATCACCGCGGCTCACTTAAAGGTGAGGAGAGGAGCTCATTTGATTGGTGAAGATCCGAATCGGCTGTGTTAATCCCACTTCACGCCTTTCTCTCCTCCTCCTGTCTCCCTCCCGCCCCGTCTCCTCCCTCCTTGGTATTTGCGCTGGGAGGCAGGACAAGGGGCGTGGGTGCGCCGGTCTGCGCCGGACTTCGCTGCCCACGATTCTTGCAAAACGCACCTGGACACACCCAGTTGACGTGGCGAAGCTGGGTTGCGCCCTCAGTTAGACCGGTCTGCAAAACTAGGGCCCTTAGTGTTGGAATAATGTGCACTCGAGCATATGTACAGTGCAAAACTCACCCACCCTTTCCACCCACCAACCCACTACACTACAAATGACATGGATGTGCAGTGGCACATATGCACGCCCTGTTGCACAGTTCACAGCGGAGACTATTCATTTGGAAAGGTGGCAAGGAGAGTTTATCTACGTGACAGTGCAAGGTGGAATATTCCTGTGCAATTTCTTAGTAGGAGAATATAAAACAGTCCTGAAACATTTGAATTCACATAATATTCTCCACAATCATCATAACCATCAGTGTGTAGTCTATTTAAAAATCATTCAATTTGCATGGCACTTCTATAACTGTCTGGCGGTATGTATTGGGTTTTAGAAAATGACTATGCTATATTAAAGGGTATTTTTAGACCTACCATTTCATTTTCTTAATCATGCCATTTTATTTTCAAAAATGTATGAGTAAGACTTTCATGGTAATTAATGTACGCGGTTTAGTTACAAACTATGTTCCCAATAGGAAAAAAATTACAAATCAGTATCCAAAAAAAGAAAAATGCAATATGGAGTATCCCAGGGATCCATATTAGGACCAATGATCATTTCCAATTTTTACAAATGATCTTGCTGCATTGTCTTACATCAAACTCTCCTTATTCTTTGCAGAGATTTGTCTCAAACAGGCAAAACAGACCTGTTACCATATCTGATAATCTAATCTCAATGTCTTTTTGTCTTCATATAAAACATTCTGTGCTCTGTTTTCCATTAAATACTTTGTACCAATTATTGGAACTTTGTACCAGTCATCTACAATGTGTTAGTTTTGTATTATTTGAATTATTTATTTTGTATTACGTATTTTCTGGAGTGGTGTTCATAAGCCATTATAATTTAATGTGTTTTGTAGTCCTGGTAAATAAAGAAATAAACAAGGTATGTATAAAGTATTGTTTTGACTCACCCTGTCCTGGTTTGAACCTCACTCTGGGCTTTTATTTTCCAACTAGAGCAGAGAACATATACATTTTTGCCGCTTGTATGTGTGTGTGTGTGTGTTTGTATGGCAGTGTCAAGAGTATCGAAGATTTATTGAATTGCAACTTGTTTGTGCATTCATGTGTGTTAATGGCTTTCACGTGTGCGAAACTCCATGTGCATACACATAGATGTGATGTCAGCATGATGCACTTTTTAAATGTGTGTTGTTTGAGTAGTGATGTGTAACACTAGCTCCGTACGTGTGTGTGTGTACAGAAAGTAGATGAGTGAGACGCTTGTATGCACCCCTCGGCTCATGGTTGCCTGGGGTCAAGTGGAAAAAGTAAGAAGTTGCAAGAAACCCAATACAGCTCCACAACAACAACAACAACAACAACAAAATCTATATTCCCGAAGGAATGATGGTCAGAGCTGAGTTTGATGTTCATGAAGGTTGAGGAAAGAAGAGAAGAGGATAGAAGAGAAGAGAAGAGAAGAGAAGAGAAGAGAAGAGAAGAGAAGAGAAGAGAAGAGAAGAGAAGAGAAGAGAAGAGAAGAGAAGATAGCAGTTTTATATATGTTCTTGCTGCCTTCCGTTTCAGCCAGAAAGGTGCAATGTTTATACCAGAGGCTTTCATTTGGTCATTAGTCTCTATCAGCACCCGTCTGTTAGCGTTAGTGTGTGTCAGAGAGCTATCTTTCTCTCTCTCCCTGGTTTGATGATGGAGAGGTAATTTCAGCTTTATGACGGCATGACTCTAATGATAAGTATGAGAGCACTGAGAGCATGTGAGGCCAGGAAATGGTGAAAAATACTTTGTGTGTTTCCACGTGTGCACATACCAAGGCACACATCTGTGCTTTTCCTTTGTGTGTGTATGGATGCATATGAACGTGCGCGCACGTGTGGGCACAAGCAGGATAGGGTCCAACTCCTACTGCTGTCCCCATCATTGAATGGGCTGTTAATGGAGAGTAATGAGGGAGTACTTTCACGGCAGATGTGCCCTCTCTGCAACTCTGTTTTACTCCGAGACAGTAAAACTGACCCAAGCGAGACATCAGCAGGCAAGCGGCCGTTTCCTGCTCTGATTAAGTTCTGTATGTATTGCGGGAATTTGAATGGCTTGTTCGCTAAGTTTGCCTCACACTGTTGTACCCCAGGAAGTAAGAGTAAGTATCATTTCGACATAGCACCTAGAGTCACATTAAATGACAAAGCCCTGGCAGTGTCAGCCAGGCCCAAAATCTGTTAGAGGGCCATCTTCTTCACTGGAGTGTGAAATTATTTTAGCTCTCTGCTCATTATAGGATTTTAAAATGCATTATAGTTAGGGCTTTTATGGTGTGCCGCGGCATTAATTCAATTTGCCCCATTCACGCTTTCTTATTATCACGCTCAGTTCAAGCTACAGGGGGAGGAAGCTGCTGAGCAGCGCTCCCCGGCCTTATCTCTAAAGGATATAAACTACACTACCCAGCTCAATCAGAGCCAGCACGGATGGCTCCATCCATTCATCCACTTTTCCTGTCTCCCCCTCTCCTTTTCTCCAGATGCTGCTTCCTGTGGTGACCTCCATCTCTCTTTCCATCCTCCATCCCTCTCTCCATTTCCCTCTGAGTTGGTGATTGATGGGG
Organism: Decapterus maruadsi; assembly: GCA_030347415.2. Classification (NCBI taxonomy): domain Eukaryota; kingdom Metazoa; phylum Chordata; class Actinopteri; order Carangiformes; family Carangidae; genus Decapterus; species Decapterus maruadsi. The sequence goes on along the minus strand of CM064893.1, from coordinate 19,638,714 downwards.
GTTGTCCTCAGAGCCTTTTCAATATCTTTCCATAGAAAGCCATATATGGGCAAACAAACATAAACACGCACGGGCCATGCACAGTCGGAGATGCCAACACACATAACCACGTACGCACAGCTAGACCAGGGCCAGGCAGAAGCAACAGAGGGAGCCTCACAGGTTTAATGGGAAAACAAGCCACAGTGTATGGGTGAGACAGCAATAATCTATCACTGAAGCCAGAACCTGGGCCTGTGTTTGTTTAGCACTCCAGAGAGGGAGGTATTCTGGGAACACCCTATCACTGTCTGTTATTGTGCAAAGGTACAATAATGAATGGAACATTACAAATGTATTCCTTTGGAAGTACAGCAGATTAGTATGGAGCACCAGTGTGAGTACGGACTCTGGCTCTGACAGAGTGTCCCTCCAATGTGAGTGCTGCGCCCTCACATGATTGCACCCTGCAGAACACACATGAACATGATTTGTCCATTGTCTGCATTGCACATACGCGCATGTACACAAAACATGCTACACACAACCCACTAGTCACATGCATTAAACTGTAACTCAGCATGTGCCGTCTGGCTTATTGGTAATGGGGAAGAGGAAGAGAGGATGAGGATAAAGTCCTCATTTAGATATCTAATCCAGTGAGCAGTCTGTCCTGTGTGGCCCATCATCTCCTGTCATTAGCAGCAGGCCAGCAAGATTAAACAAGATCAATGTTTATCACCCACTGTGTGCGGGAGAAACCAAGTGTTAAACACCCCACCTCATCACGATTTACCACAGCATCTGCTATCAGATGCAAAGTTAACAACAGAAAATCTATGATTATATCTAATATATGTGTTAAAGAGCATTATTAATCAATTCTAATGCCCCAAATCTGTGATAATGGATGAACAGGATCTCATATTTATATTTTTTTAAAAGTGATCCGTAGGTTTTAGTGCAAATATGATCTCACACTCAACCCAAATATTAATACAACCTGAGTGACTCATTTGTAACTCTGAGTGTACATTTATTCATGGGGCTAACCCTCCATTTCTGGACAGATCCTCAATTTAGTGTTTTACTGACAGTCGTTTCTCAGTGAGAGATATCCATCAAAACCAAGTTAACGCGCATTCACACAATTAATTATTGAAATTACTCAATTAAACAGCAGCTGTGGCGTCGGGGCAGAAAGGGCAGCAGTAATTATGAGTCGATAACTTGTGAAAAATGAAGCGCAAAATGTGTGGACACAGTGTAAGCAGCAGACATGCAGATAATGCCGCATACGATACACAAAGAGAAGCTGTAAATTCTTGCTTTTCATTAAATTTTTTCTCTCATCTCCGTTGTTTCATTTTGAGTAAAGCGGGTTATAAAGGGCAGCAGCAGACTCTGTGCACTCAGTTCCAGGTCTTGATCCTTAATGTGTGGCAGCGGCGCGTGTCTTTGTGGTTTTTTCCACATCACTATTAACTACACAGCAGCATCTCTATCCCATCCTTCTCAGCACATCATAAGACTGTAGAGACCATATGGTCTGATTAGTCCGCAGAATTAAGCCCTACGCTGTCGAGGCAGAGAGAAAGACAGAAAACCCATAGATGTTCACTAGTTCCGCTGAGAACAGACACACATTGGTAGCTGGAACACTGTAAGAGGAAACACACAAAAAAAAGATAACCACACACACACAAAATGCACACACGCAAGTACAAGAGCCAAGTTTGGAACAGACAAAACAGAAATATACAGATGGGAAGAACACAACAAAAGCAGACAATAAACAGTCCAAACCAGATCACAAAACAGGCAGGAACAAAAGTGCTCTTTTGTATGTTATCCTTTGTGGTGGTCAGAGCCTCTGTCTGCATATCTCTCTATACATCTCTCACTCTCTTACACACACACGAACGCACTCAATCTCACATCTTACAATATCCATAACAGTCTATGTTGTAGTCCCATGCTCTCCCCTAGATGCTCATCAGCCCTGAGAGACACTGCATTTTCTCTGTATCAAAGACACCTGCGACTGTAATCAGCCTTCCTCTGGCTACGATGGAGTTGTGCACTATTTCTCTGTTTCCTGGAATTGATTAAATAACTGAACCATGAGATGGACATCATCTTCAAACACATTTTCAAATCTGCGCTGCAATTCCCTTGCCTTCTGCATAGTCTTTTTGATCACCAGTCAGCCTAAAATTTAGCAAAAGTTTTTTTTCTTCATTCTACCATCTCTTTTTTTTTTTTTGCATGGCAGTCATTTTCATCTTCTCAACAAAAGCCATACACTCACACACTCTACTGTGCAAATTGGTGTCGCACAATTTCTGCAATTTGGGCGCTTTACTCCAAAGCAAAAAGTTCATGGCATGTCAAAACATCTCACTCGGCAACTTGGCCGGCCATGTGATCTTTTTTTTCCTACATTAAAAATCTCCTTGTTCACACTTCACCCACCAAAGCTTTCAAAGTTGTCTGTGTCCTGTGTGTTTATCACTGCCTCCTTTGGCCGCAGAGAGCAGAGCTGCAACCATTGTTATGCTCAGTTAATTGGACCTTTGGGTACAAAAGGTTGAGAAATTCGAGACCAAATAGATAAATAAGCACAAGCACTGAATTCCCACGACATATCACAGCGCTAGCTCCAATTTTCCCCTTGCTCATTCTGGCCTATAGACTGGCTTGTCTGAGAGGCTGATTCATTAGAGTGCTTCAGGACAGTTCTATCAGGCCTTCGACTCAATCACACACCTACCTCTCTGCGAGTTTGTAAACTATCAGCAACAGTCTGTCACTGCCTATTCTGCGACATATAAATTGTTGTTTAAAGTGATGTTTTGTGACTGGGAGCAAAACAGCTCCTGGTTAATCAATAGCACAAAATCAATTCAGCCCTCTCCGGGGAAATGCCACTGAGAGGCTATCCAGCATGCAAAGGTAGGGGCGAAGCAAAAGTTTTAGATGGATTGGAGGGGGGAGGGGGAGGGTGGCAGGTCGGGAGAGGGAGAGTTAATGTTTTTGCTATAGATCATTCTGAATTAAGGCAATCTCGACAAACACCACAGCCGAAAATCAAATTATGTCAACAAAAATCCTCAAACTCAAACCTTTGTCTCCCACTAAGCTGATGTCAGCGCATCATGGATTAGATTTAATAAAACAAAACCTCTCCGTTGGTGATAAGCTCCTCGTACGATGTGCAAGTGGTGCTCATTTATCACACAGGTAGACACCGGGCGGCGTGGAGGCATTCTGGGAATCTGTGCCGCTGGAGGTCAGCAAGACATTTACCTGACAGCGCCTGCCTCCATGCAATGTCTGCAGTTGACAATGCCTGTGGTAATGGGCATCAATAATGCAGACCCCTTTGCCAGATAAAAATTCTCTGTCGCCATGACTATCCTCACACACACACACAGCACAGTGTGCAGCAGCCCTATCTGCCTATACACCTCACGCAAGGCACTTGCATAATTTACAGTATGTGGGTTAAGTCTCGAGGTTTCTGCCATAATGAGATATACATTCCTCGTGAAGTAGGATGACAGATGCGTGCAGACTGTACCTAATCATTCCACATCTTCGGCCTATAATTATTACGCTATGTTCCCTGCTACTTCAGTCACCTTTCCTGCTTTGTCTTCAGCACACACGCACAAACACACAAATCCGTCCTCTTCCCCTGTCCTCAGGCTGTAGTGAAATTAGGGATGCAACAATCTGAATTTAGGAGAAGTGTCAGGGTTGACACTGACCTTATTAGGCAAATCAGATATTAGTTAAACAAGACGGATTCATATTAAAAGCAGTTTCTGTCATTGTTTCTATAATGTCATTATTAAGTTGAATTGTTTCCATTATTCATATTCATCACACGCGCAACATTGATTTCCTCCAGTAGGGGTCTCTCAATCAAAAGCAATAACAAAAAACAAAGTTTGATGATGTGGTGTTGTGAGATAGTGTGTGATATTGGGAGCTATTGTCTTTACCCCCATGGGCGATGATGCAGACAGCTCATTTCAGTTAGAACTGGCCATGTACCAAATAATTTGCACAGGTCCCCTAGGCCAAAACAACCAAGTGATCAAAAGCCCCCCCCTTCAAAAATAAAAGAAAAAGAAAAAACAGAATAAAGTAGTTTCACGTTAAAAGTCACCGGAGAGCCGGACCCACACTGAGCTGCTGAAAATGTATGCGGAGCTTGTTTCTGTGACAACTTGTGATCTACAGTAGAGGGTCAGGAGGTTTTTCAATGGATAATAATTTGTGACCCGCTCTGGCGAAATGAGTCGGAAGTCGCAACGTTCTATTTTTAGATAATCAGCTGTAAACATGGAAAATCTATAAAAAAAATCGATTTTTTTTCTTTTTAGCTAATTTCAAAGCAATGGCATTCAAAAACATTCTCCCAAAGTTTCACAGTCCAGATAATTGAGAAAAGGCAGTAAATGATGATTAAAGTTGACTTGCTACTTAAACCCTCTGAAAATGAGCGTTGCATCATTGCAAAACATGAATTATCTTCTGATCCACAGCTGTAAACTGCATGTGATTGCTGGATTCTGCTTTCCGAAAATGCCTCTATGATGCTACAGAAACAGATGCGAGTAGCATCGACGCTTGCTAGCGTTCTAAACAAAGTAGCAACGATGCTAAATCGAACGAGCTTAAATGCTAAACCGAACGTCGCGGTCAACCCAACGCTTGCACATATTTTACAAAACATCAACAAAACATCACAACTTCTGAACCGTTTATGATAGAGACGAGCTGTAAACAGCATCTGAATTATGAGATTCTCTGCTTTCCGAGGGTCATTGAATGGTGCATCAATGACAACAAGGGGCCGTATATGGTGCGTGTAATCAAGTGGTACAGGGACAGATGCCAGAGTCACAGGCTAAACTTTGAATGGAATTTTCTCAGGTTTTAGAACAGAATAAGAGAGGAGGAGATCGTAATTCAAATGGCCATATCTCGAAAACTATAAAATGTATTAACTAGGGGCTCATTTTCTAATCTTTCCATTGATACCAAAATCTCAACTTTGACATTTGGGTCACTGTGACTCATTTTGCTGGATCGGGTCACATTTAATAATTGACTGCTTCTGGCAGGCAACCAAAATGCTGACACATGCACAACAGGGATATGATGCCATTGGCCAGCGAACACATCAAAAGGTTGAGATTTGTTGCAAACAAATAGGATAATCTAAGTTCAAAACTCAACAAAACATACAACATAAATCTAGTTGTTTTAAAGGTAAACCATCATGCACCCAAATGATTGGAGCAGCAGCTGCTAATATGACATGTTTACAGCTGAAGAGACAAAGAACTCTAGCAGCTAATTACGGTTCTTGTCAGTCAGATGTACTGTGACATTGTTATGGAGCTGCAAAGTCCACAAAATGGTTTGATGGTTGAATGAGTCATAAAATGATCAAACTTTGGCTTTTCACTTGTGTAATTCCTAACAACAAGGGTTAAGGTTAGTCAATGGCAGCTCCTCCTCAGTATCAGAAAGCAGTTATTAACTAGATTATGATGACATTGTTTTGCTTTTCTTTTTAACCATAACCACGTACTGACCTAAACATCCCAGTCGTTTGTGTTTCTGAACCTCAACCGTTGTGTAGTCAGGTCTTAAAACAGACAGCCGATGATAATTAATTGTAACAGTTTAAGAAGGCACTGACATCCTGATGATAGGGGCGCCAGACCCCTTGCTTCATGTGTTGTTCTAAAGAAAAACTACAAACAGCATATTGTGTCTTGTACTTTGAGGGCCTTATTAGTGAACAGCTGGCCTCATGTTACCTTACATAACGATTCCTGTTAGTTTTGGGTTTAGATTTGGTAAAAAAGAAATATATAAAAATAGAAAAAAGAAAGATAAAGAAAACACAACACCGGTATCAGATCAATACTCAAGATAGGCAGGTAACATGAATAAGGAATCAGAATCAGCATGGGGAGGGGAAAAGTCAGATACAGCCCTCTCTGCTAGTATATAACGCTCTTTTTTGCTTTCTACCTGCGTTCCAAAGGCTAGGTCATACTTCTCATCTTCTTTGTATTTGTCCCCCAACAGTCTTCCAGCAAAGACTAGCACACAGTGCCCTTTTCACAGTTGTACAGTATTATATTTTGTATTTTTCCCCCCAACCCTGTGCGCCCTGTAACCATCCACTCTGCTCTACAGGCTAGAGAACATGCACACCTCATTCCCCTCCTGCCACCCCAATAGTTTCTCGCATCTGCCCTCTAACCAACTGACAATTATGTTTCACCAAGCTGACCTCTCATCAGCGGTACACAGCTCCCCGCCTCAGATCTGGAAGCCTTTCACGAGCTTAAAGCTTATGAGCACGCAGGAGAAAAACAATCTCACAAACTGGCACGCGTTTACGGGCTTGCTTCCACCTCTTTCTGCGTCCTCAGTTTCTCGTTCCTCCTCCGGGTTCTTACCTTTGCCATAACCTTCTTGATCTTGACCATGCCCTCAGCAACACAGCTTGTTCTGACCTTTCTGTGCCCCTGATAGCAGAGTCGTGTAAGCACTCTAAATATCTCTTCTGCATGTACAAGAGAGCCACTTTCCTTCATCCTCTCCTTGTTATCTTGTGCTTAAAACCATCTTTACAGGAGAAATAAATTGCGCTCTCCCTTTCCTCCTACACGGCATCAAATACTGTACATGCTAGGACTGTAGACAACAGAGGACTGCAGGGATGTTGCATACACACATCTAATTCCTATCTGAGGGACCACAGAGCAGATATCAAATGCTCCAGGCATGTTACAGCTTCGCAGCATGTCGTCAGATGCAACAAATCTGAGAATCTCTGCTGCAGGGGATTCAGTATACTGAAAGGACAATCATAACATTTACACATGCACAATGACACACAAACAAATTTACACAATTAGAACCCCCCCCCCTCCCTTCATCCACACATCTGACTGATGCATATGCACATGAAATAACACACATGCTCACAATCACATAAAAAAAATTATCACCACAGGCATATTTTTTTTACTACATTGAATAAATGCAGACAGCTTTTTGTGAAATTGTTTTCTACTTAAACAAACATCCCCCACAGTCACAAATTACAAACAAAAATGAGATCGGGTCTCTTCTCAATTCATTTCACAACGCAAGGGGAATATGCAAATATTGGGATGGGGTGGGGCAGTGGGCTAGGAAAGGGGGAAATTGGATTAAAGACAGCATGAGGCGAGATGCTGACTATGAGACAGAGACAGGAACGCGAGGAAGGAGGACGGAGAAAGAGACACGGAGAAGGTTCCCTGACAAAACAGGTTGAGAGGAGGTGATTACCAGAAGCTGAATGCCACCCTGCCCACATATACCTAAACAAGAGGGAGAAACCACTCCAATATAACCCCACTCCAACTCACAAAGGACTGCACCACTTGTTCAATACTCCTCCGAACCCGTCAAATACCATTAACAGATTCCTACTCAAGTGCACAGAAAAGGATTCTTTGGGAGGGACAACCAAAAGCAGAAATTCCCCACCAATACAAATCTAAACTGACGTCCTCTGTGGACCAGCAAAAATCCTTTACAGGAAGAACTGGAGAGGTCCCTCACTCCCTCTCCTCAAAACAACACCACATAACTGTGTGAGTCATGAGTCATGGCCTACTTCCATTGCTTCTTTACCTTTTTTTCCCCTTGTACTGCTGGTTTGATACACAGAGGCTATGTCAGAAAAATATCACTTCGTCGTTTTCTCTAGGGATTGTTGGTGTTCTGAATAGAGTTTAGAAGGTAAATATTTATCCAACATTAGCAGGGGATCCCGTCAAGGATAAAGGAGGAATACTTTCATGGCACCCTGAGCAAGAACAGACTCCTTACACAAACAAGGTGATACTACTAAATCTGATGCATTGGAGTGGGAGGAACAGTGTCAGAGCCTGACAGGGGTCCTGAAATTCCCTCTTTATGTACACTCTCAAAAGTCGTAATTAGATCCCTAAACCCCCCAAAAATGTCTTATTATGATCTCTGAATAAGTACAGCTCACTAAAAATAATGCACCATACTGTACATATTCACAGAGAAAGTGTTACACAAACAGATTTTCCCACCAGGTTAAATAAAGTTTTAGGTAAAGTATAATTAACTGAGAAGAAATTAAGGGAAATGTTTGTTTTACGTTTTGCAAAAGAGAAAGTAATTCCCAACTTTGTGGGTGAAATTAAAAAGTAAGTGGGGTTATGCATCACAGCACCAAGAGCGTAATATGAAATGTAATATTACTTGAGAAATGAGAAAGTGTAAAGAATACACCCATACTGGTTAAACAATGTAATTTTTCCCATTGAGCAGCCAGATGTGAGAATATGTTGCATGATGATTACATTAAATTACCAATTTCTGCTTAGGAATGTCAATCACACCGTTGACTAATTATATCAGATGTGGATATCAGCAGGGTGTGATATGAGAGCTATGGTAAATTATTTTAATTATATTCAGAACAATGACGAGAAAACCCGTTTCGGTGCATGTAGGCCTGCCTTATTACTGCATGGAGGACAAACTCCTGAGTGAAATCTGTGCAAAATACTGTGGCACTCGACTACCTGACCTAATAGCAAAACACTTCGGCACATACGTGACTAATTAATCGTGTTATTATTCAACACCTATTCAAACAAAAATCTTTCATCATTGATTTTGATCAATACGACAACAACAACAAAGACGGCTCAGTATTCAAACATGTCACGTCTACGAGCCATCGGGGGACAGAGGATGAGTTTTTGGTAAGCGCATTTTCTTTCAGGTAAGTATGTCAATGAGGATAGACCCCATACTGAGAGTAATCCATGACTGCTGTTCCATCTCCCCCTTATCTGCAGTGTGCCAGAATAATTTATCTAAGATATCTAAGTGTCAAACTAGACTTTCTAATCTCCATTTGAACAGCACAAATAACAGCTCTAATCATAACGCTGTACCCACAGCAAACTTATTAACATAAGAAAGCCTTGTGCCAGTGTGATTAGCATTTCACGCACACATTAGCCAGTTAATGAACACATTCACCATATATTTGTAAATCTGCATTTAAGACTAACCAACCACGTCCATGTACGTTGTCCCCACACATGGAATGTAATGAACATGTGTGTGTCTTTGAATTATCCAGGAGAGCAAACGTTGCATAGTTATGCATAAAAGCGATTACTAATTTACACGTTCATGTCATAGGTTAGGGCCGATGCTTATAGTAGTAGACGATGTATGTGTGTAGCATCAGAGGTAAGACTTTCATCTGTATTGGTTCCCTCATGTCAGAATGAAATGCCAGACTCTGTGCAGAAGGTGTGGAGAAAATGAAAGGAAACTCAATAACTGAATGGAATCCCGACAATGATGCTGCAATAAGAACTACCTGCATGATTACAAAGGTACAGGTTGTACTATACCTTTGTCACAGTCTTGTTTCTTTTAAAAAATAAAAAAAACTCTGGCGCAGGTTTTCAAGGCTTTGCTTTGTCATGTTGTTGCACGGGACTGTGCTTGGGTGTTCCTATGATTTTGTCTATCCATACATGTAAATAATGTAGCAAATATTTTTTTCAGGTTAGCTCTGAATGCTGCTGACTAGACTGTTCTTTGAACTGCAGCCAGACTGTTGCCTGACAGTGCTTTCTGTTTGACATTCAGCAGGTGACTGTCAGCACCACGGACAGCTCTGTGCTACAGCAAGTTCGCCGCGGTAAAATAAGTGGAGACGATGCAACGCATGGGGCCTTATTAAAACTGTTGTTCTCGTATCCGGGGTCAATTTTCAAATGAACATGCAGTCTCACACTTGCATACAAAGAAACACCCACAGGGGCAGATGCACACATGAGAAGCGTTTCACTCATCCTGTCTCTTTCTCTCACGTTACTCTGAGCTCACTCCTTTATCTGTGAGACAGACCTCAAATTTGTTGCAACACCCATGCAAAGCCACATGCAATGGTGGGAAGCAAATTCACATGGGAGATTAGCATAAATCTCTATAAATTCAAAAAAAAAAAGGATTGGGAATGAGACAGGCAGAAGAAAGGCCTGTCCTCCCAGACTTCCGTCAGGATTCTGTCTGGAAAGCTGTAGTCACAGGATAAAGGACATGCCATGCCTTTGATCAGGAGAGGAGAGTTTTGCAGGTGAGAGAGGTAAAATGGAGGAAGGTATCTGAATATCTGTCAGGCTGGAGCGGCTTATTTCTGTTACGAATCTGTAAGGGGGAGAAAAAAAGCCGTCAGAATTCTGACTATTTTTTGCTCTCACTGAAAAACCTCCAGACACCCCTTTACAGGAATGTGTCCCAATCAGGCATGCAATTACAATCTAGAACATGCTGTGCAATGTAACAGCAGTATGCAATCCAAATGAAAATAGTGCACAGTGTTTCCTGTGCACCGTGTTGCTCAATTACAAAGCAAATCATTTGGATTCCTTGTTTTTGTTTTTCTTCTTCCCCGCTCTTGTTTTTAAGCTCGAATTCCAACTTTAAGTGGGAGAGACCCAAAACTTTACCAACTGACAGGATTCACCTTTCCTCCCCTGATTTTCAGAGGATGCCTGTATGTGGCAGTGCTATTTCAAATCCCCGGGACTAGAGAGTGAATAAGAGGAGGATTAGAGGGGTAATGCCAAACGATGAGAGAGACCGGGTCGCACTGGATTGCCACTCTGCAAGGATTAGCTCTGAAAACAACTTCACAGTCACAAACTATGTCAATCAAGGACATAATTCAACCACTTCACAAAGACCTTTAAACATAAACTTGTGTGCTCGCTGCTTCAAACCAGCATCTAACATCCGATTACAATCCAAACATCTCATGCATATCATAATAAATTTACCAGATATTGGAGCACATGGAAAATCTCCAGCCGGAATGTGCCATCACTGGGGGGATATTTCAGGTGTGTGTGTGTGTGTTTGTGGGTGGATAATAATGAAGCACACCTGTGGAGTGAGCCTATATGGTGTAAATACACTGACACCACTGTAGGGATGTGACAGGCCTGTTGGGGGACTCCACTGATGAGGAGTGAGGTGTCCAGATGGCCACATCATTTGACCATGTGCACATAATGTGCAGCAGCATTCCATTAAAATAGGGCATGATCACCACAATGCAAATAATTCACACAGAAAGGAGGAGGAGGAGGTGGGGGTGGGGGTGGGGGGGGGGGGGGGGGGATGCATTAAACAACTTAAGTGCGGATTAATGAAGGAATATTCTACACACCTCTTTTATCCTGAATCTTAACAGTGAGCTCCACGAAGGGCTCTGTCTCCCTGTCCAGCTTCCTGGTTATCGTGATATCTCCACTGTCGCGCCCCACGGTGACCGGGGAGCTCTCTGACTCCGGGTAGATCAACTCGTAGGCGGCTGATTGAAACCTGGTGGGACTCAGGCTCGTTATGACGGAGCCGATGCTGGCATCTTCAGACACGTTGAGGGAAATCACGGTGTCGGGGTCAAGTAATGCCCTCGGCGACCGCCCAGCCCTCGCCGGGTGCGCTAAATCAGCAGGACGCGTCGCCCATCTCTGTGGAGCAATAGTGATCACTACACCTTTACTGGTCAGAGGGGGCCAACCATGATCTCTGGCAAAAACGCAGAATTTGACTTTGGAGGGGAGCCCCAGGATAGAGTCGACCAGTAAAACTTCTCCCGTTTTCGGGACAACATAGAAACTGCCATTTTTGGGGACAGACACGAATGTCAACTCTGCGTTCTTGCCGCTGTCCGCGTCCACAGCCTCCAGCCTGTACACCACGCTACGGAGAGCAGTGGTGTCGTCTAAAGTTATGTGAAGGTTGCCTGCACTGCGAAAAGTCGGTTCGTGGTCGTTGGTGTCCAGAACATCCACTTTTACCGACGCAACCTCGGAGACGACCGACTCCGATGCGCAGGTCTGGCAGCACAGACCTACGCTCAGCAGGTATTCTGAGCGAGACTCTCTGTCTAAAACCCGGGAAGTTTTTAGTAATATGTTTCCCCGTTTGTGGTGGGCGAAGGCGCGGAAATCTTCGCTGCCGTTCCCATACAGTTTGAAGTGCATTCCGGAGACTGGACACCATTTTTGCGCGTTGATGCGCCTCACCGGGATGCTTAGTCCGCTCACTTTAGAAGCCGTCGGCGAGTTCTCAAAAACATGCCCGTGAAAGAAAGGCAGTCGCGTCTGGGTTTGATATCCAGCAGCCGCGGTCAGAAGGCAGCTTAACAAAACACCCCAAATCATGTTGGTGGCCAAGTTCTGTACCTCCAAGCGACTCAGGGTGGTTGGTAGAAAATCATTACATAGGAAAACAGAAACACTTGAGAAACATTTCCCTCATAGTTATCCACGATATGGTCCTTCCTGGAGATTCCTCTGAACTTCGGGCTTTTTCATCCTGGGAGATCCGTCTCCGTGGATCCAGGTGACACGGCTGCGTACAGGCAGTCCACAGAGCTGCCGGCAGTCGGCTGGCTGCGTTCGTACCCAGTGTTCAGCACCACAGCACCGGACAGCGCCAAGCGCGGGGGCGTGGCGCACGGGGACGGAAACTCCTCGGTGAACCCCACCCTGCGTGCTGGTGTTGATGTTGGTGGTGTTGGTCAGGAGGATGCCCGTCTCAAACCTCTCTACTCCTGCTGAGCCTGTGCACACGCAGCTCTGCCAGCTGCATGACGCCGTCCTCCACAAATCGGCTCCGAGCGTAAAGAAGAGTTGATGGAGAGAAAACCGTTCATCCTCTTGGTCCAAAGAAGGTCGAATGAGCACATTATGCTCCCTTTTCCAAGTGACGCTCTGTCTGGAAACCATCCAATACAGTCCCTCTCAGTACTGGCTTTAGTGAATCAGCTGGGTCCTGCCTTGCTCAAGAACACTTGTGCAGTTGTTGAAAGAAGGAATTACTCACCCACTGCACCCACTTTCTCTCCCTGTGCACCAAGTGTATGTGACTTAGTGCATTCATCACCTTGTGACCATGAAATCTTATCTAAACTTAAGGGCACACTTGCTTGACGTGCACCACATTTCTACACTCACATGTTCACACAATCATGAATCATGCCTAGCTTGAAGTAAAAAACAAACAAACTGTAAAATCCACCATCAATATAAATGCAAATGCTATAAGGATCTGGGCCACTAAACTGTGTAAACATGATGATTTAAGACAGCCGTGTGTCTTTGCAGCTATAGTGTTATATGTGCACCAGAGTTCAAATTAACATTGTCACCCTGACTGCTCTTCCTCTCCCTTCCCACTCTGCTAGCGTGCCAAATACCCAGAGCACTCTAAACCTAATCTGTAGGTGGCTACTGCTAATTCCCGCAGACTGCACACTTCCAATTCCCCTCACTCCTCTTTACGTGACAAGTCAGAAGACTAAATATTACATGGACTTGAGGGCTCTGAACTGTCAAAAAGATAAGGAAATAATGGCTTAGAGAGCACTGCTGGGTGCTCTATTGAGTTTGTCCCCCATGTCATGTCAACCTTTACTTCAGATGTGCATGGATCAATATTAATATGCACTGTGGGGATGCAAGGTTATGCATGGTACGCAATACGGTGCCATGCCATGTTCCTCTGCTCACACACACTGTAGGGTACATTTGTATTCAGTTTGAAAATTCATCAAAGCTCCCGCTGAAAGATCCTTATCAATTTGAAACCACTATCCATCACTGCAATTTTAGCTGAACCCACTCTCTGCAGTAAACTGTTCTTTTCAGGCAATAACTGGTAACTGGCAGTGAGTCCCCAGACAATTTTGAATCTCAGCCTGCAGCTGGAGGACAAAACTCATATTGGTTGATCACTGCATTCCTTTAACGTGGCACAAGCTGTGGGCTGTGTCACTAGGACACATGAGCCGCCCCGCGCTCATTGGTGTTTTTACAATCCCTGACCTGAGGAGGGAGAGGCATTTCAAAAATATGTGCACAAAAATAGCCGCGTACTAAAATGTGACGGGAGCCTGTTGATGAGAAGTGACCTCGCGTAACATCACTGGTACTGTCATTAAGGTGGAATTGTGAAATCTAAAATAGACACTGTCTGAGAGGCCCCCTCGCGCTCTGTTCTGCTCTGTAACTTCGCTTTGAACTTCCTAAGTGCTTCATGAATGCAAATCAAATCCTGTCTTTTATCATGTTGTCTCACATGGTGAAATTCACTGTGACTGCCAGCATGGGAGATAGCTGTAGCAAAGGCTAATTCAATCACAAGGCCAGGCCAGAGTGTGAGGGATAGTTTACTTGAGGGTTGCAGCGGTTATCTACCGAGATGAAACGCCAACACACACCACAACAAAAACAACAAAGCTGTAATGAATTAAAAAAACTGTCTCATCATCCCCCTTCTCCAACAGATAACTCAAAGCTGCGGGGCATTTAAGCAAAAAAAAAAAATCTCAGTGAAGAAAGCGGCCAACGAACATTAGAAAGCTTCATGCTTACTTAATGAATAATTGACCGAATCCATTCCCTTCACTTAGACAGAGGCAGAGGCAGACGTGGCTTCTCAAGGTTGTAGGTTGTAGCCTTGTAGCATTTAAAACATTCTACCTTCGCTTCTGTGCTCCTCCGAGACGGGGGATGATGGGATATGGGGGGCCAGATTCCCCATAATGTAACTTGTATGTTCTTGTAAGTTGCAGGTTGTCCGTTACTTCTCCTGGAGAAGCAAGAAAAAAGCAGGAAATGATGGAAGGCAGAGTTAAGAGGACTTGGCACCAACATCAGTTAATAGGCAGTTTATGTCAGAGAGCAGGTACAGTGTTTAAAATATCTTAAAAATAGACTGTTCAGCAGAAGTCAATGAAATAATTGGCTGAGACAGGCAGGTTTATTAAAGAATGACAGGACAATTAAAACGGATGACTAAGCATCTACCTCTCTAGTTGCTATTCGCACGAACATTTATGGAAACCCTACCCCACATGCTGCAAAGAGCCATTTCTGGAAACATCCATGACACCCGACAGGAGCAGCAGCTCTGTAGAGCCGCTCATTGTTGTGTTCCCGTGTATATGGGTCCCTCGGGACATTTTCCCTCATCACAACCTGAAGGCAAAAAGCAGTTAGAGTAGCTGGATAAATATAAAGACATTTCCCTCATGTATTAGGTACGGCTAATTAGATTTGATCTATGATCCCCTAAAGGCTCCTACCACCTACTGTAGTATTTAAGTTGCGTTGTAGAAACCATAACTGTTTATTAATATAGGAATTAATTATGGAGCACAGTGTGCAACCTGGTTCAGAGTTTACCTTTTTCCCCCAACAACAGAGGAGCCGCCATCAGGTTTTTCAAAATGTCAGTGGCATAAAAAAAAAGGGACCAACCAAACCAAAATATCTAATCACTGTAGCTCTCTCTGGCCCTTTTTACTTTGAACAACTCCTCTCCTACAGGCTGACGTTTTGTTCATTGAAAGACCCAATGAGTATAATAAAATGAAAGCAGCATCCTCTTTGAAGGAAAAAAAAAGCAAATATAATTTCATGATTAATGCATGGCCTGTTATTTCAATAGAAACAAAAAACGAGCAACTTCAGGGCCACAGCTTGTATGAGGAATGGTTTTACTATCAACATTGTGATTAGAGGAGCCTGGGGTCGCCTCAGTGATTAGCACACTAAGAAATGATCACTGATTTGAGCAGTGTCTCGTTCATAGACATAGAGACGCCTTTCTATTAGCACATTAAAAGATTTCTCACATCATAAAAAGACACAGGAGATAGTCATTGAAAAATAAAAGAAAATGAAAATTAGCCCAGCTCCGTGTCCCTCTCTCACTCTGCCTAACCAAGAGGTGAGATTTTAGAGAGAAGCCGTGATAATGCTCTCTTTGAAACACAGTTGGGAGAGTAAGAACATTGCCTTGGATGCACAGTGGAACTCCTCATTTCTTTTTCTCAGTTAATTATCCCAGCAAGCCCCAGCCATTAGGCAGGTTTCCATTACTCGACCAGTTCAAGGCTACGAACTAACAGTGTAAATTCAATAATGTGCTATTTATGATTCTGAGAGGATTATGAGGGACCCATTTAAGGGAATATGAAAAATACTGAAGGCCTCCAGATCTGAGCCAGTTAATCATTCCCTCATGATCCTGAAGCATCTCTTAGATATGATTTACACATGGGACCAAAACCAAAGACACTGCCAACACTCATTATCCATGGTCAAAAAAACCACTGGATCCAGCTGCTGAATCCTCATTACCTGGTCCTATTCACGCCTTCAGAGCCTCAATTTCCCTTTGCAAATCAGCAAAGATCGTCAGTGATGACAGACTGTGAGTGCCTGAGAGATTAAAATAGATCCCTTATATTCCTCTATGTCTCAAAAATCACACTCAACCCTGCTTCATTTGTCCACTTCTAATTTTAGGAAGGGCATTGTTCATTTTTCTATCTAGGGTAGGCTACACACACTGCTAAGAGGCCTCTTAATAAGAGTAGCTCTGGACTTCATGCTCATATATCATGTAATGCCCTCCAAACAGAGGTCTCTTATCGGTGTAGTTCATCCTCGCTGCTCCTCAGGAGGGAAAGGGCTTTATAGTCAATTGAGGACTTGTTTTCCAGCAGGGCCTATCATTTAAAGCATAATAATGATTGGGTTTTCACAACCTCCCCGGCACATAAAATTTCATACAGCCACTCAACAACTGCCCCATAATGAATTCCCAACACTTATATGAGTTGAACATAAAGGCTATGGCCTGTTTGTTTGTTTGTTTGTTTGTTTTGGCTAGCTGCTGTTTTGGCCATGTTTGTTTGTTTTCCTCGTCAACACAACACACCAGCTGTAAGTAAGCGAAGTTTCACGGATGCACAAGTCCGTCCTGGCCGCCGTGAAACGTCCTTACCTGGTTGTCTTCTTTACCCCCTACTTTTATTCATCTTTCCAGAGCCTGCCAAAATGTCTTTACAGAAGCAGTAATGTCGATGGATATCCTCCATTAATGCTCCTTTTGGCGCCATGGTCAGCTCAGTCACACAAGGGTCTCCGGCGCCCCCACCCGTTTCCTCGGGGAACTGCAGCATGGTTGTAAACGGTATGTAGGCTATGACTGTGGGCGACATTATAGAGAACTAAACCAGAAAATTACCAGGGAAAATAGTGACTAAACATAAAACTGCACCACAGAGACCTGTGGGAAATTAAGATTAAGTGCAGAATAATATCTGGAGTGGAGAAAGATCCAGGGGAAATTTTAAGTGTAGGAATATAACCTCAAAAAAGGGGGGAGCCCATTGCAAATGTAAATACAATGATCAATAAATGTGATATCCAGTAAAAGCTATCTTTTCTAAAGCTAAATCATTTTTTATTTATCAATAAAGACACTGACAGAGACAATCGAGTCATATAACAGTAAAAAGCCTGTTTAATTGCAGAATATATTGACAGTACAGTACAGCAATAAAAACACTGCCATATTGCCCCTATTTTACATGACTTACACAGCTGCTGTTCAGCTTATGAGACAAAACAGTTATACGGTACTTGTACAGTAATGATGAGAAACACAACATACAGACAGGCTCACAGAGCACTTCGCCCATCGCTTTCCACTAACAGGCGGCCGTGTTAATTAAGAAACGCACAATATTATAATAATCATAAGAGCAAGAACAAAGACACAGAGCATTCGATCCCATGATGCACAGTAGTGATGTCTTGATCACTGGGTCTAAAGGGACCAACTAGGCTGAAACAACTGGTCACACAGGGAGCAGAGATCAACAGCCACAAAGCCCACAGACAAAAAAAAAACAAAAAGAATAAAAACCAAAAAAATATGGATTACTTTGTATGTACGCAATACATACATGACATAAAACGAAATGACTTGACACTGTCCATGGTCACTCATTAATCTGTCGACTGGCCTTCATTCAGCACGTGTTACATCCTCTTTGTTGCTTGTGCCTCAGTTCATGTATTACATGAGTGCTGTTGTGTTTCAACTACAAAGCTTCAGTTTGTAAGTAAGGACAGCACAGCTGCTTCCTTACAGCCCCTCTTCTCCCTCAGCTACCGCAGGAACCTTGGAGCCGATCTATCGTCAGTCAGTGTCTTGCGGAGCCTCACTCCACGGCGTATCGACACCAGCATATCCTTGTCCTCCTGGGTCGGAGGAGATGGCTCATGGGGCGCGCACTGAGCCAGCTCCCCCGGCAGTGTGCTGGGGAAGGGGAACTGACTCTCACCGAGGGCGTGGGCGCTGGCTGCCAGCTCTCCTATCTTCTCCACCAGGCTGTGGCGGTTGGCAGCGAGCAGAGGGTCCTCCTCAGCTCCGTGGGTGGCCATGCCGGAGGCCTGCTGGGCATACACAGTCCTGTCCACCCCTCCTCCTCCGCAGCCCCATGTATTATCAGGGAGGCTCATTCGCTTTGGAGAAGCCCTTGTGAAGTCACTGGCAGATAGGTCATCGCCGTACAGAAACTCCTCGCTGCCCGTACGATGCTGGGACGGGCTGGCGTACCCAGGAGAGTCTGGCACTGTGGGGGTTTTCACTGGCACAATGGGGGGCCGGATGGGAATGGGGCCAGATGTGGATGGCGTGCGTCTCACACCGGTTTTGGAGGACGGCGTCCGGCGAATAGTGGCCGTCCCAGAGGTGATGGCTCCGGAGCTGCTGCCCCCCGATCCATTTGGAGTTCCCTGCAGGGTTTTTCCTGCAGGCAGACCTGCTGTGCTGGCAGGCCTCTTCGTTTGGATCATGCGGCGATAGCTCTGGGCAATGTTACTGTGGCGTGGGATGGTGGAGGACTTGTCAAAGTCTGCCTGCCCTTCACTGTCAGCATCCCCGTTGAGAGAGTAGCACTCATAATCTGAACCTAGAAGTGACAATGAGTCATGAGCAACTGTTTTTCACACTTGAAAAATACTGACATAAACAATGTTCTGCAACTGCTTCTTTTACATAATACAGTAGTGACGGCGACACAAAAGCACACAGGTGCAAAGATTCCAATCAAAACAACAGGGAATTCAAAAAATCTCTAACTCTAACAGACATTTCAGTAATCATTACTGAGATTTACCGAGATTTGAGGGTGAGTGTTACCTTGTGAGGGGATGGTGTCCTCGGAGCATGATGGGGTGTTGGTCTGGGTGCTGTAGCCACTTGAGTACTGCAGAGAGTCCCTGCTGCTCTTCTGCTGCTCCATACTTAAGCCTCTGGTCAGAACCATGGCTAGAGTGCTCGCTGCTGGAGAGAGTGGTTCGCCGTGCTGAGGTGTACACACACACATACACACACGTTTTAGGAGATACAGGCAAGAAATACATAAAGATTAGCACACATTTACATATGCAATTCACCACACTACAATTTCCAAGGCATATAAATTTATATACTCGCATTTAAATTTTTACTCCCTGAGGACGTCTTACCTTGGCTGCAATAGTTCCTGGGCCAATTCTCCCTCTGTGCGGATCATCTGGTTGCATCCCAGAATACCCCAGTGGACTGGGCGGGGCCTCCAGTTCTCTCATCTTGTCCACAGACTCCCTCCTACGCTGCAGAGTGCTGGCCAAAGACGGCTCACAGGAACTTAGTTTGGCCCAGTCCTGCAACAGCAGACGGAACAATGAGACTTTCTTCCAAGTGAGCATCTCCAGTGTTTGCCATCCAGCACTCGAACAGGCAGCTAACAGTGGAAGCTGCTGATTTGGCTCATGAACTGGTTAGATGCCGAGGGAGATAATGGGCAGACTGCAGCAGCGCTCTGTCAGTGTTGTTAAATGAAATCAAGTTTAGCATGTCTTTATGAGGAAAGATTCGACAACTGAGCTTGATGAGCAACAGCAAAATGGTGGTTGTTAATCTTAACGCTGATTAATGCGCATGAAGGCAATAAACACAGGAAGCAAAGAAGCAAGAAAGCCAAAAACAAAAACAAAAACAAAAGTAAAATTGCAAATGAAAAACAAACCTTCCAGCTAGGAACCTTTGATGTGGGTGAGGGGGTGTTGGATCCAGGGGAGTGGTTAAATGTGGGGGACGCAGGAAGTATGACAGAGAGAGGCCTGATGGTGCCAGTGTGAGAGAAAGCAGGGCGGAAGGTACCGAAGGATGAGCATGAGCCAAACTGCGGAACGGACAGACAGGTCTGAGTAAGAGTGTTCAACATCCATGAACAGTCCACGTCAAACCGCAGTGCGGCTGTCAAGAGAAGCCCGCAGGACTCCTTTACATTATAGATAACAGTGAATGAAATGCTCCATGTGTGCATGTGCACCCCTGCCTGCATGTGTATATGTGTCCAATAAAGCAAGTCGATTGGTTAGATGCATGCAGTACTAACCGCTGTAGGAGAGTTGCACTCGCTGACAGACTGGCAGGTTTCTGAAGCCTCAGAGGAGGCTGAGCTTGTTGATTTCTGGGAAAGGGGAGATGGAGTAAAAGCAGTGGAGGGAGGGGGGCAAATGGAAAGAGAGAGAGAAAGGGAGGTGTGAGATGAGAGATACACAGGACCAGGGGTCAGAGTGGGAGTGTTGGTATGTTTTGGAGAGGAGTCATTTTCCTCCGTGATGGGATCTATAGACCGCAGACTAGATACATGTAGCTGCTGCTTAGATCAGTTTTTTTCCAGAGGAAGAACGTTGCATCAGTCAGTGAGCTAGTGTGCTGCCGAGCGTGTTCTGTACACCGCAATCTGTTCAGACCGTCTGAGTAACTTTATCAATCCAGTGGGATAGAAATTCAACATTCGCAACTGATAAAGCGCTATTGCAGCAAAACACGAGGAGCTATGTCTGACTTTGACTCTTATTTTAACTGTGGCTCTATCTCTGAAACGCAAACATGACAAAATGTGTATCTCACACCAGATTGGAGATGCCAAATGTATAAAGAACTGTTTGAATTCTTGTAGATCGACTCTGACAAGAGAAAGTCTCTGGTGTTGTTTGCCGTGTCCTCCTGCCCTGCAGCTTTTCTGCCAGGGGAATCTCTGGGGCTTACAAGTGCGCTTTGTTCCTGGTTTTGATGCGATAAAATCCCTTTTCTTTATTTTCATCCGATCAAAGATTAAACTTCAGCATTTCGCCTGAGACTGTTACCTGGCTGGTGATGTCAGAGGGCATTGGTGATGGAGGCTTAGAGTGGGTGTTGGCGTCCTGCGAGACGAAGCCTGAGTCATGGGAGGACACGCTGCTGAGCCGGTGAGCTCCCGCAGAGGGCATCTGAAGAAGACTGTTGACAGGATATCACATTAGTATATAACATAATGGAGGATTTTGCTCTAGATTCTAGCACAATTTTTCCTCTTTATTTTGTTTTTTTTCCAAGGATTTATGAGCAGGCTGTGGCAAATACAGACGATGGATGAAAAATTTATCAAAAAAGCTATGAACATGAAGGCAGTGTTATATGAAAATCCTAAATGACACTATTCTTCTTATTTTGGTGCATCAAAGAGTAAAAAAAAAAAGTTATTCCTTCTTTGATTCCTCTTTCCCTCCATATATTAACAGCTGTCTTCTTTTCGTTTCCTGCTCTGTTGTTCTCGCTCAGCGTTGCCTCTTTGTCACCCATCCTATTTTAAATGTGAAACTTGTGTTTCTCACCTTCCGCTCTCACACCTCCTTCTACCTCTAGACTCTTATCGAAAGTAATCACCGTCCTCTAGGATGAGGATTCAGGAGTACCAAATTAATATGACATATTAAATAACCTTATGTAATTCCCTTTTATTCTGTTCCACTGTCAAGTCATCTCCTCATTATACCAACATGTAGTGAGAAAATACTCAAAGATTAATCACTTTTTTTTTTTTCCTGAATTGTGGAATCGTGGCATGTTTCTCTGCATGTAGACTAAATTCAGTGACAGCTAGTCAAAAACTTTTTACAGGCTCAGTAGATAAAAGGAAAAACATAAAGCGGTCAAGCTGAAACTCTTGAGTCTCCATAAATTTCAACTGGCATTCAGGAAGTATACACATCATATTGAATAATCTTACCTCGACCAAAGACACATCAGACTAAATGATCTACAACAAAAGTCTGTGTTAAAATTTGTCAAAAAATAACTGCTCAGTCAGTGGCCAAATAAATACACAACACTAAAGGGTGCAGTGTATTGGTTAAAGTATCAAGGGGGTTCTGGTAGGAACTCTAACATTAATAACAAGGCAAGGATTTGATATTCCTTTTATTGAGCATTTGAAGATTTTTTTGTTTTTTTTAAAGAAAGGCTTACTCCTTTGCCCAGAATGACCTCCTGGCTTACATTTATAAACTAATTTACAAACTAATTCTTGAACTTTTGCCATTAGCCTAATAAATATGTATATTTTGACTCTTGTGTAGCTCTTGGCTTTCACACTGTGAAATTTCACAGCTTTGGACCTAATCTGGGTGTAAGAAGCTTGAGAGCTGCAAATCTGCAAAGAGCTGTGAAGCTGGCAAGATACATCATGTGCTCGCCTGGTTGTGTGGTAAGGGGAGGTGCGGGGTGGGGGTGTCACCTGCTCATATATTCATGATGACCTTTAGTATTTCATTCTTTTGCTGCTGTGTGGAAATGACATCAAGAATATGCCAGGGTGTTCAAGACAGCCTTGATCCAGCATGCATCAAATCCACTCACTAATTAACAACACAGCCGACACAGCGCACAATATGTATCACATCCCAATGTGCCATTAACACGTTCCACAACAAGTGTAAGCACAAAGCTAATCACGCTAAACAAAAAGCAATAAGGTGTGTAGCTTATACCTGCACATGCTGCTCTTCCTGGAGCCTGTGCTGCTGGGGGAGGAGGGTGGGGTCTGGTAGGACCAGCTGTAGTCTGAGCCTTTTAAATCCCGGATCACCTGCAACAACACATAACCAAAGTGCGATGATGCAGTGGCCAAAATAGACATCAGGTAAAAACTGTATTTGCGTTTATAGGAGATAGGGAGAACACATAATGGAACAGTCTATTGTTGCACAAAGATTTATTTAGATGGAGCGAATAGCCAGAAAAAGATTTCACAGACACACAGTCACAATAGATGTATAGCAAGCACTGTCATCTTCAGACCTTGAAAAACATGCATTAAAGCATCAGACAACAATGGTGGTAAGATGCATCACTGCCATTAGCCAGTTGTTGGCTAATGGCAGTGATGTATCTTACCACCATTGTGAAATTTAAAAAGGACAAGGCGGAATTCTATTATTTTTGCTACCGTCATCAAATGTCATGAAAAGACAAGGCTAAGAGTGCATTAGTCTGCCTCTCAATAGTTGCGTCAGCCCAATCTATTACTTTTTGCCTGGAGCCCATTCAATCCTGCTGAATACATGAATCCTTACAGGCATGTCACAAATATGTACATGTGTCACAAATACCCTACAAGAGCTGGACACACTCAACACAGAGTTTTAACAGGTATTTAATTAATTCAAAATAAACTACTGTGCCCAGTTTTTAATAGTTTTCCGACAACACTGGGGGGGTCAACCGCACACATAATAAGTTGCGCTAGACTAGATACATAGAAAATATTTAGTATTAGGATCAATTCATTGTTTTTTCTGGTCTTTTTGTTGATCATAGGAAAATAGCACCAAATATAGCAGCAGACTTACTGAAATTATACAATATTCCATTATGATGCAAATAACATGAGCAGCTCCAGGGATGCTGGATGATAAGTGCAAGGGAAGCATTAGTGAAATTATTTTCAGCTTTACGCCTCTGTTACCTGTTCACTGGCTGGTGGCAGCTTGTGTGGGTCTTCAGTCAACACAGTGAGGTCATCAACAATGGGTTGCAAATGGGTTATCTCTCCCAGCATGGCAATCTCTACATTCTGGTGGAAGAAAACACAGTGGATTGAATTAATCATATATTAAAAAAAAAAGCCACATCAACAACAAGAGCAAAAGCCTAGTAAAATCTAATTTTATATTCAGTGCCATTCACACTAATTTTCTACAACTCTCAGCAGTACAAAGGCCAAACGATCCTCACCACCACAGGCTGCAGGAGGTTAATGAAGGTACAGTAACGCCCCCTCTCCTCCAGCAGGGCTCTGCGCACTGCCTGCTTCTCCGTCTCTTCCATCAGCAGATACAAATCACTGACGTCCTGCATGGCACTGTCCAGCTGGGGGCGCAGGTTACCCCGGCCTGCAGGAGGCGAGGCGAGAGAGGAGGGGAGAGGAGGGGAGGGGAGAGATGTCGGCGTGAGGAAGGACAGGGGTTAAGAAGGTTGAGTCAGGATAAACAAGAGAGGAGAAGGAATGAAAATATTGAGAAATGAAGTGGAGAGTGATGGTTATGGATGAAACAAGAAGGAAGAGAAGGAACACGGTGCAGGGAGGATGGGAAAAAAAGAGAGATGATTAGAACACATAATGCACTAAGGGCAACGTACTGACAAACATTACACTCAAATGATTCATGTACATGGAAATGAGAAGACACAGAAGCATGTCGTCAGTAATGAGCTGATGCGAAGCCACTGGTGAGGAAGTCCTGAAATGGATGTGGTACACTACAACGCCCACAACGACACTGGATGACAGTTGAAAAGAGGCAAAACGGATGAGATGAGGATGTGTTGTTTGTGTATCTGTGACTGCACGATTTACAGACACACTGCCAGTTAAACATTTTTTAACATCCTACAGTTTCTGAAATTACAAGCCATGCACTCATTGTACTTTAATGTACAACTCAAAAATATACTGTAGATACAGCACATAATAGTGTAAATTAATACACATGTGTCTTGCCATATTATACTCTGTATCCATCTACTATATTTTGCTATATTATAAATGAGTCAGTGCCCTCGTCGGTTGTAGCAGGCAACACATTGCACATCTGTCTTGCAACTGTCCATATGTGTAACAGTTATCAGCTTAATTGGCTAATCATGCAGCAGACCTGCATTTAATAAGTCACAGATTAAATGAAGAAGCCCACGAGGATCTGACAGCTTGCCAGTAAGGCTAATAGGCCCCTGGAAAACAGAAGCTTAGGCCTCAAGCAGCACACCTCACTGTCATCATGGAGCCAAATGTCAGCTGATGACAAAGACAAGGTCTTATTACCCAGAGGAATGATGGAAAGCCATGAAACCAGATTCTCACTCTATTAAAAAGGCATTTAGAAAACGGAGGAGTCCTATTTGAATGAAGTCAGGCAAATTGGATCCATGCAAAAGATGAGGACACTGAGCTATATGTAAAACAAATGTATGGTATGTGCCGTTTGTTATTAGGCCTCTTTTTTTACATAACATGTTGCAGTGAAGTGCAGGTGTAATAAAAATAAAATGAATTATAGATGAACTTAGTATTTTTCTGCTTCAGTGTCAGGGTGATGTGTGTTGCGCAACCTGACTCACTGACTTACTAGAACAGAGTCAGGTTAATGTATTCCTTGTACTTTTCCTGCTATGACTAAATATTCCTGTGAATCGCTGACATTCTCAGAGATTATATTTGCAGTGAGTGCATTGCTTGATGTTTCCTAAGGAATTGTTCAAAATTTTAAAAAGTATGCTTATTCATTTTCTTGCCAGCAGTTAACTGAGACGATACCAGCAGCAGTGGCTCAGCTTAGCTTGGCTTAGTTTAGCATAGCACTGTTTTTAGTTGTTTTTTTCTAGTTTTTACACTTTAATATTATACACTTCCTACTGTGTATAAAAAGTGAATATTAGACAAACTTGTATTTCCCTTGTTTCCAATCTTTGTACTAAGTTAGGTGAGTTAGCTGCTTGTGAAAAAAACAACATGAATAGGCATATCTTTTAACCTCAAAGCACTGTTTTCTGTTTGACTGGCAGTTTCACCTAAAGATGATGATGGTGACTTTGAAACAATCTTATGAAAAATTGCACTCAGGCCTGAACACAGTAGACATACCTAGAAGCTCTACAGCCAGAAACAAATAGAGGAGGGAGGAGGGGGGGTGCAGTGACAGGCGAGAGGAGGAGAGACAGAAGAACAGGCAGTGTTAGCTGTATCAAACCAGGACACATTGCATATTTATGACCAGCCCGTACCACTCGTGTAAGTTCTGCTTGGAAATAGGAATTTAATTACAACCAGCAGAAGGGGCTGATGCATGCACAGCAAGGAAAGAGGAACATTTCTTTGATTTATAAAGGTGGGCAATGATAAATCATCTGAAGCTGGAAAGGAGCCTCTGAAGCTGTGCCAGGCATTTTGATTGGATTGACTTGTCATATCTAGCTTCACACTGTAGATGGCACCAGCTCAATCCGAAACACTGGTGCAGACCAGGGACCAGCAGCCAAGCAAACTTTGTTAATATCAGCAGTAAAATGTCAATGGAGTTTCATCACTGCTCTGTTAGTCATCAAGATCTTAAAATAGTTTCTTACCTTTTCTTGCTTTTTTTTGGAGTTTTATGGTGTCTAACGACTTCCTTTTAATTTCCTGACGAGAGCGCTTGTATTCTGTGAAGCACAAGTCAAAGTCAGGGTCAAAGGCATATCAATTTCTGCCCACTATCAATTGCTAGTTCTTCAGTGGAATCCAAACACTTGAAAAGTGCTGTATTATTTGTGTTTGCTAGTTGTTCACCTTTGGCATGATCTTTGTCCAGCTGATTAGCCGTTTTCTTCCACTCCTCTATCCTGTCCTGAAGTGGCGTAACCAGACCTTCCATAAGAGCACTACAACAACACAGAGAAAGAACATAAGAGGAAGAATGAGGGGCTTAATAAATTGTTTTATTTCCATAGCACAAAAACACTCAGCAAAGAGTGGGAGAATGAGAGAAGGCCGACAGAAACGGTAGCATAGAAAATTGCTGTGGAGGAGGGGAAGAAAACACAGCTTACTTGGTGAAGTGGCGTAATTTTGCCTCAATGCTGCGGTGTCTCATACACATCCTTGTCAAAGCGGAGCCAATGTCCCTGGTGGCACCTAAGAAAAACAATGTGAAAACACAAACAGTCACTTTACAATGTGAGAGCTTGCCGTTGCATATCTTAGATTTGCCTCTTAGCCCAGGAGAATGTGATATTTAAAGAGGAGATATAGCCTATCTGGAGAGCAGTTTGAAAGGTCTAACGCTTTCCTGTCAGATGGATTTATCTGTTTTTTTTTGTTTTTTTTCCCCGCAGCTGTAGAGGCTTCTCCATCTGCAGCCACTAGGTGGACAAGTGCAGAGCCCATAAATGTCATATTTGTTTTAGGGAAAGCAAATGTGACACAGCGGCTGCAAACAGAAACCCTACACCCGCTCCGTCATTCTTGACCAAAATAATTGCACATTTTTCCTGCGACACTTTGAGATCATCACATGATGCCCCGCCACGGTGTAAATACCAGCTCGTGTGAAATGGTTACTGTACTTTTCCTCTCTACTGAAGTGTAATTAAATGGGGTCTTAAGCCCCTAAAGCCCAGGCTGGCCCACTGTCTCACTGATAGTTCGCAGGCCGGTGTAATATATGGCAGCAGTGATCCGGTTGTAATCTGGGCCACATAGGGCTAATCTGAGGGTCTCTCACTACACACACACTCACAAACACATACACACAGATAAACACACACCCAAAGGGAAAGAGAGATGACATCTCTCAATGGCAGACAAGCCACACAAAGTGTAGGCATGCAAGTGTGTGTGTGTGGACAGGTGGTGTGATTTACCACCTCCCACCCCCACCCCACCCTTCCCAAAGTTCTCACCCCCTCTGTCCTGGAGGAAAAAGGAGGGAACCCTGTAAGGGGATATCCCTCTATTCTTCCCTGCCTGCTCTGCCTTTCCTGTTCTCTCTGTTTCCTAAACACTATTCATGCCGGGGTGGACAGAGAGAAAGAGAGAAACTGGCTTGAACCTGCGCTAAAAATAACAAAAAAAGCGACACAGAGTAAAACAGAAACGAAAATATATGACCAACATAGCAGGTCTGAAATCAGACGTAGCTCCTGCTCCAGATGGTTGTCCGGTGAGATCTGTGCTCCTTTCCAGCTATCGTATGAGGAAACTAGGTTACTGTCTGCGGTCGATATCACGTCACACTGTCAGACAAAGACCATTTCAGTCCAGCGCTTGGCTGTCAACTTCACTGACTGTTGCACTAGTTCAAAGACAATCAGCTGTGGTTCTGGACTCCATCTCGAGGAGACAGTTTCGACAGGCAGATGTAGAACAACTTGAGTGTGTTTGTGCGCTGGGAGGAGGAAGGGAAGGTCGTCCTGCGTCTGCATCGCTGTTCTAGGGTTAGAGATGAAGGGTCATCCAGCTGTGTCTCGCACGCGGGCATTTAACACCGGCAGGAAGTGATTGAAGCAACATGTGGAACCTATACACCGAGTTCTGGCTATAAATAGCTACGGCAGTCTCGATCTTTAAAGGACTGGTGTTGAGTATCTGTCATCTTAGAGCCTCTATTCACATTGATTCAGTGCTCCATAAAGCCAAGTGTAAAAACATTAGAGAAATGCAAACGTGTGCACAGGTTATGCATCTCTCCATTTCTCCTCTTAAAAACATCGCAGGAGGCGCGCGGAGCTGGGAATCAGCCCTTTCAGGGTTAACGTGCGGGATCGAGCGAGACTAACAGAGGTGGGAGGGGGGAGAGAGGGTAATGTGGGCCCTTTTATCTCTCAGACAGACTTTCCCAATGTCACCGTCAGCAACGAGAGCCTTCGGCCCCCACTCTCCTTTCCCATCCACACCTGCCAATTTCCCTCCCGTCTCCTCCTCTCCTCCTTTCCCTCCCAGAGGGGGATCAGCTGACAGCTACATCCTGGGGAGGTCCAGAGGCTTCCTGCCTATGTCCAAGAGCCCTGCTGGCCTCTGGCCCCGACCGGATGGACAGGGACAGTGATTTACTCCCTCGTCACCCTGCGCGCACACAGACATGTGACAAACACATACAAAATTTCGGAGAGGGCTCAGGATGACTCGGATGACGAGCACTTCTGCATTTTGGATCTACAGACATCTATCCCTGAAGAGGGCCCCCTCCTCTGCTCACCTCCTTTTATTTCTATGATAAATGTGATTTGTGGTTATGGGCTATATAGATTAAATGTTCTCATCACTATCGCTCAATCAAATTATTGAAACTTGCCCTTGTAGCAGCTTGGAAGCTAGTTAAAAGTGTGCAGGAAATGGGAAAGTGATTATTTAGCAGACTTGGACCCCTGGGGCTTTTTTTCCCTTTTTTTGGAGGGTGCAGGGGGGGGGCAGGGTCGACCTCATAGCAGACACCCACACGTGCATGAATGAAGCAAAACACAGACCAGGATGGAAGAGAGCCGTTATGCAACCTAGTATATCTTAAGATACCGAGCAAATAACTGGGAGCAACTGAGCGGTGCAGCAATGTGCGGCCAATTATAAATGCATTTCCGTACATGTCTCTGGTGCCGACGGCGCCTGATTCAAACATGTATATAACCTGCCATCAGATCAGCTGTGTATGTACATGGGATTCCTGGTGGGAAGGTCAAGCCCTCACTGTTTTCTTTTTTTTGTTGCTGTTTTTTTTATTTTGGTGGGAACTTTGAGCTCCAGTATCAAGGACCAGCACGGTGTAGTCTAAGCGTTTAGCGAGCGGTTCCATCCAGAGCTCTGGTTCTGATTAACTCCCCTGACTCCTCGGGGAAGGAGGAGCGTTTTAATAGGCCTGCTTTATAGGGAGCTCTCCTGCCAGGAGTCGGGAGCCAGGAGCTAAACTGCCACGGGCCTCATTCCCTGATGCCTTCAACATGGGAGCTGAGCTCAACTATCTCTCTCTTTCGCTTTTTCTGTTTCAGCATCTAAAGCCTGCTACTCAGCTCAGGTTTCATTTGCACTCGGGAGCGCCGAGCTGAAGGGTTGATCCTGCTGCCGGTTTCCAGGCTGGATCCAGTCCTCCTGAGCGGAGAAGGTGCTCCCCCACTCTCCCTCTCTCCCTCTCTTTCTCTACTTCCTGTGTCAATAAAGCATGTTTATGTGGGATGTAGAGCAAAAAGGTACAGAACATCCTCATGGTTACACTTCCAGGAATACGAAGTCCCTGTGTTTTTTTCGCTACACCCTTGCACAGAGAGAGCTGAGCTGAGGAAATTCCACCGTTCCGTGAGACAACAATTATTCCTCACGCTGGCACTTCGGCCGCAGAGCCGACTGTGGCTGGCACAGACAGTTAAGCCCCCCCTGCATTTACCCTCCCTCATCCCTTTTAAGTGCTACAGAATGTGAACTGGCAGGGACACAGTGGAGGCCACTGATGGATGAAAAGGGCTGTAGGGTGAGAGCGGCGGATGAAAGGGGGTACACATTGCCGAGGTGCCGGCTGGGTTCGGCAGAGGAAGTGTCCACTGGCTGGTGCAGGTGTAGCAGGCCTTGCCAGGATAGGGTCACTCGAAATGCTCAGGAAATGTATCAACAGGCTCTGACAGATGAAGAGTAAAAGTATGTAAGAGTTGGTTGATGCAATGATTTCCAATATCTACAAAATCATTTTGTTTGTGTTGATGCCCTGCAAAAGAAGCAAAAACATCAAACGAACATTTTATGCAACGGAGACACGAAACAAAAAGGGAGATGGAGGGAGAATTACCTTGATTTTGTCTGTTTCACTGGTAAAGTAACTAAACAAGATCTCAGTGAGATTCTTGAATTCAAAAATTTACGAAGCATGATCACACATCTCGCATCATCAAACATTCGCTTCAAAGCGCAGCTGGAGTTCTGCTGGTGTAGCTGTAGAAACAGGCGGCATTATAAATAAAGAAGCAACCCCTAACGTGTCGGCTGCTAAGGGAGCAATAGCTTCTGATGGGGGTGAGAGTGACGGATGAAACAGCCACGTGTGGACATTGATTGTGGAACAAGAACTACCGCGCTGTACGCCCGCAGCAACACAGTCACAGATCTAAGCCAAGTTACATAAATAGTGGATGACAGACACATACTGTGTTTCTGCGAGTCCTCGGAGAAACTCTCTCCAGACAGGATTCTTGGTTCGTGAATGTAATGCAGAGTAAAAGTCTGTTTCACTGGGTTTTTATGTTAATATTTTATCAGCTTGCTACAGTATACGTGAAAAACACAAGACTGGGGTGAAAAGTGTATTTTACTCTGCAAACAGAGGCCAATAGAGGGTGACAGTGTTTGACGAAAAGCTTTTATACTGACATACATTGTCAGAGTGCAACATTCAGTGTTTAACATTAATGTTATAGATTTGCCTTGGAAATGGCTTTTACTCAAGTTTGCATACTAAAGATGACAAACTGTGGCTCAAAAAACAATATTTACTTTACCCCTTGTGTTGAGCTGACATTGTCTTTACTTCCCAATTGTTTAGGGTTTATTAAAATGTAAGTACAGTACCAGTAATATTAATGGCAAAATTAATTAGATTTTTTTAGTTTTGAACTCAAAACTAAGTGTATTTAAATCTCTGAAAGATATTGAGAAACCCCTGAAAGGAAGAATGTGTTTCGTGTCTGGAAAACAAGTTCTGAAAGATGTTGCAATACTGACACTTTAACTGTTTTTCATTGTTGCTCAGTTTTAAAACCACAGATAAATAACACTTTCAAGACCAAATTCAAGTAACTCTTTGAAGTGAGCAGAGGTTTATGATTTTGGATTCTTTTGTAAATAAGAACATACATAAATTTGCAATACATTTTATTTTTCATGCATGGCTTTGACAACCATATTCTTGATTAAATTGATTATTTATTTTGTTAATAAAATTTGAATTTCAAAGAAAACAGTGTCAACAGCAATAACCTGACCAAAATCTTTCCCGGGTGACTTGTCCAACTTACTTGTTCTGTCCAAGAAAATAGTCCAAAATCCAAAAGATATTTATTTTGCAATGTTCAACTGTTGTAATTGGAAAAAGCCGCACACTTCCATATTTGAGAAGCTGGAAATAAACCGGACCCTAAACGAGCGTCACCATGTTTATGAGTGAACGTATATGTGTCTGCAGGAGTATCAAAACAGCATTCAAAGCCTTTGTGTCACTTCCTTACAATCTCTTTTCTTGCCAGAAAAAATACTAATGAAAGGCAGAGGAAACAGCCTCAGGATCAATTGTTTTAGTCTCTCTCTCTCTCTCTCTCTCTCTCACACCCACACACACACACACCAATCCCATTGTTGTCTGGCCAGACAAGTACACACGGCAAGCTTCACCTCTCCACCAGAAACACCCACAGATGCAGACAGGGCTCAGTGTGTCCTGATGTGGCGTAAACATGTTCTGGAGAGCATTAAGACAAGACTGAAGGAGGAGCAGGAGAACAAGGAGGAAGTTATATTTTGCTGCTGGAGGAGTTTCCTGTTCAAGGGACAAAAATGTTGCTAAAAATAAACAGCGCCTCTTGTCCAGATGTGCTTTCTGTTGGACATAAAAAGAGGACAGAGAGAGGGAGAAAACAAGAAAATGTAACAACATGGAGGGAAGGGGGAAAGCAATGTATCATGCAATTAATGGAAAGAACAGAAGATCCACAGGGGATTGTCTTCACCTGCAGCTAAGGGAAAGGACCCCAGATGTATCCAAGATCCAAATACAGAGAGAGAAAAAAAAAAGACAGACATTGAGGCAACAGTCTGACTCAGTATTAAACAGTGCAAAGCCCGCGAGTCAATTTAATTAAATGACTTGTAGGTTGCCCTTCTTTACACCCTTTGCAAAAAGGTTGTCTTTATCTCAGCTGACAATGCACTTCCCTCTCTTTTATGCAGACAAAGTTAATGCTCCACGGCTCATTTGCAAACAATCCTCCAAACAATGCTGACAGCACTGCTGGTGCTACTGCTGCTGCTCATAAGGCATGTAATAAGCTCCATGTCTACCCCTAAGTCTTAACTTCACCTGGGGGGTACTCCATTACTGTCAGGTCAGTCTGCATTTTCCTCTGCGCTGAGCTCGCTGTATTCTACAGCAGAGCAGACATCACATAAACTGAGCGGGCTGACAACAACAAGAAAACTATTAGATATTCCTGTGACACAACCAAATATGGGGGATGCGGTCTGATCCGCCTAAGCCTTAATATAACTCCATCTATTTTCAAACTGAATCATAGGTTGATGGGAGTTTTTAAAGGGGCTATTTGTTCTCTATTTGTTTCTCGGAAGCTGTAAATTGTTTCTTGGCAGGAGCGAGTGGTGATGATTGTCACTTGACAAGATCTTCAACTATTATTGCATCACCCTCTGAGAAATGCAATGAAGGATACAGACAGCGGAGCTGCTATTAAAGAGTGATGAGGCAGGTAAATGGCTCCTTTATATCCACATGATACCCAAAAAAGATTCATCTGCTTTTCAAATCTCGACACGCTTTGCAGGGGTCCACTTGGCAACAATGATGCTTTGAACTTATTATTAACTGTTTAGTTAAGTTTAGCTTTAGCACAAACACAATGTCATTACTTTTTGCTACAAATATTTTAATTCATCCTGAGGGGGCTATGAAAGTCTTTCATGGTAATTCCTCCAACAGCTGTGGAGATATTCCACTCATAACAATGAATGTTAACGGTATGTGGAAAAAAAGAAAAGTCAGAGGGATTCATCCTCAGGGGATCATGAATGTCTTGAATGGACCGGAGCCAGATGAGACACAGACAGAAGACACATGGTCACGCCGCATCACTACAAAGGCAAACGTTGAGAAAAACAAGCGGCACACTAAACTGGGTGAAATCAACTCTAAACTCTGTCCTCAGCAAATTTCTCCAACTGTTTTCAATCAGCCACCTCATTTGATTAAAACAATGCACACGTCCTTTTCATTCCCTCTATTATAATGTCCTCCCTTGCATTCCTCTACGAGGCTCTCTCTCTTGTGTGTTTTCCCTCCCCTCTCCAGCTCCCTTCCACGCTGACTCTGTGTTCAGGATGTAGCTGAACACACCGTTCCCCTCATGTTTGTCTACTTAGTTTGGTATTCATCCCTCAGAATGAAAGTTGGCTAAAAAGATTTGTTTTCACTGCCACCCCCCCTCTCCTTTT
This sequence comes from Decapterus maruadsi, assembly GCA_030347415.2. Classification (NCBI taxonomy): domain Eukaryota; kingdom Metazoa; phylum Chordata; class Actinopteri; order Carangiformes; family Carangidae; genus Decapterus; species Decapterus maruadsi. The sequence goes on along the minus strand of CM064893.1, from coordinate 19,604,663 downwards.
CATCTGTTCTTCAAATCATTGTTCCAGCCACTTCACCCTTTGCTTTTTTGCATGTAGTCATTATAATAGCTGGAAAACATTCATTTGTGGGACAACCACATTGAGTTTTGAGGTGGAAGCCCTTGAACTCCAAGATGGAGAGAGAATTGGATAACTGTGTTTAGGACTGTCCAGCTCTGTCTGACACACAGGGTAGACAGCTGAGGGAGAAATAAGAGGCTCTTGTCGATACTTAAAAGTGACCTCTCGGGCCGGAGGTCATGAAATACCGCAAGAGCGCCGCATACAATCAGCAGAGTGGCCAGTGCATTCGTGGTGACTGCGCGTCCACGTTCGATCTAAAAGAGTCAAAATCCATTTTCATAAGACGCAGAGCCGACCCCCACCCCCACTGTCCTCAAACATGGAAGCGCAACATAGGCCCATATCAGGCTTGAACATGAAATGCCAAGCTTGATGGATGTCAGCGCTGGTCACATGGACACCACTCTCATTATTTGACATGTCCGTAAAAATAGCTACGCTTGCTGGGATAGCGTGGAGGACAGTAATCCCCTGATCTCGCTCTACACAAGGCCACGGCCGCATCTCGTCCATGCCAGGCTGTCCAGATGGCGGGTAAGGATATCCATCCCATCTGCCAACCCCGAGAAGCACAGCGGCCAAGCAGATTACAGCTTCTCTGACACACTGATCTACTAGTACCTCCATATCACCACTGAGCATAGGCTGTGCGGGCAAGAAAGGAAAGAGCAGACAGAGACAGAGAGAAAGAGAGACTGGGCTCGCAAAGACCCTCTGGAACATTATGAGTGAGTGCAATGGTGTGTTTACTCTCCAGTCTCTGGCACACAGATGTAAAGAGAGGAAGGCCTGGGTATTTGTTGAACACAAACTTACAGTACATTGCTGTAAAGCTGGGGGTGGCTGATCAGGAAGGGAAGGGAAGTCAGTCTGTGTGTCTGTGTGTTACAAAGTGGGGCTAAGAGGATTAGCTAAACGCCTCTGCCTAGCCTGGATACCCAGAGCTGTGGAAATCCCACTGCAACCACAACCCCCACCCAGCCGGGCCAAACCCACCCCTCAACCAGACTCACCTCGCTCTCCAAAACGAAGAAAGAAACCACCATGTATCCCGTACTACGATGGAACATTAGCCGACTCTTTGACCTGTATCCAGTTCAACCATGACCAAAAATGGAAAAAAAATGAAGTCAACCTTCCACCAAAACACATGTCATCCAGCCTAGCAACAACAAAACACCAAACACAAGCGCCTGCTATTCTCCAGATAAGTCCAGTCCTTTTAGAAATACATCACACAACAATTTTCTATAAAAAAACGGCCAAACTGGTGTAGACAACACACCAAAAACCATTAGGCTGACCAGTCTACAAATAAAAACATTCCAGAGAGCTGCAGGGCCTCAGGCTTAAATCCCAGGAAAGATGGGTGTTGAAATGTAAAACATTTATCTTTAAAGGGCTAAAATTCTCCAAATACATCCATTTAATATAGACTTTGTGGTTGGTGGACCCTTATTGAACCCAGATGCAAGCCGCCAGCTCGTGGAGACAGACGTGCCTTTAGACATAGATCCATCAACACAGCTTAGAGAAACAGTGCTGTCAGACACAGTGCCAGAACGCCTGGCAGCCAGCTCCTCCAGCTGCTACATAAAACACAGATGCTGACGCCACGGCCGTGACCATAAACTCTAAAAGCGGACAACATGGGCGAGAAAGAAGCCTTGGACGCGAGCGCAGACCGAGGCGGTCTGACACACGAACTCACAGAGATGGAAATAGAGGGGGATGGTCTCGAATATGATGCGGTTTATCGCGCCTATGTGTGAGAAGCTTCCCTCCCGGCTGAAGACAAGACAAAAAACGTCAGGGCAGGAAATCCTCTCTCATTCACTGCCCTCTCTCCCTGGATTCATCCAGGAGGCACTGAATGAGGGGAAACGTTGCTTTCCTTGGCAGGGAAACGTCCACAGTCTGGAGTGCGTGTCAGAGTTAAAGGGGTGACGGGGTGAGTGTGTCAAAGGTAGATTAAAGGAAGGAGACGGAGGGCGCGATGAAACCTCCAGCTGTGCCAGCAGCTGCAGCGCGTCCCCAAACACAAGAGGGGAATTGGGGTGACAGCGGTGATGGCCAACAGTTTGTAGCCCAGCCCACCCCCCCTCGCCCCAGCCCCCCTCGGTGCAACCCACCCTATATGGCCATGCAGACGCTGAGGAAAACATGATCTCTGCAGGGAGACGGACCCACACACACATGAAGGGAGACAGACAGAAGGAGAGAAACAGCAACAGAGACATAAATAGTGACTTGTTGAACAAGCCAGAGGAAGAATTTTATTTATGTCCCACTGACTCCTGCAGGGTCCTGAGTTAGTGAGTGTAAAGGCAAGTGAGAATAAATATGTTTTGGAATAACAACTTTTGATATTTCAGCTGTGAGGAGGGTAAATTTGCTTAAACTATGCCTATGGAGGAGCCTGCAGCGTAGGGTTCAAAGGTTATTCCAGGCCAGCAGCAGCCGGGTCAAGTAAATATCGACATTCCTCCTGCAACATTAATTGCTAGGGTTCGGAGCACGCGGAGGGACCAACACGGCTCCCGCAGGAGAAATGGGATTTAACTGTTATGCTGGTTAAGAGCACCATGGGAAAACCCAGATTTGATATTTTATAAATCACATGAATATACATGAAAGCATAACAACTTGACATTTGACATGTTAAAACCATCAAATATTTGATAGTTTTATGTGATAAAAAAGTTCTGTCTATCTATCAGAGACTCACTAACCCTATGGTCTTAGCCGCGTTTTCATTATTTCCTCTTTAATTGTTGCAAAGACTGTCATCTCAAAGCGTGCCCTCCATCCCTCATACAGTCGGTGGCCTGAGAAGGATGACATTAATCCTAAAGTTAATGTCCCTGGGAGAGTAGCTGAAGAGTGAGTGGGCGTGTGAGTGACACACTTACAGGGATTTTATGCATCTATAGCTGTAAAACTCAATTTGACCATCTTTCTCCTCCCTCTGTTGCTCATCTCTCCCTCTGGACCATCGATCAATCTGCTGTTTTCCCTCCTTGTACCTCAGACACACCTCTGCTTTGAAGTCCTGCCCTGCCATTCTCCATACCTGCTTCTTTATTGAAGCAGGCTGCCAGCTGCTAGCACCTAGCAGGCTGACCTTAGTCTACCTTATTTCATCCTGCAGTGAATGTGCGCTCGCATCAGGAATCACTTAGCGCTAAAAAACCTGATGTATCGCCATGGCAATAAACCTCCACTGTTACTGGAGAGGCTGTGGGAGTGAAACTGGCGACAATGTGTGAACACTGACGAAGAAATGCCTCTTCACCAGCCGGCAGTGGTCAGTCGGGGGCCGCGCTGGTACAAACTGTTCAAAAGAATGGTGGCATGTGACCTGTGAGGTCAGGTGGCCGGCCACCAGCTGTCACCCTTTTGAATATGTGTGTGTGTGTGTGTGTGCGTGCGTGCGCGCTGCTACGCCTGTGTGATTGTGTTTGTGCATGCGTCGGGAGCCTTTGCACGCTCGTCTAGGTTTTGCATGGTTTTTTTTTTTTTTTTGACCTACATACTGCTCTCGACGATCAACTCAAAAGAAATCTGTGTTAATCGGCTGCCTCTCTGGACAGCCTAGCAGGGTGACAAAGCAGATCAGCAGACCTCATTAAGACCAAAGAAACAATAAGATCAGATTTTCACTTCTCTAACCCTAACCCCCACAACACCCCCAATGAAGACAAAAAAAAAAAAACAATCCGCCCCAAAACCTTGAGATAATTGAAAAACATCCTTACCTCTAGAGTTGGTGGCCATGTCTGCCACCTTCTGAAAGGCATCTAAAAAGGCCACTGCTGCCAGAATTGTAGTCCTGTAAATACATTGGTAGGTGTTCATTCAACCGCGACTGCATAAAAGTGGTTGCAAAATATTGCACGACAATCTTTTTTCACCGAGGTTTTATATCGTTCACTGGGATTACTGTAGTTCTCACCTGAGTTGAGAGTGCAGCTTTGTGGCCTTGGCACTGAAGTCTTCCCACACAGGGTAAGAGCTCTGATAAGAGAAAGGGAAAAGAAATAAGTCAAATAAATATCTCGCCAAGGACATTTAAGTGCACAGACATCCCACTCTCAAACATACCCAAACACACACTCACCAGTGTATGCATACAGATTTGAGAATACATCATGTTCTCGCCAACTTGATAAAACGGCTTGTGTAAATTTCCAGTGTCAGACTTATTCATTGCAAACACTTCTCTCCTTAATTCACACTGACAACTTGCTGAAATCCATACAGGGCAACAATAACTCAGAGAGCTTGGCTTCTTCCCCCCGTGGTTAGAAACAGGTTGGTGCATGTGCTCCATACTCTTGCCTGTGTATGATTTAACAGTATATGTTTGTCCTCAGATCAACCTGTGCAGCCTCTTGCTGCGAGCTGGTGTGCGCAGTACCTTCACGTGTCGTGTGTGTCCGTTTTACATGCATGATGATCTAGGTAAGCTCTGGTATCATGTGTGTTTACGTGCACGGGGCAGCAGGTACTATAGCTGGTCTTTGAAAAATCTGGATTACATTTACCCCGGGATCATCCCACGCTGCCTTGAGCTATAAGAGCAGAAGCCAAACATAAAACACATTTGGGGGCTCGATCCTATTAGAGCAAGAGTTTGAGCCCTGGTGAAAGGAGGAGAAGGGGCATAACCCCAGATGCGCCTCTTTGATGGAGAGGAACCAAAAGAGGCCACACATCCTGGCTATATATAGTCAGCGTGCAATCTGGAAACAGTCTCTCTCCTCATCACTTCATAACCTTCGTTCAAGGAATGACGGCGTTTAACTCCCCGGCTCACCTCGCTCCGCTAAAGCCTCAACCTTCAAAAAAAAAGTGATTTAGGAGCCATCATCCCGAACAAAAATGTTTGCCATGAGCCTCCCCTGCCTCGCTGTCTGCACTTGACTCCAACAGGTGTCTAATTAGCTTGTGTGGCCTGTGACTCCCAGGGCGGGAGGGATGCGCTGCCAAGACAGCTGAGGCAGGAGGAGGAGGAGGAGGAGGAGGGTGAAGCAACGGGCAAAGAGACTGCAAGCAGAAATGTGAGGGGAGAGGGTGGTGGGAGGAGGAGGTGGGGGGGGCACATCTCTCTCTCTCTGTCTCTCTCTTCATCCACACCCAGCAGCGCCCAGGGAGGTGAGGATGGATGAAAAGAGGGAAGGAAGGCTCTTCCTCCCACGCCTTGTCATTCACACTGGAGAGGGTGAGGTCAGAACGAACTATCATCCTTGTTCGTGGCAAGGACATTTCTGCTTTCACATCTACCCAGCTCCGTTGCTGATCTAATTCTCCACTGGTGATCTAATCCAGCTGAATCATTTTACTTCATCTCATCTCACCTCCTCCTCCTCCTCCTCTACCAACTCCTACTCCTTTTATTTCTTTTCCTCTGGTTCTGTCAGACAGTTATATAACCAACAGGTGCTGCCTGTAACAGCACATTTTGTCTGTACAGTCCATTAGAGGCTGTGTGTGTGTGTGCAGTACTCGTAACATGAAGGTAATTGTACACTCTAATGTAACAGTGTTCACAGTCAGTGTGATCAGCACAGGAAAGCCATGCTGCTGCGTTGCTCCCGGGGGTAAAGCTGGTCTGACAGGCTTGCGTGGCCCAGCCAGGCGGCAGGAATGAGGTCAGATGTCTGTCTCAGACAGTGGACATGGACACTGTGCTGACTCAGGGCTTCAGCCTCATTCATCTGTACTGCTTATCAATACACAGACTGCCTTTTCTAAGAGCCCCTGTCTCCCCCTCTCTCTCTCTGTCTCTGACCCTGGCATGAGTGCAGTACAAAAGGGGGAAATATATGAAGCCCGACCAGCGCTGCCAGTGACTGAGAGGTGATTTCATTGGAGCCTGACGAACGAGAGTCCATAAATAGTCTGTCCGAATGCACCGAGGCCCCCGAGAGCCAGTGATCAATAAGAAATCTGTTAGGGTGGAAAGTGGCGCCCGATTCTTGACTTATTCGCTGCTATCAACACTTTGTAGCTCCAGCGTACTGCACAATGAGAAGACTGGGAGCTGCTTCCAGGCCCCCGATGAATACGTTCACACTTTCCATCTGTTGTGGGGAACAACAACAGACCACCCTGATTCAACTTCCTTGACATGACCCCTCCCCCAACACACACACACAAACACACTCACTTGCACGTTGAGTGATGGATTATGAGGAAACATATAGTTTCCTGCAGAGGAAACTGCCTTAAAATGTGGAGAATTTGTGTTTTTAAATAAATAAGATGCAAAAGAAGTCTATTGAATCACTGTGGTAAAGCGTGGATCAAGCATTTATGAAACTGTTTATTGGTGAAGTAGTGATTTCCTGCCACAGGGCCAAGCATCAGGAAGCACAATCAATAATCCTTTTTCATGTCTGTTTCTTTTCAGGAGGTTTGGGTGATGGAGTCTGTTTCTTTCTTTCTTTCTTTTTTAATCAGAGCATCCTTCCATGTCTGGCATTTAATCAAGAAAACCTTGGAGGCTGGGATGGAGGAGGAACAGTTGTTCGAGGTCAGATTGTAACCCAGAAAATGTGTCTTGTGTGATTACAGCATGGGAGATGAATTATCTGCCACTTCTGATTGTTATTTCTTCTTCTTGTCCCGTGAATTTTTCTATTCAAAGAAGAAGATGCTTCTTGATTGAACTTGCTCTTTGATTATTTTGATGGTGTGATGATGAAGTGTTTGACCTCTGGACCTAACACATAAGCCCTAACACTTAACAAGAACAAATTAAACATTATTTTCAGCCAAGCCTTACATGTAATCAGCTCTTATGTGGCACACCGGCTTAAGTGTTGTTAAATGTGACCCGTCCACCCCCCCACCTTCCCCCCCGAGAAGACCTGCTGCACATTATGCAAATAACACAAAGAGAAACATGTTTCATCTCACAGTTTTTCCTGCAGCGGTGTTTCCAGTGGGGGAGTACCCGGAGAAAGAGACAAAGGCAGTAAAAATATGCGTCTGATCAGCCACCGTGCACCCCACAAAGGTCACATAAACCCCCCCTGTCTACTTTAATATATATGTGCGTGTGCGTGTGTTACCTTCATGTCGTTCACGATGGCCTGGAATAATCCACCCAGCGCTCCACACTCCTTCTCCACCGAGTCCATGGTGCCAAAAACAAACCAAAAAGCTCGTAGAAAGACAAAAAAAAAATCTGGTTAAATATCCGACTGGTGAGGCGTTTTTAAAACATCGGACACTGAGATCTTTGTTTTGTTCATCCGCCCTTCGTTGTCCTCCCCCTTAACAACAACAATATGCGCCCGCAGCTGAGAGGAGAGGAGAGGAGGATGCGAAGCCGCTTTAAGCCCACAGCCAGCAGCCTGCGGAGCCCACAGACAATAAGAAATGTGCTGCTCGATGGCACCGGGGGCCGCTGCTGCTGCTGCTGCTGCTCGCTCGCTCCGCCGCCGCCGCCGTCGCTGCTGCTGCTGCTACTCGCGAGGGGAGGAGGGTGATGGAGCAGGGAGGTGGGTTGGGGAGTGGGGAGTAGTGGGGGGGGACGCGCTCACAGCCGGGAAACGTGGAGGGCACTAGTGTGGCTCCTCATGATCACCGCAGTTAACACAAATAACGGAGAGATCATAGTTGAGGCGAAAGAGCGCAAGAAGAGTGGGAGGAGGAGGAGGAGGAGGAGGTGGGAGCACCACGGGAGACGGGATCGGTCACAGGTCTGGGACGCGGGGACGCGCTCCGTTGTTAGTAGCGGAGCAGATGTCTCAGAGCTGGAGTCTCAAGTAATACGATCCATGGGAATGGAAAGGGGGTTGGTCAAGTTTTTTTTTCTTTTTTCTCTCCCTCTCTCTCTCTTCACGTATAGTGGGTGTGGAGGAGGAGACGAGAAGGAACACCCCCTCCTTTACTCCCTCCTCCTCCTCCTTCCCTTCCACCCCCATGCAAACAAAAGTGACGGCTGTTGTCTTCCCCATTGAACAATTGACCGATATGCAAAGGAGGATTTCCTGGGTTTGTTGTGTGTATTCCCTCACACACGCGTCTGTTAATGATCATTTGCACCTCTCTGAGTGCGTCTTAGTTGTTTTCAGGAAACAGTAACATGTGGACTATTATCACCTCACTTTGCATATTAGTTATCCTCCGGAATGCCACAAGCCAAAAGACCGAGGATGCTCATTTAAATGAAAATGATGCGTTAGACCCATACGGTTAGACCTCAAGGAATAGTGCCACGTTTTGGTAAATATGCTTATTACCTTTGTTTACCAGAGGGTAAAGCTAGCTAGGTCTAGGCTAAAGCTAGCTAGGCCTACATGAGAAAACTGGTAAAGTTAACACTGTAAGCTAACTGTGAAGCTAACAGTCATGAGCTGCCGGTGGGGCGACCATAAGTTACATGAGAAACTCGTCCTACCTGAGCGTCTTGGGCTCAATTGAAATCGCGTTTGTTTAACCCATACATTTCCGGTCACGTCACGTCTATAGGTTTCGTCCATGGAGGTTTCGTCTTGCCATCTTTCCGCGGCAGGTCTCCCTGTGTTTATCCCAATAAGATAAAATACAGTGACAGACTAAATCCAATGCTTTGACCACATAGTCATTGAAATCAATACTGGATCAATTTTTCACAAGCTACAAAATCCTTCAAAATGTAATTTTTCAGAACGTCTCTGGTAACACTATCGCGAGATTTCCCCAAGCTTGTTCTCGGTCATTGTGGGTTTTTTTGTTTTTTGTTTTCGTTTGTTTGTTTTTTTTGTTTTTTGTTTTTTTTTTTTGGGGGGGGGGCATTTTACTGTATACTGTAGTAATTTAAAAAATAAATAAAATTAAAAAAACATATAGGCTAGGTCAGTAGGCCTATCTTCATTGTAGCCTGTCATTATTGCACGAAATAGTAGGCTAGGGTTCATCCATCAGATAAGCAGTTCAAAAGTAGCAGACCCCATTCCAGCATAAAATTCGTACTGTAGCCTACCCAGTGTTGTATTGTTATGTTTTGACATGACCAAAAACTGCAAAATAGACACTTTGCAGTTTCACCAGGGGACACCTGTTGTGTGCCAAATTAGACCTGATAGGTTGCCAGATAACCAGCTGAGACTCAGGAAGTCAGTGCCACCACATTACCCTGTAAAACTAGGCTACAATATGCTTTTGTTTTAGGCTACTTTGGTTTTATGCAAGTGAACAAACAGTATAAAGAGTTTTGGTGTGCTGATGTGAAGGATTTTCTTACCCCTGACACAGCCTGCAGTTTCCTGTCGTAAACAAGGCTCTGCTGGAGTGGCCTATATGAAAGGAGCTGCAGCTTTCTCTCCTGAGGGAAATAGACTAGATTTCCCCAATAATGTCTAACTGTTAAAATAGATTTGGATAACTTTTTGGATTTAAAAATTGAAATAACACATGCAATCCAATTCATCTTGTTATAATTTAAATTAGACAGTCTATAAGGTTAATTAGAGGTTTAGCTGTCCACCATAACGGACCACACTCAATCTGACAGGGAGAGTTAAGAGGCCACCAGCGTGTAATGTATTTCAACCGTACCATCACCGGTCTGTTATGGAGTGGCTACGGGGGACCGGGGTCACCCCACAGCATTCCTGACAAACATCCTGTCAATTTATAACCCTGCACATCTGCTGCACACACCTTCCTCTCTCATCCCTCTTTTTTTCACAGCAGAGCATCATTTACCAGGCAGACCACTCTGAAGAACATGGTTCAGTCCAGCCAAAAACCACTGCCCACTACAACATGCAGACTAAATATTGGAGAGGAAAAGTGAGTCTTTTCCATATTTCAGAGAGATTATTTTTGATCAATCATGCCTCCGTTTTAGCACACCATTTCCTCTGCTTTCACTGCCAGCTTTACGTCATGTCTGTAAAGTTTGTTACAAAGTAATTACATGATGTGTTGCACCATGTAATGGGATCCTTTATACTTCTTATACAGAAGAAAAACACAACTTCTACTGTGGTTATTTATAGAGCAACCAGATACCCAGCTTCCTGTCGGGAGAGCCAAGTCATAAACATGAATACTACAGGAACACAATGAAACACAAAGGAAAACACAACGATACTGTGTTCTTATTAACTTGTGGTGACTAGATCTAGAAACTATGTCTCGTTCGGTATCTCCTGCCCACGTGGACAGATATGAGGTAGAGACCCTGGGACTGCAGCCCAGTCCATGTTGCTCTCACCACAGAACTCACTGGCATCTCTGAGAAAACAGCTATAAAACAGAAAATATCCCAAACACAGATGCTGACATTCCTCAACCACCACAATCACCATCAACCCCCTCCTTGGAAAAAAAAAAAAAATTCTGTTCTGTTCTTGCCATGTGCGTCTGCGAGACTTTCCTTAATTCAGCAAGGATGGGTTTTAGTAAGGAAAAAATGCAACGGTTTCTGTTTCGCCTCAGTCTCCCAGTAAGGCTGTACAACTGAAAGCAATCATCAGTCCTAAACACATCAAGCTGGAGAGACTCAGAAGGTTTTGCAGGCTTATATAACCGTCTTTAAGGGCTTTGACTCCTGGGTACATTTTTCATCCACCATTGTGCGATAATGCCTGTTTGTTTTTCAGCCTTTGTGGTGGTTCTGCGTTTTACCTCACTCACATGAGAGACCAGAGGAAAACAATTTATCATTTTATTAACAGGGGGGGAAACACAATAGCAGCGATCTGGCATTTACACAGCACGTAGATAAGTCATCAAAATCTGGATAACATTAGGTGTTATATTGTAACGCTCAGTTACATAAGCCTGCGCGGTAGGAACTCAAAAGCAAACGCCTGTTTATTTTTCTAATCTTGCCATATTTTCTGAGGCTGTTCCCTTCCTGCTCCCTCCTGCATGGCAGAGTCAGGTTCTCTTTAACCTTGACCCAGCCACACAAGCGGCTCCCATCGATACAAAAAAAGAGAAACACGGCGCTGGTGATGTACTGTGACCTCTCACCTCAGAGCCAGGTTCTACCAATGATTCAGCTGCAGCCCTCGCCTGCTGTGGTTTGTCAGCCGTAGTGAAGGATAACATGCGGGAAAGCAGCAAACCTGCAGTGAAGTCAGCGCTGAGGTCATCGCTGAGGTCTTGTGCCCACTTGACCATAAAATCAATCAGGATTTATCATCTTAGCTTGGTCAAAGTGTTATGTAAGTGGTCTTTTGTGGCACTTTCTCTGAGCTCACCTGCAGGCAGTCATAGGACACATAATATCCGGCAAAGCTTCTGATAGATAAGATCCACTTTATTGATCCCACACAGGGAAACTTGACAAACATATCACACTGAGCACAACAAATGAGTGGACTACACAAAATAGGTGAGAAATTTCTGTGGGTGTTTTGATACTTTGATACTTTTTCTTTTTTTTTACCATGAAAGTGTGTCACCATTTGACTCTGGTTTAACAGAATCTATTCAAGCTGCCGTTCTCTTTATGTGAGGAAACTACAAACTTTTAACAGCCTCCTTTGAAGCCTTCAGGGAGTGAGAGTCTGAAATATTGTCCTCTTGGAAGTGTGTTTACTGCCCTGAACTGACAAACAGTGAGTTATCCTGATCCTGAAGTCAAGAATTTCAAGTGCATTGAAGTGAATGTTGTCCTATGTAGGAGCTAATGGAGGACATAAAAGAAAGTAAGAAAAAAGTAAGAAAGTAAACTGCCCTGTTCAAACACAGCGTAAAGGTCTTTATTTGCTTCTGTAGGAACACAGTTTAATTTGAAAGCTTTGATAGGTGGAAAAAGCAGCAGGGATTAATCACCATTTGTTACTTTCATGTTGTAGCAACTTAACTACAAATTGTGTTTAATCAAAGACATCATGTCCACTTTGCCTCCTACTTGACTCATTATTACAATCTTTAAACAATGTCTTCTGGACACTCCAGTTACCAAATTCCAGGAAAAGAAAGAAGAGCAGCTGATGAAAAAATGTTAACATGCTCATCAAGATTTTCTTTGAGATATTGTTGTTTGGCATTGTTAGCCTTTTTGAACAGTGTGGACTTTCCTTGTTGCCGCAGATTTGGCGCGGATTTATACCCAAATCTAATTTATTAATTGTGCTGGGGCCATAGGTAGAGGAAGATGTGCTGGCACAAATATAATTTTTTCTCATCTGTAGGTGTTCACAAAATCATTTAATCTATTTTTTTTACAGTTTCCCCCATGCAGCACAAATATCTGGAAATCCACAACAGATAATCTGACACGTTATCATATCATATTTTCTCTGTATACGTTTGGGAGAGTCGCTGCTGTGTGGACTGTATTGACTGAAGTCTCAAAGGTGGGATGTTTAGACAGAGGGGGGAATCCCAGCATTTGCAATTTGATGGCTGTCAAACAATGATTTATTCATGTGCTGAATGTGTGGATGGAAAATCAATTTCAGAAGACCAACAAGGACCTTTTTTACTCCTGTGTATTTAATTGTTTCTTGCATTTTAATTTAGGAAAAACAACTCTCAAGTCCCATGAAGCTTAATCTGGCCAGCAGCACCTGAATATGGCCACACAGAATAAAAATTATGTTCAATCACAAGATGATGATACAGACGGAAAAAAACGTGGAAACTTCATTGAGTGTTTGTTCCATGCACTGGAACTTTTCATACGTGAAACTGTATTTGACACAATTAAAGATTTAAAAGCAAACTTCAGTCATTTGTCTTGGTTCAGCAGCTGGCTCCCATCACTCCGGTGGGTCAAAGGGATTCGAGCGCTCTTCAACAGTGTGGAGCCTCTCTCAGTGTGACACACTACGACCCCGTACGTCAACACGGCACAGATGGACAGAGGGTTGTCCAGGGAGCAGGATCACAATGTGTGGCATGCATCTCTTTGCATTGCATATACCACAGCAGCTTTCAAGCAGAGTATGGATGGCTAATGAATGAGATAATGTAAACTAAACCACCCCCTTCTGCCTGAGATAGACTCCCCCTTGAGCCCTCTACATCTCTTCCCTCTTTCTTCATCTCCCTTTCCTTTACTTTCATCCACCCCCTTTCTTCTTTCCTGCCCTCAACTTTTAATCTCCCTGACATCTCTTTGTTCCAGTCTGAGCTTTATTCCCAATTATTACTTCCTAAATATACAGTAGTTGTGTTTTTCACCCACCTCAACTTCTGGTGCCCCCCTCAGTGGGCCTGTGGAATTTCCTCTAATAGTTTGCCGGACAGATCCTGCTTTCCTCCTGAAGGATCTCCCACAGACACGTGGACTTCTGTATACATCTCACACAGATCATGGCAGAGATACTATAGAGGCCCAGGCACGTGGGAAGATGGAAAAAGAGAGGAGAGGGGTGAGTGAGTTAGACAGAATTGAAGACAGAGAGCCCAAAGCTGCAGTGTGGGCAACGTGACTCACTTTACTGGGTTCTGCTTGACCTCCACACATGCTCCCGCCGACCCGTGCACACAACGCAAACAAACACTGGGGACGGATACACAAACAAAATAATCCTGTAGCTGGAAAGCTATTAACGCAATCATTCATTCAACGAGGCAAATAAATAGAAAACATAAATAAATAAATTTGCCAACTTGGAAAATGATTAAGCATCATTTCCTCCTCTCTTGAATGTGGAATGCACTGATTGAACTGGACTTTGTCAAGCAGCGTGTGCATGCCCCCAAAATATAACTAAATCCACATTTCAAGCACAATCACGCAGCCTTTTCTTGCTGTTTAGTTTGTGGATACATTTGCTAAAAAAAAAAGGCCTCAGCTCTGTTCCAGAATATAGTCTATTTAACAACATCCCTGACACATGTAGCCATGTATGAGGAAACGCAGACCTCTGTAAACTTGCCACAGAGCAGCAGCACAGATCCAGACTGACATCTGGAGCCGAGCAAATAGTCACATGGTGAACATCATGTACGCAGATACATTGGGATGTAAAAAAAATATAAATCTGTGTAAAATTCTGCAAATAGACACAGACAAGGACAAAGAGCAAGCTGACAGATTTTGACTCCCGGTGAAACTCCTCTGTTTATCGGCTTATTTGATCTCCAGCAAGGACATGACAGCACAAATTATTTGGAGAATAAATACTGTCACACACACACAATGCCCTGGTGTTGTGGTTCATTTCAATTAAAACTGATGAGCTGGGATGGAAATAAAGCGCTGCGTCCGCTCTTACAGTGACTCTTATTTATCCAATCATTTGCTATCACAGTTCCCTCCGTGAGACAAATGAGAGAAACTGGAACGTTTCCAAGCTTTCTATTGCTGTTAAGAACTCCAATCTTTCATACACAGGAACACAAATTAGCTGTGAGGAGTGTGCAGGGTGAGGGATCTCTGCAGAGGCCGTGTTGATCCCCCCCCACCCCCTCCCTCCTCGCCATGGTGAGATTCACAGTGATTTGCCTCCCTCAGACACATAAGATAAACACAGTTATAACTGACATTCCTCGCAAAGGAAAGAAAGTGACCCAGGTCAGACCACTGTTTGGGCATCGCTGCCATTCCTTGTGTACTCCCTCATGAGTCTGTATCAGCCTGGTAAGTGCATGGATGAGTGTAGCTATGTATATGCTGTGTATAAAACTGTGCATGCCAGGCGTGTATGTGTACGAGCGCACACATGCAAAGTGTGTGTGCGTCTGAAGAAATATGCTGCTTGAACCCTGCGTGCTCTGAAAATACACCGCAGGGTCAACAAACAAGAGAGAGAAAGGGAGTCCTTCCACGTGCTGCTGATGTATGTGTGTGTGTCAAAGAGAGAGAGGAGGGATTGTGGGGTGAAAAAAAAAGTGCTTTCCCCTCTGTTTTCCTGTCTGCAGAAGGAACAGAACTCTCTGACTGTTCAGTGAACTATCCAGCAGAAGTCCCAATGTGTGTGTGTGTGTGTGTGTGTGTTTATGTGTGTGTGAGGACACAATATACACCCAGGGTTAAATTTGGAGGAGCCCAGGCCCAGGAAGGAAGCTCGTCCTCGTGGGAGTCGCCCTTGGGAGTCAAGGATCTAGGGGTCATTCAAGACAAGCTTGTTAAATTCAACACCCGCGAGTGGAGAATGTACTGTATGCGGTGGAATGAGCACAATCTAAAAGCAAACAAGCATTCTGCATGAATGTTTAAACATTTGCTTCTTGGAGGTATGAATCATATTAATTAGAAAAGTAAAGTTGACAGCATTCACTGTCATACAATAAATCACTGCAATAGCTACTGTGACTCTGGTTGTTGGAGATAAAGGCTATCGAATGCGAACAGGCTCACGCTGATACTGCTAACACAAGTTTTTCAGGTAATGTTAAACACATCCGCCATCCTAGTCTACCGTGTTGGCTTAATTAACATTCAAAGTACATCTGAGTCTGATGGTAAAGTTGACAGTTTGAAACATTTGACTGTAAAACCAAAATATTGGACAAATCCACTGAGGAACTTAAAACTACATGTAGGGAATTTCAGGAAACCATATGTCCTCTTTGCAGAGATATTTCAGTATGGATCAAAGTGATGGACCAACCAACAGTATTATTACAATAGATGATGCACTGGTGTAGTAGATACTGTGTTGTTTACATGCTGCCACCTAGTGTCAATTTACATATTCAACACAAAATCAAACACTGTCCTCTTGCTTTAATGACTGGATGACAGATTGAATATTCGTACAGAAATAAAGATGAGGGCCACGCATTTTACACATGCAGCCTCCTTTAATTGTCACAGTATTGACTAATGGACATATGGACATTTTTTGTGTAATTAAAACCCTGATCAAGCTATTTTAGCTTTTAAAATGGGTGTGTGGACTCCAAAAAGCTATTAACATTGAACAGATGGGAAGAATATCCTATAGAAACCAACACAGATTACCACTTTTGCGGTTCTATGCCTTCACCACTAAGACTAGACTGAAGTTACATCCCTGTTTATTCAGAATCATCTAAAATATTAAATGTTTGTGAGCGATTTCATCATACTTGCTGTGAGGAGTCTTGACAGCTAAAAAATGTGTTTTGTGCAGTCACCGTGACTTTGACCTTTGACCACCAAAATCTTATTAGTTCACCCTCGAGTCCAAGTGAATGTTTGTGAAAAATGTGAAGGGATTCTCTTGAAGATGTCCTGAGATATATTTATAAGACCTGGCGGTGACCTTTGACCTTTTAACTAACATCTCTGCAACATCTCCACAACACCCTGGGGGAATTTCTTCAAATGTGATTCAAATGTTCACTTGGGCTCAAAAACAAACACAGAAGACTTTGGTGGTCAAAGGTGACCTCACAAAACCACTACTCAAGACTTCACAGAGCAATCATGACAAGTTTCACATTAAAGTTTATATAGCTCTAAACTGCAGTTTTTAAAGCCATGACTTGTAAATCTCCCAGATTTACTGAAATACACTATGAAATTGTAGGAGTTCGTTGTCAGTTTCACTGCAGTACTCAAAACTGTGGATAACTTGTTATAAAATAAAATAAATACTTTATCAAGCTCTTCCACCCCAACCCTACAAGATGTCATCATTTTGTCGTATCATATTCATCTGATCTGTTTAAAGATGTGAAGCTTTGACTCACTGTTCTGAGCTAAAAACCCATCAGATCAGTGGAGAAAACTAAAAAGAAAACATGCTACATTTTCAAAGAGAATCTTTAATAATAAAAAATACAGGAATGGTGTCAGAAATATTAATTCATAAATCAACAACAAGAATGTGTTTTGTGCAACTTTCTGTTTCAAAAAAACAACATAATCTGATTTACTTAACGTGTTTTGTTTTTTTTTGGTTTGAAATGAATATGTGAATGTTTGTGCATATCCAGCTGGGATGGATTTCATATGGCTCAACAGTATCGTGTCGTTATCATTAAGGCCACTGGGAGGAATGACAAGGCCACAACATGTAGACTATACACGCACAAACGCGCACACACACAAGTTCACAAGGACATTGCAAAAACAAAACTCTAATTAAATGTCTTGTGGTCACTTATAGGGAAATAGCCTAACAAAATAAAGTACGTATTTTGCCTACATCTATTATTTTACCACAAATACAACTACCTCTTGGAAATCATCTTCATTCATTTTCAGCAAGATTCTTCAAGAATTTGTTTTCACTAAAGTTATGTTATGTGTATACTGTCATTTCTTGACTTGTAATAAACACAGACTGGTGGGGAGTAATGGATTAACAACAACAACATGGCCTACATGTACCATTCTGACTGAAATTGAAAGTGAATTCACCTCATTTTTAAATGTACTGCCTTGGTTGTTTGGATAAATACGAGGAAATATTATTACCTTACGTATACCGTTATGCAGAGCATCCTCGGCACTAAAAGGAGTGCTGAAAAGATCTCACGGCATCAAGGCGGATGCTACTGAAAACAAAATCATGCTGAACACATCTGATTTTTTTTACAAAAACAACATCATCAACAACATAAGCCACAACTGGGATGTCATCAAAAACACAGCAGCTCGCACTTAAAAGCAGACGAACGTGTCCGTGGGCATTCATTAAGCCTTGTGATCAAAGGGTTTATCCACTTGAGCTCAAGATAAAAATAAAAAAAAAAGACATGTTAGTTTGTTCTGGTCCCAGGCTGCTCAGCCATCTCTTTGTGGATTACAGTGAGGTTTCCTTGGAATCTGGCACAACTGGTTTGAAGGTCAGGATCTCTGTGAAAGTGTGACCTGAAGAAAGAGGAACAGCAGGACAGTGATTGATAAAACATAACAACTCGTACTGCCCTCCTTCCCTCTGATATTATATCATCAATCATTTGCATATCCTTTTGTTTACACTGCACCGTCCGTCCTTACGTTTCCACTGATCCAGAGGCAGGTCTGTGTTGTCTAGCGAGTGGTCGTACGGCTGTGCTTCTGTCTCCTCCTCTGGTTCTCTGAACTCGCTGAAGTACGGCAGTGCAAGAGCCTCTGCAGCCGTTGCTCTGCTCTGCGGATCCAGCAATAACATGCGCTCCAGCACGGAAACGGCTGAAGAAGGACGAAAAAAGTGAGTGAAAAGTGGCCACAGGAACTGAAAATTGAAAGTTTAAAAGAGCTGTGCGTGTCCTACCTTGTGCATTAGTTGTAGAAAACACTTTCTGAAGGTCTTTCTTTTCCACTTTAGGGAGACTCTTGATGTAGCTTTTGGCCTGAGAGGTGAAATCAATATAGTTAACCCAGATATAAATCATTATGCAGACAGTAGTACCTGAGGTGTGTGTGTATGAACTTAAAGATATAAAGATAATGATTTTGTGATGGTGCCAAATTGTGCCTCCAGTTCCTGAAGACCTGCTGGCACAATCAGGATGTAGGCTACAGGAAATCCAGGGAGAGCACTCACGTCTTCAGATTCCAGTTTTGATATAAAGTCCTGAGTTGGTGTCCCTGTGACCTTCATGATCTCAGTCAGCTGATCTAAGTCTGATGAACAGGGGTCAAGGTTCAAATATGATTCACATTTTCAAATAGATTGATGGGAGAACTGGACAGCATTTCCACACACACACAAAAAAAAATCTTTTCACTCAGTGAACGTTCTGAAAATGTCAAAGGAAAAGGTTAAGAAGATAAAAGGATACGGTCACTGCCTTTAAAAAGAGGTTTTCCTTGCAGCATCTCCGCCATGATGCAGCCTGCAGACCAAATGTCCACTGTGGAAGACAAAGAAATCACAGTTCCATAAAAAAACTAATTTCAGACTTATTACTTTAAGGAGCATACAACAATATGACATTGCAGTCCATGGATCAACAGCTTTAAATGCAAAAAATATAAAGTGTCTGCCACATACAGTGTTGACAGAGCCCCTCCTAGTGGATAATACTTATCATTACCTTCTGACTCTGTTTTGACTGCAAACCCAGCTCTGCATTTAAAAAAATGTATCTCTGGTCCTAGTTTATACTTTGTGGTGTGTTATCCATTGTGGTTACAATGACGCTACAGCTCCTATCTAAAAGATAGGAATCTCCTCACACATCACACACACACACTCCCCCACGTGAAGCATCCTCTCAGCTGATTCCACCTACTTTCTAAAGCCCAGAGGAACAAACACGGATCCAGTGTTGACAGATCAACCTCCATCTCCTCCCCCACTCTCTAGAACTCCTTCCCCATGGAAATTAAATACGCTATCACCCTCTGTAACACCCTCCGCTATCTCCCTTCACCATCTTATTTCAATACTATCTCTTTCCTGCTGCTCTGTTTCTGTGGTATTTTTTTTGGATGTAAAGTGTGAGTGTGTGTCTTTCAGTGGCTCTGTATTATGTGCAAACAGTAGGTCTATACTTATTATTGCCTCTGTCGTTGAAGGGAGACACTGTAAATATTAGTGTCTCTACTTATTCTAGTCTACGTGTCTAGCAGCACAAAGACATGTGCAAGGGTTAGAAAATTAGGAAATCAACAAGCCACAGCCTGTTCTCTTCAAGTTGAAAAGGTCTTCCTGCAGTAACTCATAGCTGGAGCAGAAGCCTGGGGTTAAAAGCATTTCAGTGCAATAAAACATCATATACGCATTTCATCACAAAATAACAGGAGCGTGCAGTGTTAATAGGGAGCGGTGAACATGTCCATGAGAATGATTTTTTCCCCTCCGTATAATTAGCTCTACATTACCGGTCTGAGTGTAGTGCATCCAGCTCAGGATGACCTCTGGGGCTCGGTACCAGCGAGTCACCACGTACCCCGTCATCTCACTGTCTGCCTGCCGTGCCAAACCAAAGTCTAAAATCTGACAGGACGTGAACAGAAACACGGTCTCGAGTCAGACGCAGCAACATGTACATCACTTGAAGGGCATGCCGACACAATGTACAATTGGCAATGAAAGTCTGGGCAGAGCGGTGATGATTTTACATTCAGAACATGCTCGTGTGTAGAACAACAGGGTGTGGGGTGTGTCTGTCTGGGTTATCAGGTCATGCTGCTGTACCTTGAGCTCACAGTCTTGGTTGATGGCCAGATTTCCGGGTTTGAGGTCCTGCAAAATTTGATATGAAAAGATTATGTAAGTGTGAGTGTGACATTGAGTATGTTGCAACTAAAGAAGAGAAAAACTAAACTCCAGTCACAACAGTCAAATAAAAATGGGACAATATATACCTTCATAAGAAACCACACAACTGAATCTTGAATAGATATATAAATAGAGATAGACAACTCACCCTGTGAATTATACCAGCTGAATGAATGTACTAGAATAAAAGAACAGAGAAGGAATTTAATCAAAAGAACAATTACACACAAGTAATACATTTTCCACAATAGAAGACAGAGTTCTCCACCTTAAGCCCTTTGAGCATTTGATAAACCAAATACTGAATTTTTTCCTCTGACAATCTCTGCAGCTTCATCAGCTTCCCCAGATCTGTCCCCATGAATGGCATCACCAGATAACTGCAATAAGAAGAAACACAATGTTCTGTGGACACTGAACAACATCTGATGCTCTGATAAACCAACTTGAGCAGGAACAGGGTTTAAACTAACACAGTCCCAGAGATGTAATTTAAGTGCACTTACAAATCGTGGAATCGGTCCAGGGAGAGGTCAGCAGTGAACACATCTAACAGGCCAATCACCTGCATCAGACAGAAATATGCTATTTGTCCCATAGGTCACTTTTAACACAGATATCCTCTGAGCTCATTATTAGATATGCAAAACAAAGGCTGAATGCTCAGATGTCTTGATTAGATCTAGTCAGAACTAATTAAAACACAACCCTGCAGTTATTAAAACCTGTGTCTTACATTCTCATGCTTCATGTGCTTGAGAAGCCTCAGCTCCCTGTAGGCCCGTTTTGCAAAGAGCTCAGACTGAAAGGGTCGGTACAGCTTCTTGATTGCCACTTTGACTGCTGTCCTGGAGTCCGCCGCAGAGCTGGGGGCAGGAAATGAAAACACAGCAGAAGGTGTGTGAAAAAGTTAATGAGTCGACCTGAAACAAGACCAGAATGAGGAAATAATCAACTAGTACAGGAACTTCCCCCTTTTTATAGAAAATAAATAAATAAATAAAGGGACGTCACTCTCATTGTGATTCTCATTCACTCTCTGTGTCTCTTTCTTCTCTATCACTCTCTCCCACACACACACAAAGCCCCCTTGACCCCCCACACCCACCCCTCCTCCACCACCACCACCACCACCCTCCCTTCCCCTCATCTGCTACATCCAGCTGTGCTTCTTTTGGCTCTACTATGGCGACTCCTCCATCTCTAGCTCCAGCTTCAATGTCCTACCACCACCACTACCACTACAATTTTTCGGAGTTGCTCATGTGTTGTTAAGTTGCATTCAAGGACTCGGGGCAGCTCGGTATCCGCCCCCACAGTCAATCATAGTGATAACAAAGGGCCGCATGCAGCGAGACGCACAGGGTGTCCGAGGAGCTGCTTGTTGTGTTGGAGATCAGTAGCTACAAACTTGTGTGAGCGCAGCTGTTTAAAACCCAACACCACCACCACCCGCGCACCCTTTATGATTTCATAACCTTAGCTACAGATACGATCAGAGATGCGAGGATGAGGTGGAGTTACGGTGCAAGTGTCTCCATCATATCAGGAAGTGGAGCAGCATGTGTTCAACGGAGCGCAGATACTTTTCCTTTTGTTTGACTGTTCCACAGCGCGGCCGCCCCGTAAACTCACCATCTGTTCCGCCGCTCGCCTTTGTTACCGATCCCCCCAAATAAACAGCAAGTGCAATCTGTGCGTGTGTATGTGTTTTTTTCTTTTTCTTTTTCTAAATCTTCCGTCCGCTGCGGCGATTTTTCACTTACCAGACCGTCCCGTACGCTCCGGTCCCCACCTGCTTCAGATCCCGGTACCGCTCCGGAACTTCCCAGGAGGTTTTGTTGACATCTTGGCGGTAGTAACCCGGTCTGACTCGCTTAGACATGTTATATATTAAAAAACGGATACCGAGACGTCTAGGAAAGGCTCTTCTTTGGTCGCTTTTTTGTTCAGTTTGGTCTGCAATCGCGCTACACACCCATTGTCCCAGATCCCACCTATGCGCTCACCCTCGATCATTGCGCAGCTCCGTGTGTGTCAGCCGCTCAGGGCGCAGCCTGAGGTCACCAAAAGCCACTCCTGCTGAGGGCCTACAATTAAAAAAGGTGAAAGAAGGACTGGAATGTGAGTAACACGAGACTACACGGGCTGACAACATGCCTGTGAGATGCGTTGGCAAGTGCGCACTATTTGGATGTCAACTAATAAGGCTTGGCTGAGTTTAGCATACACCTTGTGTTGAGCTTTGTAGTACAGGGAGAAGAAAAAGAAAACAAAAAGGCTACGCAAACGTTTAGGACTTGCTGGGACATGAAGCCCAGAGGTGAAGACAGACACGACTGTGTAGTTAGACAAATACCAGAGAGCAGGCATATCAATAACAAACCGGAGAGTTTAGTTTGTGTGACGTTTTATATAAATAGAAAGGGATTAAGCATTTGCGTGTATCAGTATGGCGCAATCAAGTGGCACTATTAATCAGAAATGTTATGACAAACTTCATTGTGCAGACACTTAACTAAAAAAAAAAAGGCACGTGAATATCTGGCACTAAAAAAAGACACGGTGTGTAATTATACTGCTCAGTTTATTAGGGTAGGTTAAGGCTAACTGAGGAGGAGCTCAAACTTATAGGCTATATTAATTAAGCAAATATAAAAATCTTAAACAAAACATCATTTCATGCCCATTTCTGTTTACCTTTTTTTGACAACAAATCTGAATTGGTTTCAAATGACAACAGAGTGATTCAGGTTCAGAAGGAGGAAGTTATAGTGAGTGCAGTTTCCCCATGTGGTGGCACCATAGCTGACACAAATTCATGAATGGGTATGAATCACATTATAGACACCATTAATATTTAACTTCCTTTGTCATGTTTCCGTGGTCACAGCCAAACCAAAAATAGGCAAATGTTCAGTTCTCATTTTCTTTTTCTTTTACTTTGCTCAAGCCTAGACCAGCCATAGATTTCATACATGGTTTGTGGTTCTGTGCGTATTAAGTGCTGTTATATAGTAACAATAGCAAAAGACAGTGTAGCCTATTATAGGAGAAGACATTGTGCGTGCTTAACTTCTGCGGCTCACTGAATCAAGTGCAATCGTTCCCTTTCACTCGCGAATGTGCCTGAAATATCATCTCAATCTCACACATACATACACATTCTCACACACACTAACAGTGTCATTTGGTATATGTCGAAGGAGGCAACACACCACCACTACTCATCAGAGTCAGACGGGTCACTGTAGGACTTGTTGTCTGGCTCATCATTGATAGCTAACAAAACAGACAGGAAATAAGTTGAAGGTCTTTTGTCTTTTTTTTCAAGTCACGAGAAATAATAAAAATCGCCTCCAAATGTTTTTCATTAACTGCATGTGTGCGCTTTTGTTTAAAAATCCTCATATTAAATCACTTTGGACACACAAGCCCTTCAAATATCCTGTTTTCAAAGCAGACATGTCACACTGTCAAATGATTTTTATCATTAAAACCCATTTCAGCCACGATCAAAAGCTTTCCACCAGACATGACAACATCATATAGTGTTTGTAACTTTATGCATGTGTCACGAAACTCAACTTATTTCCTGTATGCTTTGCAGCTATGTAGCCTGTGGTGTGGTGTGCCTAACGCTAACTTCCCTGATGGTGCCCGCCAAAAATAACAGAGCTTAGGGGTGGGTTGTGGGTTTGGGGGGATTGGGGTGGGGGTGGGTGGGGGTGGCATAAAGATGTAAAATACCAGCTCAGGTCTCTTGTCATTTTAGGCGGGCAGGCCCACAGTCAGGGAAGTTACTACGAAGATCATGTAACACAGATCTTTTGGGCCCAGGCTGGGGGCTTGCTGTCGTAGGGGACACGACTCCTGGCTGATTCTGCGGATGAAGACGCAGCCGCCGCCTCCTCCTCCTCCTCCTCCTCCTCCTCGTCCTGCTGCTGCTGCTCCTCTCCCTCGTCCCTCTCTCCCTGCTCAGTGGCACCTCCTCTGCCGACCCACGCAGGAAGCTCCAGACCTGGCTGAGAAGAGAAAGGCTTCTCCAAAACTTTGAGGACCCGCTGGACCTGCAGTGCAGAAGAGGAAGTGACAGTTTTAAGTTTGAACGCGCTAGAAGCTGAAGAAAGCGAAAGGGAATTTAGTTCAACAAAATGTCAACTCTGAGGAAACGCTTTTTTTTTCTGGCTCAGTTTCAATGATTTACGTCGTGCAGGTGCACTGTGGTCTTAAAGGCGACTCCGAGTCTGACCTCAGAAAAGTCTCCGTTCTCGGCGGCCTCTATTGCATTCTGGGCAATGTAGTTCCTGAGGACCACGCGGGGGTTGGTGCTGTCCATCACTTTCACTCTCTCCTCTTGCACGGCATGCACATCGCTCTGACCCTCCAGTTCGTGGGCCAGGCGCTTCCTGCAGCAAAGATAACAAAACAAAACAAAAAAAAAAACACAGTTACGGTAATGGAACAATGTGAGACTCAACAACTCATTTCCTCTTCTTTCTGTGTGTTCACCCTTTTTATCAGTCACGCTTCCACCCATCACCATCCACCCAAAAAGAAGAAAAACAACCTCTTATCCAGTACGTGTAGCTTCTCACGCCGTGCCCTTGTTTCGCTCCATCTCACCTGTAACGTGTGATCCAGCCGGCCCACTCCTCGGCCTGTTTGGTTTTCAGCTCCTCCTGGCTCGTCTCCATCAGGTCCTTCAGTCTGCTGAGTTTGTCTAACTGCCTCGCTATTGTCATCCTGTCTGAGATCATCTGGAACAACGCTGGGTTGCTCTGAGCCATGGAGAGCAGCATCGCCAGCTCACTGTCAACAGCAGACAGAAATCACAACAGTTACAATTGTTGTTGGCGTGTTGGAGAAAGCAGAGGAGCGAAGCTGCCAGCTCAGACAACCCCAGGTTTTATCTTTGTTAGATATTTCATGCTACGTCGTGTCTGTGAAGATTGACGGGATTATTGTTATGGCACGTTCACCCAGTTCACTGTTCACACACGCAGATTATTTTAGGCAGGAAATCAGATAAAAGTATTTAAATGGTACGCCGATTCCTCCCAAATAATGAACACCTCCAGACTCTACCTTTAATATGAAATGACAGTATTATAACATTGACAGGTAATGAAATGTTGCATCATTAAAAAAATCATGACTAAAGCAGTGTTTCCCTTTGAGGCAGCCTGGTTTCAGGTTCGTCATTTAAAAGAAAACAAACAAACAAACAAACAAAAAAAGGTCTGCTAGAGGTGAATTCCAGGGCCAATTTATAAAATCAAAACCTTTCAGATCCCATTTTGAAAATCAAACAGAAAATGAAAGACCTTCAACTTGCACCTATTCATATTTCTATGCTCACAAAGGACTGATTGTGATGAAACCACAGAGTATTACAATCCAGTGCTGCAGCTATTCTCCGCTCTTCATTGTTTTGGTTCCAGTGATTGCAACCTCATTGTTTGACCCTGGCTGATGATGGACACAAGCGTGACTCTAATGAATGCCACTGCTGCTCAGTGTCAGCTGGATGTATGATTACACCACTGTTTACCAACAGCATGAGGCAATATGTCAGAGCTGCTTTATTTGGTGGTCACAACTTCTTCCTGAAAAACAACAGCAGTTTGACGAGACTACCAACTCAACTTTTTTCTTTCTTTTGTTTTCTATACAATATTACGCAGTCTAACTGTCAAAGCAGACTACTTCATTAAGCCCAACAAGTGGGAAACATTTTGACTGCTTAAACACACACAGAAAGACAATGCCAAGTCTGTCCAAAGGGTGGCAGTAAAAGACTGCTCAGTGCCTGTTGATGCTCTAGTGCTTCATTATCACAGGGCACTGAGATCATCAGGATTCATCCAAGACCAAAATCTCCACAGCAGTTCATACTGCGTTGTGTCATAAACAAAGCTGGTCAAATCTGATCCGACAATGAACGTAGACAAAAGGTCAGAGGGTCACGGAAATAACTAGAACTAAAGCTAGTTTGGCTGGTAGGCTGATTAAAGCAGCAACACACTGCAGCCAGCAACCAACAGGCACCTCACTAACATGTTACGGATTCTCTACTTGAACCATGCTGCAATGCAGGGCGTCATTTAGCTCAGTGGCGACCCCAGTTCAATTCCATCGATGGCCCTTTGCTGCGTCATGTCATTCCCTCTCTCAAACTCATATTTTATGGTGTTGAATCGCGGCATTTATGAAATGATGCGGAACTGCCACCATCACCAGTGGGTATTAATCAGATCACCACATTATAACCCACTGACTTCTCTGCTCTCGTTTCCTTGTATCTAGGTCTTGTGTAATACAGATGTAGTTCAGTTAAATACTGTGTGTGGCTGCTTCGGCTCGCTCACCGCGGATCCATTGTAGGTTTGTTGGCGGCTTTCAGCTCTTCATAGGAAGCACACTGTTCCAGCATGAGCGCCGTGGCTTTCTTCACGAGCTCCTCTTCTCCCTCACCATCTCCCTCAGCGGGACAGGAGATCTGACTCAAGCTGCGGAAGGTGTTTGTGAAGTCAGCACCTGCAGGAAAGAGCAGGTGAAGGTTTCAGAGTGCAATAGATGACTACTTCAATATTTCTCATGGTTAATCTACGGTACTGTATGTACTAGATTAAACTAATACTAGATTAAACTGCTCGTAGATTCAACTAGATTAATTGCCCTCTGTAATCAGACTCTGT
Organism: Decapterus maruadsi; assembly: GCA_030347415.2. NCBI lineage: Eukaryota > Metazoa > Chordata > Actinopteri > Carangiformes > Carangidae > Decapterus > Decapterus maruadsi. The sequence goes on along the minus strand of CM064893.1, from coordinate 19,577,824 downwards.
TGCTAGGCGGTCTCTAACTCCAGTCGTACCTGTGTTGTGCATGACCTGCAGCAGCTCAGTGACCAGAATCTCATCCTCAGGCTCTTCCTTCTTCAATAATCCCAGTTTGTTCCTCATGTTCTCAAGGTAGAAGCCATTATACAGATCCAGATATTCATCCATCACAGCCTCAGCCCGGTCTGGTGGCAGCTCTGGAGCCAGGGCCTCCGCCAGCTTCACCAGGTTCCACCTGCAGATGGCCGGCTGCGCCTGGTAGGTGTAACGCCCCGAGTTATCAGAGGCGTTACAAATGAAATCTGGATCAAACCTGTGAGAGATAAGAAAACAGTTGATTTCTATAATCTGATGATGGATAGATAGTATGATCATTTCACCAAACATGTGTGTTATGATATAGATATATTACGCCACAGGTCTCTGACCTGTCCATAAAGCCATAAGGACCATAGTCCAGCGTTAGCCCCAGGATGCTCATGTTGTCTGTGTTCAGGACTCCATGGCAGAAACCTACACACTGCCACTGTGCCACGAGTTTAGCTGTACGACGCATCACCTGCACACGGATAGGAGACATGACTTGAGAATTGTGTACATTTCTGCAAATCTATAAAAAGTAAAGACTGAAATACCAAATAGATTTTAGTACAAGGTTTCCCCCTATCAAAATCATTAACATCTTATATTGTTTTAATGTGTAAATAAATATACAGTGGCATGCAAAGGTTTGCATACTCCTGGTAAAAATGTCTGTTGTGAGATGTAAGGTGGAAGATGAAATGATCTCCAAAAGGCATAAAATTAAACATGGAACACTCTTTTGCAATATAATTGTATTATTTTTGTTTTTGACAATTTTAGAGTGAAAAGGGGAAACAAAGCAGCACCCTGCACAAGAATAGGAAAACCAGGAGACTTGAGCTCTGACACAACTTTGACCAAGGTATCAGACAACCTTTTTACTATTTAAACACTGCGATTCTTTTGCATGCCAATGTTGATTTATGTTTCACTAACAAATGTGCAATAACCTTACTGCTGCTCCTCCCAAAAACTGCACTTACTAAATAAATAACTTTATTATTCAAGCACTTTGTAACTCTGTATACACTGGTCTGTTGATGCGTCAGTCTGTCCCAGCCACTCTGACACCTTACTTGAAGCACTTTGTAGCACTGTCCATGCTCCAAGTTACCAAAACTGCACTGGCACCTTCTAATCAGTGTACACTACTGTAGTAGTTGACTACTTACTAGTAGTTTAAGTTTCTATTGTCTCATTTTTCTCTGCCCTCTTGTTGTTTCTGAATGTTTCCCATTCCTTTTCACATCAATCTGCTCAGGGACAAAAGATGGAAATCAGCCTGGGGCTACAATTATAAATATGCATTGTCCCTTCTTTCCTAAATAAATAAACTGAAACTTAAAATGTGAAATAGGCGCACGGCTTGAATTCTATTTGAATCCACAATATGGAAAACAACCGCTGGGGAGACTGGATGATATGATTTCTTTCTAAGCAGATGAGGAAAATGTCAAAAGTCTGTCTCCAGATCTCTTAATATCTTAATCTCATATAAAGCAGAGGCCACAGTGACTCAGCACGAGCAGTCGCTGAGCCATTTACAGCAGCTTAACAGGATAAAAGGATCCAAATGTTCTTGGCTTCGAGCTATAATGTCAGTGCCTCGAGTCAGCAACATGGTGATTTGAGTAAACCCTTGCAGTTCGGAGCCCTTACAGTTGTTGCTCAAGTGCTGTTTCAGTGGGTGGGACGTATGTTGGAGAAGAGTGTCACTCGGATGCTCTGACCTCTCGGAAGAAAGCCACGTTCCTCTCCACTCGGTCCGGGTAATTCTGCTGGATCTCAGGGTAAAACATTTCAATGACATAATCCATCATTCGACCTCGGATCTCATCGCGTCCGTAGCTGGGACCCTGACGGCCTGTGAACTCATCGGCCGGCTTGAAGATTTCGAAGGATCCAAACCTGCACAGAATGAGCACAACGAAGACAAACATCTCTAGCATGTACTATGCATATGAAAGCTCGGGTCCCCATGAACAAGTGAAACTGGGGCAATATGCACTCACCTGAGGAAGGTGGGAGCAATGCGCAGGACCACAGAGCACCTCTCATGGCGAGGGTTTCCGCTGTAGTACACATCCCGTATGACCCTGCTGTCAGAGGTCACCACAGATCCCGCTCTGGTGGTGGGGACACCCAGGAAGTACATGGCCTCGCTGCACAGGAACTCTCTGATACTGGAGCGCAGGACCTTACGACCATCAGCCTGTCTGCAGAGGCGAGAGGGACAGAGTAATGGTGACTCTTCTTATCACTCAAAGGTGGATGACACATAGATGTGTCAGTGTTCAGAGTTTAAAGGTTTTTGAAATTGTCAAGTTCTACCAGTTTTTTTTTTCCATTTCATTTTTATTTGTTACATGCATAGACATTTTCAATTCATACATTATTGACAAAATGATGATAGATAATAAATCACACATTTCATACTCGGAAAGGAGCAGGAAGAAAAAAATTGTTTTGCCTGCCCCTTTCTCCATTTATTTTGAAATTAAAAATAGATGGCCTGCCAAATTACTTGTGAATATCCTAAGACTGACCTTATACAGGTGCATCTCAATAAATTAGAATAGCCTATCATAAAAAGTTAATTTATGTCAGTAATTCAATTAATTAACTAATACTATCCATACAGAATGAAACTTTTCATGTCTTTATTGATTTAATTCATTTTAATTGTAATGGCTTCCACTTAATAAATACCTAAAATTCAGTATCTCAAAAAAAAAAAAAAAAAAATTAGAAAAGACCAATAAAAAAAGTATGTCCCTTTGCACTCAATACTTGATTGGGGCTATTTGACTTGGAAATTGACCTTTTCATGATTATTTATTGAGATGCATCTGTAACGTTAATTACACAAAGTAACAGCAAAATGTCCCTGTAAACACAACACAACAGAGAAGAAAGTCTAGACTCTAGTACCTGGAGTAAGGAGTCAGCCCTGCTCCCTTGACCTGAATCTCCCACCGGCCACTTGGGTTTTCCCGCAGCAGCTCTGGATCCTGACCGGGCGGCACCTTCACCTCCCCCAGGTAACAGGCCGCCCCGTCGCCCAGCTGCCCGGCGAACTGGCCGAACTGATGTCCACAGTAGCAGTGGGCAGCCGGCTCGGATCCCGGCATCACTTTGGAGCCGCTGAGGTACTCGGCTCCGCGCGGGTCCTCGGTGACCTCCTCCCCGCTGAGCCCCAGCAGAGCCATTGCTTCATGCGACACCGCCACGAACCGAGGCTTGGTCAGCGGCTGCGGCTTGACCAGGGAGAAACACGCTCCTTTCACCTGTCGTACCCCCGGGTCCTCGGACGGATCCAGGGGAAGTTTCTTGAGGACGAGGTTGTCGAAGTCGAGCCGCTCCAGCGAGGACCGACTTACGGCCAGACCCATGTCGTCCATCCCGACCGAGCTGAGGAGCCTGAACACGGAAACACCGGGGACAAAAATGCGTGACGCTCCCAGTCGATGTCCTATATAAGCCATTCAACCGGGGCCATCCGTCCGCTCACATGTGTTGGTGGTGGCGCAGTTATAAAGTTCTCGCTAATCATGCTTTCATAATCCTGCAAGACAGAGCGGATGTTTGCGAGACGAGCGGCGCCACATTAGTAATCGTCCGACTGGAAACAAAGGCGGAACCAGATACCTGAATTTACTTACCTACAAATAAAATTGAATTAACATTGGATAACATTTAGTTGATTAAAATATAACTTAATAAAACGGATCGTACTGTATATCAGCTTTCGGTGCGTATTATTATCTTTGCAACTTAAAATAAAATAACATATTTGAGGCAAATAGTTTATCTTTAATTAAGATGTTCTTATAAGTCATGACAGTTTGGTTTTGTAACAGTGACAGTACAACACAAGGGTATGGGGAAACAAATCTCACAACAGATTACAGGCATTCACAAAGTTTTCTTGGCAATTCTCAAATGTAGAGCAGATTAAAGTGTTGGAAGGAGACAGTTTAAATTTTGACTGCATTATACTGCTGAGAGACGGACAGCTTGACTACATCTGCCACGTTTTCACTTTTCTTACGTGTCAAGATAATGAATGCATATAGTTTGGAAGACAGTTTATCAGAGTAAATTTAATGCGAGGATAGTTTGCAAGTAGTCTAATTCTGTTTTGTGGGATGAAATGACATAGCTAGTCCCTTATTCTCAGTGGATAATTTCAGAGACCTGACAGTAGAAATAACATCTAAATATTGTACTGTACAAAAGAAGACTGAAAAGTACGACTGGGACAACCTGGAAATCAATGTTGGGTCTATCACCTCACAATCACATACTAACTTCATGGGACAGCATCCACGTAAGTTCCAGGGTTGTCATCTCGCTACTTTAACCCATGCAATAAGAGGCTCTGTACTGTGGATCCAGGTCATTGTTGGTAATAACAAGCCTCAGCGGAGGAGGCGATCTCAGGGCCGAAGGCAGCAGTGACAGCAATGTAAGGCTTTACCTCCCAACTCTGACAAACCTCAATAGTTTCCTTCAGTTTTCCCTTCCAGCAGTCAAAACAGGCTGATAACTTCATGAGAAATCACGAGAACTATTTTCCTAGTTTTATCATCTGTTCCATCAATCCCTGTTGGCATTTTACAATCAGACTGGGAAGTGGTAATGCATATATCATAAAAGTACAAACAGCTGGTGTGCTGACTGTCAGATGTTCCCATTTGAAGGTTTATAGCGATGGCTTCCTGTGTTGTATGATGCATATATTGTCTATACAGTTCAAGCCTACTGATGAAGGTGCCTCATATTGGAGGTACAATCAAATATACAAATCACATAACTGATGCGTTTCTCATCCTGAGGCACGTTTTAAGCTCATCCTGTGTGAGGACTCTGTTGAATATATGAGTGATTATAAAACGAAGGGGCCATGGTAAAGATTTTAACTGAAACCGAGACCACACAAATGTAGGCAGATGTCTGTATTTTGGGCAACATAAAAATGAAATTTGTCTTGCGTATCTCAGATTATTAAAAGGACAGTCTTACAAAGTTGCATTGACCATTTGGTTGTAGCATCTGTAAAATGCATATAACACACATTTTTGCCATTCCATTTAGTTCACCTTTAGCCCTTACAGCTGCAATATGAGGCACTTGTCCATTTATGTACCATGCACGTATGGAATAAATCAATTTTCGCGCTACTCCTGTATATGGGTTTTGAAGAAAATGCATTTTAAGCAGTAGATTTCTCAATGATTAAGAAAATTATGGTCAAATAAAGACATTTTCCGACATTTACGTGAAGTCGCTCTTTGCACCACATATAAAAACCTTCAGTTCTTATAGTCTGCCTAGAATATATTTTCCAATGTATGCACTGCAGTTCTGACTTACTATTTTACTTTCTTGTCCCTTTCATAGACTGCCTGCACAGTACACCAGTCCATCAGTCTCCTCTAAAGTGCTGGAGATGAGATGTGCCAATTACTACAAAAATGCTAGCTGGCACATTAAAGAAGGAGGGAATAAGGGGACCGTTACAAAAAAAAGAAAAAGTGCCACTTGCTCACAAAGTGGCTCAGTCACATCAGGGCACATGACTGAAGACCGTTGCTGATGATACCCGTCAAATAAAATCTCTGTAAGTCATTAAAAGGAATGGTGGGGAAAACCTACTGTATCTATCCAAAAGGAATTATTGGCATTTGTAAACCTTACAAAATGCAGGATTTGCACAGAGTATGAAAGAAAACAAAGAGTACTGTCATGGTTTCTTTGGCAGTACGGCCCTGCTGTGTCGACAGGGGCATCAGAACGAGGTGGGAGGCTCTCAACCCCCTGAGGTCCTTGTTAGTTCGTCATGTGGGCTGGTGAACCCTTTCCTCCAGCTTCACCTCCTGTTTTTTTTTTAAGGCCACTGGTGATAGATGCATTGTTTCCATAAATCAAAGGTCGTGTCAATGGCTTCGAGAGGACCAGCGGGGTCAAGCAGGGGGTGGCCGCAGAGTATCCAGTACTGACTGGATGGCAGGTAAAGACAGTAGAGCTCTACCTAAAGTCCCTCCAGCGCGGTAGCAGGCGTATCCCAGCATTCCCATCATGACGCCTTTGATGACTGCGCGTACCACCCAGCCAAAACGTGAGGGAGGTGCAACACTGAGGAAAGGGCAGACAGACAGACAGACATGGGGCAGCTGCTGTAATTGTCAAGCCAAACACAATTATAGACAGTTTTTTTTATTACAGAATATCCATCATGTACTGTACGGTGGCAAAACAGCAAGAAAAACATACCTCATGATTTCATTAATGTTAAGCTGCTTCTCCCAGTTTCTCTCTATACCAGGAACATGACCCATCCCAACAACTCCCACCACCACAGCAGGCACTTCTACAAAACAACAGAAAATATTTTAGATACACAATCTTACGCAGTAACGACCTCATACTCTTTATCGCTTCATCTAGGAAACCACAGGCTTTCTAAGACCGAACACTCACGTTGTGTTTGAAATTTAAGGTATCGCTTATTTTAAGTGCAGATTTTCTTCAAAGGGGCAGAGAAATAATGAAAAAGTGTTTAGAGTTTCCTTCAGTTTAACTGTATGGATATTATAGATGTTTCCAGAAACATGAGCTCTTCCTCAGTTAATGAAAAAGTGAGGCAACGGAGGGAAAGAAATCTCCTACTGTTTCTGTGAAATGAAGTTATTAAATATGACTCAGCATTTCCACCAACAGCCTCTGCGGCATTTAAACCACATCACTGATCTGTAATTATGCAACACTTTCGCAACAATTGTAATGGAGATACTATACACAGTACACACACACACACACACAGAGCAAGGGTAGCTGGGTGGCATGTCTTGCAGGAAGAAAAGGAATGAGCCAATTAAAGGTATACAGCCCCACCAGTAAATCAAAACGATAGAATAATATGTAAAGTTAAATTCAAATGAGGAATGTATTATAATACAAATTGATATGAGTCACAACAAACACATAATGTATATAATGTATAAGGGGAAATGAACACAATTAGGGATCGATTTGATGATGAATAAGGATAAGAATAGGATGCGACTCTTTGCATATTGAACAGTGTAATACGCACTGTGGGCATTAGGGGGGGCCTCGACACAGCGTGTAGCCTGGCGCAGCGTATGCGTGAGGTAGATGTCTCTTTCTGCGACGATGGTCTGGTGGAGAGCAGGAAACTCGCCGATCATCTCTGACATGGTCTGTTCCAGCAGATCCTTCTGTTTGCACTTCTCTACGTCCTCTTTACTAAAACATGACATGACAAAAGTTCAAATATGAAGGAGAACATTTTGTTTTCTGTTGGTTATGACACTGCAGTGTGAAAACGAGGAAGTAGCAAGTCAAAATGTGTGAGACCTGATAAGATCTGCAAGATATTCTCTAAAATGATACAGCTCTCACAGATGCCGGCAGTTTAAACAACTGGCAGGATTGTATGTACTGTGGAAAATATGCATGGACACGTATTCCCTGGTTCTAAGGAAACTACACAGATACACATCACCCTCACACATACAGTATACTGTAGCTGCATTTTTTTTCTCAAACGAAAATGTTGACTACTACAATGGCATTTACGCCAAATTTAGAAATTCACTGACATCAAGCATTTACATTTATACTCCTTTTTGTCCTTCTCCACCATTTCCACAAAAGAGTTTCAGTCCAAATGTGCGCAGTTACTGCCCACTGACTATACTCCCTCTTTCCAAATCAGTTTTCCCTCTAATTTGGTAACTTTTTTTGATATTATCTACATTTTATTATCTACTTTTCTCTTTGTTAAACAGCACCAACTAATGAAGACGCTACTGAGCCGATTAAGCTGATACCTGATTGGGTCTGACAGAAAACAAAGACCCCAGGCCAGACGGGCCTTCTGCCACAGACTGAGCGCAGCGATAGCCCTCTTGAACGTCACAGGGATCGGCCTGTCCCCAAGGTGAAATTTACAGAACGGCACCCGTCCAGCCTGTGCGGAAGAAAGAACTTCAATAATTAAAAAAGAGAATACCATAAAAACAAACAAAGGCAATGTGTTTCTTTGTGTGTATGATATACCTCTTTGAAAGCCTCCCTAAACTCCCCTCCAGGAGCCATGCCCAGTTGCTCTGTGATGTGAGCGGAAACTTTGAGCAGGAGAATCTGCATCAGGCCAGACATCAGCCCGTTCTGTCAAAAAACAGAGTGCACAAATAAGCAATGGCACTAGACATTATTCAAATATCCCAACAACAGCACATTGAGACTGAATCAAAAACACAAAAACATATCAGCACAGAAAAGCATAAGAGCTCTTTACTGACACGTCTTCTTGGTTGCACAACACGTGTCGGTGGTTTTGACAATGAGTGCATTTCTGCTTCACTCTGAAAAATACTTGACTATCACCATCTTTGTTTTACTGTTTCCGATCTCCCTCTTTCTTTTCCCTCCTTTTACTACTCTTAAACCATCTCTCTGAGAGCCTAACCTGTTTGATGGCATGCTGAACCTTCTCCAGGTTGATGTCTTTGGCTTCCCTCAGCAGTGTATTCTCATCCATCTTCAACATAGACACCCTGTACTGGCAAAGCTCCACCACCACCACATCTGGCTGCACTGCGCGGATCGTCTGTGTGTGTGAGAGAGAGAAGGAGCAGTGGGCGCGTAAGATAAGAGACAGAGTATCGGAGTCAAATAGAAAAATCAGCAGCGAGGGAGGAAGCACAGACAAAACAATCAATTTGGAAGAGAGACAACAAGTTTATACTCAGCAAAATAGCGATGCGAACGTAATTATGGTATATGCAGGCGGCTGATCAACAGTTCAATGTGCTACTGTATAGCACTTCTCTCTGTAACAGAATTACTCTATCATTTCACTGACAACTCAGAGCATATCACACCTTAAACGGTTTTAAATGGCATAATGCACTATACAGATCCTTTAAATGCTCAAAGGCTCACCGTGGCAACGTCCTTTTTGCTGCTGTCGCTGAAGTGTGCGGTGCCCACCAGGTACAGCAGGCTGCCGTCAGGGGCAGTAAGACAGGTCACTGTCTCTGGGAGGTCAGGGGATGACTGGCGGCGCTGAGCTCTCAACTGCCACAGCAGCTCCATCGCTTCACCATCCGCTACACGGTAACAAAACAAAAAGAAAAACACAACAGGAACACTTCAGTATTTTGTATCTTCATACCACTATGATCGATGAAGGAAGGATACTAAAACTTCACAAATGTGTTATTTTACGTGTTCATGGAAGCATTAGCTTTAATTCTAGCAATTTCACAAACAAACAATAACAGCTGTACATGAGGAGAATTGCTGCTAATGATGGAGAAAATTAAGTTTTACCTTTTTGGTAAACTTATACTCTAGGGACAAATACTAAATATAAAGAATATGTTTTAATGGTCTGTGGTTCTGGCAAGTCTGTGGCGAATAATGTAGACAGCAATGAAGCTGACGTCATGAAAAACTGCATTTTTAAGCTGTGACAAGTGATTATCTCAAAATGATCCATGGGTGCTCCAGGCAGTAACGAGAATTTAAAATACAACTTGAGAAAAGCTTGGGGCAAACCTGAGCACTGTGCATACTGACAATTTCAATTAAAAGTTACCAGACAAGACCGGCTGCAATTCACTGTTGGGTCGATAAAACCATTTGGACAAATTTTATACAAATTATTCATAAAGTTCATCACAAGAGAGACAGCAAAAGGTTGCTTTCTAAAATAAAGTATTACATGACTACTTATGATGAACAACAGCAAACAACACCGGGTTAAAGAAAATACACAAAGGCTTACAGAGGCCTGGAGGTAGGCATGGAAGTTCCTCTTCTGATGGCCCCACTGACTCATCCTGTGACACATCAAAACAAGCAATCAACATGTTAGACATAAGGCGCCAGATTAGGAAGATTATTTCTCTCAATCCCTGATTTGACTTGATTGCACATAGTTAGGTAACTGCTAAGAGCAATGCTTGCAAAAAACAAATAAACAAGTTGGTAAAAGAAATAGTGACAATAGTTAACTGCACAGACTGCATCATCTACTCAAACACGCATATACACATAAGGAAGTGTTTCTCTCACCAACCTCTGAATTGTTGTCTTGGTCCATATTTGAAGCACTGGAAGCTGCGTGTGACAGAAAGAAACGCACAATGAAGACATTAACGTGAACGCCAAGCAACAAACGTTACTGTTACTGCTGACGTTGCTTTACCGGGGGACCGTGCTGACTTGTCTAAACTGCAGCCAACGGTAAAGAAAAACAAAACAAAAAAACGTAGTGGTCGCTGTCACTGACTCATGACAATAAAATCAAAGAAGAGTTAACGAAAAGGTTAGCTACACAAGAGGCTGTCACGGCCGAGGAAGAAGTGACTTGTTGTGGGACTGGTTACCAAGAGCTCAGCGGCTCTGTCGGCGACTAGCAACCCCCGATGATACCAGCTAACTCAAGCTAACCGGAGGCTAGCAAGTCCAGTATCCAGCAGCATTTCTGTCAAATAAACACGTCTGAACCGAACAATTTCACCACAAACGCTGCTATTCTGAAATATAATTTAGCTGTTACACAAAATTGCTGTCTACACACGAATACCTTCAAACTTACTGAGCAAGCCAGCCCCGTCTGTCAGTCAGTGTGCTGCTGTGCTCCTCTTCGCCAGTACAGTGCTCTGCTCGCCGGAGTTGACAGCAGCGGTGCATCATGGGACATGTAGTCATTGAGTGACAGGACACGCACTTTTTTTTCCTTTTTTTTTTTAATAAAGAAAATGTTTTTAATTGGTTTTCATTATAACATCTTACACGTTACAATCAAAGTCTGGACTCTCTTCTCCACATTTTCACTAGAATTAAGACTGTCAGAGATTTTTTTTATCACTTTAACAGCCTCAATGTGAGTTTTACACAGAAAATTTGTTATAAGCAGAGCTGTGTTACAACATATAACATGCTCTTACACACACTCGTGCTACTAGTCTTAAAGTGCTTTTGGATGCATTTTGTGTGCTTGAGTAGTCTAGCAAGGGGATTTTGAGCCATCTGGTATCATGACAATGACGGAGATTATCTCCAAAACTAAGGACATTTGGATGCTGGTGTGGGAAAACGGTTGTTTCCCACCATAAATCTTTAAGTGTATGTTTAATGAAATACCCCAGTGGATGTGTATAGTATGCATAGACCCACCTATATACAGTAGTTAGCTAGGTAGGCCTCTGACAACAGCAACTAATGTCTTCTACAGTAGATGTCGTATTGGTGTGTCAGTCAGTGCAGACATTTCCTTTTTCTTGAAGCTCCTGTAATCGTGTGCAGCTGCAAGAAATGCATAAGGAGAGGTTGTGGTAAGCGCCTATCCCCTTGTCCACTCATTTGTTCCCTGTGAAAAGTGCTATCATACCCTATATTGGTTTTACAACAAATGACGAACAAAACTATTCTAACTATTCATTCCTTCATGTGTGTTTTTTTTGCTGGTTGAGCGAGCGTTAGCACAATGTGAGACAGGGCACAACTACTGAAAAACAAATTTAGATTGTGGCGGACCAGCAGATGACCATCAGAAGCTTTGCCATCTTGTTCCGGGGAGGAATGATTCACCATCTACTCTCATCGCCACTCTCGTTTCACATCACAGCTCTTCCACAAAGAGCCAACAGAACACAGAAGTCAAATACTTCACCAGTGAGTCCAGCTCCATTCATCACAATGAAGTCTTTAAAGTCTTTAAGAAGAAAACACCCACATCACTGCCTTTCACTAGAATTTCAAAAAGATAATTCATACCTATTAGACACATCTGACAGGTTTTCTGAACAGTACTTGAAATTTCATGGTATTTCACAAAGCCACACTTTCATTGGAGAGTCTGCTGTTCCTTTACAAAAAAGTGCCAATTTCTCTACTATTAATGACGTGCAAATATGGTCGAGTCAAGATCTTAATACAGGTTCCTAATCAATGGTGAAATGGCAATGATAAAGCCGTGAGACGCGCTAATATTTTAAACACCCCACAAAACACTGAGTCATATACAGTGTCTATACATGTGAAATATGATGCTGTAAGCGCATACATTATTGCCACAAATATATTGTGATCTTTTGCATATTAATTGTGCAGATCTCAACACCTGTATTGCGTGAGCTACCTCTCTACTTGGCTATTGGGATAAAGGGACTAAGCATTATCATATGTGGTAAAATACATTTTTGTTTGAAGCCATAATGCAGTCATTTTTGCAAATATGCTTTTCTAAGGTGTCTGGATTTTTTTGTTCTTTTTTTTTGTTTTAAAGAAAGCTCAATCATCTCCCTTCGCTGCTCATCCTGCTTGACCCTGCACTGTAGCACCCTGTTGAGTTAAATCACTGCTGGTTTCATTGGAGGGTGATCAGCTGTACACAGTCATCCTGAGACATGAATGTGACATCAGTTCCTACAGTAATACTCTGACAAAGACAATCAAATGCACAAATTGCTGTCTTATTTATACTATCTGAATAATTTTCACATCTAAAAGTTCAAGTGTTGCCTTTTTCTTTCTTCTTTTTTTTCCCTTTTGTTTTGTCATTTGGACGACTACAGGTGTTTCTCACGGTCTCAAATTTGCTCATTAAGCCCAGTCCACCCATCACTGAAGTATATGAGTTGATCCAAAGATAAGAGGTGGTTGTTGATAGGAGGAAATGACTGACATGGTGGCCATGTGCAGTCAGAGAGTGTTGTGTTGTGTTGTGCTGTGCCAGGGGTAAGGGGGGGGAGTCTCAGTCAGCGTTCCTCTTCTTCTCCTTCTTCAACATTCCCCGGCAGCGATGAGCTCCCCCGGCCTCTGTGCTAGTCTGTCTCTACGGTTTTCTTCGTCCTCCTCTTCCTCAAACAGAGTATGATGTATACTCAGCAGCTGGTGTGTGGGGGCTCTTGTCAGGGGAGGTGGCTGAGACTCAGGGTTTTCTGCCAGGGTGATGGGCTCCTTTGGAGGAGGGGAGGACTTAGGACTGAGTGCATCCTCGCTGGACGGTGGGTTGGGACTGACGCCATTTACATACGTAGTGGTGGGCAGAGTGAGCGTAGAAAAGGAAGCATTGGCTACTTCTGGAGAGCAAACCTTGGTTTCTGACGAGGGAAATGAGAGGAAGAGAAAGCTAAAGTTAAAATCTCAAAAGAAAACGGTACAAAAAACCCCCGAACTTGATAGTTTTAAAGGTCAACAATAACTAACTAATGTCAAACAACAACAAGCTACACCTTACATTCAACTCAACCTGAAAAGTAAAATCAAGTCTTTAATTGAATTGAATTGGATTATTCATTCACATTTCAACATCCTTACCCTTTGTTTGCTAAAAATGATTGGTCAAAGGGATGCAGCACTGGTAATATTTTCAAAGTGCGTTGTATTGAACATTTATATAACAGCATATTGGCCGCAGGTACACATATGACATAGTAGGATGAGATATTACACTGTTATGTGTACGTCTGGTTGGTACATAATAGATTCCTTGATTATTTAATCTGTCATTAAATCTTCCCTGAGGCACAAAGAGCAGGAGACGAGGCCTACCTGTAATTGCACCAGACACATGAACTATAGTATGTGTCCCCTCAAGGTAAACTGTATCCATATTGTGCTCTGTGGGTAGAGGTTCTGTGGTTGTGGCCTCCACTTTGGGCTTACGAATGGTGAGCATGTACGGGTGAACGTCCAGAGAGAAGTTGCGAGCGTGCTTTTTCTCCATCACACTTATATCTACAAGTCAAAATAAGAAGAAAAAACTCTTCTTAATTCACTCACTCTGCATTCTTCTGATTTTCTGGCGACACCGTCAATATGTAAACACAACATTTATCTTTAAATGCCATAAAAGGTTTGTTTTCTTCACTGGCTGATAAGCCTGTTAGTTGTTTTTCGTACTGCTCAGATAGTGTATGAAAGTGAGAGTGAGAGTCGATGTGCCGACCATAAAACCAAAACAATGAGCTAAAAGACACTAATACCTTTGGAGATCTGAGGAGGGGCAGCACAATTGCATGGTAAGTCTCTGTGGGTCCATCATTAAGAGTGACTTCTATCACATGGCACTTAATCTTTTGAGCCAGTGTTAATGTAAAATTATACACTTTAGCGGCTTAAATTCTAAATTAATCGCATGACACATATAACAGACTTATACTGTTGTAGAGCCGCTTACCTTTTGTTGCAGGATATTGTGTGCCCTTGCTGTCCAGAAGAGGTGCGATGAAGCTGTCTGCCACAGTCTTCCGTCGGAGTGGTTTGGGTTTCTCAGGCTTGGTGTTATTTTCCAGACGGGTCAGGGTATGTGGTTCCTTTACAAGTGATGGAAACGAAAGCAGGTCATTACAGCACAACTTCAACTACAGTTCACGGCAACACAGCATTCAAGTGTTTGACATGTTTTCAAAGCCCTAAATGAGAGTCACTTCCCCTCATGTTGGTAGTTGGATTATGCTGCACTTTTTCTGTTTTTTTGTTTTTCAGGAGGTTTAATGAGTTACACAATAACACAATAATCGTTGTTGGGTGATTACCTTGAATGGCTGAGGAAGTGGATTTGAGGATGGAATCCATTTCATCTTCTTGCGGGGTCGTTTTATGACCAGCGGCTCCCCTGCTATCTCGCCCACTCCAAGATCAGAGGGATCCATATTAGGATCCAGCGTTTGTATCCCAGAGTCCCTCACAGTGGGCGTAGCATCATGATTGGACTGCGCAAGTGCAGCCAACAGCTGCCTGACCACATTGTCATACATGAGGTCACTTTCATTAGTAATGAAGTCTAGCCGGTTAAGAGACTTGATGTGATCCCTGTTCTCGTTGCAAAACATGGCCAGGATGTTGATGTCACAGAACTGAGACTTCTGCCAGCGCCGCCGCGTTTTAATACCAACTTTATGCAGTTTGTCAAATACAAAGTTGGACTTTCGCACCACAAACAAATGCAGCAAGTTGACCAGGATGATGAGGTTCATGGTGCAGAGCAGAGCTATGTCTACAGCTGCCATGATGCGCTGCAGCTGCACGGCAGGCAGCTTACAGTTGACCCTGAGCTTCAGCTCTTGATAGCTGCTGATGTCTGGAGGCTCACCCAGCGCACACGTGAACTCATTCTGCCTTTGGCGGGCATAGTAGGCGCTCAGGTAGGAAATGGGGATGGAACTGAGGCAGATAATAGCCAGATGGCGTCCCAGGTAAAGCTTAGCCAGAAAGTTACTTTGGCCTCGTCTCTCTAAGTATTTCTCAAACAGGTTCTGCTCAGGGCTTTTCTCCTTCTCCGCGTTCTCTATAATCTCTCTCCTCTCTCGCTCGGTGATGCCAGGTCCTTTGGATTGGATCTGCTTCTCGATCTTCGGGGCCCGGCCCTCGGCAGCTCGATGATAGCAGTTGTCAATCTCTTGAAGCAGGAAATTGAGCTCGGAGGTGAGCCGTGTGGAGGCGAGGAACTCCCATCCCAAAGCGGGGATGTACATGATTCCAGCAAAGGCCAGCAGAGCGTAGGGGAGGAACTTGTGTTCGAATAGTGACGGCCAGAGGTGAGACTCAACACCAGGCATGGCGTCACGCAGCTCTGTCCAGCAGTAGCCTCTTGCATACAGTGCCTGGTCTCTGGTGAAGTTGTGCGGTGTGTAACAGTATATGGACTCCTCTGTGGAAGGTAGAGAAAGAAATCATCAGTGCCAAACAAGTTGAGTGATCACACTGTACCTGATAATTCACTACATCCTGGGTCTTAATTCTGTATCTAGAAAGTAAAAAATCTGCAAGATACAATGTGCTCTATGCACAGCTCCACTACTTCCTGAATTTAAGGCAGCTCCTTTATTTCCTGTCTTACATTATTGGACAAACTGATTAATCCAGGCGTGTCTGACCATTGTGACTACTTAGACACACCTGGATTAATCAGTTTGTCCAATAATGTAAGACAGGAAATAAAGGAGCTGCCTTAAATTCAAGAAGTAGTGGAGCTGTGCATAGAGCCAATTTTTCCAGTCCAGCAATGCCAGTGACATAATAATTCTATCTTAACCACTTATTTAGATGTGAAGAAAGGTAAACATACCTGTGGTACCTTCTGTTATCATACTGTAAAACTGCATAAGCACACATGCCAGAGGTAATATAAAGTTCAGTTCATTATTTTACATTTTCTCTCAAGAGATGTAACATGCAGCAGTTGTGTGTGAATTACTCCTGTATCTCCATCTGAGAATCTTTCAGAGTTATCGGTCTGTTCAGCAGAAAGTGTCGTGTCTCTGACAACACCCAGCTGCCTGGCTTGGAGAGAGGAAGTGAGAACAGCCCTTCCTGTCAAAGTTGTTCTTTATCAATTTTGCGTCCATTAAGGCTAATTTGCAGCAAATGCACTTTAGATCTCGGAGAGCGCAGTGATATTTGATATTACAAAATGCTCTAGCTGCTGTTGAAAATCCGTATTCGGTCTTTTATCTCACTGTGGTAATAAGGAGAATTATTCAGTCACAGATACTGTAGCATGATGGTGTCCTTATGGTTTGGTGTTTTTATTCTTGCAATTTGCATTTTGCATAAATATCCTAAGAAAAAAAAGATCAGTGAGTGAATACCCGAGAAGTTGTCAAACACCCACATCTTTCTGCTGCTAAAGTTAAACACTTGGTCCCAGCTGGTTAAATGCTGCTCTGCAGAGAGTCTGACTCAGCAATGAACTAACATCCCTCCCATCCATCGTTTCCTCTCTCCCATCTAAGCAACCTCGCTTCCCTCCCCACTCCTAAAAGTCCATCCCCTCTCATATCTCCAGTCTGTCTGCCCTCTCTGTCTGCTCCTCCAATTCCCTGCTCCTTTTCCTTCCCCCACCTAATCTCATACTTACACTCCTTCTTATCGCTGGCTGTCACAAAAGACACAAATGCACCGAGCGGCTTACCTGTATATTTCAGATAGTGAGTCTCGAGGTGCAGAGAAACTGGTCTCAGACTTTGCAGGACCTCGCTCTTTGAGTTTTCCCAAAACTTGACATTAAAGCTGCTGTTTTAACTTTGACATTTATAACTTTGACAGTGACCCCCCTCTAGTGGTTAAGCGACTCACCTGCAAAGTTCCTGGTGAAGACGAGGGTGACCAGCAGGATGGGTATGATGACTGTCCCTATAGTAACAACACGATCAAAGGGCAGCTCCAGTTTGAGCTGCACCATGAGGCTGGCCAGCGCCCCGCCCTTCTCATCCTGAGAGGAGCCCGGCAGGATCAGCTCCTTCAGCTTCTCGCCGGCGAGTAGAGCCGTGGCCATGTCTAAGTTTTGATCGAGGATGTTCTGCATCCGGAACACAGAGGACGAACACTACAACCCCCCTCTAGGCTGGAGGGGGAGTCCAGATGCTCCCTGCTGTAATTAGAGACTCCTCAGCACAGCCTGACACACATACACCTGCACACAGACACACACACAAATGTGTGGCCAACCTCAGCCCCTGTCACCATGTGTGGGAGAGAAGCGGGTCATTCTGTGTGGTCTGTGTTGTTCAGAGTTTTCTCTTGAGGTTTCTACACTTTCCCAGTGCTCCCCCCGTTCAGAGGAACAGACATAATGTTCAGAAGCACATTCCCCGCTCGGACTCTTCTGTGTGCATCCCCTATGTTTTGTCCCGTCTGTACAGTGCCTGGCCTCCGTCCGCACACACAGGCTCTGTGTGGCAGGATGAGGAATGAGACCAGTTTGGGAAGCGTCCTCGTGCTGCCCAGGGAGAGTGATCGTTGGCTGAAGAGTTGTTACGTGGGCTTTGATCACAAGAAACGTGGACCAGTCCGTTCCTGAAAGACAGATAGCCAGTTAGGAAGTTACAATGTGTATGTTTTTTTTTAAATTTTTTTAACAAAGATAGGCTACAACAGGGAGCTTTAGTGTTGGGAAGTGAGAATATTCAGTATATAAATAGTGGATGTTTCAAATGAGCCAAACAGTGAATTTGCATTGTCCCGTGCCTTCTTCAAGAACAGTCCATGTTCCCATTAATCACCGTTGATAATGTGGCTGATGTCCGATTCCTCTCACTCTCTCTCTCTCTGACCAGTGGAGTGTGTGATTGTAGTTACATCTGTGGGGGATTTGCCTTTGATGAAGCAAGGACACTAGAGGGCAAGTTTAGTCACCGGGGAGCATGCTGTATGCGAACCTCAAACTGGTTTAAACCAGAATCTATTCAGCGACTCTGAAAACTCTCGACTGTGTCATCCCAACATGTCCCCTGCCCCTCTGTAAGGACTCCTGGTGGTCATTAACTCAGTGGAACGACATGTTCACGCTGGGATGTTCGGGTTGGAGGCGCCACACACTTGTCAGCGGGACATCTCGTCATGTGTGTCTGAGTCAGTGTGCGCACGTGTACATACAGATGTGCAGGCAGCGGCGGCTTGTACTGAACAAAGTGTGCAGCAGCGTGGACGAGGTCCTGCTGCATGCTGGTTTCACTTGAAGGTTATGTGAATGTCCTCTGTGAGGACTGTGAATACATCACCCCTTCCCGTCAACGATCCCCTCGCTCACCCTCTTCCTTTTTTTCTCCACCACTCCCTCTGCCTCTCCTCTTACTTTACTCTCATTATGCACACACAAACACAAGTACACACACGCGCGCGCACACATAACGGCTCATCTTTGAAATCCATAAAAGCCAAGCTCACTTAGTCCAGGCCTGGAAAAGCACACTTAAGATCTCAGAGAGCGGAACCTGGAGACTGCAGTTTCACAAGTGCGTTGGACAGGTAGTAGCTACTCAGCTCTGTAGCACTCTCACCCACATGGGGAGAAAGATCACAAGGAGAGGATTCCTTTGAAATATCATCAGTGAGCATTATGTGTTAATTCTAACCTTATGCGGTTGTTATGCATGGGATGACAGGACAGGAGAGCTTTTCCACTCTTCTCTGCACACACAGTGTCAGTCAGGTTAACTTTATCCACATCTTTCAACACAGAACTGAAAGAAGATCACAAAGGGAAAAAATAAACTTTGCATAATTGAAATTTAAGGGGGCAGCATCTCATTATAGTTTCATTTCAGTTGGAGGCTGCACTGCTGTCTGTGAGCCACTGGCACCTATCCAGTCTGACAGATTATGCCCCTTGGTTGGGTGATGCCACCAGTAGTGTTTAGAGAGGGAATCCCACATTCCCTGGCTACTACAGCATCTCGCTTGACTGTTTCCTCAGTACAGCAAAGATACAGACGCCGAGGAAACAACCGACACAGCTCTGTTCATTCATTATGAACTAGGTGAGGAAGGGAACAACTTTCAGTGCCTCTGTGGCTCTGAGACACTTGTTCTCGGGCAAAATCTGAGCCAGATAGCTACAGCAACCCCAGTGACACATTTAGGAATACACACACACAGACAAAAGAGAGGAAAACGAGTACACCGCAGGAACATTTCATTAGGGTCAGAGGATCCTTATGCCCTAGTTAGCTGGTTGTTGTGTTAGGATGCTCCTGCATCTTCTGTGGGTCCGGGACACTGGGAGAATTAGCAACCAGGACGGAGGAGGACCACGCTGCACGTCAGGAGAAATTGCATTTGCAAAGAACCGCAGCTGCCTTGCAGATGTCGAGCCGTTTCAGCACCTGAGCGGCGGATAGCTCCGGATAGACGAGAAGCTAAAATATCAAGTGTGGATGATCGGAATCGATGTGAATGTGTGTGTGTGCTGCTCCCCCTGTGTGTCTGCGAGAGAGAGAGGGAGAGAGAGTGAGAGAGAAGAGGAGATCCTCAATACCTGCATCAGCTGTCTACCTGTCCACACTGGAAAAGACTAGCAGCAGCAGCAGCGGCAGCAGCAGCGGCAGCAGCAAAGGAAAAGCCTCACTTTTGCCTCGCGCTCATTTGAACTGTGCATGCAGCGGAGAGAAAATAACAACACCAACAAACCCCCCCAAAAAGAGAGATTCCCCACTCACCATGTCTCTCTCTGCTGCACCTCCCGGCACGGTAAGAGTTAATCTGCAGTGCGGGCGAACAGCTACAGCGTGTATCCGAGCACACCGGTTTGTTCCGCCTTCCCCACCACCACCATCCCTCCCTTCCTCCCCCTCAGCCTCCCGCCCTGGCTCCCCTCTCCTCTCTTCTCCTCTTCTCTACTCCCCTCCCCTCCTTCCCTCCACCCTGCCCTGCCTCTTCCTCAGAAACAAGGGATGAGACAACACATTAAGATTCCCTATAGTTCATCATCACCACACCGCTTTCGCTCCTCCACCGAATAAACGCACAGCAGCGACCGTGACAGGTAGCCTACCTACATTGTGGGCACCGGGCACTCTGTCATGTTGCAGAAATCGATTTCTTTACTACACTGTGATCATCATAGACAAAACAAGCTTCCTGTACCAACATTACGTCACTTGCGATAATAAACTACTAATAAATAATTAATAGCCTGCAGGCACTGGAGCAGGACTGCCTCATAAAGCTTTTTTTTTTTGGCTGCATAGGTGAATGACTTCAGGCTGGTTGCCACTATTCACAGCTTCTGTTTACCCAGTCCACAACCTAACGCCAAGGCGGAGATGGGCTTTTACTGTCATATTGATAGGTTCTTGCGGCCTGTCCGTCATCTATGAATGTGGGCCTGGCCACAGACACGCGCAAACAATGAATGGGAAATATGTGTGCCACTCAAACTCACAGGGTGTGGCGGGGAGCGTAGGCTTCTTCTGATCATCAAAGACAGCAGCAGCAGCAGCATCCCTGGCTGACTCTGGTTCATGCAGCAGAAGCTGAACCAAACTCAAGTTAAAGTAGGCTATAGCTTTGTGCAGCTTATAACAGAGGAGCCATGATTTGATTGCATGGAGCACTCATGGTAAGTGGTAAATCAGGCTAGTATGAAGATAAAGACTGTGACTGCACAGGAGGTCTTTTAGGGACCACAAATTAATTTAACTTGATTAAAATAAAAGTAGCTGCAGTGCTCTTGCCTATTGATTATAGATTACTTGTTGATTTAACAGGGCATGACTGCTGAATAGAAAGCATCTTGCAGCAGCTTTAGAAACTGCAGCATCTCTATGTTCATCAGGTGGACTGAACCACAAGTCAGTTTCTCCTCAAGCCGGTTTCTGCCGGTTAGGGAAGGCACTCCTCTCTACGTCTGCTGCCAAATATAGTCTCTCTGTCTCTCTCTCTTTCTCTCCCTCTCTTCTCTCTCTAGTGGTGATGCATGTCTAAGATGTTATACAGCTTCATGTTTCCTGTCATGCTGGTAGGAAAACAGGAAAAACAATGAAACTCCATGTAAAAAAAAAAAAAAGGTAGGTATTACAGCATGCCTTTGTGTTGTTGGCCTTAAGTGTTTAATTATATTTTCAAAAATCAACTGCAATTAGTCAAAAGACCATAAATAAATTCTATCATTATAAAGTTGATAATTCAACACTGACAAAATGACGTCAACATTGGACCCCAGTGTACTGACTGCCTCCCTCTACAGGGGACAGAATAGTAGAAACACAGTAATGTCCAGCACAAAAAACACCACTAAGTGTACAGACTTGAATTTGAGCCAAACAACTGCTAATGAATGCTTCTCGTCTTTGTCAGTGTTTCACGTTTCCCTTTTGAGGCATGATCTCAGAGAAATAATTCCTTGTCAAAAAGAATATATCAGGTTCAGTTTCAACAGAGGCATGGGAATAAACAGAGGAAGTAAATCAAATAAAGCGGCACAGCAATGAATTAAAAAACGGTGATAATGATGAGAACACAATTGTCTAACCGAGAAAGCACAGGTTTTTTGGCAGTAAACATACTCACAAATAATCACCTGGAGACACAGCTTGATATTCAAAAATTGGATAATAACTGAATAATCCTGTAAAATTATTTTAAGATGCAGTTAATTTGTGCTTGTATTGTATGCCCATTTGGCTCAGTCTGTCATCAAGCCATAGACACAATGATACCTGTATATATTTAAACAAGTGAAACATAAAAGGCACACATTTACATACAGCTGATGTCAAACACTTTATTTTTCTAGTCAAGACACGATTTCAATGAAGACTCTTAACATGAGTTAATGCTGTATTTCTGCAACAATGGACCATTCCTCTTGTAATTACAGTAACCGCTGCAGCAGCTGCCACCTGGTTGTACACCAGAGGACACACACATACACACACACACAGAAGCCTACCTACACTGAACAACATACTGTACAGTCACTTCGGTGCTACCACAAGACATTGTTCACTTTTTGGAAAGGGAAAGCTGCAGAAAATGAAGTCTGCTACTGTAGAGCTTTATCATATCATGCAGGTTGAATAACATGAGCTAGTGACAGGTGACGAGCCACCATAAGTAAAGAAAGAAGCAAGACTTTTTTTCCCCCAATCCTGATAATTCCCTTTGTATGACTAGAAAAAGTTTTGTGCAGTGTATTGTAGCTTCATCTATTAAATCCAGAGGGAATTCAGGTGACACCATAAAATCTGAAGCTTAAACCTCTTGAAGTGATCCGAAGACTGAACATAAAAACATGATTGTTCATTCTAGGCTACCTACATGATACCACTGTAAAAAATACTTGTGCTTATTTAAACAACATAGAAAGGTTCAGATTCCAGGTAAGACAATGCCAGTCCTCACTACAGCAAGCAGGCATCAATTATAAAAACCGCCAGAAAACAAAGGTCAAAGCAAAGAGCAGAGCTCAGAGCATTATCTATGCAAATCAATCATACTTCTTTGCGTTGCATTTATTCCTTTTTACTCTCTCTGGTTTTGTTCTCATTCTTCGTTCTTTCTTTATCCTGTGACGATATCTCTAGTAACTGTTCCTTCTTCTAATTTTTTTTAAATATCAGGATTGTGCTCTTATGCTTACAGCTCACAGAGTTTCTCTGATTCCTGCTTTTGTTGTACTTCATTCTCGTCAAACTTCTCTCTGTGCTGTTGTACAGTTCACTGGGCCATTTGAACCACAACAGCCTTCCAGGCTCTGTCTTTGTTGAAATCTTGCGTTCCAGTGGATGCTTGCTGCAGAGGGAAGAAAGCAGAAGAAGGGCGGATAAGAGAGACAAAATGTTTAAGGGGAACAATGACAAAAACATTGAAATAAATGGAGCACATCAAGCACAATGTCCTTTTAGCTCACTGATTTTTATGTTGTCACACTAGGATTCCATTTACATGAGCTTTACTGTAGCTGGTGAGTTTAACACCTGGCACAGAATTAACGATATCACCAGAGAGACAAATAAACATATGTTTGTCCTTTAGTTTCCACAACTCCTGCTTCTATCGACGTTACCTCATAGTAATGGGTCAGAGGATGCATGCTGTCTTCACACTCTGGAGCCCCCATGCGGAGCTGACTTTTGTAGGAGGCACAGTGCACCACAGTGGCTGAAGTTAGAACTGCCTGCACCAGCAGCAGCACCATCAGAATGAGCAGCAGGATGTCATAGGATTGCTGGACCGCACATACACACGTGTACATGCAGATGAAATCACAGGAGTGAAATATCTTATGAGTTTCCCTACTTTTCTTCTTGTATCTGTCACACAATATGAAACAAAGGCTGCGGATTGTGTAAAACCTGCACATTGCATAGTATACTAGGGTACATTTTCTCTTCATTAAGCTCACCTTTGCTGGAGGCACATCTTGCAGAAAAATTTCAATAAAGCTGATCACACTGCAAGAGAGAAAGCCGGAGGCTGAAAACAGCAGGGGAGACGTCACACTACTGATGGCAATCAGCACCTCCACCTGAGAGACACCAGGAAGACAGAAAAAAGAGGAAGTGAGAAAAAGGGAGCAAATAAAAAAGGGAACAGAGTTTGTAAAAGTAAGTAAAAAAGTAAATATATCCAGATTGCATAACTGAGAAATCTTGTTAGCAGTGACTACAGTGTCTTGGGTGTAAGTGCAGAACAAGAACCTTGAATTTATTTCTAAATTTGATGGCAAATCAAAATTGGTGTCATGTGAAGCCTATATATTGGTAGGTACCTTTGCTAAGTTATAAAAATTGAAATTACTCTGTTTCAGGTTGAGATGGGACCGATGATGAGTCTGGGTTCAATGCTTCTCAACTGGAAAAACATTTAACATGTTTGTCAAGCATCAGTGGATTTGTGTGGATGATTTAATAGGAGAGCAATGAGAACTGGACTATTGGAAACCACAGGGACAAAACAGATAATCTGTTTTGTCAGCACTGAGCTTCTGGGAAATATCTATTTAGGCAGTTGACAGCATACACAAGACAAACAGTGTGGGACCCAAAGAAGGACCCTGGGGTACACCTAAATATAGAGTTTAAATTGATTGTTTCCACAAGCTATGAACCTCCTACATGACTGGTAGGAAGAGAACCGACCCAGAGCTGATCCAGGGATACCAACACTGACTGAGTCTGTTGATTAAGATACTGCGGTGTACAGTGACAAAAGCATCTATGAGATCTAAGGCAGAGGCCACTCTGGCATTTCTGTACATGAAGAACAATTCAAATATTGTCTCGTACTCACCAGGCATTTGTTGGGGTATTCTGACACAACATGGCTCGCAATAGCACTGGGAAAACACTGCAATGCATTAAAGATAAGACACAAAGTTAAGGGTGGTTGTACAGTAGTTGACATTTCAGTGATCAGTCTGCGCAGCAACTTCTGTCTTAATGAAATGTTAGCTTTAAAACTTACAGCCACAAGGATCCAGAAAAACGTGACAGACAAATAGGGACCTGGTAGAAGAGCGTCCATGTTGAGGGCAATGATTCCTCCAAATACAGCAGAGATTCCCACGATCACTTCGATCACCTAGTGGACACACTCTTCATTGATTGATAAATAAACATATTGGAAGTGGACTGCAACTGTAAACCGTAAACTACTCACAGAATATGCTTTAAGGAGTCGAGTGGGGAACACTGCAGGCCTTACAACCTCTGGTCTGTAATATGCCTGGAAGATGGATGGAAAGATCAAGAAGAGTTAGGAAAGTGATAGAAGAGTGAAAGCTAGAGGGACAGCAAGAGGGGACACACATCAGATGGTGGAACAAAGGCAAACACACACATACATACAAACACACACTAACACACCTTTCTGTGGCAGCAGCAGTCCTCTGCAGAGCGGGCAGACAGGATGACAGTACTGGCCATCAACACCTCCAGCAATATCATCAAAATGAGGTTGAAGTTGATCTGAGGAAGGCCGGAGACACAACAGCAAATGATTTAAGAAGGGGACGGAGAGAAAAAAAAAATCTCTAAAGAATAATCTGAGATTAACAACCAAATATTTGGTATTTTCTTTGATGCGATTTACATTGACAGCAGAGGGATTCAGGACCAGTTTACACCCAAACCAAACCAGGCAGGTTGTTGTTACAGCAAATGTTGACACATAGACAACCTGGAAATCTGACACCTTGAAAAACAAGAAATAATTAGTATGAAGCAGATTGTCTCGCGGATATTTAATTAAAAATTCATAATTCATAATTATCTCTTTAGCCTTTGGTGTGTTCATTGTTTACTCACAGCAACATGTCTGTTCTTGGCAATAGCAAAACTAGCTATAGCTGCAGGGAGGCCCTGTGAAGAAGAAGAAATGAGCTGCTGCATTCATCTATTTAGCAAAATGCTGTCTGTGAATAATGTGTTGCTGGTGCTGCAGCATGACAGTCTAATTTAAACCATGGCCGTAAACTCATTAAGATAGGGTCGAGGTAGAGAGGCAACGTCAGCATGTAAATGTGTCTGAAGTTACACCTGCGTGATGGTCACTTACAGAGCCGGCAGCGCAGCGCAGGTAGTCCATGGCAACAGGAAACACATTTCCCAGGTACAGAGAGAAACCAGACGTGATGAGCAGGCTGCCCTGAGGACTCACAAAGACACAAGCAGGCATGCACATGCAAATACAGATACTCAAAAATGTATTCAACAGACAAGGCTGCAAAAGAACTCTCAATTTATCTAATGAAATGCACATCAACCCTGTCTCATCCACCAACATCCACATTTATGAGTAAGTTTACATCTGTTCCCGTCTTTTGATATCGTGTCGACTGGCCTAGTTTAGACAAAACAATTCACTAGTGCTTATATAATGTGTTGCATTCCTGTCTTCCTTAAATGTGGAAGAACAAAACAAGATTTCTAGTCAACATCTCACTCAAATTTTCAAGATTGAGGTTCCCAGTCATCAGACAAACCATTACCCCCAATCTTTTAAACTTGTGTGTTAGGGACTAAAAACGTCAATCCTGTAGTGTGCCTCTCTCTTTCTGCTCTCACCCCTATGAGGACACTGTAGAGCCAGGCCCTGTAGCTGAAGCAGGGGTGCTTTAGAGGCTCCGGCTGCGCCAGCTGCAGGTCACTGGCCCTCACGTCCACTGTGTAGCTGTCCGATCTCTCCAGCTCGCCCCTGTCCGGCCTTCTCTCCGCTCCCCTGTCGCCCCGGCGCCCCAGTGTCCCGTTCCTCTCCAAAGTGGACATGTGGCTGTAGGTGAACTCCTCTCTGGCTGACAGCTCCTCACGCTGCATCTTGACAGCAAGTGGCGGGTAACTTTGGATAGGGAAGGGAAACAACAAATAAAAGACATGAGGGAGCTGCAGTGTGAGCAAGAAACCACATGAAAGGTGCATTGCAAACTAAAAGAAAAGGAGCTACTCTTCATGCAGTATCATGAAAACCGCTCCTTCCTTGTCTCACACAGAACTCCCCACACACTCACCTGTTGTTAGGTCTCTTGCAGAATCTCTCCAAACGTTGTCCAACAAAGCTTTCCTTCAGCAAGTGAGATCAAACCGTCTCATGGAAAACAACTTCTTTTTGTGTGCAGCTCCTTCTGCTCCCCATGTCGCTCTCCCTCACACTTACACTCACTTCCCCCCTCATCCCACCCTTCTCCTCCTCTTGTTCCCCCTCTCTCTCTCTCTCCCTTTACACAACGTTCCTCAGAAAGAGTTCTGAAAAGTTTTTTTGCGAGTCCTTCAAAGTGTGGAGCTAAAAAACACTTGGCTCTTGTGCTGCCAGTCTGTTATTTGTGCCAAAGGGAGAGAAGTGCCTGTGCATGACAACAAGGGGAGGACGAAGGGGCTCGCTTCGGGGGCTCAGACATGCACACACAAAAACACACACACTGGCACGTCATCCCACTCGCAAACACTGAACAAAAGATGTTCAGAGCTGTGCGCATGACAGCACACAAAGTTATGCGTTTTGCAAGTCCAAACTTTCATGGCAGGGGAAATGAAAGAGCTACAAAAAGAGGAAAATCACACAAACCCCATCATGTGTTTTTGTCCTTATATACTTGAATGTGTCTCCCCGTGGAGCTCTACGTGCATTTCACAGCCCAGTAAATTAAGACGCCCATGCAGTGCCTTAGAAAAGAGGCAACAGAGACATTTCCACGGATTAATCACATGCTCTCCCGCCTGACGCCACTAATCTAGTGATGGGTCATTTCTGTTTCAAACCAAAATTTCTCCTTTACTCATTCAAGGGTGAATCCTACTAAATGACGACATCTTGTGTGCATGTGCGCGTCTGTGTACAAGCGTACACGTATGTGCAGCTCAGGATTCCTCTCGATCTTTTAACTTGGCGGCGCATTCTCAGCTCAACATTGTTCTTGGGCGGTGGTAACCATGGTGACTACTTAACAACTGCTGTCACCCTGTTCCTAGCCATTCCTCCCCCACCACCTCCACACCCCCCACCCAACCACACACACACAAACACACACACAGTCCACACTGAAGAGAGAAGAGCCTATCGCAGCACTGCTATGGAGACATTAAGGAGCATCTGAGAAACACTGATTAGATGAGGCACAATTCAATATCTATGAATGAACAATATTAGAAAAGCCTGTCTGGACTGTGTTGTTTACTCCCAGTGATTGGATTGTGAGTTTACCATTCATATAAACATCTAAAAATAAATTATTGGGCCAGACATCTATCCGGCTGCTGCCCCTGACATTTTATGCCACATGATGAAAAATGAACAAAAGTATCACGTTCGGCACTGGGGTTTTCACTCTGATTGACTGATTCACTGACTAAAAAATAAATACAGTATGACCTATATTGGTATTACGGATCTCCAGACAGCTTTTGGAAATCGATGCACAGGCCCATGTTTGCATGTGCACAGATTTGATTTTCTGTCTTTCTCTTCAAACAAGTGTGGCCAGATTTATGCAAGCTGCGCAGAGGGTTCTGCATGGCTAACTCGTCTCATAGTGAACCATGTGGCTGGCCTGCAAGCGAGCTAGCGAGTCACGGAGTAGCTAACTGTGCAAGATGCATCCAAAAAAACGTTACAGTGAGAAGCTCAGTGTGTATCAAAGTAAAGCCCAAGCTTGAAGATGACTGTAGGGTCAACGTGTTAACAGGCAACACAGTGTGTTCCCATCACGTGAATGTCTGAAGTCAAGTTGCCATTGATTTCAGGCTGTTTATCCAAGATTGCACTGGATTGTGTGCAAGTTTGGTGCCACATTAAACCACCTCCCAGCTGAGATCAAACCTTTTACAGCTGCGCAGATCAAAAATAATAACAGGAGAGCCTTCACAATTTGACATCAAACAGAACGACAGATGGCCCCTCGTGGGTGTTTTTCAGCTACAAACTGCAGCAGAAGAAGCTAAGAGTGAATTCATAGCATTCATAGCTTTATATTAATCTTTACAGAGGAAAGATATATGAAGTCACACATACACAAGTTATGTGGTTTCACAATCCCTGGAAAACCAGCTGATGGTAAATGTTCCCCCATGATAGGACTAAACAGGCCCGGAGCCCTCTCGCATACAAAATGACGACACCATTTGACTGCTACACATTTATAGAGACCCATGCTGATGACAAAACTATTCTCATCCTGTGAAAGCAGCTCCTCAGTGTAATCTTCAAACATTTCAAACAGAAAAAAAAAACTAAAAACAAAACACAGTCATCCCTCGGACATGCAACATTAAAACACAGATATTTAAAAGATGAGCTTTTTAGTTTTTACAGTGACATCCAACAGTAACACGCATGAGAAAACATCTGTGGATATATACATTAACTTACTTACATTATCAATAGCTCTGTTTTTTATGAACAATATGTACACAGCAGCTGAAGAAGGGAAAAATCCTCCTTCCAACCAAGTTGCCCAAAGTCAAGGCTGCTGAATTTTTTTTTGTAGATTTTGATTTTTTTTTCTTTTTGCATCAGTCACATTACAGGTACTTATCAGTTGTTGTACTTGTTTGGCTTTAAAGAGCAATCATCACAGATAATGCTATAAGTGACTGACTGAATATATAAATTAATCACTCTGTACAGTTGCGGATGTTTGAGCAAACAGTCACAATATGAGGCAGCAGTTCTTCCCAACGGCCGGGAAGAGACACACCGATGGCTTATCACATTACGCTGAGGTTGTTCATCATCTGAATACACACACGTCATGTATTCAGACGCATTTGTTTGCATCTCTTCCTCTTGAGTCCCATCTGATCCCTTCTGATCAACACGTAACACACACAGTGTTCTACTTAACACCTGCTGGACAAGGGACATTGTTACAGTAATGGATGTTATTGGCAAGTTGTGGCTTAATACAGCTATCTTATGACAGTCATTGCAATGTTAATTCGTACTAGACAGATATCAACAAGGCAGACAGACAGACCTGTAATCATCTGTGCTAAGATAACAAGAAGCATGTGAGCAACTGACGAGCTTCAAAGAGACCAAGATCGTAATCGGACAGTGTTTTTCCCACTTGAAACGATCTGTCACTCAGATGCATCTCAAATTGTCGTGTCTCTGATCAATGTTTTCTATTCCTGTGATTTCAAGGGGTCAGGAGGTCAGACAATGGATCCCTTGGAGGAGGACAGGTGGATGGACTGGATGCGGGTGGCCAGGGTTTTCTCCAGGTCCTGCAGGACGTCGCAGCCTGGGCTTTCTGGAGGCGCGTCGTACAGCAGCTGCTTGAACGGCTCCAACTCGATCAGGATGACCATGTTCTTCAAGAAGTAGCCCTCGATGTAGGACGCCAAGTCCGGAGCGTCAAGAAACTGGAGGAAAACAGGGGAGGAAAAAAAAGTTGGTTTTGCATAATGAAATGTTTGTGTCTAAATGAGAATTTCAAATTCTGTCTGAACCTTGGTGTGGTTGTAGATCTCCACACAGGTTTCTGTGTTGATGTTCTTGGTGCAGATGATTTCACAGTGCCTCTGTAGCGCCTCCAGCTGGAAGAACTTGGCTGCAGACAGAAGCTGCAATCAAAACACGGATAATTGATATTATTTATACTTGATAACATCCATTGAAAATCCAACTGGTTCAAAATCCATAAACCCTTAAGACGTTTAACTGTTTTATAGAGTGAGAGCTCCACATTTTACAGTATGAAACCTGACCTCCATAATATCAGTGTTCCTGATATGCAGAGCTTCTGTTCCTCCATAGTAAAGATACTGCATCACCATCTACAAGAAAAACACACATTAGATATCTCCAATGCAAAAAAGTAATTCAAGTCTTGTTAAATTTGAATCATATTACCTGAAAGATGTGATATTTAACGTTGCTGATTTCAATGCATGTATTTTCACCACAAGGTCTGTTTGCTAGAAGAGACTTGAACCTTGCGTGAAAGAAAAAGAGACACAGGAGATAAAAAAAAGATGAGCCTCTCTATAAACCAGAATTTATTTGTATTTCTAGCACCCTGTGAACGGAAATACCGATTAGCATTGCACAACACAATAGGCCATTAATAATGGTCAAATGAGTTTTCATGAGATGTTTGAAGTTTTCTCTGCGGACATCATGTCAACAATACAAATGAGTGACGTGTCATTTCTCCTCAGTCACACTTTGACAGGCCTGATTGGTTAATGTCAATGAAACATGACACGGGGGTGAAATGGAGGCCCCGTCCACGTCCCAGAGGGCAGGAGAAAACGACTTAATGGATCCGGACTGACATTACATCTCAGTGGCATATCCCCCACCACAGCATGCTAAAGTGGATGGTCATTGTTGTATGAATTTTATTTATCCTTTCATACACAAATGTCCACATGAGACCATGTGCAGCAGATTCTGATTCTCATTTACATACAAATTTCCTGCGCCGTGTGTTTTGAAAGGGAATGCGTCCAAGTACCTGTTGGAAGCTGTGAAGAGCAGGACTTTGTGGGCGTAAAAAGGCTTCCCCTCCACCAAAAAGGTCACATCCGACATCTCTTTATTGTTCAGGAAGTGAGGATCTGAAAGACATACGTCCAGAAAAACTAGATGTTTTTCTGATAATCATAAATAAACAACAACAAAAAAACAAAACAAATGGGGTGTACAACTTAGCCTTATAACCAATTCTACAAAATGTGCTTTTTTTGTTTGTTTCCACTCGTTGAACACTAGATGGCATTATGTGCACTTTCCATACAGCTTTTACACTGCCTGAACATTGTTTCTTGTTTTTACACATTCATGTTATAATAAACAGAAAAGATTTTATTGTGACAAAAATCGAATGACGACGACAGGGTCTCACCCAGGCGTGACGACTGCTTCTTCTTGATCTCTGCCAATTTGGGGATGGGGTAAGGGCCGTAGCACTGGGTGAAGATCGCAGACAGCTGCTGGCTGATCACCTCATTCTGACAAAACACAGAGCAGGAAAACATCAGCGGGTCGGTGTTATGAAAGAAAACAAAGATAAGCTGTAACGTTCCTCCTCTCTCTGCACAAACATCCTCTGACACAGTTATCAGAAAAAAAGCGAGAGGGGTTCAACTTCAACTTTATTCAAGCGAGGTCTCTCAATACACTACATATCCATGGGCTCCTCACACTTTGTTAAAGGGGCTTTATTTCCTACACCCCCGTCTCCACAGAGTCTTGAAGCTAATGACAGGCTGAGTTAACGTACAAGTGTGAGAAAGAAAGGAGACTGAGCTCGTGTTTGCATGTGGCGGCAGAAAGGTGGTGCATTGCCATTCAGCTGCAGCAGCGGTGCGCAGCACTACAAGCCCCACATGTGCAGTCGAGCTGCTTGCTCCCACCGAAGCATGACACAACAAACAAGACTATTAACAGGAGCCGGTTAGAACAGGAACAAATAAGCCTTTCCGCGGTTTCTATTCTCTGGATGGATGCATTTGAATTAAACTCAACGGTTTGGTATCAAGCTGTATTAAACAGAATTGAATTTAAGTTAACTGAACTGAACAGGTTTGGATTTAATTGATCTGAGGTTTTCAGTGGGTAGAGAGGAAGATGATCAGCTTGTACCTGGATGGCTCTGGTTCTCGTGGTGTGGCATAACAGTGGCAGGGGTTCCCGACATCCCCACCGTACATCATCCAAGACACAGACACTGGACTGACACTGTTGCTGTGTATGATTGTGTGTGTGGGATGGGACGCACGTACGGGTCCGCTGAAGAGTTTCATTTATGCAAATGAGTGTATGTTTTGCGTATCCACTGCAGTCCTTTTTTTCCCCTTCTCATATCAGCAATGACAGCACAACCCATGATGCCAGCAGGGAAGAGCTGAGCCAGAAGACGAAACAAACAGAGGTGCTAGACAGGACAACGATGGGCTGTGTTTTAGACCTAAAATAACCCACCAAGGGGGTCGCGAGATTAAGTAATGAGACAATGCCCTGGTCGAATGAGCAGCATGAGAGAGGAGCGGGGGTGGGGCATATCATAAATCATTATCATTTTACGTAATTGATATTGAGTAGGGCCTCTGGGGCTCCATCGGTCTCTGTGGAAGCTGACTACCTAATGACAATCGTACAAGAACAGAGGTAGAGAACAGACACAAACCATTCATGACGGAGATCTAAACGTAGTTCTGGAGGATGCTCTATTCTTTTTGGGCTATAATCCCCCCCAAAAGTGTGATTGAAGAGGCCAAACAGGCTGCAGTACCTTGCTGGCTCTGAGGATCTGGAACATGAGAGGCAGGCCGTGTGTGATGAGCTCCTCGGTGTACTCCTCCTCCTCGATGCAGCTGAACTCTTTGAGAAGACCCTGGATGAGGGGTCGACGGTTCTGGTGAAAACACGTCCGCAGAGACTCCAGCCAAGTATGCAAAGTCCACGGGACCCCTGGGAAACGAGCACGGAGAAGGTGTAAATGCTGAGAAGAGGACGTGACACTGTAAAAAGTAGGCATGTTTTTAGAGAGCGTATGGATCAACTAACCGAGGCTACGTATATCTATGGTGATGTCTACATGCCCGTGCTCCGCGCTATGGTACATGGCTTCCTTCAGGGCTTTAAGTTTGGCCTTCCCCGTTCGGATCAGGTCAATCTGAGACGGAGTTCTACCCTCCAGCTCCGAACCCTCTGCAAGAATCTCCTCCAAGGACAAGACATCCCCCTTGCCCGTCTCCGTATGAGACAGCAGCTTACGAAACACATTCCTAGAAGAAAGAGAATAAGAGACGTTTAAAATGATTGCTTTGATCACCAATTACAAGAACCTGGTTAATTGCTTTTTATTACATAGCAATTAGTTTTATCTCCTCTGTCCAAAATCAAGTGCCAACGTTGCAGTTAACAGATACATTTATATTTTGAAAGTTAAATGACAGTCATAGAGTTACAGCTACTGTCATAGGCCGTGGGCAATCTATAATTAACTGTCGCAAGGCTTTGATATTTATTCCTGCATAAAACTGTGTTTTAATTAACCAGTGCGGTAAGATAAACAAATATGTCATATGCATATCAATAAAGCAAGAGATCCTGGGGTAAAAAAAACAAAACAAAAACTCAATATATGCAAATTGACCCTCATCTATCTTGAAACACTTACATAATGTAGGTCTATAGAATTGACAATGGCGCTTCAACTTAAACCTTGAAAAGAAGGTCTTCAACTTCCCCTTTTGTAAAGTGTCCTGAGATAACTTTGTTTTAAATTGTCAGAAATGAAACTGACTTGACTTGTATATAATCATAATGTGTGTGTGTGTGTGTTCACAGAGGAATAGATTTTTGTTTTTGTGCCCGCTCTAATATTGGAGGCATTTTTTGAAAACTGGTTGAAAGATGAATTAGTTCTAGGCATTTATTGTATAGGCCGTGTCCAGGCTTTAATTCACTTTGCTTACTTACATCTCACACCATTTGCCAAATAAAGCTGAATGCAGTCTGACAGACATGAGTGCTTTTCACCAGCACTGCTGAAAAAATTGCATCAAAAACCTCTTTGCATACAGTGCAGGGTCATGGATTAATAAGACATGAACATAATGTAAAATGTTGCTGATGCTTTTTATGAAACAAACGCCAGTGACTCCTTATTTTTCGTACATTTCAGATAAGTGTGTACTGTTCTCCAATACAATTTCACACATCTATTGACACAGACCAGTTCAACAACTGAAGTGCCAATTTCATGGACATGCTCTGCTGAATTCTGTTTGTGCACAAACAAGATTATTTTGCTGAATATGCAGAATAAATGGAATGATGTTTGTGTTTCTTCTGTTTACTGAGCTGAGCTGTGAGTCGGTGTTCATGATTTACTCATAATTGTGTGTGTGTGTGTGTTACCTGTGGCCATGAGCTGCTGCCAGACTGTAGGAGTTCATGTCTCCCTGTGGTGCGGTGGAGATGCCATTACGGAACATGGTCCCCACCATGGGATCGGCGCCCCGCTCCAGCAGCAAACTCACCAGCTCAAAGTTTCCTGTGCATGAAAAATGATTTACAAAACTTGTGTACACACACACATACATACACACATGCACACACACACAATAGGATTAAACCAGAATGAGACAGCAGAGAAAGATGAGCGTGAGGCTGGAAAGTTGGGATCATTTGTTCCGCATGCGTGCCTCCATTTGTCTTTATTTTTACGGCCCCCAGGATAAATACGCCTCTAAAGTCATAACTCAGCCAATGATCGCGCTGACAGTCAGGTGTTGTTATCAGCTGGTTATTGATGGCCAGCTGGTGTTGCCAGCGTGGGACGATACAAGTTGGACAGGAGGCAGAGGATGAGGGGGAGTCACGCTGCCTGTCTCTGTACCTGCAGCAGAGGCCAGCTGCAGCGGGGTCTCTGTGTAGTTCTCCATCCCGTCCTGCAGTGACCCCTCCACGTTAGCTTTGGCATCCAGGAGCAGCTGCGGAGGTCGAGTGGGGACACGGAGAGGCATGATGGGAGAGAGAGGGAGAGGAGGGGGAGGAGAGGAGAGGAGAGGAGGGAGAGTCGGTTGGATAATGAGGCTTTGAACTCAGGTTTGGTCAATTTGAGCTTCGACTCCCATCATGCACTATTCAACTCCTTTAGTTCTCATGAATACTTCAAATTGTTGCCTTGGCGCTCATTCATGTTCATTATGTTTCTAGTGTATAAAGGAATAGATGGACATTTGGGAAATACCACCACCTAAAACTCAAATCAGCCTATTAGTGCAGCAAGAAAGACTCAATGTATGGAAGTTTGTTATCCAAACTATTCTTTTAATATTTCTGATACTTTCAAATGTAAATGCAGCTGTAACAAGCAGTGAAAACCTGATAGCAGGCTAAATAATCCAGTATCTTTGTGTTAACAGCTGTGAACTACTGACTGTATGAGTGCGATATGATTGTTATCATCATATCAGTTTGGTGGGACTCAGGAGGAAGCCCTTTGTTAAAACACAACAAAGCCAAGAGATATGTCTTTTATTATCTAATTTGAACACGAATATAAATGTGACCATAAATAACATTTCCTGAGCTCGTTGTCTTTTTTTTACTGGTATTTCCAATTTGCTGTTGTTTTGCTACCAGCTACCTTCATACTCATTTACATTCTTCTTCATGGCTTTAGAAGGGTAGATGTGGTTTCATCTGTCGGTGGAGCTATGAAGTTTATTAATAAATGACATGGTATCAGATCAGTGCATAGACTTACTCACTCAGTATTTTCAGCAGTATCTGAGATGATTCTGACAGTAGTACCGATATCTGAACATCTCTACTCTGCTCATACACTGGTGAAAGTTATTTTTCTCTGATAAATGATGCTGCTGATCGTTCCAGGGAACAATATTGTCTAAATGAGAGAATGATCTCAATAAGCTCCCGAACCTCATGACACCATGTCGTTTAGTAAGATGGAAAGTGACTGGTATCTTTTTTTTAAATTAATATCTTGGGAAATTGAGTGTAAAATGATTACTGATGTAATGGCAAAACAGTTTGGGATTTTACTCGGAATTTAATCTTTGTAACTTCATCCCTTTCTTTTATCTGGTGTCCTCGGGGATCAGACGGCCGCGTCACGTGGCTTAAACATTTTCCCATTAGAATTTAATGATTCAAAAATCCAATGGACAGATCATTCAGAGGGCAAACTGAATTAGTTAAATGAGTTCGATAACAATTAGACTGCTGTGTTTCCACTTTCCACTCGCTAAATGCAGGCTGATTCATTTGATCAAAAATGCAAAGTGACAGGAGGAGGCTGTATTTGACGTAAAGTGTTCAGACCTAATGGCTGACTTGGTGAATGCCCTCTTTCAAGATCAAAAGGTTAAAAAGCTAAAAACACACAAACAGCATGTCAATGATTCTGAGAGAAAAAAACAGAGAGAATAAAACCAGAAAAAAGAAGAGAAAACTCTCAGTAGAGAACCATTATCATTGTCACCGCTAAGAAGCTGTGATGCCAAAGATGACAATGATGACCAACCATGAGCTGAAGCACAACGACGACAACAGGTCACAATGAGAGAATCACAGGTGAGAGAGGACATCACTACCTGCACCACAGGGACATGTCCGTGTAACACAGCGAAAGTGAGGGGCGTCGCCTGCCGCGTTTCGGGAAAGACTGAGGGGTGCTTGTGCACTGAGTTTGGCACCTGGGGAAGGGGACACAGGTTGGTTGGGGGTCGGGGAGGTAGGGGAGAAAGGTGAGGGGAGAGAGACACGAAGCCATTAAAACTACGACGTGGCCCCAGGGAGCACAAAGACAAGCAGCTGCAGGGAGGGGGGAGAGGGAGGACAGGATCTCTACAGGAGAAACCAGAGTAATTAACTAGGAACCCTGGGGCTGCAGAGGACATCCTGTCACTGTGTTCGCCTTCTAATGAACACAATGGATTGATCTGTCTAGTTAGGCCTCGTCCTAATGGTGTGAC
Organism: Decapterus maruadsi; assembly: GCA_030347415.2. Taxonomy (NCBI): domain Eukaryota; kingdom Metazoa; phylum Chordata; class Actinopteri; order Carangiformes; family Carangidae; genus Decapterus; species Decapterus maruadsi. The sequence goes on along the minus strand of CM064893.1, from coordinate 19,540,520 downwards.
TCTGATCTCCTCACCCTCCTCTATGGGCTCCACTAACTGGACCTCTCTAAAGGCTCATCTCTCTGGTCTGGATGAAATAAATATCTCTGAGTTATGAGACACTCACAGTCACATGAGCAAAACACAAAGGCTGCTTTGGGAATAAAGGGAAGCAGAAGAGACACATGTAGGTTAATACTTCTGTAACACTTATAATAATACAGGTCAAGTGGCAATAACTACTGTAATTTAATGAAATACTTACCGACTCCAACTGTACATGTACGGAGGGTACAGTGAAAGAAAACTATAGCACTATGTGGAACAGGGCAAGTGATACCAAGGATGATAACTCTTTGTGAGGCTGCTCAGCTACTGACATACATCAGAATTTTCTTTTGAAATGCTCAAATATAAAACCAGATATCTTTCCATACTGTATATTGGTCGACAGCGCTTTGTGCTTTGGTCAGGGAGTCATGTTTACGATGGACTGCAAATCAACTCTGACACAATGGTTGATGGGAAATGATGTTGCTGAGGTGACCAACGAAGGCCGGGATCATGAGGCTTAAACTGAACGACCTCTGTCGCGCCAGACTCTGTGAGAAATTCAGTTTGCTTTAAGTCGTGCCATCCATCGCATGCTAGGAAAATGACTGGCACACCTCTGGGTGATGGTTTGTGTTTAAGAATATTATGAGATTTTAATATAGATAATTTCAATGCATTTATAGTATAATAAAATTTTAAAAATCAAGGTTGCAGGGCAGTTGGTGCCTCATGATCCATCGTAAACATCTAGCAGCATGACACAGTGGAAAAAACAAAAAAAAGAAAGATGAGGGGAAACATGTTTGGTTTTCTCCAATTCAGTGACACAAATAGTTACATAACCACACTAATAAGTCGTCCCAGGACCCCTCTTTCTTGATATAGTCTCTCACTAAGACAGCATGTGACAAACACTGGGTAGATCAATGTCATGATGGGGGAAAAAAACTAGTTCTGTTTCCTCATACAGCCAATGTGAACTTATATTTTATGTCACAATTATCCTTCCTTTATATGACTTTGGTTTCCCCAGTGTCTGCACCAGAATAGCAGCAGTAGAAACTTCATCACTGACCTCGCTGTTAATATCAGCTCCTGCATCCAGCAGCATCTGAACCATGGCCTCGTCTCCACGGACACACGCGTACATCAGCGGGGTCATCCCCTATGCAAAAAGTGCCGATACAGAGAACAGTGGGAATAATGGGAATATTAATGGGTCATTGCAGAAGTTAAAGATGCACTTGCTCATTTCAGTAAAAGCACCGTACTTGCATAAACTGTTCAACGGTTGCAGTGTGTCAAATAAAGTTGCACAAAGCGAGGCTGAATTTTTGGTCGGCTCGACACTTTCCGCTCCTGGCACCTTGACTATGATGAAAGTCATATCCTGCTGTTGATCAAAGTTTTAATGGACACCACATGAATCAGTATTTCCTCTGTGCCATCAGGCGCGTCTTTGGAGTCTGTCTGACTGAAACATAATGTACGAGACACCGCGTTTGAAAATTTCTGCTTGGATCAGCCCAAAACTAAATGTTGATTTTCCCATGGAAAATCACCTCAGTTACACTTGTACTATTCTCCTGAAGATTTGTTGTCCTGGAGGGTAGCAGTCATGATATAATGCAGCAAACCCTGACAGGAAAGCTGCAGGAAAAACACGTCAAAATGAGTTTAATATGTATGACTGCCTTCCTGCTTACAAGTCTGCACGGTGCTCAAAGGTGAAGAAGCCGCGGTTTAGCAAGAGGGCAACGTTTTCTCCACAGGCTGCATGCATGTGCGTCCGTATCGAGTCATGCATGAGTGTAGAATATGCATGCGTGTTTATTATTTAATATGTTGCTCTGTCTCTAACCTGCTCACTCATGCTGTTGATACCATCCGGCCCTAGCAGGTTGACAGCCTGCTTCACCAGGTCTGTGCGTCCGCAACTGAGCATACGGAAGCCCAGGTCCTGCAGGAACTTTGCCTCTGTAGAGGCAGCATCCAGTTTCCTCGAGGCACAGAAGCAGTCATCCGTTCTGAAGGGCAAAGCACGGAAAGTGGTTCACAGCACAAGCTGACTGTTTTGAGTGTTTTTGCAATGCACCACATTTTCCCTAAACACCTGACAAGCTTCATTTTCCAACACTAAAACAAAGGAGGATGAGTACATGAGAAATATGCATCTTTTCTTTTATCATCTGTTTGCGTGTGACTTCACATGTGTGTGCCTGCTGGTGTTTTTTTGTATGTGCAGATGAAGTGGCTGGGTGCGCACACACACACACACACACACACACTCTGCAGCCTCAAGGCGAGCACTCGCTCTGAGCCATACCGGAGCTGGCGGGGCTCGCAGTCTACTCCGGGCAGCAGCAGCCTGGCAGCCTGCCGAACATCATCGCTGTCCACAGAGAAGCTGCGTCTGTGTTCTGTGTGAACCACGGACACGCGCACCCACTCCATCAAAGGCGGCAGCACCATGAACGGCCTGTAGGGGGAGATAAAGGCACATGTTCTTGCTACCAAAGAAGCACAAATAAAAAAAGTCACACTCAGTACTTGGTGTGCCCAGGCACTTGCACGGAAAATCCACCTAATACAGAATTTGCATATGTTATTTCAGAGATCTTGCCCAGTGCAGCAGATGTTTGAGAACAGGATGAACTCTGTCTAGAGGATGAGGATCCAAAGCTAGTATGTCACAAGGAGACACTTTGATGTGAGGAAATCCAAACGGTGCAAGATCATAGCAAAGATTATAGGCCACAGATCATTGACATGAAAAATGTCATGTAGTCTTTGCCATCGTCAATAAATTCAATATCTATTGTAGACATCTAGAGCTAGACAGAGTAATATTATAACACTGAACTGGTGCTGTTAACACTGCATACCCATACTACATGTCACATAAACCCACTGCAATATAATACACAATGGATTAAAAGAGTTTCAATATGCTGTAAAGATACAAAGTGACTGTATGACTTGACAAGGACAATCAGATTCCAGTCAACATGACAGCTGCTAAGATATAAGTAAGTGCATTGGCATTTTGCAGACATTCTGTACTGTGCAGAGGCAGGAAATGACCATCACGCACTTACTGATACTGACACACCACAGCAAATAGATGTAAATGCATTAAATATATACTAGAGCTATGAGTGTGACTGGCAGAGCTTCTCCTCCTGTCTACCTCCACTGATCCTGCGTCAGTGTGTGCTGCAGCCACGTGGAATCCATATGCATGAAGATACATATGCATGATGTTACATTTTGACCTTCGTTACTGTTCTGACTACAGGTTACCGCTATAAATACACACTTCTTTCATTTAAACAACACAATGAGCTGTCACAAACTGCATTATGCAAAATATACTGTCTCTCTTTATCATTTATAGATTAAAAAAAGACTTTCATGCTAACTGAAAAGCATTATTAGAGGATGGTAAATTTACATTGTTAATATTACGATAGGACATGTAATACCTTTTAATTATCTGTAACACACATCATCATAATTATTATGAAGGCGGTAATGTACATTACATATAATATATGCATGGAGACATAAATAAATAATAAATATATACTTTATTAAAAGTAAAGCCGCTTCTATTTTTAAACTAAATAATCTACTATATGTCAAATCTGACAGTTTAATTATTTCTCACAGTATCAGACTGTATTCAGATCATGGAATTATTAATATATTTGGGGGGAAAATCTTTGATAATGAAAATAAATCAGAGATGTGTTTTGAATGAGCTGTCACATATCTATGCTGTGTGTTCTTGATAAAACTTGGTCCATTCCTCCAGGATTCAGTTGTTCAATACATCACTTTGCAGAGGGTGTCTTAATGCCCAGACTGACTTTGACACATGCTCGGCCCACATCTGTCACTCACTGTTAATTAGTCACTCATCAGTGCTAGTCCAAGTTGACAGGAGGATCTTTTAATAATAGTTTGATCTGCTAAGAAATGCAAGGCCCTTTTACTTTACTCACTTCAAAAAGGAGCCTGACCTAACAGCCACGTGACGTTATTGGTTTTCTGCAGGCATCATTAAGGCAGCACACAACACCTAATCAAAAGGCAGGGAACGTATAGTTAGCAATACAGTATAGATTCCCTCACAAGTCCAACGGAAACACTAGTTCACGAACAGTTCAAGGTCTCGCTGTTTCCACGCACACCTCTTTCAAGAGCTGCAGCGAAGTGCAAACATTCTTGAGGAGGTTGTTGCAGAGTCACAGCCTTCCCAAACTTTGGCTCTGGAAAATGTGCTTGAATATGACTAAAACAAACATGCATTATTGTGATTTTCTTAACCACTGGCGATTAGAGCTAAAGCAGACTTGAGTAGGACACACATTAGTTGATATCTTGGTCCATTGCAGCCTCCAGATAAAAGTCTGGAGCCCCAGAGGAGGACTGCTCAGGCTCAACTGTCAGCACCGTTTCCCACCTCTGCCGCAAGCTGACAGGGGTTTCCACTAAAAAACTGTAGGAAATACTGAACAGCTCGAGGTAAAACTGCTACACTGGAGTATGATGAGTGAAAAAAAAAACAAGACAGAAACAGCCCATAAACTCAGAAGTAGAAACGACAAAGACTTTGCAGACTACGCTGAGCTTTTCCTTTGAGTTGTGGGAAACGCACAAAGAGTCCAAAAACTACAGGATGAAGCATCAAGGGAATTAACACCATGGAAACATCGCCTAATCCTTATGTCATTTGCGTATAAGTCACCAATGCAGTCGTACAGCTGCCGCCTGATAATGTCCCACTACGTCAATGGTGGTAATTATCAATACTGACTGAGGCCCACGTCTGTGCATGCCCGCTCTAACAGCTCCTTCCTGCCGCTCCTCAGGTCACCAAGAGGGCTTGCTTAAGTTGCCAATAAGTTGACAATTCACTTATATAAAGCTGTACTTTCCTTCCAGAGGAAAACATCTGGTGTGCCATTTCGGGGGTGAGCACAGAAAGCCAGAAATATAATAAAAGAACAGTCTGCAGAGGTGTACAGTTACAGCACAATGATCTCTACAGAGGGAACATTACCACTGGACTGTGTCTATAAAGTCATACGCTGAGGTGAAAAGTCGGACAGATGCGGAGAGCGAGAGCGAGTCGCGGATAATGGAAAGGAGTTGCCACTTTTTCTGACTGCGGTCTCATGCTGTTCCTCCTTTATTGCTGTCCTGGTGAACTTTAAAAGGTGCAATATTTTCTCTGTCCCAACCCACAAAGTGATGTGTAGGGGCCTGAGGGATTAATCACTACCAGACATTTCCATTACTTTACCTTGTTCTGCAATAATGCTGCTTTTAAAAAGACCCATGCTGCACTATATAAAAAACACAATTGAGTCATGATTGGAGTCAACATCTCGATATTGTGACTTATTTTCTCATTACAGGTAACAGTGAATATAATAATTTCCATTACTCACTGTGCATCGTGCACTTTACCTTTTTTAAAAAAAATCATTGATGTTTATTTTATTGTATGCACAGTAGGTTTTTGAAAATTTATAAGTGCCTTTGTTTTTAAATTGCACTTGAAAATTGAGAAGAGCTGGTGAGAAACGTTTTTAGTTTCATTTGTACATGCAAATGACAATAAAATGGATCTGAATAATACCTCTTTGTTGGGTTGTTCTGTTACATCTGTGTTTGTGCTGCCCTACTTCTTGTACTACCGAGAAAATGCAAGATTTACTGTATATTCGTGTCAGTTACCTGCTGTACACTGTGCTTAAAAACCTGTTGAACCCCCACCTACTCAGTTCCTGACGGGGGCAATGTGCAAATATCTGATTTATTTGGCCACGTGGTGGTATGACAAATTAGTTGTAAGACAACACTGTCCCCTGTCACGTTGATAAACTTAACTTGTTAATAAAGAAGACGCTTATTCACACATTAATCAGATGTGGAGCATCAAATACAGAATTTAAAGCCAATATGCACTCTCTTTTAGCTCTGTTGTTGGACTCCACCAACCTTGAGGTAATTATCTTGCTCTGCAGGACATAACTGTTCATCAGCTGATACTAACTGTGTCTGCTGTTGGTAACTAGACAGGTCTTATACATCATTTGGAGAGCTTCCTCTGTGAAAGCAAAATATGAGGGGAGCTGTGAGAGGGAACCAAGACCATTAAGTTGAAGGTATCTGCAGATCCAGGTGATAACGTCCTGTGGGTACCGACTATGTGGATGTTCCTACCCTGCATAGTACTCAGCAAGAGTCCTATTTCTGCGCTAGATCTAAATCATTTTTTGGAAATAAGTTCATTTTAAAATAATCTCCTAAAACAGCTGGGCTCTGTAATCCTCCTTAAACGTTATTCAAAAGTGAGAAAGTTGTGCCTGAGACTTTCTTTCAGCTGTGGGTTAATACACATTTGATACACTTGTAAGTATTATTCACTATTCACAGCAGCAGGACTCGGTTGTAGGATTGACTCAAAATACTGTACACGACAAGGCTCAGGTTCAGTTAATAATGCATCATGTCGACCATTGCAAAAGTGTGGCTCCTTATGGGTAATAGAGTTTCATGGCACAGAGGCTATAACAGGCTGTGGATATGCAGACAACACCCTCTTTAATTTCTAATACAGTACATGTAGGTCCTCCCTCTCCTCTTTAAACGTGTTTGTTTCTCACCTCTCTGTCTGTAAGGCGACTTTAGGGGGCTCCACGTTGGGGTTTTCCCACTCCATCTGAGGGCAGTGCATGAAATAACACAGGGTGTAGATGGCTTCAGGCGCCCACTGAATCACGCTGCTCTTCTGGTGGATCGGCGTCCCGTTGTTGTGATTCTTCATATACAGTGGCTGTAGGTGGTGCATGGCCCGGGACACCAGGTCACCTACACGTAAAAAGACAAACAAAAAAATGCAAACAATCAGAACAGAGAAAGGAGTTCATGTGAAGACACTCTTATAAACGCACAGCCTTTAAAAGAGACGTCGTCATCGTTCCTTTCAGCTTCCTCGGAGCTCGTTCTGTCAGGGGGAAAGGAGAGGAGAGTTCCCCTGCACCACAGACATAGGGTTCATCCCAGTCCTTTCTGTGCACCTCTCAAGGGGAGCGGGGAGGAGGAGGAGGTGGGTGGGCGGTGGGGACCAGCAGGAGCATAAGCGTGCTCAGGACTACACTGTGTGAAGAATGAATATTTATGGATAAACATTAGCTACTCCAAGCTATTTCCTCTGCATAATTTGTCAGTACTTTAAGGTCATCCAGTTGGGTTTGGAAAATCAAAGCTGGAGAAGACTCTGCTAATGAAAATTTGAATATTCTCTGGGTGGGTTTAAAAGAAAGTAAACAGTTCTTAGAAAAGGATGTGATGTTCAGTCTCCTTTTTTTTTTTTAACATAGGGGACGAAACTTTAAGTGCAGCAAATTCAACTGAGAGATAACCCAGATATTTCTTTCACATAAACCTCGCAGTCTGAAACAACCAACCACTAAATGGAAACATTATAACTGCGGCGCATTAGTTATTGCTTACTTGTAAAACATCCCTGTATTATTACAGTGCATACTCAAATCAGGTTTCCCTGGTTGCTGTCAGATTGCTGTCGCTTCTCCTCCTGTCATAGACCCGCTGCACTGTGAGAAAATGTAATGAAGTTCTGAAGCAGGGTCAATCTTTGAAAAAAAAAAAATCCACTCTGTGTCATATGGTTCTGGTCAATTTAATACCATTCAAGGCAAAAAAAAGTAATACAGCTGATGGCTCTTGGCTCCTCATTGTGAATGAACCGTACTGTACAGCATGTCCGGCGATACAATGGAGTGTAGGAACAAACAACCATTCCCACGGACAAAAGGGTTTGTTTAGCATCAAAATTGGGCCGTTTGGCGCTTGCCAAGATTCCATTTAGCCTCAACAATGTGGGAGGCAAGTGTGAAAAGGACGCTCGAATGAGGGAAGAGCATTCATGCAATAAAACAGTCAATCTCTCAGTTTGTCCTCTGGGAACCGTGGTGTTGGACATCACCTCCTGATGCTGTGAGGACGGAGGGAGCTTAATGACAGGAGCCACTTCCTCGGCTAAACAAACTTTAAATTGGAGCTCTCGCAGTTTCTCCCTGTTGTTATCGGTTGCTCCTCACGCTTCTTTCTCTTAATTGTTACCAAAGGGGAGGAGGGAGAAACAGATGAGCTTGTAACAGTGCCTTCTTAAGCTCGGTAAGGCGAGCTGAGGTGGTCAGCAAGAGCCAGGTCTCATGTGTTATTTATGCTGGCCTGTGACATTCCCTGTGCAGGCAGACAGGAGGCTGGCAGGGCGGCTGAGGAGGAAGATTATTTCCCAACACTGAAAGAGTGCAACAGTAGTGGCAGCAGCTTAACACATAAAGTGAGATTACAGCCGCTCCTTCAGCAGGTGCACGCAGAAATAACTGCTGAAGAAGGACTCGGTGCGGCTGCGAGGATTTGTTTTGGCCGAAAAGAGAGGAAGGATGGATGGAGGAGTACAGCAGTTTAACAAGCCGAAACGTCAATAGCCTTTTCATTATAAGATTCAAGCCTTTAATCAATACCTCATCCAGGGTAATTAATTCTTTATGCTAACAAGAGGAGGAGAGGTGGAGGACGCACATAGAGGATCCTGATCCGCAGGTATCTCGGTGATTACCTTTTCGCAGAGGAGCAGCGCGCTCTTTTGTTTTCAAAGCTTTTAAAATCCCCTAAAGAAAACAAAACCTCACAAATCCATTTCAAGAGTTCAGTGGTTCTGCTCTGATTTAGGAAGGGTTTCATACGAGCTGGTACACTCTAAGAAATAAAATGTTGATTTTACTTAACTAAGTTATGTCAACCAATCCCACGAAACTGTGTTATTTAAACCGGAAAAGCAAATCACTATTAATGTCAACAACACATGTTAAGTAAATCTAACATAATATTCTTACTTTAAAGCTACATGACATTATTATATTGCATTAACACAACAATATTATGTTGGATTTACTGACACCACATTAGGTTAACTTAATATGATTGAGTTCAATTAACTTAACACAAATGAACATTATTAAGGTGGCAGGTTTGTGTTCAATAAATACAATTTAAGTTGCTTAATTTCACTTGAGACTTTATTATACTCTGGAAACATTTGGAAACAGTGGGACTATTACACAACATGTGTATAATGTTGTAATATGAGAATGTAATGTGTGTACAATATACACATCACATTCACAAAAACTGAAAATATACTTAGGAAATAAAATTAAAGAGTATAGGTACATCATGTTAGTCTTTTAACCCCACACCTGATTAAATCCACATTTGTTGAACCACCTAAGTTGTATAGATAACCAAAACATTTGGTTAACTACAAACTGGTCAACCTAAAAGTTATGTTTACTGAAAATGTCAAAAACCTGGAATGTATTGACCTTGCTGGTCAAGAATCACTACATCATGCAACAGAGGTTCAAATATCTTTTCATACCCAAAAGTTTGAACATAATCAATTTTGCATAACAGTGCCAAGTAGATTGAAGAAAGGGACGAGCTGCAACCAGGAGGTAAGTTACCTAAAGTCCAGTGATTTGTGATGCTCGCCATCCTAAAGGACACATACTGGTTTACATTTGAAGATAAAGTTGTATGATTATCAACAAGCTTATCAACTATATATTTACGAGCAAGTAACTGCTGTAGAGACTTTAAAGGGAACATATTAATACTAATTATGAGCTGGTCAACCTGGAGGTTATGTTTACTGAAAATATCAGAAGCTGTGCTGTGTGATATAGGCAGCGCTGCTGAGGTCAAAATGCAATGTAACTCCTCAAGCAAGCCATCAATTGCTGAACATGGCACACATGAAAAAAAACATCAAATTTCAAAAGAACAGTACTTCTAGTACCCAACACATTTACATGACATTGACTCGAATGAGTTTTAAGAGCATTCAACGTTTTGAATGAGCATGGACATTCATAGTATGTGCATGGATATGAGTGTCTCTGACCGTAATGATAATGTTTCAATTTGTAGTGTTTTAATAACTGGTACCTCGTAGATATAGTCTCAGGGCACTGTTTGCATCTCCACACACATAGTGTATGGATATGAGTGTCTCTGACCATCATGACCATGCTTCAATCTGAGTGTCAGGTAAGATTTACTGCAGGCCATCTTACTTTTACTCTTTATGAACTCAAACTCCATCACTTGTGTAAAAATGTACCAAAAGGGGAATATGTCAAATAACACAATTTAAGACCAACAAAAACAATGTCTTGAAACTTGACAAGTCCAGCATCAGTCCACAGTCCCAAAGCGCTGGCTTTTTCTCAAGTAGGGATCAACAGAGATCCGATCCAAATCCAGTGCTTATCTACAGTCTTGATGGCACTTTACTCATGCAGTTTGTTTTTGAGGACTTGCACCTTAGTGGAGAGCTTGTTCCCATCCAATCCCATCACCACTTTTTGAAGAAACTCAAAAGTGTATCGCAGGTCCTTGGGATAGCTCAAGTTTAAACAGTAGATCAAGCCAAACAGGACTGCGCAGCCATTTGCAACATATCTGAGGTCTTGCAGGACCGAGCATCCTTCAACAAGGATGCCAACATCCGCGAGTGGATCTGTTGCCTCTGCTCCCTCTGGTTGCACAGCGTAGATGCCCAAAACCACTTCCTCCATTTCTCTCTCTGCACCTATATCAACATCCTCAAAGTGGCAGAAAGAAATAATATTAATCAAACACATGTTACATATATTAATGTATATTTTCCATTATTATTTTACAGTTTCTTCCAAGAATAAGACTGGTAATTGTGTTTGTTGAACAATTATTCTACATTATCCTATTAGGAAATACTCGTTTGGGTCACAGAGATCTGTTGCACCATGGTTTGCAAAAACAGCTTCAAAAATGAATTAAGGAATATCTATGAGTTTCATGGTTGTTGTTTTTTACAGAAGTGATTCCTATTATTAACCTGCAGTGTCTTTTCTAAATTCTATACTTGTGACCATATACTGTATATTCATATATATTTAAAATGTGTCCATTAAATGTCTCTGCTATCTTTGATAAAGGTGTGGGTATCCAGACAAGTTTCTGAATATTAACATGACAACGGTGTTTAAAAAGCTGCATTATTTTATATTAATTAGCTATAGTAAAAGCTATGGATGATTAACAGTGTCATAACTCACCATGTACTTCTTGACAAGGTTGTCAGGCTCTTCATTTAAGTAGACGCATAATGCTTTCAGTATGCATTCCCGTCTTACATCAATGCTTGGATTCTGTGGGAGACCAAAAACATAACTTTTACCAACTCTTTTTAAAGAACTAATGGTTTTAGATTTGTAACTTTTAATATTAAAGTGACATAAACAGAGGATATTGAATAATGAAATATAATTAGAAATTGTGTTAATGATGCTCATGAGTTCATTCTTTTATAATACTACATTTGATTATGATATGGCTCTAAAGCATACCTGAACTTGATTAAAAATGAAACGCCTAATAAGAGGTAAAGAGGTTAAACAGCTTTTTTATGTTAAGAGTTCAACTCTGGGTCAGGGTTTGAGTGAAAAACACATACCTGGTCCATGGCAACCATGATCATGTTAATTCTGCGTCCTGCTGCCCCTCCCTTCTTTTCGAAAACCTTCATCAGTTGGCTGGAGTAATGATCCAGTTGAGCCATAAAGGTTGACAGCAGGGGGTCTGTGGTAATACGGGTGAACTCCGAATTTACCTGAAACAGATTTAGTCAGAATCTCAGATGAATCTTAAAATGATCTCATGTCACTTTCAACTAACTTCTGAGGTTGTGGGTTAATGATTTGCATTCATGCTAATATACTGTGCATTGTAATGCAGACAGATTGACCACATGCATTATTGTAAGAGCTTAGCCTATTGTTTAATACATGTGCAACCATTTTAAACAAAAAAACAAAAACATGAACATTACCTGATTCTCAGAAAACAGGGCTGACCATCTGTTTTTAAACTCTGCTATGAAGGGCATATCTTCAATTACTTCTTGTCTTCTATGGGCGAAGGTTTTCTCCATTTTACTCTTGATTGACACTACAAGTGACAGGCAAACAGCAAATTATTTAACAGCTGTGTAGCAAGTTTGCAGAACCATCTCCATGTGTGTTTGTTGACAATAGAACAGCATTAAGTGACAACATGAGGCTAAACGAAACAATTATAAACCAAAAAGGACACGTGAGCATGTGGTGTTGTTAACTATGGGCAAATACAACATCAGACGCTGTTTACTGATAAACTGAAGACCACCCTTGACACACTTTAGGATATTTATTAGAGTAGCCTACAAAATAATGATAACCCATCGAAAAAACATCACACTGCTGCCGGTTTCGGAAGGGGAGGGGGGGGATAAAACCACATTTACAAGAATGTGTGTGTGTGTGTGTGTGTGTGTGTGTGTGTGCGTGCGTGCGTGCGTGCGTGTGTGTGCGCGCGCGCGCGTGTGTGTGTGTGTGTGTGTGTGTGTGTGCGCGCGCGTGCGTGTGCGCGCGTGCGTGTGTGTGCGCGCGTGGGTGCCTGCGTGCGTGTGTGTGTGTTTTAAGCTAGCAATTACCGTTTTCCAAACTCTTTCAAACTGTACAACCGAGGGCATTAAAAACTGAAAACACTTATCGTCGACACAACCTATAGTTTCACACTGTATTATCAAGGAAACATTTCTACTCACCAATTTTTTTCAAGGACGACGGCTTCCAACTGAGCACATGGCGTGAGTGTCGTCGGTTGCTTTGCTCTGTCACTCACTGCGCATGTCTGAGAATGCGTCGTAGAGTATCTTTGCGTGCATGTATGATTTAAGTGAGATAGTTATGTTCGTTTGAATCTTCTGTGTTTTGTAGCCTTGAAATGCCTTACTATTATGTTATTCCAATGAAACTATGTTATTTTTTCTGTAAAAACGTAATAGTTTTAGTAAATTTACCACAACAAAGTTACACAATATGAACAACATCACTATTTCATTTCTTAGAGTGTACCTTAAGGAGCAGCAGCACTCGAACCAAACCAACAACCAAACTTCTTGTTACTTCATAAAGTGCAAAGCGTGTTTAATATTTGATAGAGAAAGAGAGAGTTTACTCTTCGGAAATGTAGGATTAATTCTCGTGCCTGATGAGGCAATTATACTCAAGGCCTTTATGGGGGAATAAATACACTGTAACCAGCTTTCCTTTGGGTTCTGATGAATGGCCCCTCGCTGCACTGTGCAGCTGCTGCCGTCATCACGGTCTCTGTGTTTCAATTATTTGCTGCTATGCGGCCGTGATTACATTTAACGGTCGCCAGTGGCAATCCTGACTCGACAGAGATGGTAAGCTATTCGTTCTGCTATTAGCTCTGTCCATATCAGCTAACATGGAGGGCACAGACATTATCTTTATGGAGCGCTACTATCTAAACGTAGCTGCAGACAGCTAATGTGAAAAGACTTGCGCTCTATTGGAACATTAAAACATTTTGAAGAAATTGACTGAGTCCTTTAAATGTAATGTCACAAACTGCAACTAATGAAGTCTTTCCTCCAATCGCACGCTGCAAATCTGTGAGAAGAAGCACACGTCATCCCTGCAGTAACCTGTCAAAAAGCACTAAAATACTTAAATTGCTCCATTTGATTCCTGTGCTGTCAATAGAGAGGCACTACATGGCCATTAAAGGTATCTTCAGTGCACAGATAAAGAAAAGGTGCGCACTGCTGCTGTTACAGCCTGATTGTGTTTGAGATGTATCACTGAGAGTATGGTCATAATGTCTCTGAGATACAGCTCTGATTTCACCATCACATCAATGACAAACAACAGAAGATGAAAAGGACCAGATGAGACAATAAGAGGGGGGAAATTGTCCAGATGCTGCTGTGTCCAACAATAACAAATCGTGCTGCCTTTAATCAACACTGATGACTAATTCTGTCTGACCATAACAGAGGGCCAAACACAAATTATCACCACCATCTTTTTTTCAATTTTAGTGCCACATATAGTTGCAGGTAATAAAATTCACATCCACGCTTGCAGGCTGTAATGAGAGAGACCATTTAGAGGAGATAAAAAGGTTAGATCAAAAACACACAAAATGCAATTTTAAAAAAAAGTTTTACTGAAAACCAGAACTAATGTCATTTGCTCCTTCTGATCTATCACAGCTGAGTGTGTCTTGGCTTAGCTGAGAGGAAAGCACAAACCTGGTAACTGGATGAGTCTGTTTCTGTTTTCTACACTGAGCAATGTTTGTTCACATCATTGAAACCTCAGCGCGAAGGGTTAGGGTGTGTTGAACTTGAACTTTTAAACTTTGAGCTGCTGCAGCTGGACATGATGTCGTCTCAGGCCAACAAATGCATCGCCCTGCGATAAGAGGAGAGGTCACGGCTATTTGACCTCTTTATTTCACTTTCTAGCAGTATAGATTTATGTACAGAGATCCTTCATGCAGACTATTGAATCCTCTGTCCAATCCAAGTATTAATGTTAAGGAGTCTGGTAGAAACTGCACAGTGAGGTCCTCGACCTTGTTTCACTTTGCGGTACTGATGTTAAACAGCTGTATAGATTTTTTTTTCTATAGCCTACAGTATGTGCATGTTTATATCCCCTGTCCATCTGTGGCTTTAAGAGTACATTGAATACCAGGCTGAGTTATTCTAACAACACTGCGTGGAACATATTTGAAGCAGTGCGTTGACAGGCATGAGTGAGTCGGGCGTGAGCGATGATGACACACCAACGGTCCTAATAATTGCAGTATTTGCAGGACTGTCATTTCAAATATGCTAATTTGGCATTTTGGTGGAGGAGAAAATGAGAAAATACAAAGAGGTAAATCAGTGGCAAAGCTCTAAAATGGAGTCTAAAGGCCACTGCAAAAGACTGTGCAGGCACAGGATGCAAATTTTTTACCGCGCTTGAGTAGCCAGTGTCATTTTTTATGCCTCTGTGCCGCCAACAGGCACAGGATTGATGTCCTCCGGTTGTCCGTCCGTCTGTCTAGGCCATTTCTCATGAATGTGATATTTCAGGGACACCTTGAAAGGACTTCATTTAATTTGGCACAAATATTCACTTGGACTCCAGGATGAACTGATTGGATTTTGGTAATGAAAATTCAAAGATCAAGGTCACTGTCAGTGACCCTGCAACACGGTTTCTTTCTTCCAATTTGACACATTCACATTCTTCCCATCCAATTTTGTCAGTCAAGTGCCTGGTGACGTCAGAAAACACTGTTAAGCCATCACACTTAAGACTTAACACAGCAATTATGCCAAAAATTTCACCCTTGATATGACTGGAAAAACAGGGATGTCACCTGAAACAAGTCTGAGGAGGCAGACAACCATTAGGCGGCAGGTCTGGTTCTGTTTTTGCTCCCCATCTCACTCTCTTTCAGATAAACTATATGACAGCCAGTGCAATCATCTCCAGCTCTTCTGCCTTTGTCAATTATTCATTGTGTATAGCTTGAGTTGTGTGTCTGTTTGCAAATCCTATAGTTATTTACAGAATTCCTCTCCAGAGCTGATTACATTACCACTGGACTAAGCTCTGCCATTATCCACCGGGCGCTCTGTTGTCTCAGAGTGTGTTTGCAGTGTCAACATTACAGAATGAGTCCTTGCCCGACCTCATCAATACAACATGGACAGAGGACTGCTGGCGATTTGGCTCAGTGCTACACCCTCGACCCGCGCGACCTCAGTCCAGAGAAAACATACAGTGAGAAGAATTGGCTAACGATAAATGTTTACACTACACAAGAAATATGTTTTTCCAGCCTAGTCTGGACATATCACTGCCATGACAACAGAAACAGACCCTACGACCTTTTTTCCCTATTATTTGGCATGATTTTTTTTTGTCTTAAACATTGTCAAGCTCATTATGTGACTTCGTTTTTTTCCTCTGTCAGTGGATGTTGCAGCACTCAGATGTGTTTTCTGGAATGAGCTGCTGAGTTGCACCCAAGAAACAAAACTGTTCATCACTTCCAATGAGCATCTTGATTGTGTGATTAGATCTGATTATATAAAGTGGGGAAACATGAAGTTATGTATTCAGTGTTTTGCAACAGAGGCTGCCAAGGCAGATTTAGGGACATTCTTTCAAAGTTTGTCAGAAAGTTTCCACCAGAACAGAAAAGACGATAGAAACTCAACTGAAGACCTTGTAGTGAACTTTGTTTTGGCCAGCTTTGCACCAAAACCTATTATTATTACTATCAATATATAAAACTGACTCAGACTTTAGCCTGCATAAATGCAGTAGGCCTAAAAAAAGATCACACTAGGGAAATTATTATTTAAATAATGAGTACAATTTAAGTGGACAGATATTCAATTAACTTTTGGAGGGCCTGTCAAACTTAACTTAAAAGCTTTGTTTTAAATAAATGACTGTTTCAACGTAGCTCTCACTGATTCATATAATCATTTAAACAGGCACATACACATAATGTATATGCACAGCGGGAGAACAGCGGGAGTAATTTCCTGATAAAGTGGGTCAATATGTGTGAATTATTAAACATTAAATTATCATATAAGCCAATAAAGCCACCCAACTCAAATGTGAAGGAGACACTCAGTCTGCCAGAGCTTCATACTTTCAATAAAACCTGAAATCAAATTATTATGCAATTGTAAATTCATTAAGGCTCATTAAGAGTCTCAGCTAGTGGTTCTCACAGCTGTGCTTTGAGCAAAATGCAAGTGTTAGTGTGCTAGTCATCTTAGTTAGGCATGTTAGCATGCTAATATATGCTAATTAAAACAAAGCACAGCTGAGACTGTTGAGACAACAATGTCTTTAGTTTCCCTTCTTGGTCAACAACCAAATTGTCAGCCACAGGATGATGCTAGATAAGATGTCAGTTAAAATGTTAAATGTATTGTAATTCATCCTGACAGGAACCTGAATGCATGTATATAATTTCAGATCAATTAATCCAAGAGCTGAAGTGTTTCATTCAAAAATGTTAGGGTTCATCCTATGGGGACCATGAATGTTTTCAAATTACATGGAAATCCATCAATCCATCAAGTACATGTTGAAGCATTTCACATTCACAAAAAACAGCCTGATGATGGTGCAAAGTCACTAGGATTCATTCCTTGGAGATGACGAGCATCTGTACAAAAGTTATACCATCTCTAGATCAATGCCGCTTCCTTATGGATTAAAAAAAAAAGAAAAATCCATGTGGCGGGCAACACTGCAGCAGATAATTTCATCCATTGTATCAGCTGGTTTGAATATTGCTTCAAAGTGGTTTTCAGTCCAAGACCTAAATTTTGCGTATTGAACATGGAGAACTTATTTGGCATGAGAAGCATCAAAATTCAAAAGCTCTTGAACATCAGCCCAAAATACCAGGTGTCAGCAATTTCAGCTACAAACCACAGCGAGTAGCTTTCAGCCATATCGATCAAACTGTGATTCACACAGACATCTAAGTGTACTTTCAAGGGTAGATTCCCTGAACCCAAATGCTCCTTTTCAGCATCATCACACAGTCATGCATGCAAGGCAATCAGGAATACTTGAACATTATTATCTTTATACCCATGTGTGATTCTTAAACATCTCAATTAAAAACCAATATTGGCATGTTTTCAGAAAGGCTTTGTTCCCATTCAGCTTTAAGAGCATATACAGTACAGTAGAGGGCCTTTCTATGTTTCAATGGGAAAAGCACATGTGTAAAAACTAAAATGAATCAATTCCATTTTGAGGCTATTTCATCTTTACAGATCCTGGTATTGTGAATGCTGGCTCACTGTCACACTGCCAGGACTCACTGAGACACTTGAATAGAACAGAGCAATTGTTAATGTTGTTAGTAACGCTCATGCTTTTCAAGTAGAGATGTCTGCTGCAGAAAAAAAAAAATCCATCATGAGGCCAGACACTGGTGTTGGGTGATAATGCCTGGATGGGCTCACATTCATCCCAAAAGGTGTTTGGGATCAGGTTTTTTGAACAGGACAGTCAAGTTCTTTCAAACCAAACTTTGGAAACCATTTTTCATTCCTGTTAGAAGTGGAAGTAGAAGTGTCATCTGCCAACAATGTTATGGTTAATTGCCATGCCGGAGGCTACACCGTCAACAAAGCCCATTGAGGAAGGAGGTCAGCACTCCTTTGGCCAGATTTTTCCCGTCACGCCCACGCACACAAACATACACATGCAGAGATAACTCACTGAGTTCAGAGATGCTGCCCACTCTTGTGGCCAGTAAACACTGCTCAGCGGAGCGCAGCTCAGACTGACTGAAGGCGTTTCCCTCGCCGCTCTTTCCCGCCCTTTGCTGATGTTGCTGCTGCTGCTGCTGTTGCTGCTGGTCCCTGTGAAGAGTCAGACCCTCAGGTAGGCTCAGCACACCTGAAAGAAAGGAGAAAGAAATACATTCTTACTCTTGACGGATGCAGTAACCTGATTTTTTTTTTTAGTTTTGGATGATCATATCAGCAAAGTCCCATTATTTGCCTTTGTATGTGTGTCATTAATGAATGATTGTTAAAACACAAACAATCAATTATTTGTGTAAAGACTGAAACAACGGTGCCCATACACGGTAATTATCCTTCCTAGTTGCACCTGTCAGGGGCCTTCTCCCAAATGTGTAATATGTCAAATGTATTTTCATTATTCACACCTCAGGATGTTCATTACACTTCCTCACGCTGAGGGTGAGGAAGAAGACAGCGATTCATTTTGCTCTGCAGACAGTTACTTATCTGACTGCACCCATTCCTACTGTTTGCAGGGTGTCAACTGTTGAAAAGGCTGAAAGCAGTGACTCTCTACTTAGCTTCCTAATCACTGTGGGAAAAAAAATTGCTTTGGTTATAATGGTTCTTCTCTCATAATATGCTGCTAATTCAATGCACACGCTGCCCGCGGCGAAGGTGACATTCTTCATTCATCTTGTGGGAGCACACCGTCGCTTCCAGGCCGATTCATTTCAATGTTCCCCAATGAGACATAAGGAAGTTGAAAGGAAGAGACTGTATGAAAAATACTGAAAATGGCGAGTGTTATGCACTCCTCCTCCTTGCTGAATGAAAAGCTGTCTGACTTTGAGAGTTAGTTAGAAGTGTCATAGAAAGAGACAGTTATTGGTTTGGAAAAATAAGGTTTGTCATGTTTGCCATCACTTTGGTGATGCTAACATAAGCTGCTATAGCCACAGGCAGAGGATGGGGATGTTAGCTCATCACTCATAGACATCCATACGTTGCATTAGCTGGTAAACAAATGGAAACAACAGTTGGAGCTGCAGTTTTTATGGATAATAATTATTAAAACTTTTACATTTCTCATGCAAATTCAAGTAATTTAGTGTTGGGTTGTGTGAGTCATTTTTATATGCGATGGTTTATTTAGAGTAAAAATAAGTTTAAGTTTAAAGTTTTGTCACCAATCACAGCAACAAAAGTCTTTGCACAACTTTTAAAAATCTTTTCCATCTGTAGTTCCCTCCCAAACAGTGCATCATTTTAAAGTTTTTGTGCACCTTATGATGCGCCTTTATAGGAGCCTTACCCCCACCCACTCCAATACTTATAGTGATGGAGAAACTATGGTTAGTTGGCATCAATTTAACATTTTCCTACAGATCTGAATTGAAATGTGATGATTTTAAAAGGCATGCTTACGATTGTACTCCACTTTTGTGTTTGCTTTTTATAATGCATTAAATGAATCATAAAAACTGTGTGGCAAATACAGTACTTCTGGAAACAGGTTTCTTGGTAATAAGTCGGCTCATAAACCTTCACGGCAGCTGCTTAGAGAGCTGAGCAGTAGCTATAGCAGCACCTCCTCCACACGTGTGTTCAGGTCTGATCCAGGGAACTAGAACCAGACAAGCAGCACGACTCTGGAACAAACAGCAGGAGACACCAGCACCTACTGCAGCACCGAAAGTTGTCCCGGGCTGCTGCAGTCTGCAGCCATAGCTCCAGAGAAGCCAGGGAGATTCATTATGAGTAGAAAAAACTTTCTTTGCCTTTCTGCTAATACTCGTCCGCAGGGATTACTCTGCAACACCTCCTTTATTGCTTTTATTGCTCGCAATGTGCCCTCTTTAGCGAGCAGTTGTGCAACCTCTTGAGGATCCATCTTAGACCATTTAAAGCAGCAGGGGGCCAGTCTGGCACCTTGCCTTCTCCTATTTTCTCATCAAACAATTATATACCAGATAAATACCTCACTCAAAGCATGACCACAGGAATCACCCCCCTCCCACCCCACCTTTTGATGTGAACAGCCTAAAAAGGCCCCCCAGGTGTGACTGGGCACCATTGCATTTGAGACGCCAAAATTTTTCAGAACTGACGGATAAGAAAAGTAAAACTTTCTTTCACTTTAAACCCGACCCTGTCGTCACCTTCTGTACTTTCAATTCTGAGCATTTCATTTCATTTCCTCTCTCAGTGGTAATCAAACATGATTACCAGCATGCAAAGGCAGGACTAAACAAATTCATGGGAAGTTTGGTAGCTATCAGGCTGTTAACATTGCATAAAAGGAGGTGATGCTGCATGTCTCAAAAATAACAAGATGAAGCTATAGATTTTATTTTTCGGGTCGTGCTCTTGCACATGTTGTGCTGAGACGCCAACAGAGCCATTGTTACAGTAATGTTATTGGTAAGAAATGTGTTTTTCCAACTTTAACATGTCAAAATTCCTGCTGTGGTGAAAGAAAACACACCTATGACTGAATAAATCTATTGAAGGCCAAAAAAGAAACAAGAAAACACCTTATTGTTACACTTGAGCTTTTAGCTGTCCAGCTCCTTAACCTTGGTTCAGGGGAATAACAGGACCAGCTGACAGTGAAGTGCTGAATGGTCTCAACATGGACTGAGGCAAGGTGACTCACTGGCTCTCTGCGTCCTAATGCAAGGCACTGCCTACCCTCAGGGAGGAACTGATGGAGCTCTTACATGCAAGTCAGTGACTATAGCTGCCCTCTCTCTCTGTCTCTGTCTCTCTCTCTGTATATTTGTGTGAGGACTTGTCTGTATCTTCCCCATGATTGCCACTGCACCAGAAATCTCCCTGGAAATGTAATGATGTCAGGTTTTTAAGTACAGTACAACCACACAAAAGGAAGCTGTTTACATAACAATAACGGACCGAGATGAAATTGGGCACCTGTCTTTCCTTAACTGGACCAGTGTGCTGTTTGCCATATGGCAGCTAGGAAAGGAGAGGAAAGGAGCAGAGACTCCAGGCAAGATGCCGTCACTGGAGAAGAAGTAATGAGTACAGGAGTTCCCATTAAGATGTCACTGAATGCACCTTGTGATAGGCAGCTGCACATAAAAATAAAAAAAAATCCAGTGCGTGCTCAAAACAAATTCTAGACACTGTTGGAGGGGAAAAAAAATCCAAGATGCCAAACTTCTCCTTTTTTTTCCATCTTTGTTTACTGATCTCGGATTCAAATAAACTGACATATTTTGAAATACATGAGCTGACAGCTATCTCAGCTTTACCATTAAGACTGTATTCTCACCCAACCAGCCCACTGCACAAATAAGCTAGCTAGTCATGGATGGACACACCAGCTGTGGTTGTGTGGGAGTGTGTCTGTGTGTGTGTGTGTTGGTTGTCAGTTCACATTTTCACCACAAACTTTGCTTTTTCCTGCCATTTGCCTCCTCTCTGTCTCCTTTTGTGTCTCCATGCTGTAGATTTATGAAGGAGATTCATAAAGCCTGAATGTTTTGTTCAACTTGCATCGACTTTGTGCAGAGCTGCACTTGTCCATAAAATGTACCCTGCATCCTGTCACATGGCAAGTTGAAATTTTACAGGGAGGGTTTGTGGCTGAATGTCAACTCAAATTGTCATTCTTGCACCTCGGCACTGTGTTTTGCCAGCTGTCCGCAAGGATACTGGCTGCTAGCTGAAGCATTATATCGCACCTCGACATGAGAGTGGTATCAGACCTTAAAAAATATACAAATTTATAAAACTATCAACAATCACTTCAATATAATTGACAATTGTTTTTCATGTTTCATGTTTTTTAAAAACCTTGAAATGACATGTCATCTTTTTTTAAACAGTGACTCTTACACTGTATATCAATAAGCCAACATTGCAATGTTACGTATTTTCATTTTCACTCATTTTTCTCCGAGTCTGTCGGTCAGAGGGCAGACTACTGTAGTCTGGATCCACTCTTCCTTGTCACAGGGTTGACTAGAGCAGTAGGGCAGGAACACTGACCTCAATGTGGCTCCTACCCTGCACTTAAATCTATTTTGGAGGGAATACAGAGAGGAGAGCACTTCCCTAAACACACTGCAGCTCCGCAGCAGCACTGGCGTTGGGTTTCACACGCAGATAAGATGCAGCTTTTGATTTAGAAAAAAAACATGAATGACGCTATTGAATCGACGGGATGCGGCTCGAGTGTTGTATTTGGTTCGAGGTGTGAAGCGAACACAGCGACAGTGTCAGAAGTAACAGAAATACAAGCAGCTCGATGCAGACAAAGTTAAAAGTGGTAGCAGAAATAACAGTATAAAAGCTGTTCCTAGTGCAGCATTATGACTCTAAAGGGTTAATCATGTTGTTACTGTACATGGATCAGAGTAGCGCTGCCCCTCTCTAGGGCTCCGGCTCTGTTCTGCCAGGCCAGATGGCTACCATATGTATACCGGCCAGTGATCATAGAGGGAGACATAGTGAGATGGAAAGCGGGAAACAGAGTAGTGACGTGTGTTAAGATATGTTATGATGCTGTTCCTGCTCTAAATGGCTGCTTTATTCGGGCTGAGTAATCTTCACCATGTGTCAAGCTGTAGAAATCGAGGCGTGAATGTGAAGCTGTGTTGGCATTCCCGGGCAGACTGTAAATCTCCTGAGGTACGGTCTCGGTTTGGGTTCTCAGGTGACCACAATATGGTCTCAGGGAGCCACAAGTCTTTAATGGGTTAGTCCTACGCCAGCCACAGGGGTAAAGGGAAAACTGTACAACCACCAGGCTTGTGAGGAAATACATGTACACATGCAAATGTCTGCTTAAATTAGGAAACTGGCCGAGAGAAGAAGTCAAGTGAAGACTGTATTAACCACAAACACATGGACACGCTGATGACAATATAGAGTCAGGAGCTGAAAACAAGTCAATAACAAGCCAGGCTGCAAAACAAAAGCTACCACACGCGCATATTAGTAATTAAAAAGTCTTAATCCCAGGCACTTCATTGTTTAGTTACAGTATGACTTGCTCTGCAGAGGGAACAATGTGTTCAGATAAATCCAAACCGAATGTTTCCCATTACTGGGCAACCACATCCAGGATGCAGTGAGTTGTTGAAGGTGCTCTCACTGTCCCTGATTCAGAGGACTGAAAAAGCTCCTGAGTTTGCATTATGTGTCACTCTGAAAAGAACCACGCAAACCTCCTGATGTGTTTTTACATGTACGGGTGTGAGTAAACCGCCAGAGGAAGTGTGCTCAGCTCCGACTGTGGGTTGAGGTTTATTTCTGTGTTAGGAGCTTCTGTAAGGAGAGCCCGCTGTGAGAAAGTCAAACCTCTTCCACTGTTGTTTATAAGTCAATAATGATGCATACATAAATGAACGTGATTCTTTATCGATCCTCTATTGACACCCATGAGGTTAGAGGGTCAGACTCGTACAGATACGGAGCAGAGAGAGGAGCTGATACGAAGCCAGCGTCTGACATCTTGTTCAAGGACGACTCAGTCGGGCTTCTGCTTGCCGATGCGTAGCGGTAAAGGCAGTGCGTGGGGACTGCTGGGCTTGCCTGCCTCCCAGCGTGGCTTTTGTGTTGTTTTGTCTTACCTTGTTTGTGTCACCCTTGCAGTATGTTGTGTATTAAAATATCGTATTTTATGTAGTGTCTTTGTATGGGTGTTTGGGGATCATTGGTGGTCCATGCCCCTCCCCTTAGGGCCAACCAAGTTGGTGGGTAACAGTAGCCTCAAACAATACAGTAAATCATTATGTCACCCTGCAGCTTTCACTTGTTATGTGTGAAGGGCACACACAGTCATTTATGGCATTGAATTTCCCTGATTTAAGTCGCACCTTGACTCCGACACTCCTTGAACCAGTCCATCAGACGCCATGAAATCAAGCAGGCAACGAGACTCAGCATCTTATTCAGTCCAGGTTGAGCTCTGACGGCAGCCCTTTAATTACAGACCTGTTCTCTTCTGTTCTCTGAAGCCGTTTCCATATCATTTGTAAAATCCATTTGTAAAGCTGTTCTAATCAATATTAACATATTAACAATGGGCCAAATGGCTTCAAGGGGTCACGATCAACCTTGGCTCTGAGGGATTAGAAAATCGGATTGATAGAGTTCAAATTCTTGAGTTTAATCACAGGTAGGGTTGCTCATTTGTTTACATTTTAAAAGGTTTAATTGGGATTATTTAGTGTTGACTTGTGTGAGCCACTCAGATTGTCAGGCTGTTACCTGCAATAGATTTGATTTAGCACCCTCCCAGTTTGGAGAGGCACACAAGCTGAGTGATGTGCTGCAAAAACCACAATTAAGTCTCTTTTCAACAAAGCCGACATTGGTGTTTGCTATATTTGAAGACACGCACAGCCTCATACACTTACATTCATACTGTACCTACAGGTAATATAAAGTCAAGTCACCAGTCAACCTTGTGTGCATGTCTTGGGAGTGTAAGGGGAAGCTGGAGGAAGGAACCTTAAAAGAACCCACACAGGCAAGGCACAGGGGGAACATGCAAACCAAACTGAACCTGAAATCTAACCGCTGCACCACTGCGGCGTGTGGATACTTGATGATACCTTTATGAGGTGTGAACTGTGAGCCCATGGACCCCCCACAGCTACTGTAGCCTACTTGGGACTTGGTTGCAACACAGCTTCAGGATCTCTTTGAATGAATCATGCACCAGAGCTGCCTGTTTTGCCTGAAAGCTGAATGATACCAAACACAAACACTCACCATCTGGAGTTTAGCTGTGTCCCATTCATAGGAATACATTAGTTCAATCGTTGAGAACATGCAGCACCAAAAGGAGAGAGCTGTTTGACAGCAATATAAAGTGCTGAAAATATTCAAAATACATGGCTCACACCGATATAACCCTTTTTTTTTTGTCTGTGGGCTTTTAGCTAAAACACATTTTCTGAAGCTGGCCACATCCACAGCAGCAGCAGGCTACATCTGTCAGATCCTGTGCTGTTGCTTCTGGCCGCTGCTCCCAACTCAGCACCGATCCAAATCTACTGCAGGTAATACACCGACTAAAGATAAGAACCTCACACAACCCTGCTTCAAATAACCGGGGCTATCGCTTTAATCATGGCTGTGGCATTTAATTTTCTAAGTGACAGTCTTGCCTCGGCAAGGAGATCTGAAACAGAGCTTATTAGTTCACATAATTTGCCTAATGCAGAGAGAGAGAAAGAAAAGCAACGGAGAGGCCAGAGGTCAGCTGAATGGAGACTGGATATATTTGAATCATTGCAGGCAGGCTGGAAATAGCAACACATAAGAACTGGAAAGCTAAAAAAAAAAGGAGAAAAATGTGAATAGGTCACACAATAAGAGAGCATACGCTCAAAAACACATGCACACACACACACATGCGGAGGACTTGTGACGGGTGACCGACGCACAACAAGGGCACAACTAGAATTACGCAATCTTCTCCAATCAGAGGGAAACCAACCTCCCTGCAGGCTGTGTGTTTTTCCACCCCGAGGTAGCAACTCTCTCGCTATTATTCCTCTCTTTTCATCTCATTTCTTCTGTCAAGGGTAATAAGTCTGTGTGTAATATCCATGAGTCGCACACTTCCCGCAGGACGCTTTCCAGACAATACTGGCAATCAGCAGAAGCAGGGAAAAAAAAAAATCTGAAGTCACTGAGCCGTAATCTTCGTACTCACCCTGCACTACCTCTGTATGAGCTTGCTGGGAGAGACTTGAAAAGCATCGCCATGGTATTCTACTTCCTTTACAATTATCTCAGATAATCTGGTACGAGAGTCATGTAAAAAATCTCTGAGCTATGACTCCGAACATCACGAAAAGCCTCTGAACTTCTGCAGAACAGACACAGCTGCTGAACACAATGACGTTCTTGAAGTAATTGCTCATTTAGCATCGAGGGCACTGGAGTAATTAAAGGATACGACTAATGTCATAAAACGAGATTTGCTGCAAGAGGACGTTTTTCCTCCGGGTCATTCTAAAAGGGGGTGACATCATATTGAGCTTGTAAACACTGGGGGGCTTTTAAGTGAAGACACTCTCGGACACGGAAAAAACCCAGCGCCATAAATAGGAAGCAAAGTGCAGAGTAAATATGACGGCAAATCCTTAAAGGCCGTCTGCCTGTGTGAATGTTGGTTCCTACGTCTGTTTCTGTGTCTCGGTTTCAGTGTGTTTCTTTTATGTGTGTGTTCAAGGTGCCCATAATGTTATGTGTGAATTGCTGGTCTAAAAGGAAAACAAACCACAACTCCCATACAGTATTAATAGCGTTTACCAGCATTTTTTTCTACAGTTGCTGGTAAATTAATATATCTGCACTGCACATTTCTGTAACACCGAATTGCTACTGCATTAATTCTGCATTGCCTTTTCTACTGCTGCTGCTATGACTCTCTCCTTGCATTGATACAGTGTGGGACATTTGAGAAAATGTCACTTTTTGGAGGCAGTAGTTTCCCAGTAACAGAGGGGGGAGGACATCTGCAATGAGCAGAAGGGAGGATGATTCAAAGAAGGCAACACATTTCAGAGAGCCCTGGATGTCTGGAGCAATGACGAATGGTGACACCAGGATTTGTAATCCACAGCGCAGCCTGTTCAGTGGAGGGTGCACAGGGAGACGGATATGTAAAGTGTCCCGTCTGCACAGTGACACAGTTAAAGAATAACTTTTAAGATTTGTATTATTCTTTTTGTCAAGAAGTCCCATTAAAAAACCAAGGCCAGCGATGAAGTGATCCTAACATACAGGTCCATGTAGTGCACTCCAACACAGACCATAATGTGCATTAAAAATAATTTCTGTTCCTGTTTTAAAGAGGAACTGTGCAAGATTTGCACCTTAATTAAACAGCTTAATTGTGATGGTTCAGTGACTTGTTACGGGGAGATTGGACCGCCTAGCATCTGTTGGCAGAAAACCAACCTTGCTCCGACCCAGAGTCACAGATCTCGTCTTACAAGTGGACTACTTTATGACACGACAACATAAACAAGCTCGGTAATCTGCAATCTGCAATCTCTTATTAACATTCCCACCTCACTAGACATCGCGCCACGGATCGCCCTCTTGCAGACTTGCGTTGAAAACAAATGCACCTGGCCGTGGCCGTGGGGGAGGGAGGAGGAGGGTTAGTGATGAGGTTTCATGACAGTGAAAATATGCACTCCGAAACTGTAGGGGGAGCTTCATAGAGTGACCAAAGCAGCGAAAAAGCGACCAGACTTGCAAAGCTCCATTTACACCTTCCACTGTGCGGAGTTTGCATCTTTTACCAATTAAATTGCATTATGCACATACGTTGGTGTGAGATTTGAAAGAAATCATGAGACATACTGTAAACATGTACATTCCCACAAATATGACCACATTTTTCTCATTTTACTCTGTTCATCGATGACACTTTCTATTAGTCTTAAAATGTAAACATACAGCAAGATACTGTTCATCTACCATATTGACACCTAACTGCTAGCCACAAAATGTATCTCCATTTCCCCGCCTGCTCCTCCTGGGAGTTCCATGTCTGCAAACCGGTGGAAATAATCAGATAACTGCTTCCATCCCAGCGGACAAACCCGGCTGTCGTGTGTCACTACAGTGTCACGTCACGCTCATGTCCCGCTCCTCTGTTTCTGCTTTACTCTAAATATTAGTTTGAAGAAGAAGCTCATATGAGAATAAAAATCCTAGATAACAGTGTTGCATGTGTGTTCATCTAATTCTATCAAATATGTACTGACATTTTGTAGTTTGCTGCATAGAGCATGCATGTTTTCATCTCTTTTGTAAAGTATCCAACACATTAATAGTCAATGAGCTAAAGCAGCACAGTCACAAGTCTTTAACAGTCAAGAACACAATTCTATTTCCCCTAACACTGATGTTATTAACATCAAAGAGCAGCTTGAGTGACTTATCCAACTTTCTCTTCCGATTGTTGATTCATTACTCCGCCCTGAGCTGTGTCATGACAGTAGACCAGCGGTTTAAGAGGCACAGAGCTCCAAATTGCTCTGTAATTGTTTAACTCACCTAGTGTAATTTATCATTCTGACTTTGCAAAGTGGCTGCGTGTAGCACAGACACTGACTGGAAGTGGGCCATGCCTGGCAGAGAGTGATGAGGCCTGGGGCCGTGGGCCGCTCCCTGTTGCTTCTATCCCCTATAACCACCTACTCTGGGGGATGACCCCTCTGTGTTCAGGGGCCTCCAGTAACAAATACACATGTCACTTTGATAATGTCTGATCAGAAATGTGATCATTCAATTTTTGAACGGTGTCCTGAAACCGCAGGAGAGAATCTATTGCTTATGCTGCACGTCATTCCCCCTCTCTCTCTGCCTCCTATTTCCTGTCTCACTCTCAACTATACTATTGATTAAAGGCAGAAATATAACCTTAAAAATCTATTGCTTATTATTGAAAATGTGGAAAGTCCAAAAAAACAGTGTCCTCTTTGTTAAGTCTTGTGAATGAACGATTGCACTCGTACTTAGGTGGGGGAACATCGGCCGAGCTGTAATTGACCAATTTGCGATATCACTCACAAAATCAGCCAGGCAAGCTCATCTTTCAAAAATGACATTTTCTTAAAAGCTCAAAAGAAGGAAACAGAAAGAGCCCTACTTCTTGATGCATCATCAACAGAAATAACCAAAACAAACTGCAAGAGACACACAAGCTATACCAAACAAGGATATGTTTCCAAAGCAGAATCGTTACTGCAGGTTAAAACTGTCACCGGCCACACCAACAGTACATCCTTTAACGAAACACACAAGCCGAGCCAAGGCAAATACTGTAGGTATCGTATTTTGGGCGTCTGCCCTGCACCAACTGACTCCAAGTCAGCTGCAGGATGCAGGTAGGCTGGGTCTCCCCCTCCAGCTCCTCTGGGTTCTCCCCCACATGTTTTCCCAGCCTCTCCCCCAGGCACACTGGCTCTGCTGTGAGAAGCACGGAGGGCGGAGGAGGCTGGCTGGCAGGGAGCAGCCACTTCGAATCCAAACACACAGGCATGGGAGCTGGAATGCGCACGCCACGCTCACACATGTATCCCTTCACACACGCCTCAACAGACACATCTGCGTTGTGTGCACACACAAATGCACACACACACACACTGCCCCCCAACTCCTCCTCCTCCTCCTTTTTCTTTTTTTTACTCTGTTCCTGCTTCACTCTGCAGAGTTGTGAGATTCAAACGCAGTGCACGCCAGGAATATAAATGCAAAAAGGGAGCCATTGTTGAATTGGCCAAGTACAGTGCTCAACTCTTTGCTCAGTTCCTGAGGTGGGGTTCACTTAAAAGTTTAAAGCAGCAAAACATGAATACTGAAGGCTTTGAGAGACACAAATAGTTCACAACTCAATCTGTGCAGTTTAGAGGTTTCTCACATCACACTCATGGTTTCTTCTACACTGAAAAAAAAAGAAAATCTCTTGAGAAATACCTCTGCATGAATATAAATCAGGAAACTAGCACTCCTCCTCCTCTTCATCATGTTTATACTCTTCTTCCCTCAGTGGTTATTCATATTCACCATCAAAATGCATCTTTGCTGCTACACCCCTCTAACCAGTGCAGCCGCATTTCACCACATGTCCCATCCATCGCAGCGCTGCATTCCAGATCCTTCCCCTTCTATGAAAGGGATGCACAGTCCACCATCATCAGGTCACTCATGCTCAACTCATTAGTGGTAATTAATGGTGGCCAAGTCCCAGGCCGCCCGGGGCAGTGTGGAGTCCAGACCTTATCCCGGACCGGCCTTGCCTATATCCCGGCCCAGCCGAGGCAGGCACAAGTTGTTTTTCTGCTTAGTTGGCTGTGGCACTTCATCTGTGCAGCTTAATGCACTTGGCTGCATAGCTAGAGCTGGAAATTGGCCAACCCCAGAGAGCTTAGATAAAAAAAAAATTGACCTTTTAAAAAGTGAAGTCAAGTTTTCTGTGTGTAGGAGAGTTACTTCATGGAGAGTGATAGTCTGACTTTGAAGTGAAGCAGCCTTTGAGAAGGGCCGCACAAAATCATGAGCATACATGTGAGGCTCTGAAGGGCGTCCACACGCATTCACACCTCAACACAAAGAATTCTTATTAAGCTTTATCATTTATCCTTCTTGTGGCACTTCTAAGAAGCCATGAATGAAGGATATGTGCATGAGGTACAGTACATCAGTCCAAGATCCTAAATGGGTGTAGTGTTAACTTGTTTTCCAAATGTTCTGCTTGCCTCATTTCTCCACTTGAGGCCAACATCTATGGTCCCAGAGTCAGTGAGGCATTAATGCAAGTCAAGTAAAGAGAGTTTCAGTAAAGATTAGCACAAAGATGCCAATGGCATTATTCACTGCATGACTGGTTGACTGCTATTGCACAAAAAAAAAATCTTTTTAGGCAGTCATTATTAACTGCAATGAGTAGGCAAATGACATGAGAATTCATGGTCGTAAGCCTTGTGCCAGGCTTATGAGTCCTGTGTCTTGTTCAGCAAAATGAGAGAGGAAATACCCACAGGCCTGTCACAGTTTAATATCATGTTGTCAACAGACTTGTGGTAAAAAAAAAATGGGGTTGTGATTTTTTTTTTTTTTCTCAAAACTGCCATCTATTCTTCATTTACATCTTGTTGTTGCTATGCTTGCAAGAAAGCTCCATAATTGATTTTCTCTGTTTGCATTACTTAGTGCCCTTAAGCCATTAAGAGCAGTCTCTTCTGTTTTCACAATAGACACTCAAATGGATTATATAATGCTGACTTTGCCGCCATGGGTATTACAGCCAAGGTCTTGATGGAGGGTATAAGTATGAATAGTGGACCTACGCCTTGAACTGAAATCCGCCCTCTAAAGTTTTCCAAAACACTCCGTTCCAATCAGAGGCGAGATCCAAGTTAAAGCTCTGCACGGCTATGAAACTTGTGGATGTCACTTATTTTCTTTTCATTTTGCCCTGCCAATGCCCCCTCTTGGACTGCACCCCGTGAGTGACCCTTATGTGTGAATATTTGGTTATCAGCCCTTGTTTGCACACAGTGACAGTTTAGCGTGCCGTGGCGATGAAAAGCCCAAGTGCATGAGAGCGTGGATGTGTGTTTCTGTCTTACTATAGATTGGCCTGCATGTCTGCACACAAGGTCGCTAATCGTCCTTTGACTCCTTTCACGGAAGATGATTTCGAAGTGTGGTAGTCGTCCATATGAATCACGTCATGCCATGTCACATTACCTGCGTCTATGTTATCCATGCAGCGTTATACGGCACTCTCATTCCCGCAGCCATGTCAAAGTGAAGGATGCATGACAGTGACACAGCCTTTAAATATGTCAGGGGCCATCAACTAGATGTTTCTACCTATATACAGTGCAGGGACGACATCAAATCGTACCAGCTGTCTTTTGAAATAAGGCATCTTTGGCCGTCTTTGAGTCTGAGTACTGTAGTCACTGCGAGTTTCATAAAATGACCAACAGTGGTGAAGTGGAACCAGCGCTTTGAAATTGCGTGTCAGTGTGATCTGAAGGGCAGCATGAAGCTGAGATAAAAGTGTCTTGAGGAGGTAGTGTCTTCTTTAATAAAATAAAAGAAGGGCTGAGCTAGAAAGGTCTCTGCTTGGCATTCAGGCCTTGAAGGTGCAGAATTTATAAGATAACAAATTTACACTTTCTTTCACTGTACAGTCAAAACTATATTTGATTTTTGACCATGTCCTCATATGATACAGACACTGTAGCGCTCTTTTCTTGAGGCACAACAGTACTGTAGGTCTGATCTGCTCATAAATGCCTCATACAGTAACAGTCCTGCACCACCATGATTGTTAATCCATGTCAAGCCATAAACAAGTTCAGGTTTTTCAGTATTGCTACACTTGTCTCCCTTCAGTCAACTCTGCAACCTGCATTTCTTCAACAACTTCACTTTTTTTCTTTCTTTCTTTCTTTCTTTCTTTCTTTCTTTCTTTACATATTTATTTATTTCGTTCTAAGAGGTTCTTGAGAAAACCTCAGCAGGGACCTGCCCAGTCGACACTGATTAATGTGGAAAATAAGCACAGAGGACGGACAAACAATAAAATTACATGGGGCTCCATGCTGACATCTTGACAATCAAACATCACACTGCAGTTGATCTGACTATTATGACGGAGGTATCTCATTTATACGGGTTATTTATGGGAATGGTGCAAATGGTGAGAGGATAAATGCATGTGCTTAATTGCAGAGAGTGGGCTGAAAATATCTCTAGCACTCCCATTAAGATTAATTGCTAACGACCACCAATAGTTTCACTTTAGCTTAGCACAAAGACTGGAAACAGGTGGTAGCTATCCATACTCTGACCACAGGTAACAAGCTGTAATTTCCTCACCGGGCACCAAGCAACCCACAGATACTACCTGTGGCCAAGAAGATTCTCATAGAAAATCAAAACATTGTTGTTGTTGTTGTTTTTATAGTTCAGGTTTTAGTGCATTTTAAACAAACATAACATAATTTTGGTTACATTTGGGCAGGCGTCCCTCTGTTTCCAAAATATGCTAAGCTAAGATAACAAGCTTCAGGCTTCATATTTAGCATACAAGAGCAGTGGCATCTATGTTCTCACCCCACTCTTAAGTTAGTATAAAAAAAAAACAAAAAAAACATAAAATAGTCCTTTCAAAAATATGTCTTGTATCAATGAAGGTGAAAATGAGGGCATTTACAAAATCGAATGTGTTATACAGTATGTGATTTTATGTTCAAAATTATTATCCTCTAATATAATTTCTCATTACATAAGCCTATATTGTGAAACTATCACATCATCTATCACTTTTTATCCCTTTTTTTTCTAACCACATGTATGTTAAATGAATGTGGAAAGAAAAAAACTAAAACTGAGATGAGAATTTCTGGGATGTGGAGGCAAACCGAAGAAGATTAACTCTAGATGTCCGCTATGATATGCTAGTGGAAAAGTACAGTAGATGAGGACTTTCATTGTTCCTTTGCAGCTACATTCAGGCATTACTGCGTTTTGTCAGTCCCGGTGCGCCTTGCAACATAACCGCAAGCAGCTACAACTGAGAGGAAATGGCCAAAAATTAATTTGAAAGCTCACAGGAAGAAAGATATTACTTTTTCATGAAGGCAGAAAAAGGCTGTGAATTTCTGGGGCAGGTATGGGCATCCAGGGAAATGGGAATCTGTTTGTTGTGAGAGCTGCCAGTCCTGGAGAAATATCACACCTTAAAGCCCGACTCGGTGTTGTGGTCAGACAAGCAGAGCTGGTTGTGTATTCTGAGGAGCTTGCGTCATGATGGCAGGATGCAGCAGATGAGGTGCATGAAAGGAATATGCTTGGTTATACTGAATTGGCAGCAAAGATGAAGCAGGAGGGTTTGGAAAACTGAAAGTCAAGTTTTTACAGTAGTAAATGCCTTAGAAAGTCCAGGGTCAAAGCAGATGTGTGAGGCAGTAGTGGGAGACTTGGAGAAGATCCATTGGTTTTTTGTGTGCAGATTAAAACACAAATTAACATTAAAGGTCCTTAGTATCATGTTTAAAATACAGCATAAGCTTTTTGGGCCATTTTGCTGGCCGTGAAAACAACCTATAGCTCCTTTAAAGGCTCAGTGTGTAATAATTGGCAAGGTTTAGGCTATTGGCTAAATCTGAATATATTACCCATGAATATGTAATTGTATAATCACTATAAAATAAAATGTTTGGTTTTTTCGTAGCCTTATACTGTAATTCTTCTACATACAGGCTGATTCTGATGCCGATATAGCAAGGGTCTTGCTTTCGAGGGTGTCGCCATCTTCCGCCGCCATGTTTGTATGGCAGTCTGAATGGAGAATCCAGTTTTGTGTGCAAAAATAAATAGCGAAGAAGAAGGCATAAGGAAAGCATAGGGAGGAGGAAACAGCAGATATATCGTGAAATGGTTTAGATCTTCACCTCATCGCTCCATGCTCCGGAAATACTCACAGTTGTGGTACCAAGTTTTTTTTTATCTCGGGGGCCACCATTACTTTGCCAACAGGAGGGGTAAATGCAAGAGAGTGAGCGGTGTAAACTAGAATCTGAACGCTAGACATCACGGTTTTTACCCCCATATTGCACACTGGACCTTTAATTCCTGTGAAATATGGGTCAACATCTGTAGCTCACCTGCAGCTAATGGGCTTCAGCTGTCGGGTTTATACTGTACAAAACGAGTGGTTCTCCTAAAGTTACAGTGATTTTTTAAATCAGTCATTCTCATATTCAAATAATCTTTGACTGAATTTTAAATTTGTATGAAATGAGGATTAAAGGCCTCTTAGTCCCCTGCATTTTGGTTGTGTTAGGATCTTTGCATGAATGATTACAGGGACCAGTTAAAGTACATAATGTATGGCCATGTGAATATTCTACTAGGATAGACTTGAAAATATATGAAGATCTCCTTTAACCACCAAGCCAGGGTGTTGCCAAGTGATCTCCCTCGCATTAAATCAGTCATGATGAATCCTCTCTGAACATGATGAAAATACACTTTCAAACTTGTTTTTGCTTTAGATTTTTTGAACTGAAACACCTGAATATACATATCAATTAGGTATTGATTAATAAATGCATTTGAAGTGATGACGTGGTTTAGCGGCATCTAGCGGTGTGGTTGCAAACTAACACACCCCTCCCTCCACCCTTCACTTTCCAGGTGTGTAGCAGAACCTAAGGGCGTGTGAAGCTAACATAAAACAGCCTATGTTCTCTACAGTCAGTGTTGGTCTGTTTTGAGTTACTGTAGAAATAGAAATATGGTGGTGCAGCATGTTGGGCTAAAGAAGACCCACTCCCTAACCAGCAAAAACACAATAATTCTTAGTTACAGGTGCCACAATATGAATATTACATTCAGTTTCTGCCAACAGATTACTGTATGTTGAGTCCTACACATTGGTCCTTCAACAAGGCTACGGAGTTATTTGTATACTGCTCCATGTGCAAAAGCTGACCAGTAAAATTTTAAGATGGATTCAAAAGATGGTGCATTACTGTTTTAATATCTTAAAATGTAAAATATTTATTTTGTTGTAGGCTACAATAAGTGCTGAAGCTGAAAGCGGAGCCAGTTCAGTATTCTCTGGTTAAGTGGGAAGTAGTAACAATACATTCTGGTGCTATGCATGGCAAAATATTCATAATAGGAAGACTCGACTTGCAAGAGTATCATTTAACAGTAGTATTGTGCCCTCATTCATATGAGAAGTTCCTGTGTGCTGAAATAAAGAGCTATTGTTGGCAGAAATTAAGTCATTCACTGATTCTTTCTTTCCAGTCATGCAGTCCTCTCCACCCATTCCCAATAAAAAGCACATTATGCCGCTATTGAGCAAATGACAAACAGTCAGGCACCATTACAAAGGGAATAAATGAAAACCAATTGATTTACAGCATACCGTACTTGTCTCAGACAAGACAGAGGATGAGAATTACAGTTGAGTGATTGGCATTGCATTGCTGAATGAAATTGGCTTGAAACCCTCATATTTTTTGCCTTTACGTTATGTTTCTTGACAGACGTTGCTTACAGGCAAAAAGTAATGCTCGAGCTTGTTTCGATTATAAATAATATAAGTCATATATAATTTCACATTTGCTCATTAATTCTTAAATGTGAAAATGCATTTTAGTGTTTCTTTCCATTTTACTATTCAGGCAAAACAAGCAGAACTTGAATTCCAAACATGCTGAGCCACATTTTTAATTAAGTTCACATTTTTTGGTGAAATTAGGATGAGAATTACTGTATCAGCAAACTAAGTGACTACAAAATACTGTACAACAATGGCACAGTTAATCATCCAGCTGAGAAATGGGAAGCAATTAAAAGAGGTAAAGATGTATTAGAAAGATTGATTAATATCTTTAAGTCTGATTGCTGTCCACTTCAAATGATCAATAAGTTAATTTGGTAACATTGTGCTGCCGGTTTTCATTTGAACCCTCTATATAATGAGAGAACAGTGCACCAATGTGTCTGATCTTTAAAACACTAGTCCAATGGCCTATATATAGCATGAGTATCTGAAGAAGTAGTCAGCAGAGTAATTACAGGCAAATGGTTGACTGAATGTACCAGGAATGAGGATGAGCTTCGCAGGACATTCAGTCTTTGAATGGGAAGGAAGTCAGTGTAGCAGCTTGTGCCACTCAGGTGCCACTCGGCCCCTGCAGGCGATCACTATTTGCCAGAGAATTTTTCTTTGCCAATGAATGACTGGCAAGCCATTCACATCATCCCTGAAGGGCTGGTGTTGGTGAACCATTTATGTACTAAAACAGTCGAAAATGAAAGATGTTAAGTTATCTGTCACATGCAAGGCAACACCTTGGGCTCCTGAGCAGAAAATAATGCTCGAGCTACGTTCTGGTTTGGGTTCAGACTCTCATCAGACACAGCGAACCTCCCGAGAGACAGGTAACCTGACTCCACAGAAGACGCCTTTGCACCAGACGGCATCCACGCTCAATGAGGGGTGTCGTGTGCGTGTGTGCAGGTGTGTGAACATGCATGCGTATACACTCACGAAAAAGAGATCTGTGGGTGTGTTTCTTTTTTCTTTTTTCTCCTGCAGCCCCGGTGAAACCACAGTAGTGAATAATTCACTCTGACTGGATGAAAGTGACTCAAACTTGCAGCTAAAATATTAGACTGCTGCATGTACATTTACATTCACATACTATACACTCTTTGGAAATACCTACTCACATTTCTATACCGTCATATCCTATGTGGTTGGGTGAGCATGGCATTAAGTCTTGGCAAAGTCAGGGGTTTACCTCAGATGCTTAAAATGTAAGGGACTGTCATAAAATTATTTGAGGGGGAGAGTATGTGTTTTTTTTTTGGTCTGGCTTCAAGAGAAATGTTTCAAACAGTAGAGAAAGACAACAAGATTTATCATAAAATTCAACAGAATTTACAACATAATTTAAATTTAATTAGAATTCAAAATTTGTAACCTGTGATACAACAAAGCCTCGTTTGATTTTGATGTTTAACATTTCGCAGTATGCTCATTCTTTGGTAGTTGAAGTAGAAAACTATATGCAAGCCACACAAAGCAGCTGTTCAGCTTTCCAGGAATATAATTTTGATTTACTGGGAAAGAGGGGAAAGGAACTGTGATTAAATAAAATTAAACATATGAATTAACCTTCTCACCACCCCACGTCATTTTCACACAGTCCCTTAATTGATTTGGATTAAAAACATCCAACCATTATGTGAATGTACCACATGGAGATAACACAACACGTGCTGCATATTAATGTGACACTCTTGCAACTACAAATTAGAATAAGAATAATTATAATCATTTCATTATAATAAACGTTCGTTGTATTTATCCTTCTGGCAAAAGGTGTTTGAAATGAGGGCATGATCCTCTCTGCTATCTCTCAACAGTGATTCGTATTTATTTCATGAGGAACCACCAGAGACCTGAATTACCAAAAGACAGGTGGGGGGAAAAAGACAATGAAGGGCTTGGAGCTGAGAGTTGGGTGCAAAAAATCAAGGGAGAAAAATCAATGACAACAGGGAGACAGTGATGGACAGTCAATAGACTTGAGAGGATGTGGAGACGACGGAGCCAGAAACTGACAGTCTGTCTTCAAATAGGTCCAACCTGCCAAGATGTGACCCTCAATCAAATGCAAAAAGCCTTCTGCTGTCTCTCGCTGTGACCTTGTGATGCACGGACCCAGATGCAGAAGAGACAAAAATACAATCTGAAGGTTGGAGTATAGTCACTGATGCCCTTTGGTGGAAATGTGATAGTGTGTCTGCCTCTGGGCTGTGTGAGCAGCACAGAACAGCCTGCAGGAGCGTGTGAAACACAATCGTTCCCCGTCAGCTCCAGGTCAGCAACTTTTATGGCACCAAAATAGGCCTTTGTTGTCGACCCCTATAATCACTGTTTAAAAAGCACCGCCGCACAACAGCTCATCTAGCTTTTGTCTCCCATTTGACTTCACTTATGTTTAGCAGCCAGTGGCAAAGACACAAGGCTAAAATAAGGACACGAGGACAAAAGACGTCTTGAAAAATCGCGTGGATGGCGTTGCAAATTGCTGTTGTGCTACAGAAACAAACCGCCACGGAGGAGCACACATTCTGAGGGTGTTGATACCAGGGTGACATCAATAGCTGGAGGCTGTCCTAGCCACTGGCCTGCAGCCCTCCAGTTAAGGGCTCCAAGATGAAGAGTTCCACCCACCCTCATGTTGCCTTGAGGAACTGCTCGGCCTCAACCAGAGGGCTGACAGACCGCTGGCTCACCCATCCAGAACATTGCACTGATTGACCAGAAACGTCTATAGACATAACAGTTGTACATGAAACTGACAAGGGAGAGGGAGTGAGGGCAGCAGAGTAAATTGTTGGATTGACTTAACACGAGTGGGAAGCAATAAAGCTCCTCACCACACGAACTAATGACTACAGCATGCCGACTGCAGGGCGCAGTCCCTCCCTCTCACTCTCCTTTTCCTTCTTTCTCCGTCTCCTTCTGCAAAAGACCTTGAGAAAAAAAAACCTAATCTCCCATCCAAAGCAGAGGACAAAGCTGTCATTTCATTTAAGTAACAGTGAGTCCAAAGTGATTCACTATTTTGAAATCGATCCAACCTTGCACTGTAACCTATGTCCCTGTTGTGCCAAAAACAACTAAATTATGCTAATACGGATTTAACAGCTACTAGGGCTAATGACTGGGGATGACCTTTCTCTGACCATTCACTTTTCATCTGTAATATCAATTGAGTGGTTTGTCTTTACTCCCTGGCAGGTATATCTGATACCGGCCATTACACCTGCAAGGCTGAGAGCTCTGCATGCAGGCTGGTAATGACAAAAAGCAGTAACAGTGTCAAAGCAGAGGGAATGCAGTGAACGACCAGAGGGGGGAATGAACTAGTTCAAAGGGTTACGCACTGATTCCCTTTGTAGGTGTGTACGGTTTCTGACCTGCAGGTGTCCAAAGCCGTAAATAGCAGCTCTTGCCCTTAATCAAACATAAAAGGGAAAAATTTCCTGCAGGCCTCGGCTGTGGAAGAAGGGCAGCATGATTCAGCAAGTGTTGAAACAGGTGAGAGCTGCCCCCTTCTCTGGTTAAAAAAAAAAAACATCATATTTCACTATTGTTGCATCACCAGGGATGATTTGCATAATTAGTGTAGAATTATGTCTGCTACTTCTTTGCATTATGTGGCATGAATTAAAAAGGCTATCTGTGCATCAAATCATTTGTGTATTAGAAAATATATCAGTGTGGATTATTATGATCCTTGTAAGATATAGAAATTACTTTATAATATTTTAGTGCAATTACCTGAATAGTTGGTTATGAAAAAAGTTTTAAATAAATAATAACGAAAAAAGGGGGGGGAAAAGATCAAAAAGAGAGATCTGTTTCAAAGTGCATAATAAAATTAGTTCAACTCCAATAATGTCATATTGACATTTTTGGATATATATTTTCTTGCCAAGAGTTAGCCTATGAGAAAAATACCACTTTTACATCACATCTAAGCTAGGCCTATGTAACTGTATGTAGCAGTTTGTAAAGCAGGAAAAACTAACTTTATAAATTAATCAAACAGGATAAGCCTTTGAAGTGTTCAATTGTGAACTTTGATGTCTTCAAAAGAGTCGAGCTGTTCGAGACTGTTCCTACCTGTTATGTTAACATAACTTATGGCTAACAATTCAACATACAGATGAGAAGCATAGTCTACTGTGTATGGGACACTGGATTATTACCTCCTCTGGTCTTTCCTTCTTCTTTTGTTACCATTTTATGACTGAGAGTTGCCTCCATAGGGAGTCAACCCAAAAACAATAACACAACATTGTAGCTACAACAAATAGAAAAGCTGTAAAACAGTCTCACAGACCCATTGTGTCAGAGTGGTATTGAGTCGGCTCTCTGTCAACTTTAAAGTCTAGGCCTATATATTATTTAGCAATGACATTGGATTCTATTACGGTACAATTTCTGTGTTGTGTGTGCGCGCGTGTATGTGTGCAACCCAGTCAGTTTTAAAGTTACACAGCTGGCTGGCATGCTGTGTTTATTGTGCAGATCCCTGCACAGCTGAACAAATCAGGACGATCCTTCATTGATCTCACATGCACTGATCAAACACAGACATGTAGCTACTTGACTGTCAGGATGTTCGACTCTATTGATCGCAGATTGATTCTTTCATAATGTTTTCAGACGTGTGTCGGCTGGCCCCCCACCTGCGTCAGAGGTTTAAGGAGTTCACGACTGCAGAGAGCCGTTTGGATGGTGAGCAGCAGCCTCTCAAAGCATAGATCTATTCTATTCTATGATACCCTATATTATATCTGAATAATGTTTATTGAAAGAAAGAAAGAGGTATGTTGTCAGACAGGCATCAGTCTGTCAAATAGACGGTTATCTTCTGATGAGAGCTCCCTGGGCCTCTTCCACATCGAGGGTTTCCTTAATCCCAGCAAGTGGCTGCTTCTCTTCCAGACTGACACTCTCCTTCGTCTGGTGGCCAGGTTCTGATCTTCAGGCACCTCTTGCTAGTTTGGATGGTTGCTCGTCTTCAGATCTCCCCAGCTGGGTCTCCTGGCTGGTGATCTCCTCTTGTGGAAGCTGATTTTTCAGTCTCTCAGCCTCAAGCTCTGTGGTGAGCTCATGGTTGACTGAGAGCTGAGTCCCCAGCTCCTCCATCTCTCTCTCGTCAGAGCCAGCTCTTGCTCAGGACTTTGTTCTCTGACTCTGTGGTAGCATGAGCCTCCGTTGCTCTCTCCAGCTCATGCTGCAGTTTCTCAGCCTGCTGATGATCCTGATGACTTCATCTCCACGCCTCTGTGTGTTCTGGTGTGAAACTTCTTGTTGAGCTGTGTTCTTCTCTCTCTCTGCCGTGAGCTCCATGGTCACTTAACTGTTGATTGAGAGCTGGTTGTTGAGCAGAGCTTTCTGCTCCTCCATTTCTCTCTTCCGAGCCAGCTCTTGTTCTTTGTTGAGCGAGGCTGATCTCTTCGGCCATCTTGTTTTGGAGGGCGCCCATCTCTCAGCTTTAGGTTTCTCTCCAAGAGCATGGGCTCTCCGACTCTCTGTCAGCGTGAGCGTTCTTTTCTGCCTGCTTAGGACTTCAGCCTCACACTTCTGTGTGACCTCTTTGTACTGTATGAAGCCCTCAGATTCTCCAGTTCTTCTTCAGAGCCTCATCAGACTCATCAACTATGAAATCTGCTTACAATATGTTGTTTGCTAAATGATGTTGCTAAATTTCTTGACAAGCTACAGTTTTTAATCAGTTCTCATATTAAATGCTGAAGCAGTACATGCACAATTTGTATGGCTCCCATCAATGATCTCAGTTTCTCTGCGGGCACTTGAGAAAAGTAATTGCTCACTCCTGCTGTAGAAGCATGTGTCTCCCATAATTCCTGCCTTTCTCTTTTTTTTTCCTCCAGCTCCTCCTGCAACAATGGATTCCCAATGAACTAACTGATTCTACTTTGATCCTAAACTGCTGTCTGATGCTTTCGCCAAATTACTCCCTTATGGGACACAATAAGGATTAGTGAGAGACCGTCAGTGTGTGACAATTTTGAGTTTGAAGTAGCAGCTAGCAGCAAATAGTTTATTTTGCATTAGAAGAAAGTGATTTTTTTTTTTTGTATTCTTGCTTCAGTGCTGTTGGGAGCTAGCTGAGTTCACTCAAAAGCAGGATCAGAATCAGACTGAAGATGTGGGCAAAGGCGACACAGCAGAGACTGTAATGAGGGCACACAGGGTGAGGGATCAGAGCCGCAGTATGACATATTAATCTCCTTCCCCTGGGGAACCTGACACCACCAGAACACAACAGGTAAGAGAGGAAATACAGCTTGCAGTAGTCAGCACAGGGTTTAGTGTACAATCTGTTATTACACACGTCTCTCAATTATATGTCTGCCATTATTTTCCAATGGTGTTCGAAAGCGTTAGGTGTAGCCTAAACTGTGATTAGTTAAATCATGCTTTTCCAGCTAATCCATTCTCTAAACAATATAGAGACAATATTTATATGGTTTTATGAGGAGTTAGTATAAGTAAAAATGTCCTTGATATGTGGAAATTACATTTTATTTAATCTTGAAAATGAACTTCCACAGTGCTAAACTAGGCTAACATCTAGCTCTTTATATATTGACTCACCAACTGGCTGGATGATGAGAAATTTTGACATCACTCTCATCTCTGATTGCTAATTATTAAGCAACAGCCGCCAGACATTTAACTCAGCTTAGCATAAAGGTGAGACAGAAAAAGTTTACGCTTTAGGCCTGACTAGCTACTGCTTGTGGCTACAGCTCCCATGACCTCTTTTAATACTCTCTAAGGCTGATATTAAAGTACATTACCTAAACTGTTGAATGATAAAAGAAAATCTTTCTCCTATGTCCAACTGTTTGCACACTTAAGTGACCCCCTGAAATTAAAGATTTTGTACATCGATTCTTCTTTCGGTTCTCTCCCTCTTACTACATTTGCCTGCCATCAGCAAATTGAATGTTGTCATCGTAAAGGGTGCTCAGGGGTTTCTTGCTTGTGGATCAGGGAATGTAGCTCTCATAATAGACCTTTCTTCATGTGGCTCGCTGCCATCTTTCCTTCATTACACCATGGGCCTAAAAACCCCCAAACCAACGCGACCACAACCCAGGCATGTGGGTCTCCTCTGTTCAGTTTGCCGTCTCATCCAAATAGGCGCTGTGGGGTGTGATGTCATGGGGCAATTTTCATTAGCTAAACTCCTTGTGAACATGTGAAATCCATGCAAGTTCAGACTGAGATGAGCAATTAACGATTATAAATGAACACTGTCCCCTGCAGCCAATAGTGATACTGTGAAGGAGCTGCTGAGTGTGTGCGTGTGCATGTGCGTGTGTGTGTGCAAGGACAGAAATGACTAATTAAGAGGACTTCATTTCATAAACACTGATCAGATAATCTGATGTGACACACTCGTGTTAAAAATGAGGGTGCTTTAAAGCTCCCTTCCTCTTGAACTGCATCCACAGTGATATCACTACAGTGGTTTGGGCCCCCTGAGATGAGCTGTTATACACTGTTAAAGACCCATCATTATGGGCTGCAGAAGCATCCACTACAAAATCAAAAGCACATTCAATGAGTTTGCAAATCCGCATACGTTTCTCATAGCTCACGGCTAACATTTCACAGCGAACATGCACGCTAGCCCTGCAGAACATGTTTTAAGGTGTCCTAATGGATATTAAATGGTGAACGCATCGACTGAGGATGGTTTTCACCACCGGACTCCAGCTGTCTTGGTGTACAGTGTAGGCTACAGTACTAAATATTACACCGCACTCAAACAAGACACTTCATTATTCCTGTCAGAGCAGCTCAAGCTCCACACACACGCTCTGGTATTACGTGAGGAGAACTCAGCAAAGTTGAGCATTACAGCCGCATTATGTAGTTTCCATGTGCAGAGAAATAAAGTGGGTTGGATTTTCAAAGTAAAGCATATCTTAATGGTTCCTTAATGACGCTTAAATTCCACTGAAGCTCTGCCAGTGCCGGAGAGTGAATCCAAGAGAAAAGAGCTTCATGGATCCACCACATATCTTGAGTCATTTCTCCATGAATATTATA
Organism: Decapterus maruadsi; assembly: GCA_030347415.2. Classification (NCBI taxonomy): domain Eukaryota; kingdom Metazoa; phylum Chordata; class Actinopteri; order Carangiformes; family Carangidae; genus Decapterus; species Decapterus maruadsi. Next base: position 19,496,466 of record CM064893.1, on the reverse strand, counting down.
TGATTTTAGAGAACTGCATCTTTATCCTTTTAATTTATACAAGCAATGTCGCAGCCTTGTTGGATAATGCCTGAGAAAGTAAAAGCTATGCGCCTTGTGTGGGATTAACAACGAAATGAGAAATAAATATGCTCTAATGGAGGATGTTGGCAGTATCGATGCCTGACGCCTGTGAAGTGCTGACAGCTTGCAGGAATCCACTATACTTTCTCGCAGTGAAAGCCTAATATACACAACATGACAGCCCTCCTATTTAAATGATGTATGAAAACAGCCATGATTATTGTCCTGAAACAGGAAGGAGTGAAACAAGCCGTCTCGTTCTCTCTGATACAGTAAACATAAAACAAGAGGGGACTCGACTTCTACTAAACGTGTTTTCCAATAGATTTGAAGGTACAGTGGGGTTTTCCCTCATCTCAACTGTTTGCAGAATATTTTTTCATCGTCATCATGAAACAAATCCCATCTCGCTACTCGAGCTGTTTTTCAAATGTTAACATTTCTAGTAAGAAAGACGGGAAAAAAATCCAGAAAATGTGACTTTTGTCAGCTGGAGGTAACTGAATGATTTATCTTTCACAGGTCCCTGAGCCGATCAACATCATCCTTGCTATGTTCTCATTTTTCTCCTGCTGACAATCAGGCCTTGAGAGGCATGCCTCGTGTGATAAGTTGGACATGATTTATTTGCTTGGGTCCACAACACAAAGAAGACACATTTCAAATCCCTGCAAACAAATTTCACAGCTCGTGGTTCCCCCCCCAGCTTTGATTATACATAAAATGAACCTTTCTGTCAAGTATCAGTCTCCACCCATTCACTCTTAACCTTCAAAACATCTGCCCTAAATAAGAATCTGGGTACAAGCAATTCTGTTATCCCTCAAATCAGAAATCCAATATGCCTTTTGATGGAAACAGATTGGATGGGGCAGGTCAGCTCTCATCCTACCAGAATGAATATGCAAATGACTTATATCTGTTTTGAATCTAGTAATCCTTGTCCATGGAGAAAATCAAATCCCGCAGCATCATCAAACACCCTATCTCCTTGGCTGATCCCGGTTTATACGCTGACATCAGAGCAGCGGTGAGAATGTGTTTCTTGATGACGCCATCATGTGGTATCACCTTTATCAGTCATCAAAATGCAGGGATTAGCCAGCCCCAGTGCAGCAAACAACGTGAGATAGATGAAGACATCTCACCTACTGACAGCGGGTAGATGGCACGCCAGTATTTAAATATCTAATATTCGCACAGTAAAATATACCATGTTACTTTCTTGCCTTTGCTTCAAACGGTTTAACCTTCCAGAGGTGACAGGAGGAATGCAGTCAGCCTCTTATCAGACTAAATCTGACTTCATCATTTCATCCATTAAAGCTGAAATCAGTCTGAAAATCAATGATAGCTTTATTTCATCTGCTCTACACTTTGGATGACGGGACATCGAAGAGCAAAAAGGAGGAGGAGGAGCAGAGAGCACTGGCTCTGATGCTTTGGATAAAATGTTGAATCTTTGTCTGTATGGATTTAGTCATTTCCTGAGGTTCCCTCTGTTACTCAACACCCCCTTCAGCTCCCCTCAGCTGCAGCGCCTGAAAACAGCCACTGTGTGATAATCTTTCTGCTCCCAGAGGGGGTAACACTTAGGTCAACATCACTTGTAGGCCCCGAGGGGCTGGCCTCTCCTCGCCCTCTGTCATTGTTCTCAAAGAGCCAGAAGTGGTGGGAGGGGGTAAAGGGCAGGGTCTCTATCTTAAAGCCCGTTTTCACAGATGAACCTGCCTTCAAACGTCAGCCATGCAGAGAGCTGCAGTCAGCGTGTCAGAGGACATCATCAGTCAGGAGAAGAAGAGCATGACAACAATGGAGGCTCAAGAAAAGTTCTGGGAAGGCCATGAAGTTTATCTAAGGTCCTGAATGTGTGATCAGCAGTCTGAGCTGAGCTCGCCCCGAGGTGCTGCCCAGAGCACGGTGCAGAGACATTTGGTGCAAAACCAACGCTAAAGGGTGCACATGTTGTTGCACATTAAGTTGGTCTCAACTCTGTGGGACACACAGAAAATTAGGTTTCCATTTCCTGTCCTTTCTATCTGAAGTTCACAGACCACAAGTCAAATTCTTCAATTCCAAATTTAGTCTCCAAAAGTATGAAAGTATGAAGGGAGGATAATTCCTTATGCATAATGGTTTCAGATAATCAACAATTATGTTATTGTTCTTGTTGTATTAATGTGCAAGTGTTTTTTTTTCATTCTGCTGGTATATTGGAACAACCAGCAACAATGCATCATATTTTAGAAAATTATTGAATAGTTTGTCTGAAAAATTATAATCTGAAAGTAATCAACTATAGCAAATCAATGTATTGGAAGAGGGTATAAAATGTAAACAAAAAAGTGGAAAGATACTGGTTCAAGTCAAGAGAGATTCAAGTACTTTCTCTTGGGTGGAGGATTTGTGTGAATGACTCTAGCTACTTTCCTGCTCTGGTGTAGTGGAGACCTTCATCTCTTTGCATCATCAGCATGCAATCACAAAGGTGTCACCTGTGTATTGTGGTTATAAGAAGCCAGAAGTCTCTCTCTTTGCAGTCTGATATTTCCAGCTGTCCTCCGAATAGCCCTCCTGTTCACCACACCTCTACACACCTCACCCACAGCTTCAGTGTTGCTGCTCCACCGCCTGCCTGCCTGCCTGCCTCCCTCGCTGAGCTGTTGTCATCCATCTTTTCAAGTGCTGGACCATACAGTCACCGTGGCAGCGCTGCTTTTAGGTGCTGCTGCTTAGCCTACTTGGTTCAAGCCAGTGACAGCCAAGCAAATAGAGCAAATTGGATGGATGCAGCTTCCTCTGCCAGAAGAGCCGACCCTAATAGTTCACTTCAGATCTCGGCTCAGCCCTTTCTCATCTGTCACAGACACACACACACACACACACACACCACGCAAACACTCTCTCTCACACACACACAGAAACAAAATGCGCAGTCACTTGTTTTCAAGCTCTTGGCCCCAATGTTTTTCACCATGTTCTCATATCCTGTGCTCCATCTGCCTCTCCTCTCTCTCTCTCTCTCTCAATGACTCTTTCTGAGTGTGTGATTTGCACATACTGCGCCGCATGTGTTCCGACACAAAACACGCCGTGGGTCTCTGAGGGAGTGCAGCAGAGGTTGAATTTATCATTTCATTCACTGTGTAAGTTGCGCAGGTGTGCAAAAGGTTACAATAGCAGAAATCGGTTTTGCAATCAGTCGTCGTCGCCTAGAGACCATCAATAATTTATATCTTGGTTGAAGAATGCATCCGAGTTTGACATTTTCAGAGGTATATAGGGCCGCGTGTGCCGGTGCGCTTCCTTTCATTTCACCACGGTGGTGCCTCGTTCCTCCTCTCAGAAGTATTTGGTAATGAAGGTTAATGATCACAATGGGATGCTGGTGGAGGAATCTCCTCCCACCCCATATGATCTGATCTTCTAAATCAGATTCAGGCTTTAATCCCAAAGCATTTGGCCTCTTCAATCATAGATTTCCTTCCCCAGCAGGGAGTGAGATATCATAGTTACTAAGTAGTTAAATAATTACACTCCAGATCTTTGACAGGAGAGAGCAACGGCACTACAGGCAACACATAGCATGACCAAGTAGTGTAATGTTGAGTTTTTCTGAGAGGAGAAAGAAAACCGGCAAAACAAATGTGATTCAATTCCATATGCATGAATAGGAAATATCTGTGCAATGCATAAAATTCCTCGGTTCATGTATTTTTCAGTGGCTTTGGAGATTATCTGAAAGCTAACATGTCTTCCTGGCGGCATCCCGTAACTCTCTCCCCATGCTCATCCTTTTCTTTTACAAAAGTAGACTTCCAGCTGTGAGTAAGACGGCGGTGGCGAGGCAGAGCCGTGTAGCCGAGCTGATGCAACATCACGCCAGGTATAAAACGGACAGACACATCTGTCTCACCAGCAGAGTGTGTGTCACCCTCTCAGCTCTATGTGAGTCAGAGAGCACTCTGGACGTCCGTCTGTCCAGAGGGAGACAACGACTGAACTGAGAGAATAGTCGGAGCATAATGACAGGGCTGAGTCACTCGTACATAGTGGCTTTCCATACTGCACTGTGCTAATGGTGTGGGTGTTTCTCAGGCATCAGCTTTGATTGTTAACAGTTTCCCTGTGGAGGGTTTACTCTAAGCAAAAACTACTTTGTCTGCTCTCAATATTTCTATATTCCTCATTAAAATGATTAAACCGCAAAGGTAGCCTAATAGGATGCAAAGTACTGAGAAAGAAATATTTTGGCGAGATCTGTAATCATCATTACATAAGTGTGTCATTATTAATTGATGCCCTTATAAAACTTGAATCCTGACAAAAAATTCTAAAAGGAAAGTCAGACTGCTCTGATTTGAATGCATTACTTCTAGGCAATTCTTAGGTTTTTTAGGTTCAAGGTTTCTGCACACTGCTGATGTCTGCCGTAACAAGGCTGTGTAGTGAAATGTTTCATGTGTTTTAAAGAAAAGGAGACAAAAAAGCAAAGGACAAAACGTTACAGTGCATCTGTCTATTCACAGCGTCTGTTATCCAGCCAGTCTCTGATCCACTTAGAGAATGAAATGAGAGTAAAAAAGAGAAACCGGCATATGTTAGTAATAAAGGAGAGTCATGAACAAAATAGACATACACCTTCTCCTGTGGTAATCTGTACCACATGGCTTTAGTTCAGCTGGGGGTTGAGCAAACTCACTCGGTTTGGACTATACAGATTGAGAAGACGTCCAACATTCAGCTGTTTAAGTGCAGAGTTGGAGAAAGGGAAGCTTGGCACTGGAATACGTGGTCGGCTCTGATGCTAATAATGTTGATTGATACTCGAGCAAAGTCTGGTTGTCTGGCATAGTCCTCATTTACTTTCTCTCACATCACCCACGTGCAGCCCCGCCCACTCTGCTGTACGAGCTACAGTTACAGATTGTTTTTTTTTTTTTTTTTTTTTTGTTTTTTTAATAAACTTTTTATTAATTTTCAACATCGTAATAAAACAGGGTGAAAGGAATAACAAGTCTGCTGCATAGCACTGCAATGTACATGTCCAATGTTACCTCTCAGAGGTGAGAGTCTCGCGATGCTTCAGGTGAAGACGCCACGCTAGAGAGGTGAGAGTCTCGCGATGCTTCAGGTGAAGACGCCACGCTAGACAACAGCTCCGGTGCTCAGACCTTAAATTCGTCTAAAATCCTCAATAGAGAAACCGCAATTTAAAACCCTGCCACTAAACTTTGTCTGAACTGAGTAAGTTTGCAGCGATGGCAGAATCTGCGCAAATAAACCGTTCGCTGAGAAGTAAAAGCAAGCTTGATGGCTCAGACACGCCAGAATGGGCCCAGCAGCTATTCTCTCAACTAGTGACGCTCAGTAACAAAGTTGATGAGAAGATTGACAGCATCGCCGAGGCAATCAAGACGCTGAACGAGGACACGCGAGCAATTCACCAGAGAATTACGAATGCAGAGGAACGCATATCAACACTGGAAGACACGTTTGAAACAACCACCAACCTGGCGAAACGTCATGACAAGACAATTCAACAGCTTCTTCAAAAAGTTGATGATCTTGAAAATAGGTCTCGGCGCAATAACCTGAGACTTATCTCAATTCCTGAGGGCCTGGAAGGCAACAGGTTGGTGCCCTTTGTGGGAAAGTTGCTCTGCTATATTCTCGACAGGACCGACGCACCTCCAGAGGTCGAGCGTGCACACCGCACATCCAGACCCAGACCCGCTGCAGGTGAACCACCACGTCCCATTCTCAGCAGACTACTACGATGGAGCGACAAACAAGAAATCCTCACCGCGGCTCGAAAGAAGGGGCGACTCACTTGGGAAGGACATCACTTCTCGGTCTTCCAGGATTTCTCAGCCGAGATTCAAAGACAGCGCACCAGCTTCATGGAGATCAAAAAGACGCTTCGGAAAACCGGCCTGCAGTACGGCATGATCTACCCGGCAAAGCTGCGCGTCACACTGGAAGATGGGCAGCAGCGCATCTACTCCTCTCCACATGAAGCTGCCGAAGACCTAAAAACCAAGATGCCTAACTACTTCTGAATGGTAGGCTATGTTATTGATTTGTCCTCTCTATGCTACTTTGAATGCTCATTATGAGAACATCAAAACATGCATAATCTGCTGAGATCAAGTAAATGCACAGAAGGGGAGAAGAAAGGAAGGAAATGGAGGACAAAGTGAAATAGACATTTTTTCATCGACTTATTTGTTTTGTTTTTTTGCTTTTTGCTTTTTTTCCCTCTCTCCTCACTTTGATATCATGAACATGATCATTATTTATTTATTTATCCTATTCTTTTTTTTTTAATTCATTTTTGATTGCTTAAGGTGCATTAAGAAACATGTGAAGTTATGCATTAAAAGAGGACTATAGTACTGACACCCTAAAGTGTCACGCTTTAATTTATTTTCTTTTTTCTTTTTGTTGGTATCTCAAATCCTTACAATGCAGGGCCTGAGCACTGGCCTATGGTACTAGCTTCGTCTGTACTCACCTCTCCCTCGCGGATACAGAGGCATTCGCCTCACTTTTAATCCCCCCCCCTTTTTTTTTTTTTTTTTTTTTTTTTTTTTTTTTTTTTTTTTTTCTCCCCTTACCCCTTGTTGTACAGACTGGCGTACTTTTTTTTTCTTTTCTTTTCCTTTTTGCAATATGCAACCACTCCCAAATGGGTTGTTTCAAACATAGTAAAGGATATGCTAATTCTGCCCACCTTTTTATATGAATAACACCATCAGTAATGTCAGTGTTGTGAGCTGGAACGTCAATGGTGCTCAAAACCCTGTTAAAAGGTATAAAATTCTTGCACATTTAAAATCATTGAACTGTGACATAGCCATGTTACAAGAATCTCACCTGTCTGATGCACAGACTATGTATATGAAGCAGAAATGGGTAGGACAGATATTTTCATCTCCAGGAACAGGTAGATCTCGGGGAGTCTGTATCTTGATAGCAAAAAACATCCCATTCAAACTGAGCCAGAGTGTGATAGATAAGGAAGGAAGATTTATTATTATAACTGGCCTTCTATATAATGTCATGTGCACTCTCATTAATGTCTATGCGCCCAATACTACACAGGCAACTTTCATTGCATCTCTTGGTTCTACTATTACTAAAGCTGTAAAAGGCCCAATTATCATGTGTGGGGATTTTAATTTGGTACAAGATCCACTGGTAGACCGCTCTAGTTCCCCATTGGCCTCGGACAGAATCTCTGGAAGAGCAATGGAAGAGTTACAATCATTATTGGCTATAACTGATATTTGGCGCCTGACGAACCAAGATGCACGAGAATATACTTACTACTCTAGAGTGCATAATTCTTATTCAAGAATCGACTACATATTAATGTCCGAGCAGTTTATTCAGAATGTGACTGATGCTCATATACATAGTATCATATTATCTGACCATGCACCTGTTTCAGTCTCCTTTTTCCCATCACCCAGCATGTGTAAAACCAAAAAGTGGAGGCTAAATAATTCTCTGTTAAAGAACGCTGATTTTGCTGATCTTACAGAAAGAAATATTACTGAATTCTTTGACATAAATTTAAAATCAGTCTCTTCAGTCTCCACCGCCTGGGAAGCCTTTAAGGCCACATGTAGGGGATGGATGATCAGTTATGCGTCAGCGGAGAAAAAGAAACGCATGGAAAGAAAAATGAAGCTGGGCAATGAACTTAAAGCTCTAGAGGAAAAGCACATGGCTAACCCTTTTAATTTGGAGCTGAAGAGGTCTATATTGACGGTTAAAACTGACCTGCAAAGCCTGTTGCATGAAGAAACGGCCAATGCTCTTTTCCAGCTACGCAAGAGACATTTTGAATCAGGTGACAAGGCAGGTAAAATGCTCGCCCACAAATTAAAGCAAGTGGAGAACATGCACTTTATACCTGCCATTAGTGACAGTAAAGGCACTCCTCATACTGATAATATCTCAATTAACTTGGCATTTAAACAGTTCTACTCTAACCTTTATACATCAGAACACAAAGCAAAGGATCAAGACCTCAATAAATTCTTCAATGGTCTGGATCTTCCAGCCCTTAGTGCCGATGAGAATGCAGTGATGGAGTCTCCTATCACTCAGTTAGAAATTGAACAAGCAATCAACAAATTAGCATCTGGCAAAACCCCTGGTGAAGACGGGTTCACTATAGAATTCTACAAACGTTACAGCAAAGTTCTTTCACCTATTCTTTTAATGTTATTTAATGAGGCAATTGAAAATGAATTGATGCCTCCCTCTATGCGACGAGCTATTATTACTGTCTTGCCTAAACCTGGAAAAGATCATAAAAAGATGGAAAACTACCGACCTCTCAGTATCTTAAATAATGATTATAAGATTCTAGCAAAGATACTTGCTCTTAGATTGGAGACAGTGATTCCATCTCTGATTCACATAGACCAAGTGGGGTACATACCAGGCCGGGTCTCAGCCAATAACATGCGCAGGCTTTTGCACGTCATCACAGCCGCAAATAACCTCACAACTCCTGCAATTGCTGTGTCTTTAGATGCAATGAAAGCCTTCGATCGTATTGAATGGCAATTTTTGCTTTTTACATTATCCAAATTTAATTTTGGCCCTTTCTTTATGCACTGGGTAAAAACTCTTTATGGAGCGCCAGTTTCAAGTGTCAAAACCAATGGGTTGTTGTCTGCCCCATTTGATCGACACCGTGGGGTCCATCAAGGATGCCCCGTCTCCCGTTGTTATTTGTTCTTGCTCTAGAGCCACTTGCCTGTGCAATACGCACTAACAAGAAAATCCAAGGGATTTCAATGCATAATTATAATTTTAAATTGAATTTGTACGCTGACGACATTTTAGTCACCTTAAATGAACCCTTGGAATCATTACCTGTCCTGCTTGAACTAGTGGAAAACTTCAGTTACCTCTCAGGTTATAAGATAAATTGGAGTAAGAGTGAGGCGATGCCTTTGAATCAGCACACATTTCAAGTACACTTAGCAGGAACACCCTTTATTTGGAAAAGCAAAGGTATGAAATATTTGGGCATAGATATTATCTCTCCAATTACCGAAATGTTTAATATAAATGGCCCTAAACTGCTAGTCAAGATTAAAGATGATCTTAAAAGATGGACTGTACTACCTATATCAATATGGGGAAGGGTTGAAATACTTAAAATGAATATTTTACCCAGAATCATGTATACTTTATCAGCCATCCCCTCTTCTTTTCCTCCATCATGGTTTAAACAAATTAAATCATTGTTTATACATTTTATTTGGAATAATCAAAAACCGAGAATAGGTTATGAAAAGCTTACAACACCAAGATCTCAGGGAGGCTTTGGGGTACCAGATGTGTACTGCTATTATTTATCGCTTAATGCAAGATACCCCCTTGCCTGGGCATACAAATCTGATCCTGTGAAGGGAAGCTGGGAGTGGTTAGAGAGGGAAATTATACTTGAAACCAAAGTCACTACACCAGCCTCATTATGGTACTCTACTAATCCACCAGCTACCCTTGACAGTAGTACTATCAGATTTTCATGCTCTATTGCCAAAATACTTCACAAAAGGTTGGGTATAAATGGATTAATGTTACCATCATGTCCTATTTGGTTTAACACTCTACTTACCGCTGGGGACAAGCCATTAAATGATATACTATGGCAACATAAAGGAGTTCTCACTATAGGCCAGCTCTGCAATGAAAACGGTATTCGTCCTTTTTCTGACGTTAAAGCAGAATTTGGACTACCAGAAGCAGCATTTCTGACCTATTTTCAAATTAAATCGATTACAAGCAAATTTACCCTTGCATATAAATCAGAATTAGATAATAATTTAAAGTCAGTCATTACCAAAAGAGGCACAACTTCTAGTATGTATAAGATCTTGCTACTTGCCTCACCTAATCCATTTATACCCACTCAACAGGCATGGGAGAAGGATCTTGGTGTGTCATTGACTGCAGAGCAGTGGGGTGCCATATGGAAGAAGGGTATAGTATCATCCAGGTGTGTTCGATACAGGATCATACAATTTAAGATACTGTGTAGAGCTTATATAACACCCTCCCGTATATCTAAAATGAACAAAGACTTGTCAGATCAATGCTGGCATAATTGTGGTGGGCACGGATCACTATTACATCTTCTATGGGACTGTCCGGCAGTCAAAACATTTTGGCTTGGCATAACAAAGGTGCTATCTGATATGTTTGAGGTTCATGTACCTGTCTGCCCCATCACATGCCTTCTTGGACAAGCAATGGAACAGGTCAAATCTAGCACTACACAGTACCTCATGAATTTAGGTTTTCTCTCTGCAAAGAGAATCATTCTTATGAACTGGAAGCAACACAAACCCTCATGTTTTGCATTATCGGAATGGATTAGAGACTATCTGGACCTGCTCAGCATGGAACGAGCCTCCAACTTGCTCTGTGATTATGTCTACAAAACTCAAGGACACTGGGACATTGCACGGTCATTCATGGAAAAAGAGCAACACTACACGAATATGCTTTTGTAAAGTTGTCTATATCACCCTGCAATCCATGTCAGTACGCCATAATACAATGTACACCAGTATATAACCCCCCCCCCCGCCCCTTTTTTTTTTTTTTTTTTTTTTTTTTTCTCCTTTTTTGGTTGTTTTGTTTGTTTTGTTTTGTTTGTTCCTTATTTTGTTTTGTCCTGTTTCTGTTTTGTAACTATGTGTGTGTGAGTGGAGACTGAGTGTGTGCATGGATGCGTGCCTACGTTGTGAAGTGTGTGTGTACTTTGGCGAGAGGTTACAGTTACAGATTGTAGCTCGATGCGGAGGAGATCCGTCACGGCTCAGACACATGTCTGTTTGCAGCGTGAGGCTCCCTGACAGGGCCTTCCACATCTGGATTGACAGAATTATTAGAGCCCTGGCAGACGTGTAGAACGGGACAAGGTTACCTCCACTCAGCGCTGACTTTCCATCAAGGCAGTGGCAGAGTGTGGATTTGTTATAGCTGCAGTGAATAAGAAAATTGGCCTGAGACAGAGGGAAGAAAATAACACAGGGAGAATGAGAAAAGAGCAGGTAAATTAAGACAGAGAGGGAGCATGGAGATACAAGTGTAAGATTTCAATCCTATTTACATCTTCATTAGTCTCATTGAAATCATCCGGATAAATCTTTCAGGCTCTGATTGTGGTGATTGCACGCTGGGAAATAGAGAGATGAGTATTGTATTCACTTAACTAAACCATGCATAGGATATGTACGTAATGATACACACGCTGTCCGAAGGTCAGCATGCAGGGCCCTCATGGGAGGTAATGAGATACTGGTCCAGTGGAACAGAATCGGTACTACATCAGCACATGCATCACTAACATGCCCCTATATGTGCTGCTTAATGTCCTTCCACTGTTCACAAGTAAACCTAAACCATCAAAAAAACTAATCTACAGTAGGTGAAAACAAGGCTGCTATTTTGGTGTCTCACAAGAAATAAACAAGTTCATAGTCTCAAAGGAAAATTTAAAAATCAAACAGAAAGATATTAATGAGAAACAGCCAATAGCTGCAATCTAATATAATCTTACTGAATATGTGAATGTGTGTTAAAAATACTTTTCTTATAAGGCAAATAAGACTGTTATTCCAAAGCTCAGTGCCATTTTTCTAAACCTGCTTCAACAGACCAGAATGCATTGCAGCAAGAAAGTCTCTTAAGAAGAAGTGCAACTCTTGCATCAATAAGAAAAAGGTTTTCCCTCTTGGTTTTACTGTCACCATCACCTTCACTACTGATCCCGCCACATGCAAGAGAGCAAAACAAGTTCAAGTAAGTTTATATACTGTACAGTCTACGCTTCAAAACACATCCCAGAAATTGAAGGGCATTTAGGGAAATGTGGGAGAACAGATACTGATTCAGAAGAGCTGCGGGCAGACTGAGCGAAAGTGGATACATATAGGTTGATGTAAATATAAATATATTCTGTACTTCGTCTTCCTTCAGGCTCCACACTTCCATTCCAAACCATTGAGCAGCATGTACAAGATTCAGTAATGACACAACAAACAGCAGCAGTGATCAGTGAAAACCAGTGTATATACATCCATACGTCCAAGGATAATTATGCCCTGCAGTCCAAGTATATGTTTATTCCATGGGAGCGCTGGCATGCCAAAAGCAGAGTGTGTTTATTTCTATCACGTGAACTATATCTGCTCTGTGTTTATACAGCTGATGTATTCGTCATGTGCAGGGGAAGCACGCATGAGGTGGTTCGCGCAAGACTGAAATAATGGAAGTCCAGCTCCCCACCATCACCTCAAAAATCCCTGCCGTGTTCACACCCCCACAGCTTAGTGCACTATAACTGTGGATTATAATTAAAAAAAAAACTGCAGGATTGTTGAAGAGTGGCTGCTGAGAGGGTGTATGGGAGCAAATCTTCTTCACCTTGACTAATCCTCTGTAAATGTTCAGGATACCCGAGGATTCAAGGATAAAATAGGACTCATTTTCCTTATAGAAATACTTTGACATTTTGGAAAATATACCAATTACTTAAAGTTAAATAAGAAGGTCGATACCACTCTTATGTTCGTCTCTTTAAATGGCTATTTGCAAATTTCGCTTTTGCTACATTCTCAGTGTTGACTTGTTAACTCAACTGTTAACTCAAATCTGTAAATTTGGGGCGCCGTATAGCTCAGTGGGTTATCTTGTCAATTAAAGGCAAAAAAAAAGCCCCAAAATGTACTTAAACAACAACAACAAAACAAGTCTGTAGTTCCCGCATTAAATTTTGTTCCTTTACAAACTATTGAAGTTATCCTGTTAACCAGCTAGCCCTTAGCCAGTCTCGCGGCTTTTCAATGGCAACTCACAACTCCTGATGCCGTCTCTAACGCTCACCTATTGTTCTGTTGTATCATGTTTGTTTCCTGGTGTCTCTGTTGGTGTCCTGGCAATATCATGGTGACCAGCATCTAGAAAGTCACTGCACCCAGTAGGCTATAGAAATGGTCCCACATAACTCACCTTATGAAACCTTTTTTTTATTAACTATAAAGCAAGATTTGAGAGAAGCTAGTAGGCAGATTTTTTTTTGTTATCGCCATAAAAAGCCACTCTGTGTGCAAAGCTATCCTTCTGCTGGCTGCAGCTTTATATTTAACATACAGAAGTGAGAGTCATGTATTTACCCCAGTGTCAAACAATTCATTTTACTGCATCTGCTTTCTATTGCTTCCAGTTCTGTCACTCTGATATCAGTGTGAGATGCTGCAGCTAAAGTCATCTGGACAAAAAGTAGGAAAAACTGAGTGCTCTCCATTCATCCTAAAGAACTCATCTTAGCTGCTTTTAAATTGGACTCGATGGGTACTCGGGATAGATAAGGGCTCCTCTTCACACCGACTGACTGACTGACTGGCTGGCTGGCTCTGCGTGGTGTTGGGCTGCTGGTTGATTTGGAGAAATGATGTCCTGATATGACAGTGAGATCAGCAGAGGATTATCACACATACACACACACACAACGAGAGGAGGCTAACTGTCACTGCAGATGGTTTTCTCACAAGTAATGAAGTTACAGTATAAGCCCCGTTGCCGCTGGCAGGTCCTCTGACTGTCATGTTTATGATTAAACAGCAACAGATGAGATGATGCTGGCCTAAGTGGATTGGCAAAGTGCAGCTTGTTACTGATGCTGACCAACGATAGGAGACGGTGCGTGTGTTTGTGTTGTGTTAATATCTTGGAATTTGGTTCATAGTTCACCTAATGTCGATCCAGAAGCATCTCCACGTGTCCTGACACGCAGCTCTCTCTAACAGACATATCACTTTTCTTAGACTTCTGGTGCTATAGGCTCACATCAAAGTTAAAAGCTTGTTTACCACGATCTTCTTCATAGGTTCCTGCCAGACTGCCTGATATTTAAACAAGATCATTTCCCTCTGCACAACAATAGGAATTCAGAGCGACAAAAAAAAACGGTAGATACTGATGCTTCACCTAACTAATCCGCTTGCTGGTACTTGTTTGCTCAGACTTTCTTCCTGCTATAATAAGACGTACACATTGCTTGTCTGGGTCTCATCTGTCACCCACTGCTTCTTTTATGGATTTTCCTGTTTTGATCCTTGCCATCTGTGCCTCTTCCTCTCCCTCTGCACTTCTTCCAAAGTCGACATCATGAACAATTCATTCTTAGCCAAGGCTTCACTGGATTTGGCTCTGTAGTACAGAGTAATTGTAAAAAACTATTCTTGTATATTCGAATATTGAGGAATAGGTAAAGTTACCACCTATGCACTGAGAAAACTTAGGGAGAAAATAAAAACACCCACAAGATTTAAAACAGCTCTCTCTCGAAGGCGGGAATAAAGCTCCCTTGATAATGTCACCCACAGGTGAGAAATACTGTAGTTTTTCCACTGGAGGTAAATCAGAAGCTAAACACATTACACAGAGTGATTACAAAAGCAATGAGTGCACACTCTCAGGGTTGACACTGTCAGGGCTATAATGGAGTAAATCTCATTTTGGTGTGAAAGGTCAAGCATAAAAAACGAGAAAAATCTACTAAATTAGCACCACAACTGCAGCAGCTGGAGCAGCATTTTCTCAGATGACATCACAGATTGGTGCTGTGGTTTTTTTTTTTTAGCCTGGTGGAGATTGTTCAAAAATATTGATTCAAGTGGCCACTATTGTAATATTGAGCTCTTTTTCTGTCAAAGTCTGCAGTGAATAACCTCTCCAAAAGATCCTGAACAGAGGAAGGTGAATTCTTATTTTGTGTCTGCTCACTGTGTAGAAAGGCTGCAGTCACTCTCTCGTACTGTAGTGGCTGACTAATGCTGAGCTTATGTCCTCCAGCTGCATGTACCAACACACATGACTGACACTGTGCAACTGACACTTTTTTTTTTACACAATCCTCTTAGGTGCACAAGAAAAAAGAGGATGTTACAGAAGACAGAGGACACCCGATCCATCGTAAGCGCTGCCAGCTGGGTGCAGAATTAACTGTATTCTATCACCTGTCTCCTCTTAATCAGCTGAAGTAAACTTGGCTAGAGCTCTCCCTCGCTGTACCAGCCTCCATGTCACATCAGCATTCCTCATTTCCCTCCCAAACGTACAATTAATTCCAGATCTGCTCCTGGGCCCCTGTGTGACTCTGTGTGAATGTGTGTCTCCTTCTGTGTATGTGTGTGTGTGTGTGTGTTGCTGTGAAAGGGTTTCCCTAGCTCAGATATGTTATATCTCACTCGCTCCCAGACATAATGGGGACTGGTTTCCACCGGTACAGAGTGGTACCACAGTAGACCGCAGTCATTCCTGTCTGCCTGGCTTCCTCACAGCATGTGTGCACCAGGCACCGACCTCGCACATCACCGCTGACTATTGGGGATAAAAAAGACCTGTGAATGGAATGGGATCTGTACTCTCTCACCCTTGTGAAACGCTTCCGTAAGAGCACAAAGTAACATAGCACTGGAAGGGGGAAAGTGTCACTGTTCTGCACATCACACTCCAGACAAGTTCCCTTCTTAACCGCAGGTTGCACAATATAAAACTATTATGAATTTGCCAACCCCACCAATGGGAGGCAGCCATGCACCAAACTGCACCTACGTCTGTCGGAAGACAACACATACACAACAATAGGATAGAAGGAGTTGTTCAAAAAGGCTACAACAATTTCCAAGGTTCACATTTTAAGTGATCTTCCGGCTTAAGTTTAACCCATGGTCCAACGTACCGTAACACCGAGTTAGACCCCACCAGAGATTAAGTCTGCTAACCGCTAGCTTCTCTAGTTGTAGCAACTTTAGCAATGACCGCACCATAATAAACAGCGCAGTACACGGATCCACTAGCCACTGATCAAACAGCCATTTACAGCCACAAATAATGCTCAGAACAGCACCAAACGCCATCAACAGAACAGGGTCCCAGCACACAATACGAGGCATCAAATATCTGTTAGCTTAGCCTGGTTTCTATTGAAATGAAACGAAAACAACTCACCCACTCTGCTCCAGTTATACGCTATGCAGCAACTCTCCGTGTCCAGCATAGAGTCCAGGCGCTGACAACCCAGTCCGAGGCCGACTGGCAGTACACACTTCTGGTTTCAGCGGCCACAGTGACCACACACTAACCACTTTATTCCCCCAGCTCCAGAATTTAGACTCCACCGACTCTCTCCGTCTGTCACGTTTAGGTTTAGCCTCCATTTCCAGGACGTAGACTCCACCGCAGCGCTCCCTCGTCCACTTTTCTCCTCCATTTCCTGCAGCTTGTCTTCAGTCAACTCGGTCTCAAACTGATAGTGGTGCCCATCGAAATGAAACCCTGAACCCATACTGTTGATGGCGTTTGGTGCTGTTCTGAGCATTATTTGTGGCTACAAGTGGCTGTTTGATCGGTTGCGTGGATCCGTATACTGCGCTGTTTGTTATGGTTGCTAAAGTTGCTACGACTAGAGAAGCTAGCGGTTAGCAGACTTCTCATCTCTTGAGGGGGCGTCTCTGTACTAAAGGGCCATAGTCCGGTATTGATTACTCTTGGCGCGTGACAGTGATCAGAGGCAGATACGCGTGACAGTTACGCGCAGCACATCGGGGAGCGAGCACGTGAGCCAGGAGACGGCAGAAAGTGCAGAGTGGAGAGAGAGAGAGAGAGAGAGAGAGAGAGAGCGCGCGCGGAGGCTGCCAGTCAGAAATTGCAGTTAGACAGTAATTATTATTGGTCCAAGTGATAATTGTGTGCGTGCGTCCGTGTCCGTGAGACCTGTAAGTTGTATTATTTATGTTGCTACATGATCATTATTATTTGTTTCATAAGTTGATAATTATAGCCATTAGCCACCTAGCTTGGAGCTACCTGCTAACATGAAAACATGTGGATGTGTAGCTACATATTTTTCTGTAACAAGTTAGCAAGTGCACTGTTTATGCTAATTGGCTATATTGCATAAAATATAGCCTACAGAAAGCAAAGGTGTACGTTATTACAAATATTAAAGGTGCATTATGTCAATATATTTGTGGGCTAACGTTAGATTATGTTCCTTTTTTCTTTTCTGGACAGAACCACTCACACAAACTATGCCGTTCTGTACTGTTGCTTGAGCTTAATTAGACAGTCAAACTAAAGAAGAGTTGTCAGCATCTGTGTTTTGACGGACACACCTGGGGCGAAGCTAGAGATCAAGATCAGCCAAACGTTATACAGTCCTTTATTACAACCGTCAGTAACAGTCTCGGTATTACGATGCGTTGGACCATGGGTTAAATTTACACACGCCGGAATATTTAAGAAGTTTGACAACAACCAGAAAATGATAATTAGCAAATTATGTTGGACGACAGAATCACATACAGTAAATGTTGTAGTTCTGGTTTTTGCACATGACGTGAGTGATGTCTCACTTTTTACTGCTGTCGGGCCCACCAGATCATGTTGTGCTGTTCCGATGTTCTGCTTTAAAAGGAAAATCCCTCCACACTTTCACACTTCACACTCTAATGGTTCACTGGTTTCTGTGCCACACTCCTGTAATGTACTATTTTTGTGTATCCACTTTCCCCAAAATTTGCCCCTTTCGGCTGGTGATTTTCCACATCTCCCAGTGCCTTTTCACAAGACTCAGAAAGGTGTACATTAGCGTCGGTGACAACGGATGATTTTTTTTTCCAGGCAAGAAAAGGTGAGAGTGAAAAGAGGACAATGCCACAGAGCAGCACGCCTGGTTGTTCAAATTACCTCAAATTACCCCTCAGATCTGTTGTATATGACATGCTGCTGGCAAATGCTCCACAAAGATGCAAGTGGTTGCTGCATTGAAATTCTGTTGAGGCTGCTAACAGAATTTTCTGTCTCTGACAGCTCCGAGATGGGTTTCTCTCTGTGTGATTGATGAATGCCAATGCAAAATTGTGACTTGACAAAGTATTGCTTATTTATTCTGCAGGACTGCCACTGAAAACATCCTGACGTCTGACCATCACCATGCGTGAAAAGAAGGTAAGGTGTGAGCAAATAAATTAAACCACATTAACAATAGGGTAGTTTTTCTCTGTTTGGGCGCCTTTCACATTCATACAATAGCTTTGTGTCCACATTTTTAAAGCTACCTGTCAGACGGTTCCAGAAATGGTCTGCATGCGTATTTGGCCACCTGTTTGTGTCCATAAGAAAATGAAATCAGTGCCACAAAACAAAGCGAGTCAAGCAACACTCGTTTTTAAATGACTTTAGGGTGAAATTTGGCAGTAAATCTTTCAACATAACTGGTTCTGCCCAGACTTGAAAGTCATCTCACACCTAAAAAGTGTGATTAGAAACTGGTCCTCGGGGTGGTAGCCTACATATCCCTGAACACTGGGTATCATGTTCACACTAGATATTTTCTCTGACATGCACGTCATTAAGGAAATCAAAGAATCACTGTGTTCCTGTGTCTAGAGGGAGCCATAAGAAATATCCCACCTTAAAGAGCAGTTTCCTGTTCTGACAGGATACCACAGTCGAAAAGAAGGGAAACCCAACACCCACCTGCAAATAACACTGAGTCAGACGTGGTGAGAGGAGCCCCTGACATCTTGATGCATGTGTATGGGTGAGTGAGTCTGCCTGTGTTGAGCTGGTGTGTGTGGGAGGCTGGCCATATGCTACATGTGCCAGTGTGAAACTGCGAGCTGCTCTAGGTGCCAGAAAGACACTATAGTATGGGATAATTATAGATCATACTGTATGTTGTGGAGTTACATATTCTCCTTTGTTTGATTAAACTGATGAATTACCTCATCCAGCATTAATACATTTTGAAGATTTTTGTGAAGTAGATTTATCTACATTCTCAATACTGTGAGGAACTTCATAAAATGATCTGACCCATAATAAGCATGCCAGCATGAATGTTTCACAAAATGTTAAACTATTGTTAAGAAGCTTTAACCTTCTGTCTAAAAGAGAAAGGTCAATTCCCCCTCTCAAACTCAAATAGAAGTTTCAGGCGTTCAGAAAGGACGACACCCAACAAAGTAACTCCCTAATTGAATCTCTAACGGCATAAAAGAAATTAGCTCTGGTGGGAGAGATGCAATAAAGATATTCAGAAAGGCCTCCTCGCAAAGCTGGGTCACCGGCGTTAGCATAATATGAAAAAATCACCTCAATTACTCCCTCTTGGCAGAGAGAGGCAGAGACAATGGATGGAGCGATACAGGGGTTCAATTTGGCAGGCGGCGGCTACGTTAAGGTCAACCCACCCTCGGACTGACTGGGTGTTTGGTTGTACTGGGAAGACAACAAATGATGCGCATGTGTCTCGGCCTCATCTGTCACTGCGGATAGAGGGTGCTTTGAGGTTTAGAGGTCCCGTGGTGTCACAGTTAAAGATGTAGTGGAGGAGGAAATACTCTACGACGTGGAACTTCCTCTTTATCGATGCCCATGACTCTGTCAACCTTAGATTTACAATAACCGACTGCAGTAGCTAAGTAGCTGGTGAACATTGGTCACTAACTATTTGGTCAATGAACCAAAACAGTATCAAACCAAATGATGTGACATATTATTCTAAAGATTTAATGCTACTACTTCTCATTACCCAAGTGTGGCGTGGACTTTGTGCACACTATTATACTAGTCCAACTCGTCCCCGAGCCTGAGCAGAGTGTCTGATTGTTGACATGCAGCACTTTACAGTAAGTGTCCCTACTGTAAACTCTGACAATACCACAGCCTCTTTCAGTGGTTTCCCCATCCTGGGCTACACTAATGAGTTTGATTGTGACTATACAGTGCAGCTCAACTCTTACAAACGTGCTACTGTAAACTCACCAACATGGACAGTGTAAACAAACTGACACGTGTGTTTAAAAGGTTTCATTGTGGCTTCAAAGCCAAGCAGTACAGTGACATGAGGTGCTGTTTTCATGCTGCCAGCCTTCTGTTGGTGATTCATCAATACAGTCACAGAGTCTTTATTTCTTTCTTTCTTTCTGTCGGTCTGTCTCTCCGTCTTTCTCTCCCTCACTCTATAACTCAGTTTTATTCACATCACTCTGCATAATGCATGATAGCACACAGGTCCCCCAAGGCCTTTCATTACGTAAACCTGTTGCAAGGGGAGCCACAGCAGCACTTTTACAACATCCATCAAAACAGGGGCAAGCATGTGTAAGTGTGGTTTGTGATGTATTGCTGCTTAAGCTGTGGCGAGGCCCAAAATACAATTGCACTTACTTTGAAAGCACACACACACAAAAGGCATTTCTTGACTCTTGGAAAGCCTATGTGAAACACAGCAATGAGGTAATATGTGGTTTTATATAGCCAGGAATGAAAAACATCCTTTCTCTCAGGGGAAAAAGGAATAAAACTAACCTCTGCAGGTTGCCATGTAAGAAACAGGGAGAGAGATCTTCACACTGAAAACTCTGAGAATGAGACATAAAGCCTCTGGGTATCAGGTCTGGCTTCATTTGCAGCTGCATCATTTCACCCATAAAACATACCACATATTTTTTTTCAAAAAGGTAGAAGACGTTAGAGAATAAGGATAGGAGGCAAGAGGGCCACCCTCTCCCAGCCTGTTCTCTCTGGCAGTCATCACCTGCCTGCAGCTCTTCTCCACTAGAACGGAATGCACTTCAGCTGTAATAATAATAATAATAATAATGCTCTTTTGCAGATGTCTTTCAGTGAAATTTCTTTTCATATCCAGGACACAAGAAAATCTGAGGGACCCTTCTCCACAAGTGCTCATTTAAGTTGCAGGTGAGCCTTGGTCTTAACCTCATGATGATGGGTTTGCTTTGTAATATCAATGCAAATGGCTACAGTACAGTGAGAGAAAGGGGTGCTCTTCAAGTGATGTGATGGGAGGATGTGGGGAAAGACCCTGTTGCAGTGACTTACAGTAGGCCATTCAGAACTCACCGTTTGCATTCTTCCCACAGATCAGGTGTTGCCAAGTCTGCAGTGACCCCCATATCTCTGCATCACTGTTGACGGCCTGCTCCAGGGTCTCCACAGTGAACTTGGGGATCCCGTTATCCCGCTCCAGCAGGGCGCTGCTCAGCACTCGAGCGTACACCTCACGGAAGAGACTCTCCATGCACGCAGCCAGGTAGATGGCCGCGTGCTCGTGGATCCTGACCGCAACCCGACTGTCGACCATCCACCTGAAGAACTTCCCCACGTTGAAGATGAGTCCGCAGCGTACCGACTTGCCTCGGCTGAACTTGTCCTCCTCCGTGCTCATGTTGTACAGGGACAAGGCACTGAGGGCCGCGCTGATGCAGTTCACCGAGACGGTCCACGACAGGGCGATCTTTATGGCACTTTGGATCTCGTATTTGGTGCATTTTCCGTAGCGCAAACTCAGGCGCTGCGCCTCCTTGGACACCCTGACCAGGGCCCGGCTGACCAGCACCGAGAGCCTGAGCAGGACGTCCTGCGGGGGGGTCGGCAGGCTCATCTCCTCGTCCCTGCTCAGTGCGCTTGCCACTTCCCCGAGGCTCCACGGCACATCCTCAAGCTCGGGTAGTTTAGCGCACTGCACGGTGCACTCCAGGATCTCGGCGTCTTCGACCAGGACCGTGTTAACAGTGTCCAGACTGTTGTGTCGACTGTGCATCGAGTCAGTTAAATGCCAGTAGTTCGCCCCATGTGCATCTGAGCAGCACAGCGACGCGCTGGAAGATCTGAAGGAGTCGGCGGCTCCACCATAACCCGAGTCTAGCGTCAAATCCTCCAGGGTCCTCGCTGCTGACTTGCTACTCCTTGCCATAACTGCACTTCATACTGTAAAAGAGGGGCTTGGGAAAAGTGGAGGAAAATGTTCAAGACGCCGCAGTTTTGGATTGTGCGCACGTGCCTCTTGAGAGCTCTGATGATAAGTGAGCGACTGTCCTGTTTTTAGTGAAAGTCCATCCGGGGTTGTGGAGTAAAGTTAAGGAGTAGTATCTCACCACAGTGCATTCACAGACACACTGTGTTGTACCCGCGTTGTGCCTGACAGATGGAGGCGGGGCCGTGGAGACTCGAGCACAGCTGTCAGCCAATAGACTCTCGGGATGAAGCAGCAAAGCGTTTTAATTGGATCTCTTTAGAACTCCAAAGAAAAAAAAAGTCATTGATGTAGCCCATGATGAGGTTTATTAATAAAAAAACAAAAAAGTGCTGTAAACAGTCACAACAAAACTTGTTTTATTCATTACCAGTTATGGAGGGAACATGATTTTCCTATGTGGATTAGAATAAACATATCAACTCCGTCAAGTGTTTGGCCCTCTGTGTAAAAAGAAAAAAAATGTAGATGACAGAAATTGCAGTAAATAATAAATCATATAATCTAGAAGCAGCTGCTTTTATATAACCACATTTAGAGGACAAGTCCTCCAGAGTATCAGGCTTTTCAGATATTTTCTCAGGGACCATGTCAGATGGTAACATGACTCAAGACCATTAATAATAGATTGCATGCATAATGTATCCTTTGTTCCTCTGGAGGAGAACTCATTGAAA
Source organism: Decapterus maruadsi (assembly GCA_030347415.2). Taxonomy (NCBI): domain Eukaryota; kingdom Metazoa; phylum Chordata; class Actinopteri; order Carangiformes; family Carangidae; genus Decapterus; species Decapterus maruadsi. Next base: position 19,473,837 of record CM064893.1, on the reverse strand, counting down.
AGATCTGAATTACTTTCAAGGACATTAGCAGGGATCACTCACACGATCTAACCTGGGGTATATCTGTTTTGTTTATCCCCACTAAACTCATACTGTCTGGCTCTGAGGAATCTGTATGAACCTCAGCCAAGGTGGCAACACAAACAGTTTAAACAATGGAGATATTTTACACTCAGTGTGGTGTATGGGTAAATGTGCTGAAAGTAACTGCAGGGATACTGTAATACTGGCACAAGCAGTTCAGTGCAAGGCAGGGACTGTAAAATGTCTGAGGAGTTGGACGGGTCTAAAACTGTTGGTAGGAATCATTACTTCATGATTTGGAGGTTGCTCACTGATCCGGCTGAGTTTACAGAGACACTGAAACGGACGCCTCTGTATGAAAGCAGGTTGGAGCTCATAGGGCAACAGTGAACCCTGGTGTTGTGTAGTCAAACTTCAGTTTTATTTGTCAGTGCAGAAATTATTGTACTCTGAAGCGACATCGACTCTAACCACGAAGATAAAATTGCATACAGCACAGAAAGGAAAGTTAAAAATAAAAAAATAAACACACACACACACAATTTAGTGATAATGATATTGCCCATAGCAGCAGTTAGTTTGTCAATAAAACGTTGGAATGCTGAAAAAGCATGTTGCAGCATTTTTATATATTTTTATATACAACTGTAAAATAGACATTTGCCTTATAATGATTAGCATGTTGATACAAAATTTCAACATTAAGAGACGCAAGTGTTATCACATTCATATCTTTAACAATCCTTCAGCCATCTCTGTGGTGCTTTCACGTAAGAGGAATGGGAGTAATAGACCTATAGAAAGACACATATGGGAAGGAATTCTTGTCCATCCGCTATTATCACACAATGAAGGAGATTGCCACAGACTTTACTGGTATGAAATCAGGCTCTCTCTCCTTTTCACTGATTTTAATCACAGTCATTTATTTCTCAGTCACTTCACCGTCGACTCATTGACTTTTCTATTGTTAGAGGGGGGAAATGCCATCCCTGTTGAGCTCCAATGAATTCTGGGGAACCACTGCTGTGAAAATTGAAACAGCTAAATCAGGATTTAAAATTAACATTGTCTTTTTAAGTCTTCATGGTCATGGAGGGTCATTTAATTTAGCTGTTTTATGCCTGCATGTGGTGCAAATTAACTCCATTTTCTGCTTAATCAGTAGTCCTTATTTAGACATATCAGCACATGATGAGCACAGCTTGAAATCAGAATATTTTAAAGCGCTACTTTCTACTTATTTTTAAATCAAGGTGGACAGCCCTAACGAGATGGATGACCAAAAGACTGTTGTTTTGATGATAGGTTTATCTGTTCATCACTTTGTTCCAAACTTAAATGTCATACTGGATGGCTCAGTGTAAAAAAATCCATGGTCGCATCTTCATGATTTTGGTGATTCACTATAACATTTTTCTTTACCAGCACTAGGAAATAGCTCAACAGCTTGTATGAATTTGCAAAATACATGGCTGCTATAGTGCACACTAATGACATTCGAGGGTTTGAGTGAAGTGCCTCTATTGGACAGACTGCCATAAAACATGGTATTGCCTGCAGACTTTCAATCAAGATGTCATGCAGTTTATCAGATTTTAGCCACAACCTTGCACTTTCATCAGATCAAACCGTCAATTAGTCATATTATATAAATAGATGTTATAGCCTAGCATGTATTTTATCTTAAAAAATATTCTAACATCAGTCTCAGGACACTGCCTGCAAATGAAATGTGATAGACTGTGTTACTGTCATCTGTTCTGAGTCATAATCACTCATTGGCCAAGGCTGTCAGTGCTCTAGCCAAAGAAAAAATGAATTAAAAAGAAAGAGAAACAACAACAACAACAAATATAAAACAAAACTAAAACTTTCAAATCAAGTTTAAAGTAGCACTAGATACAGCAGTAAATAGCAATAAAAAAATAGAAATATGCAATAAATAGGTCCAGGGGAGCCATATCTGTACACAAAATAGCTAATGGTGTAGTGCCTGTGGAGCAAAAATGCAGAATTCCTTTTGTTATGAGACAAGCCGGCCTGGCGCTTAGCTCCACCTCCCAAACGGCATGCTATGTAAAGAGGATGAGGATGTTTATATCTGATACACTGCACCACCGGCCCCATAGTGTCCGAACAAAGTATTGGAATTTGCGATAGTGCTACTTTAATATAAAACAGGAATAAGTGTTTCACAGTTGATACAATCCTGGCCAAGACTGCCATCTAGTGTCCACTTGAACAGCTGTCATGTTTTCGATTTTACATCAGCAATGCAGCAAACCACTACTTTTTCAATTACTTGTTGCTGAAGTGTGATTAAATCATGACATGAGCAGAACACAAAAAATTACAGCAATTCATGAGCCATTATGACAACATGGATACAATTTTGGATTGAACTGGAGAAAAAAAGAGGAAGTTATAGTGACTATAGTTGCACCAAGACAGTGAACACAAAGCTACAATCTCATCCACTGCAATGTTGTGGTATAAGATGGCCTGAGTTATTCATTTTGGCATGCCATGGTCAGCGCCAAAAAAACAGCTCATTGTCCACAGATCTACTGTAATTGACTCTGGGAGAAAGAGATGTGCCCAAGAGCCACTGAAGCGAATTGTGAAAGTTTGTAGCTAGAAAGAGAGCCAGAAAGCTTCAACCAAGCCAGAGGTAATTATACAACAGCCACAGAGCAGACTTTAATGCTGTATTTTAGAGTTGCTCTTTAATGACAGACATTGGTTGAATTAATGAACAGGCTATCTAAAGCAAAGCTGATTCAATTCCCCATTTAGTGTATCGTTGATGACTATGGAAATAGAGAGCTATAAATGCTCCGAATAAATTAAAAGCCTGTACAGGTAAGGCTTGATCTTTTTCAGTGATATATTTTGAGAAGTATTCTTCTCTTGTTTTACCTTGTCATTTCTGCATTAGGCTATAGAGCAGGAACATCTTGCAATTTGTAAGAGTAGGCTATTTCTTTTAGCAGAGAAAAATATTATAGTAAATATAGTAGTAGGCCTAATAATTAAAGGTGCCAAATGTAAGAATGTGGCCAAAAACAATTACTACTGCAGTCAAATTTTTTTTCTCCCAGGCCAGCCATAGCAGCAGCTCAGTGGAAGGAGAGGCTGAAATGTCACTGACCCCACTGTGACTGGGAGAGAGGGCTAGGTGGCGCAACATGCCAACACATAAATTCAAAACATAAACATGATTTGCAGTCTGCAAAAAAAGATTTTTAATGCAAATACTCTGTGACATATTAGGGGGATTTTACGGCCAGTTGCTTTAGATTTCTTACATATTGTACCTAATATCCTTACATTTTGTAAATCTTATCCAAGCTCAGTTTTGGGCCTTGATCTATCTGTTATAGATTAATAACTACCACTAAATAGAACAATTCAGATTTTGTCTCGAGGCAAGTGCCACAAGATTGAGTGTGGTGGACTAATTACATTTAAGAGTGCACATCAGCAACACAAATTGCAGACAAATTTGTGATTAATAGATTAAAATTGAATCCCTTGGGATTTTGAAGGAACTCTCTGGGTAGTTCCCTGCTTTGCTGAGTTGAAAAATACAAACTTAAACCTGTGTGGTTAGTTTTTTGCAGATTGAATGTCATAATTTACAGTTTATGTAATTTAACATGGCTCACATTGTTTATACATTATCGCCTCCTGGAGTGGGCGGGGTCGGCCATGTTCATCCAAACGCACCGCTGCAGTGTGAGCGGAGCGTCCCCTGCAGATAAATCGAGCACACCCAATTCAAGGCAGGCCTCGCCGCTCTGCATGTGCTCATCCGGGTACTCTGGGTAGACCTCATAACACAATCCCAAGCCTCCGATTAGCTGCTTTATCAGAGGTAATTATGTGTTATTTTTGATATATTTTCACCTGAAGTAAACCTTGAGAGAAAGTATGGATCCTGTATGAGCTAATATCGGCGCTTGAATGTATTTCAAACAACCGTATTCGACGTAAGCAGAGATGTGGAAAGCACATTACGGAAACGTGACGGAGAAAAAGTTGTATAACGGTTGGTTCTGGCCAATCAGAGACCTCCGTTTCTGCTGACGTAGGCCTGTGGGTGGATGTGTTGATACAGAAAGGTTGTCTAGTTTACCAGCCGTTGCGACCAACACGCAGTGTTTTTATCCTGTTTTTGCGACGTGGAGTGTTTGTTAAACTTGCTGAGACAAACGTTTGACTTTCATCACAAACCGGTAATATTTGCACTTTGTGTACTTTTTGTACGACCTGGTTTCTAGCTTGTGTTAACACGGGCTTCACTCAACAACGCCTCGTGTGACAGACAGACAGACAGACAGGCAGCTAGCGAAACTTAAACAACTTAAACATCGCTGGTGAGTTTTTACACTTGACCTAAATATCCGTTTAATGTGCTCACGCTCACTTTGTCGGTGCTGTTGTTATTAATCGAGACACGACGAGTTGTACACGGTGTTTTTTCTTTTTTCTTTTTTCTTTTTCTGCGTCCTCTGTGGGTCACCTGCTGTCCACACATGCAGCCACTGCTGGTGAGGAGACCCAACCTTGTAGTTACGTTCATGGAGCAAGGTTAAGGTCAGAAAAAAACCTTAAACGCTTCAATACGAACTGATTTTTTCAACGACTTTGTCATCGGATGTTAATGAACATTTGACTAATTTGCTGTCAAGTCAACGCAAGTCTTATTGTTGTTTTGAGGAGCATCGGTCCTCACTTTCCGAGTCTGATCCCTAACCAGGGACAAAGTAAAGCAAAGAAATCAGCCAACATGGTGGTCAACACCATACACTGGTTCAGGAAGGGGCTGCGGCTGCACGACAACCCGTCTCTGAGGGACTCTATCCGCGGGGCGGACACCCTGCGCTGCATCTACATCCTGGACCCCTGGTTCGCCGGATCCTCCAATGTGGGCATCAACCGATGGAGGTAAGGACGTGGTGTTGTACTGTAGGATGGGACTCCCAATGGGGGTGATAGGTGAGGGAGGTGGGGGTCTTATCTATTTATCTGTCTGAATCTTGTGAACCATAATTAGACTCTCACAGATGGCCCAGCCAATTGGCTCCTACTTAATTTATCACCTGTCAGTGTCAGTCCAAATGTGCCACGTTACTGTATGTCCTTTGCAGCCTTCTCAAAAGTGTGTTGTAAATAATGTTAAGAATTACAAGTGATTCTAGTGATATGGAGTATGTTTGTGATTACTCAAGTTGGCCTTCATCAGTCTGACTGAGAAATAATATTTATACCTTTTTTGAACAGGTCCAGATATTATAAAGATGTCCACTGTAGGAATTTGGGCAGCAACAAAGCTTATTCACCTAATGTTGCTTTATGTAGTAAATGAATTTGTATTCCATCCAGCGTATTGACAGGAATCGGATGTAACCACCCTTCAGCTGCAAATATTCAAATAATGGAAAATAATCAATAACTTAAAAAAAAGAGGGGCAGAGAAGGATAACAGAAAGTCTTGCAAAATTATGCTTTATAAGGGTTTTTATTATAATTTTGACCACCCGAGCATATCACTCTCTGAATGAAAGCTGCAATAAAATAATAACACTCTTCGTCTGTCCAGATTTGTTGTTCTGAAAGACTAACAAAAGACTGTCAAATCCTGCTTTGGAAGGAGGACCACACCGCTCAGATACCTTCAGAGTTTGGTGTTGGAATACTTAATAAACTAAGCCATAGGCGTATTATAATGTGTCCAAATATACTCACTAGACAATACAGTAACATATCTTCATGTTATTTATCTTCTTTCCTCTCAGTATCAGGCTTTGCCAGTTTTTAGCAGCTGACAAGTTGTGGTGTGTGGGTTGTATCACAAGAAAAACTGGCATCCATTGATTTACAGTACTACGTACAGTACTGCAGCTGCTGTTAAACTTGTCTGTCATACAGACCTGGACCAAGGAAAAATTATTCCAGTGTATGCCTCCTCCTATTCCTCCACTTAATGTATATTTACATATTTGCATTGTTTGAGTAGTCAAATTAAATTACCACTCAAATATAGGACATTACCCAGCACAGTGTCAATTTCATGGCAATATTTACTGCGCTAATGCTATATTTGGTTGTTTACTGCAGGTTAAAATGGCCAGCACTTCTTTTAGCCCTGTGTTACAATACAGCATCCACCGAGCTTGAAAAACTGGGTATCTTCATCTTAGACTCTCTTTAGTCCTTCTTTTTTATTTTCTTTTTTATTTAACCTTTGGCATGATTGTATCTTTATTCACTGAGCATCTCTGCAAAATAGCTGCAGTGCAGACAATGGGAACCCCCAGCTCAAATGAAATTTAGATAATTAACCATAGTATGCGATTTGTTCATGAGGTTATGTGGTGGGAGCAAAGCCTTTGACTCTCATGTCCTTAGAAAAATATTCGCTCCTGGATTAACATCCATGCAAAGGGGTGTGCCGGCTTGGCAGAACCAGGACAGGACAGATGCCATGTTGTTGTGTTGCAAGTCAAGCCTTTCATTGTTGAATGTCGGAGACTGCTATCTAAAATCTCTCACAGGACTCAGCATAAAGGCGATACAGCGGGATCTATTTTTAAAGGGGCCTCAAAACGTTTTTCCCACCTAACTTTGTTGCTTAGCCCCCAATGGAGGGGTCAGAAATTGGGTCAGTGTGTTATGGTCATTACATCATGCCCTCTCACAGTTTTGACCTACTTTAAACACTCACTCTCACCAGCCCCTGCCCCACAGCACCCCCTTCAGTCAGATACACCACCTTACTTACAGCATGCACGTTATTTCTAGCTCATCACGTGCATCCACATCGTTCAGCTTTTCCCATGTCACCACAGGCTAAGACAGCATTTCAAAGTTCACTCACAGTCAGTATAACTGCTCTGTCTAATGGCACCACCACCACCTAGTGCCACAGTATTGTATTCATTTTAATACTACAGAGGACTCATGAACTTCTTCATTGATGGTCTATTCTACATCCAAGGCTTTGAGTTATTAGCTAGATAAGGAAACCTATTTCTCTGGCCTTTGGTTTTAAGGTCTTATCTTGGCTGTAATAACCAATGACCTGCTTTGTATGAATTTGTAATGGGACCTTGATGCATAAATGTTACAAAAAAAAAAGAAAGAGTATCTCAGGCTTTCACCAAGCATCCTATGATTGTTGAAAATAGATTCAAATGCAGAAAAACATTTGTCTTTGACTGTCATGCATTAGGCCGTCAGCACAGTAACATGAGACACTGTAGAGCAGTGGTTCCCAACCTTTTTAGGCTAATGAGCCCATTTTGACATCACAAATTCTCTGTCTGAACCAATCAAGATGTGCCAACTCATATTTTTATATGCTGCATTTTATTTGAAATTTGAAAGTCAAAGTATAGAATACAGTTGTTTAAGATTGCCTGTGGTGTTTTTAATCATAATTTAAAACAGAATAATTAAGCAGTAAAAAAAATTTTTTTTTCAATGACTAGATATTTCAGGTGACCCCATTTCTGCTCCCAATCCACTGCACTCCCAAACACTTGGTTGCAAGCAGTGTTGCAGGTGCAATGCATGGTGGTTTGTTTTATATAAACACTTCACCAGAAGAGGGCCACCTGTTCACACAGTTGAATCCTCTATCTCATGCACTTTCCTCATGTTTGTTTTTCGTGTTGTTGAATATTGTGCTTGACATTTTGTTGCTGTTCTTTTAAAAGGATGTGTTGAGACAATTATTGGGTCGTACCGTATGTGAATCATCTTTACAATACATTGTTTAGTTGATTGACTGGCATTTGGCACGCCTTTCCAGTGAAATCACACAAACACTGCGGTAGTGGTGGTGTAAACCTGTTTAAACATGGTGTAAACCAATAGAGCTTTTCACATCTGTCTATTATTAATGATCTTATGATGTCATTGCTGTTGTGTAACGGTGCTCTGTTAGAAAGTTGTCATGTTACATTAATAATTATTAACTGATCCTTCTCTCTGTTTGGTTCCAGGTTTTTGTTGCAGTGTTTAGAGGACTTGGATGCCAGCCTGCGCAAACTGAACTCTCGCCTATTTGTCATCAGAGGCCAGCCCACAGATGTCTTCCCTCGTCTTTTTAAGGTAATGGAGAGCGCGTTGATTAAAAGGTGCAGCTATTTATCTGTGCTTTGAAGAAGGTCAAAGTCAAAGGGTCTTCCATACTGATACCATTGAAATTTCATATTTCTAAGAAACTTTATTTTATCAACACGTTGACACTTGGGACTGAACCTTTGATTGAGTTTAATCAATTCAGCAAAAGATACTTGAATCAGACACAAGATTTCACCACAAACACTATAATGTTTTTTTGTTTAACATTTTTCCTCAGGAATGGCAGATCAACAGATTATCTTATGAGTATGACTCGGAGCCCTTTGGCAAAGAACGCGATGCTGCCATCCAAAAACTAGCCAACGAGGCTGCAGTAGAGGTCATGGTCCGGATTTCGCACACGCTCTATGATCTGGACAAGTGAGTAAAAAAAAAAACTTGTTTGACACAATGTGAAGACGATGTGTGTGCAGGTTTGAGTCCATTTTTTTTTTTTTTTTTTTTTTTTTTTTTTTTAAAGTATATTTTTTGGCGTTTTTTGCCTTTATTTGATAGATTAGTAGAGATAGACAGGAAAGGGGGAGGCAGAGAGAGGGGAATGACATGCAGGAAAGGTCTGCCCGATGCGGGACGCGAACCGGGGACGCCTGCGTCTGCATATACATGGGGCGGCTGCCTTAACCACTGCGCCACGCACCGCCCCGTTTGAGTCCATTTTTAACACAGTCCTTTTTCTCTATTTAAGGATCATAGAACTCAATGGCGGTCAGCCTCCTCTCACATACAAGCGCTTCCAGGCCCTCATCAACCATATGGATCCTGTGGAGCTGCCTGCTGAGACAATCACGGCTGAGGTCATTAGAAAATGCGCCTCACCCATCACCAATGACCATGACGACAAGTATGGGGTTCCCTCCCTGGAAGAGCTTGGTAAGATTTTTATTTTTTTGTAAGTGTATATTGATTGTCTTGATACACCAGTATTGGATTAAATTTTATGTATAAATCAGAACTGTCACAAACGTTGACTCTCTCCATGTATATTTTGTTTTGTTTTTTTAGGTTTTGAGATAGAGGGTCTCACCACAGCAGTGTGGCCAGGTGGAGAAACAGAGGCCCTCATGAGGTTAGAGCGACACCTGGAGAGAAAGGTAGACATTGCCGACATTCGTGCATTCCACTCATTTTATATGCTTTATTATCAAAGCCGTTGTTATGTCACTTCTTTTTTTTCTTGTTGTCACCATTTATTCATTAATTTATTGTTGTTTTACAGGCATGGGTGGCAAATTTCGAGCGGCCCCGTATGAATGCTAACTCCCTGCTGGCCAGTCCCACAGGGCTCAGCCCCTACCTGCGCTTTGGATGTCTCTCTTGTCGGCTCTTCTATTTCAAACTTACCGATCTGTACAGGAAGGTAGGAATGGCCACAGACAAGACATGAACCACAAACAATTTATATTTTGAATATATATATTTCAGTCTATTCTGTAGTTTTAATCGTTTTAATCATGTTGCCTTTATGTTATCCTATACTATCAGGTCAAGAAGAACAGCACGCCACCGCTTTCCTTGTATGGACAGCTGCTGTGGAGGGAGTTCTTCTATGTGACAGCTACTAACAACCCCTGCTTTGACAAGATGGACGGAAACCCTGTGTGTGTTCAGATCCCCTGGGACAGAAACCCAGAGGCACTGGCCAAGTGGGCAGAGGGACGGACAGGTTTTCCCTGGATAGATGCCATTATGACACAGCTAAGGCAGGAGGGATGGATCCATCATTTGGCAAGGCACGCAGTGGCCTGCTACCTCACCAGGGGAGACCTCTGGATCAGCTGGGAGGAGGGCATGAAGGTAGGAACTGAGAAAAGCACACGAACGGTACACAAAGCTACTCGCCCTCCTGTTCTATTACTACCATACTGTGTCTCTGTCTGTGTCATGTCCAGGTCTTTGAAGAGTTGCTGTTGGATGCAGACTGGAGTGTTAACGCTGGCAGCTGGATGTGGCTCTCCTGCAGTTCATTTTTTCAGCAGTTTTTTCACTGCTACTGCCCGGTGGGATTTGGACGACGAACGGACCCCAACGGAGACTACATACGGTCAGTTAATCCTTTCATCTGCATCACATGGATATACAGTAAAAGCATTGCCCTTTCCTAAGGGGCCCCATGCCGTCATTCATATTAGAGTACTATCACATGGTGAGCTTGGGCTCTCACATAGCCTCATAAGGAGAGAATGATTTGTTGTGGTTGCATCAGAATAAAAAATAAAATCAACAACAAATAATATCAACAAATCATTCTGAAATTAATCTTTTTTTTCAGAATTTGTGATAGTGTGCTTTATGTGCATCACACTACAGATGTACTGTTAAATATGAAATGTGGTACAATCATTTGCCATGTCGCTATTGATAATACAAATGATAACTTACAATAAATGGTGGTTGAACACCAGCCATTTTAACACAGCACATCTGTTGGCTGTAATATTTACCGCTGCCCCTCTCCTTCTGTTTCCAGGCGTTACTTGCCCATATTGAGGGGCTTTCCAGCCAGATACATCTATGATCCTTGGAATGCACCAGAGGAAGTGCAGAAGGCAGCCAAGTGTATCATAGGAGTGCACTACCCCAAGCCCATGGTGAACCACGCTGAGGCCAGCCGCATCAACATAGAGCGGATGAAGCAGATTTACCAGCAGATTTCTTGCTACAGAGGACTGGGTATGGACATGACTCAGATTTTCAAGCATGCATTTTAATGAGTGTTTTCAATTATGCAAATAAACATTTTTCAATGAAAATGGCCGATGCCATACCAGCCTGAAATACAGCGTGGTTAAGATCCTCCTATTGTCACCCTGTGAAACTGGAAGGATATTTGTCACAACGATGGCAAATGCATTTTATGGCTGTTTCCATGAAATTGTCACCGTAAATAATGTGTCTCTCTCGCTGACTGAAAAAATTCAGTTAATAACTTGTATACAATATATAAGTCATAAAGTTACCATATATATGTATTTAATTTTACATCCATTTAAAACAAGCAGGTTGTTTTTACCTCAGAGCACAAAACTACAGTAATTTGAATCTCCAGTAATCAACATACATTTTCCACCAATCAGATGTTTTCAGTGTCAGGCTTATTTTCACAATGAAGCGTGGTTTGTTGGTACATCACGATGTTTTGCTGTCCTTGTAGGCCTGCTGGCAACAGTACCTGCAAATCCCAACAATGGGGCAAATGGCAATCAAGTCACAGGAGTCAACACAGGGACCAGTCAGTGTCCAGGAGGATCCTCTGAGGACCCGTCCATGCAGGAGGGAACGTCTCGAACAGGTACACAGCACAGAGGGGGGATGTCGTCATTGTTTGTTTAAATAACATTTAATCTAATCAATGTCAGTGTTTGTTTGTTCTCTTTACAGAATAAAATGTTAGATGATACCAAATGAATTGAAATAATCTTTTATCATTATATTTTGTGTGTCGTCATGCAGAAAGAGGACAGTTGACACAGAAGAGGCGCAGAGAAGAGGTTCCCTCAGAGAACAGCTCTAAATCTTGGAAGCAAAGCAAATAGTATGTAAAGACAGTCGACAGAGGTTTTCTCTGTCGGTCAATTTAATCTGGGATCATCCTCTCCTGCAGCGTGCTCAGCTAACACAGTAATGACTGTAACTACCAACCATGGAGGAGACAGGATGAGGGCGTCTGATCCAGCGGGTACCATTGGCTGCTGGAGTAGAGGACTTTCCACCTTACGTGAAATTTGTAAAGTGTCGGTTAGTCGCACATCAGACATCTCAGGAACAGAAAAAGGAACTTGGAGAGATAACTAAACCCGTTTACACAAGGTAAAACAAATGGCAAAAAGTCACGTCTTCACATCAGGGTGTTGTGAGGCCACCTGTTGTCTTCCACTACCCAGAGACCTTGTGAAAATGTCAAAATCTCCAAACTGAGACCCATCTGAAGTAAGATTTGCTTTGTACAGTAGAAAAGAAAATGAGAAGCAAAACTATCAGTTTTGGCAATAAAATAAGCCTTATAAAGGCTGTTATATACTGTAAATATTTATTGTTTTTGATTTCCAACTTTTGTATATTTGGTCATGGAATTTTACAACTCCTTTTGTAAATAATGTGTTACCAAAACTCAAAAGTTCTACCGTGAATGCATGTGCTTTTGTCTCCTATGTGATTGTAGATCTATTATTTTTGTACAAAGAATGACCAAATTCTAACTGTATTGAAATGGCAGTATAACACAGAAGCATTGTTGTATTTTTGTTTTATTTGCACTATAATGCAAACTGTATTGCCGTCATTCTCGTCACACAGGTAATTCCAAGTAATTGTGAACAGTATTTAACAAAGTTTAATGAAATTTGTTTCTTTGCGAAATTTGTCTTTTGTTAAAGGCTAGGTAGGCAGAAACCTAGAAAAAAGCTTCGAGTTGAGTCCACACGGTTCTCATCCCCTCAGCCAGAGCAGCGAGTAGAGAAATAACGTCACTTTCTTACGTTTTAAAACGTTCAAATAATGCGAATAAATCTACCGTCACGGGTAGTTTCTTTACAGGCTGAAAACAGAGCCTAGGGGAGACGCAGACGTCTGATCTTTTTTCACATCACTTCATTTACATTATCCCCAAGGTTAGTGTGTAAGTTTTTGCCTAATACTGTCAAAAAAAAGCTGCCTACCTAGCCTTTAATGATTTGGATATGAAACTCATCTCAGCCTCCTGCTGCCACTGAATTGGCTGTAAGGGATGTGATAAAGCAATCTGGACTCTACAGGAATGTAAGACAGCCAGCTACTCTCAGAAACTGTAGTTGTAAGTTTTGACATTTCAAATCCTGTATTTTTGTTCAGTTTTCCCTGCCTATCAGTGATTTGACTGTAAAGCTGCCTATTTGTTTTTGAGTTAAACTGCATTGTTTAAACTTTTCTTGGTCTCTGAAGTTTGTTTACACTGATGTTTCACTTCACCGCTTTGATAGGCCAAAATGTCTTCGGTGACAATGGTCTTTTACAGTTGTTTCTATTCAATCTGAGCCAGAGTCACATGAAAACAGCTTTGTGACAACGTAACACCTTTTTTTTTTTCCTAATCTGCAATCGTCAGTCATCCTCCATATGGAACCACGGGGGAGCAGATCTAAAGAATCCATTTTCTTATCCTGTAGAAGCAGTTTATTTTACAGAGCCTTGCATCCAACAACCAGCCATGGAATGAAATGCAGCGCCTGTAAAATGTGTTCACACCTCCATAAACCTTTTTATGTTTTATCACCATGTTTAATAGCAGTGGATTTACATCCTAACACAAAAGTCAAACAAATCTCTGCATGGGATGAAAATCAAGTACAGCCTCAGATTACTAGATGAGTCTGGGGGGGGGGTGTTAATTCTTATGCAACATTATGATTTTTGCTTTCCTTGGGTAAATTAGTAGTTTTTTCTTCCCACTTGGACACAAATAAGTTCATCACTTTGTTAGTATAAAAAAAATCAACTCAAGCCTGCTGGGTTATTTCTGTAAACACATTTTTGGGTTGTGTCATGCTGGGTCAAATTGGGTTGTAAGGGATCATTCATTCATTCATTGTCAAACTTTCTGGAGATTTCTGTGAGAAGTCGGACTGGAACATCAGGATTTTCTGGTAAGTTGGAAAATGGAATGGAAAATTTATTTAATAGGTTTTAATAGACAGAGTTCAATGTGCTTTACAAGATTTTTCAATTGACCAACAGGTGGGAGACAGTGGAAACACAAGAACTGATGACAACAACAACATCATCTGAGGAGGACAACAACAGACCCACCACTGCAAGATCAACAACAACTGAGGAAGTGAGTAATACATTGAGAAGGGGTTAGTAAAACCGAGAGAAAAAACTGAGTTTGGTACCTTGTTTTTTAAATGAATATAATAAGCTTTTCCCCCAGAAGATTCCAAAGTCTTTCAACGGATTCAGATGGTCACCTTTTGGGAGCACTGGAGCTGGGACTGGAGCAATGTTGCTTTAAGTGCAAGTTTCTGACACACTGTTGAGTTTTACTAGTTCGGAGATTTAGGCGGGAGCTTGACCGTGAATGGCCTGATAGGTAATGACCAATATTTTAAAGTGAATCCTGAAACCGGAAGCCAGTGAAAAGAGAATAGGGGTGATGTGGTGTGATCTACGAGACCTAGTAAGGATCCTGGCAGCGGCATTCTGAATCAATTGAAGACGATCGGTGGAGGATTTGTTGAGGCAGGAGAATAGTGAGTTAGAGTAGTCCAGACGGGATGAGACAAAAGCGTGAATGATCATTTCTAATTCAGGAGTGGAGACCATGGTTCTGAGCTTGGCAATGTTACGGAGATGATAGAAGCAGGTCCGGGATAACTGATTAATATGTTTGTCAAAATGCATGTGTTGATCAAATGTAACACCTAGATTTTTTAGGTTTGGACAATCAGTGATTTTAAGGGACCCATGCAGTTTCTCATCTCAGAGACGGCGTCATCAGAACCAATGATAAGAAGTTCTGATTTGCTGGTGTTAAGCTGCAGAAAATTGCTGGCCATCCAGATTTGAATTTCGGTTAAACAGTCACACAGAGTATTAACATTGGATATGGACTTGGAGTCAAGAGATAGATATAACTGGATATCATCGGCATAACAGTGATAGGATATAGTGTTGTACTTACTAATGATCTTGCCTAGCGGGAGTAGATATAGGGTGAAGAGGGCATAATTTATCTCGTCTTAATAGGTTGTGGTAATAGTGTGAGTTCAATGTGCTTTTTCTTTTGTTTAGTTGCTAAAGGTGGGAGGGTGTGGAAGGTCCTGCCAACTGTGCTTCCCCATCTATCTGAGGAGGACAAGTCTTCAGACCCACCACTGCAAGATCTGTGTGAGAGTGAGTAAGACAGAGAGAGAGTACCTGCAAACTGAGCATTGGTACCTTGTTTAATATGAATATAATAAGTTTTCTCCCCCAGAAGATAGCGCTTTTCAACCAGATGGTGGGAGCACTGAGCTGAAACTCCGCAATGTTGCTTTAAGTGCAAGTTTGTGACACACTGTTGAGTACTAGCTTCATTTAGCAACCCAACGTGATTGGTTTAAAATAACCCAGCAGTGTATTCAATGTGAACCCTTAATTGGGTTATATGAACAACCCAACTGGGTTGATAAGCAACCCAACTGTTGGTTTAAGGAAACCAACCCAACTTGTTGGGTCAAAATAACCCAGCATGTGTTATTTTGTGTCCAATATTTCACTAGTGTTGGGTTAAAAAATAACCCATATTGGGTTGTTTTTAACCCAACATTTTTAAGTGCGTGTGATGACGGGACAGCTCCAGCTCTTATCACAGTAACATTACTGTTTTCAAAGGCCCAGAGAAATCTATTTTCCCTAAATGATATCACAGTGTAGGCTACCTGCACTCCACAGGTGCTGTCTCGAGGATGTCTGCCAGGTTGATGAGAACGCCTCACGGTGCAAACACTGAAATTCTGAAGTGATATGGACTTAAGAGTGTCACACACACCGTTCAGCTTGAAAGGATTTCGGATGGAAGATTATGGTGATGATGATTACAAAAACACATTCAATAAGCCCATGAGGAATTTACTGACAGCGTGTAAATTAATTTATATACAGACCTTATTGTCTTTATAGAGGGAAACAAAATCCTCCACAGTTAGTGTCCTTCAGCTCAGTCCACAGGCACCCTTTACCCCTACATCATGTTGCAGGAGTGAGTAGTTTTTTAGAAACAACCTGTAGCTGAGGTACTAGAAGGGCTTCTTCACCTTCAGCCTTTTTTTTTTTTTTGCAGTAATTTTACTTACAACACACAATGACAATGACTTCAGGATCTCAGTAGTGTGTGTATTGTATAAACCTCAGGCCTACTTGTTTGTGAGTTAGTTTTATTAGATAGGCTAATGTCCATAGTGCTGCTTATCCATCTGATCTTTGCAGTGCATGTGAACTTTCACCCCAACACGATGACATAACATTCAGAGTTTACGGTAAATATCTAGAAAAGGGGGGAACATAGAAAATACATTTTATTTATTCCCGTGTAGGGGGTTGTTGATATCCTATTGTGGGCAGGTCATGCTCCTGCTGACTGACCTCAGCGCAGTGATGGGGGTGAGGCTTTGTGTGGGGTTCACGGATCTAGACGCCTCTAAAACATCCAGATGTCCAATCGCAGCTGCCGGTCGGTGGGCGGTGATAGCTCGAGTCCAAACCTCGATAAATGGCTCCAACACACGGATGCAGTTCCCTTAGCAGCGTGACGCCTGTCTGTTCTGGGTGCGTTTGATTCCCTGGTGGAGATGGAGAAGAAACAGGACCGAGTGCAGAAGAAGCCGATCCGCCTCATAGCAGCTGTTTGCAGGGACATGGGGATCGGGAAAGATGGGAAACTGCCCTGGCATCTACCGTAAGAGTGAAATCTGTGAATGAGTCTTTGTGTGTGTGTATCGTCACAACGCCGCGGTTTACAGTTACGGTGACGTAACATGTGTTCCGCATTGCTATTATTTGGGAACTTTTATTTTGAAGGTCTACACGTGTGCAGTAGGCGTGATAGTGAGGCTGTCTGTCAGTTGCATCACTTTTCTCTTCCTTTTCTTTTCTTTTTCTTTTCTTTTCTTCTTTTTCTTCTTTTTTTATTTTATTTTTTGTGGGAGTCCGATAAATCCTATTTTGTGACACTATATAATCCCTCTTTTTAAACCAGTAGGCTATGATGCAGCATCTGGTTTATTGCAGAACAAGTAGTCGGCTACTATTTGCCTTACAGGATATGTAAATACTGGGGTGGAATGGGGTTGCTCTGTTGTGGAAAAAAAGTAATAGGCTACACAATAATGGAGATTTCTAACTGAAAATTTACCCTTTTTCTGTTGAACCTGTAGGCCTAATTAATTATCCAAAGAAAGCTTCAATAGGTCTCAAGTCTCAAGTCAGTAATTTTAGGAATTGTCCACCAAATAGTTCAAGATTGCATATTTCTGTGTTACATAAGCAGGGCCCTTGTTAACTATAAGTAGCAGTACTTAGACTTAATGAGCTTAGTAACAGCTGACTGTTTGCTGCCTGGTTTAATATTGAAAACATGTTAAATGTTTCCACAGGTCTGAATTCCAGTACTTTTTGAACACTGTCACAAGGGTGTCAAGACCAGGTATTCCTCAATATCCGTATTATGTCATATCATAATCATGTGTGACTGGATATCATGCTTTATTATACCCTGATGTTTCAGGCTTTTTAACTTTTTATTAACTGTAATTAACAGTTGGAAATCATCAGTTGAAGTGAGTGTTGAATATTCTATTTATTTTGTTTCAGGGAAGATGAATATGATGGTCTGGGGCAAATTGTGCTGGTACTCCAAACCAGAAAACATGTTACCATTACCAAATAACCTGCATGTGGTGTTAAGTACCACACTAAAGTGAGTCATTTATCTCCGTCTACTCTCTCTCACACACACATACAAACATCTGCATTAACAAGGGGAGCCAAATCTTTGGGTTTATCCAGGAAACAAGCCTTGATTTCCACTCACTGTCATCTCTTGACGTAATCTCTCTCAGCACAGTCCCGGATCACGCCCACTTCTTATGTCAAGACTTTGAGAGTGCAGTCCGCCTGGCTGCAGAGCCCCCCCTCGCTGACCTAATAGAGACCATCTGGGTTGTTGGTGGTATGCAGGTCTACAAGGTAAAGTTATGTAACCAGCTCTCTGGAATCTATTGAAAGGACTAGATTATGAACTGTGGGCCTCTATTGATACCCCAACCACATCCTTCTCATACTCTACATTCTACTTCAATCAACCCTGTTAACGTTTTCCTAGCATTTGAGTTTAACTCTCTTTGATCATCCATAGTCTAGTCACTAATTGAATTGAAGTCACCCACTTGTTAAACATTAAGCAAATGATTTCTACACTCAGCTCTGATTGGACTTTTATTTATTTTCTCCTGTTTGTGTTAATGCAGCAGGACCACAACTCAACCCGGCCCAGTCTTTGTCAAGGTGCTGAAAACAAAAGGGTCTAAAAGAAAATCAGTGCATACAGGCTCTGATGAAGGTTAGACCGAAAACTCTTAACTTAAAGTGAAGACTGCACAGATTTCTTTTGGACCCTGTTAAAAAAGTGGCCCAATTGCAGGGTAATTTTTTGGGGGTGGGGCTAAATTCCAGTGGGATTGATAGTCAGGCACATCTCTGCTGTTTGTTTGTCTGTGAAACCATTTACTAATCTAAACCACAGGTTTAAAGGCTCACTACACACTCTTTTTACTTCACCACTTTATCTTATTTTATTATGTCAGTTGACTATCTGTTATGTTTCATGTTTTCTCAGTCACAATCTATGTCACAGTTGTCACTATTGTAATACTGTCATAGGAGCCACCAACATGCAAAGTTGTCTGGTGCATCTCTGACTTGTTATTATGCTGTACTGCTCTCAGTTGTTGATGTTAATGTGACGAGAATATCTGCTGTTTTCTGATCAGGACGGATTGAATCATCCATGGTGTGATTCGGTACACCTGACGGACATCATGGCTGACTTTGACTGCGACGTTTTCTTCCCAGAGTTTGACAGAGGACTGTTTAAAGTACAAGAAAGGTTAGTGTTGATCTCCCCCACAATCTGATATTATGCTGAAAATCCTGACCTGGAGCCTCAGGCCCCTAGTCGAGCCTTCCTATACAGCCCAATGAGAAAGTGAGCAAACATCAGCATTATCTGTCAAACTGTATTGTCTTTGGTTGTAAAAGCTCAGCTCAGAAGAATCTGCTGACTTCCACAACTGCAGACTTGCTTAGACATTATTTGCTTCTGCTGCACTGCAACGGCAAATTATTGAATATTGTCCATTAAGGCAGATTCTAATTTAGCTTTTTTTTGTCTCTTTTGTGTTTTTCAATAGGGTTTTATTGAGGTTAGGGTTATCCATTGAATCATTATAGCTAACTTTTTGTCTTTTTCATAAACTTTTTCCTCTTTTGTTTCAAAATAAGGTTTCCTGATGTTCCCAGTGGCATTCAAGAGGAGAACGGCATCAAGTACAAATTCCAAGTATTCAAGAAAAATGGTGTATAAAGGAGAGTGAGAACCTTGTTTACCTTCAACATTTCCTAAAAAGACCACAGAGGAGTGTTACCAGATCCCAAACCCGGTGTTTGGAAAACCAAAGTCAAGTAACGCCTCTTTAATGAGCAGTCCAGCTACTGGGAAGATGAACACTGTGAACACAGACTCAGCAGTCCAATTTGTCTGTGTCTGCTTAGCATTGCCTGTTTTTATTGTTCCCATTGCTGCTGTTTGGTCGAATACTATGATCACTGCTGGTGGAGAAAAACAAACAAACATCCTCTCCCTTCACCTCGTCACAGTATTCCCATCTCACCTCCCACCCCTCAGTGAGGTGGCAACCACACGGAAAATATGCTCATCAGAGTCAGACAGCGGCCTACGTCAATGATGGCCTGTGCTCTGGATGTCACAGCAGTTCTGGTCCTTTCTCAGCCAAAACAACAGATGCAAGCTGCAGAATTCAATGAGTGATGATTCAATGATTCCAGTTGTTTTGTTTCTTTAGTGATATATCTTGTCATGAGATAAATGTGGAGAAGTGATGCATCCTGTCATTTGGTGTGATTAGAAATAATGTGACATATTTATTGTATAAAGGTTTTTACTGTGAAGTTTTATTTTGGGGTTGTTATTGTAAATTACTAAGGGTTTTGGTAAAAAAATAAAATAATTGTAACATTTAAATGAAGAAATATGTTTAAATCTATTCATCTTTATTCATCTGGTTGTATGTGATACTTTTGGCCACTAGATGGAGCCATTACAATAGGACAGAGGTATCGATGGACTCTTGTAACACAAAAACACACAAGAAAACATATGAAAACGATGTAGGCCTATACTGTACTGTCACCTCATTGTAAAAACACTTGACAGACGTGTTGTCTGTCAGAACAATGACAGTAAACAAAACTGATGCAAGTTAGCCTGTGACACATTAAAGAGTGAATTGCAGAGGTATTAGTGGATATGATCTACAGAAGCCTGTACAGTAGTTACATCTGAGGTGATAGGAACCTGTTTCACAGAAACTCTCTCTTTCGAATTATTCACATTTACATCAACAGTCATTTAAAGTCCTGTCTGTTGCATCGTGTGCTACCTCGACAGGTTTTCTTGTCTTTCTGGTTCCAAGCATGGGAGCACCCACATTGTTCATCTGAGCAGGTAAACACACGGCATGTTATTTGTTTTTCTAACTCTCTCACTCGTAAGGCAGAAACTCATCTATCAACATAAACTAGCATTGCAGTGTCAGAAGTGTCAAAATCCAACACAGTGAGGAGGAATGTGCATACCCGGACATTGTGGACCTTCATCGCTGCCAATATTCAGACATAGCATAGCAGGAAAATCACAAGTGTGCTCACAGTAACGTTGTTAACAATGCATTGAAGCTCTCAGATACGCCATCACAGGGAGCCACTGGGCCCAGTCCAAGGCCCCCTGAAGCTCCAAAGCAGATTTTGGGATCATTAATTTAATTTCTTTTCTTTTTTTTTTTACACTTTAACTTTTCCAAGGACAACACAGGCTTTTTGGTTTAAAAAAGGTTAAAGAAGTCTATTAATCTCTGGTATGGAAGTTTTGAAAAGCAGATGCATTCTGAGTCTCAAGGACAAGCACTGACAATGCTTTCAGTGGTCAGTGGCTTTATAAAATCAGTCATGAATCAATGAATGAATAAACGATCCTAAAGACAGACGCAAGGTGTCGCAGCCAGTGATATGATCCTAATTGACTGCACCTCTCCGCAAGTGATATCACAAGGGGTGACAAATGGGTCTATGCATCAGAGTTGTGACTCGTGTGCAGTGTTCAATATAGGAAGTTATTTACCTTTGTGCATTCAACATCCATCAATGTGACATTTATTTTCCTCCCGCTGCATGTACAGGATATTTGTGTTGTCTCATCAGGGCACAGGTGGACTTGAGAGACAAGTAATGGCAGAAAACCATAGCAACTGAGGATTAAACCATGTTCAAGGTTGAGAAGACTGATGTTATGTTTGGGGAAAAACAAGACCATATTCTATTAAGATGTTGTTGTTCGGGTTTCCCTTTGTGGTGAAGTAAGATTGGAGTAAAATTGGAATATTTAAGGTACAGACAAATTTTATTTTTCCCTGCAGCACATCAGCTTCGTTTGAAGAACACCCTTTTAAACTTGAGTTTAACTCGCACTGACTTCAAGTGAAGAATATTTACAGCACCGGTGGTTGCCTAAGCTCTGGGCTTCGAGCTGGAAATCATAGCTTTTCATTGTCGATGTCATCCGTTTCTGGTGAGATATGACCCATAAAAGCAATATGTTAAGCATGGCTAATATCAACTAGTGCCATATTTGAAATGGAAAAGAGACAATTTATACCCCCTCTTATTAACCTCTACGGCTTGCCTGTGTAATTCAAGGGGACAGCACGGGATGACACGCCAGTTGAGGACAAGAGGACACTGGGTAAGAAATAGAGGTGACTTGTATTTATGCACCTGAGGCCTTGTCTCATTTGCCTTGCCTTGATACATCCTGATTAAGTCCTTGTGTTACCTGGTACTGATACTGTTGGAATTGTCTGATGCCTGTGTAAAATGACTAGTAACCTTCAGTACGTCGGCTGCGGCGAACCGGAGATTCTGTTGAAGCCCTTCAGGGGTTTCGTGATGTGAATGGTTGGAAAATGAACTCTAGTCAAGCATCCATCTGCTGAGCTCGAAATTCATTACCAGATGCACTCACTTTCACATCATCTGCCCAGTGGCTATCGCCATGACTACGGGACCATGCTGAGTGATGCAGACGGCAGCAGATGGGAGGTGGAAGTTGTTAACGTATATTAATGCCCCCACCCCTCACCCCCCCTTACCCCTCCCTGTTTCTCCTCCCTTCATCCTCCTCCTCATCTTCCTCCCCCTGGACACACAAGTCCTCTCTCTCTCTCTCTCCCTCCCTCTTTGTTGTGACCCCCATCGTCCACATTACAAGAGCGAGGGAACCTTGAGGCATAAAGTTGTGGCTTCATTAGCTGTGAAGCTCGCTCCCATTAAAAGGCTCTCTTAAGCATGTTTTCAAGGGCTTTTGCTGGCTTCAAAACATTACGACACAATCAGAATGAGACACGAAACATCTTTTGGCTTAGACAATGCTCTGTGAGATATTGCATATTGATTTTTTGTGGCTCATACTACGGGTACGAGTACGGGCACTAATCCATATGATGCACACAGGCATGAAAACCTTATTAATAAAACTAAATATAATGGAAAATCAATTTTGCATAAATGATCTGAACCTCAACAGCTTTTTGAATAAAGCCTGCAGAGTGCATTCAGATCAAACCACTTCCACCATCAAATCAAAGGAACTTCATTTTCTTTCCTTTTTTTTTATCTTATCGTGTGGGTGCATTTAAATTCATTTGAAATGATAATGAAGTGACATTTCGGTAGTGAAATAGCTTATAATAAAGTGTCTCCATCTGTAAAGGAACAATAAAAATCTGAGACACAGTTAGATTTCCTCCCCGAGGGGAACAGTTGTGCTGCCAAGAACATTGTGTGAAAATGAGACTCCTGTGCAGGCTGTAAATAAAATGCTTTGAAAAGCCGTGTTTGTCCTCTGTTATACATTTAATAGATGAGTCAGCACGTCTCTCATTTCACACTTATGTCATGTGGCGTTTTATGTTAAGTTATTGTGATGAGGTAAGTTAGGAATAAACTGTAATAAATTCTTTATCTGACATAAGGCTACACCTTCCCCAAAAAGCTTGACATATTAAGGTGGCTTTGCATTTGTCTCAGTCTCCGGTAGGTCGTTACATAACCATCCTCATCTCTTCCGATGTGAATTTACACCTGCAATAAAAGTACCCTGCTTTTCATCCGTACTGCCTTCAGACCTGTAGATAAACAGGGGTGCAATCAGTTTTCTTTAGTCTGCACTACAAGTGAAAAATTTACTTTGACGCATTTTTGCATTTGGTGAAAAGATTCACGCTGCTTAATTAGAGCTAAATCAGGAATTGGAAGAAAAAAACACTTGCATGACTCACTCGTAGTTTTGGTAATTTGATTAGCTTTTATCCCACAAGGTTGGAGATTCTGGCAACAGGAAAACAAATTATCTTCACCGTAAGTGTGATTCCTAGAAATTAGGACGGTCTGCATCTTGCATTTCAATATTGTTTTCTGTTAAAACTTCAGTTACCACTCCACAGCATTGCAGTAGTCAAAATTCACTGTCAAGTTATAATGGATCATGTTTTTTTCTGATAAAACTGCAGAAAACACATAATTTTGACATGGTATATATAAATAAATAATCACAAGAACAGCATACATCCAATAGCAGCTTTAATTCACTTGAGCCCATGCAATCCGTGTCAGTCGTCTCCTTTTAAAGGGGCCACGGGGTTAAAGAGTGGCCTCTCTCTACGTAGCTGGAGTTTTCCGTAGCTCACCTCAAAGTCTTTCTTAGTACCATTTAGCACATCTAGGCTGCCTGTCCTTATGTCATAGCCATGCATCTTCAGACGCTGGATGCGGTGATTCACTATCTGTGAGGTCAGCTCCAGGACAGTAGGAGTCCCCATGATTTGAGACATGCTGATCCCGGCGCTGAGGAGCCCCTCAAAGCGCTCAGCCAGAATAGCTTCAGGGTAGTAAAGCAGAGCGGGGCAGTTGAGGATGGTGTCCCGCAGCTCTGCCTCGGAGCATCCCATGGTGCTCTGAGAGTACACCAGGGTGCGACGCATGCTGTCCGGATTCAGCTCGGTGACAAAGCCCCTGAGCTTGGAGAGGAGGCGGAGCAGCTCTGCTGTGGTGAAGCCCATGTCCCTCAGGAAAAGCAGGTTCTGTCTGAGGACTTCTGGGGACTTGAGAAGAACATATGGGTTCTGGCTCAGCAGCTTCTGAAGCCAGATCTTCATATTGGCCTCCTCCCCTCCCAGTTCCTGGTAGGCCTGCTGAAGGGTGCGCACCATCACCTCGTTTTGCTCCACTGAGCGGCTGAAGCTCTGGGGAGCAGTGGCCATCAGTTTGGTGATGATGCGCTTGTTAAGATTCAAGCTCTGGAAGTAAGCAATGTTGTTCCTCTGGTTGTCATGGTGGCTGGAGGAGGTGAAGAAGGAGGCAGGGAATTTCTCAATGATACCAACCAGCTCCTTCTGGCTTGGGCACACAGCCATCCACAGGTCCCTCTGAGCCTTCATCTGCTCCGGATGACAGAGGATCGCCTCGGGATGAATTGCTAAGATCCGTGAGATGATGACACCCGAGGCGCCCATGTCCTTCAGCAGGTCCGCCACCTCAACGGTATAAGCCGGGCTGTGATGCAGCACCCAGCCCTTGAGTTTCCGAACCTTCTGGATGTCCACGGAGAGTTCATAGAGAGCCGTCACCGTCTGCTGGTTCTCCTGCGAACTCAGCGTCGCACATGGCCTCAAGTTTAAAGGTAGAGCTGTGACACGTTGGCAGCGGAGGCACAGGGATGTCGCGATCAAGCGCAACATTGAGGCAAAGTCCTGATACTGATCACCTAAGAGAGAGTGAGAGAAAAGGGAGCTGCAGTGACTGACAACCAAGCAGCAGGCTGACATGACTAAAAATACCAACCTCAAACTTCTGAGGCAGAGCTGCTTCACGACAGCTGAGTAGACACCCTGAATTTTAACATTCATCAAACAATTGTAGTAACTGTGGTGACGCACAGTGAGGCCATGGGTGTTGCAGCCTGCCTTTGTTTTTCTACTCAGGAAATCTTTTTATTGTTTGATTTATTACATGCAAAGCCTACATGTAATGCAGCCAGCATTAATCTGAACAAACACAGCACTGCTGCTGAATTGAAAACATCTTTAATCTCCCTGCTTAGACAGGCACCCACTTGTTGACTTTTATAAGCTATTTTGAATACCGTCAATCAAACCAAGCTCCTTCACAACAGGTAATGGTTAAACTGCCCAGCTGTTGCCAGATGTTTCATAGGGGATAGCTGTGAAACACGAGTCAGCTTGTCACAATTGGACAAAACACTCGTATGTTTTTATTGCCGTTTACTGAACACATTCATCAAAATAACCTGACCTACCCCGTTGACTTCATTCATGAAATTGGAGATTTCAAAATAAAAGCTCGGTTTCATAATGTGAGGAAACATGCTAAGGACTGAGCCGGCTGGCTAACGTTAACCGCTTAAAGACACCGGAGCTGACCTACCTACACCACTAGCATCACGGGATATCATGTTATTTACCTCAGAGATTCAACACAATAAGCTCACGTGTGTAAAATGTGCACGTTTTAGCAAGTACATGAAGATATTTATTAGAAATGAGTTACCTTTAGCTGCGGTCAGAGGATGTGACGTTTTGTATAGAACAGATTTCTTCTTCTACGGTTCATTAGTGGTCTTTTTCTCACCACAGCGCCAGCTCCTCGCAGAGGTGGAGGGATGTACTACAATTTAGTGACATTTTTTAAAAACACTGAAACAACCTAGATTTAAAATAAATAAATAACATGCATAATGTAGAAACAGTCAGTGCTATGTGGTTTTATGCTCCCTTTGGTCTAATTCCCTCCCTTTCTTTTTAAAAGCTGCTCTTTTATTGCAGGCCATATGTCGAGTAATTAAATAATTTTGGCAAAAATCTGTATCTCAAACAGCAGTTGGTGCACCTCCAAACCCTTCAGCATACGGGGCCCTGATGAGTGTAATCAGCACAAGGCTGAATTGGACTGAACACACGGAGACTTTTCTCGCAGTTGGTGCTTAATCATGATGCTTGATCACCGGCTCTGCAAGCTGTTCCCTCAGCAGCACGGGAGCTGCTGCTGCTGAGTGGGTAGCTGGGTTCATTATAGTTTATGTACAAGTAAACAGATGATATGCCTCAAAGGAAAACAGGCTGGCGCGTCTTTCTTTTTTAGTACCCAGTATGTTGACAGGAATGAGCTGGTCATCTGAGTGCACTTGCTGATAGTGTTGTTAGTTTGTGCATCTCAAACAGATCGTGTCCAAGTGTTTCATGGGGAGCAACTTTCTTTATGGCGGTATACAATAACATGTGGGCATGCAGAGTCAACAGTGTTTTTTCGTTTTGCAGTCAACCTGTTAACATCCTTTCTGGCTTTCATCAAGGGTTTAAGTAAGCTCACGCAATCAGCACACAGCCTTGATCGTTCCACCTGGTGATGAAATGAATGAGGAACCTAATACATTTAAAAGAAATAGGCTAAAGAAAAATAAGTAAATGCAGCCAAGAGAACTGAAAGATTTTATAAAGGCAAGGTAAAAAGGAGAATAGAGACGAAAAAGGTGCAACACAGCACTTACGGAGGATCCCTTCAATCCTTTCCCTGTGATCTGTTCAGGACTGAAATCCAATATCATCCTCACCATGATGAAACCAGAGAGTGTGTGGGTTTATATCAAGACCTTCTGATAGCCTAAATGTGTAGCTGGTGCAAGATGTCAAACTTGCCTCAACTTGAAATATAGACATAGCTATTGACACATGCTACACTTACTGTGATTGTGTTATGTTTACAAACTCAACGTTGTGTGCTCCACAAAAAAATAAAAAATGAGAGCAACACTAACAAGGTTATGGCACAATTGCCAACACTGAGAACAATAGCATCAACAAGAGACACAACAGCGAAACAAGGAGGGAGGAGACGCTGGCACAAAGACGTAAACAAAGGCAGTGAACTGGAAGAGAGAAGGAGACGCTTTTCCAAATTGCCGCTGGGCAATGAAGGCAAAATGTGATACAGGCTGTCAGACTTCTTGCAGATGCTCACACACTTGGTGCAGCTTTGCAGGAGTGAGACATGGAGAGATTAGGAGAAAACCGGACCCCTAGGCACAGATAGAGAAATGACGCCACAATCATACAACACCAAGACATACAAAATAATACAAACAACACACTCTCTATGTAGTTATTTCATGTCTCAATGTCTTTTTTCATTGCTTTTTGAATTAATGTCTCTTTGGTGTCATGTTGTGTCTTATTGCGGTTACTTACAATAGTATCTCATGTTGCTTGTTTTTTTGTGTCTTTTCACTCAATTCAATGGCCTTCATACAGGATGTTTTACAGTAGCCTGTGAATGAGGAAGTAAAACATGCTTTCGGTAAATTTGATACTGATCAGATACTGCAACTTTTTTTCAAACTTTGTCTCTGTTGTCCATTTTATAATGGTGGTGGCTTCTTTTAGACACTGGTTATGCTGCCTCCATCATCTCACCATCTGTCCATCACAAAGCGGTGTTTTCCCATCTTCCAACAGTTTTAATGAGTATCATTTTACTCGGCCAGACGTCTATTTGCCAAACAAATGGCTTGATTTCCCCACATGCCACCAAACTCGCCACCTGACTCACCTCCCGCACAGGTGGCTAAAGAAAGGGTTTTTCCCTTGCAGGCAGTGTTATCAGACATTCGATTCCAGTACAAGCTGAGGCATTTACAATCTGAAAGAGTTTGAAAAAGCAGAAGTACACTTTCGTTTTTGACAAAGAAGACTTGTCTTACAAAAACAAAGGCATGGCCTTTGTTTTGTCTTTTATAGTTTTATAGTTTTATAGTTTTATATTTCAGCGAACAATTAAAATATTCTTTTATATGATTTGCATTGTGTGTTCTGTTTTTCTTATTTTGATTTCCTTGTTGTTAAAGCATGTGTGTTGTAATCAGTATGATAACAGCTAGGAAATTATTAACAATCTTTACAGTAGTATGGTTGTCTTGTTTTGTTTATTTGCCAAGCAGAGCTCTATTTGCTGTCCTGGAACATAAAAGTGGTGTTGTAGATCAGTGTTGACTTTGACTTCGTTAGTGACATATTAACTTTTTGACAGAAGTACTATACAAGGGGGAAATACCAACTCATAGACTTTGTTTCAAGGAAACAGTAAAGTTGTTAAGAAACAAACTGTATACCCCAAACACAATAAGATGCAAAATATACCATTATTTGTCCCACAGTGGAAAGATTAACAACATCACAGAAAAAGTAAACATATAACAATATGTGCGGTTTGTTTTGTTGTGCAAAAAGAAAGAACAGATTACAGTAACAGACTTCAAATTACGAGTGAGAGTCATTATCATGATAAAAAAAAAGAAAAACAACACAAAAACAAATAATACAAAAGGTTACATGTTTTTATCTTACAGCTTTTACGCCGTGTTTCATATCGCTCAACTCTGGCACTGAATGTAACTGATGCATGAATGAGATGAATGAATGAAAGTTTTGTGTTGCCTCAGTGACAAAAGAAATGGTGAGATGGGAACAGGGACACATTATACCTGATACTGCATAGATTTGGCTCAGATTAGTACGCTCACTGAATAAGAGCATAATGGTACAGAAAACATGCACCGCATTGCATTTTAAAATATGCAATCAAGCCTGCTTGCACGGAATTTCCAAAAAACCACGTGTGCTCGTGAACACTCCCCAACAGCTGTCAGTCGACCTTGTACTGTCCCAGCCCACACCCACACATCTTAGTGGAAACCAGTCCAACTACATATCAATACAGTTAATGTCCAACCAGGAGCATAGCATTTTATTTGTTTGTTTAGCCTCATTGGTTGCCTCAGACCTGTCAAAATAGACTTATATGAACTTAATGGACTTAATACTGTAATAACTAAAATGCCTCTCCACTCGCTCCTGTCACTCAGAGTGTAACTAAGCATGTGTTTGTCGTAATGCATGTGTGTTCCTAAGTCTGTGTTTGTGTAGGTGTGTAAGAGGAGGGAACTACTTGGAGGTGGAACTTAAGTCACAAGCGAAAGTAGATAACATTTGGCTTACAATGCGCCAGTCTTGCAGAGTGTGACAAGTGTGTGACCTGGGACAGATACAGAAGATGACCTCCTTCAAGTGTCTAGAATTTCTGCTTTTTCTCCCCCTTCTCTGGCGGGTCTGCTGTGAGAAGCCAGAGCCTGTGTTCAGGGCAAAGGGCAACTTAATTGAGATGGGATATTGCTTCGGCGTGGATTATATTGTTGTTTACAGAATTGGTCCGCAGGGAGACCAGCTGCTCGGCAACTCCTCAGCCACTGTGAAACCTCCTGCAGACATGCAGGATCGCGTCCACCCCACCTTGCGTGAGCAACTGTTCGGGATGCAGATTGTCAACCTCACTCACACAGACTCTGGGATTTACAGGAGGGAATGCTGGGGGGGCCAGAAACTGGTCAGTCAGTTCACACAACAGCTCCTCGTGTGCGATGACATGGATCAACCAGAGGAGGTCATTGTGAAGGAGGGAGCTGATGGAGCAGAGTTTCTGTGCAATGGCACCTCCATTGGTCTGGAGGGAACCTCTGTGCGCTGGTACTATGAGATGTATCCCACTTATAAACCTATACTCTTCCTGGATAGCAGCATTTCTCTGGTGCCTCTGGAGGAAGAACTGAAAGGTGGCATGGAGGTCAAACAAGGAGGGGCATTGCTCATGATTAAAAACAATGTCTTAAAGAATATCCAACACTTTCACTGTCTTGTATTCCAAGGTAAGAACTGCTTCAGTTTCCAAAACATATACCTACAATCTAACACTGAAAACAGGGAGATCTTTGCCTCAGTAGGGGAAAGAGTGGTCTTACACTGCCCCTCTGATGGTAAATACCAGCAATGGGAGACACCACTAGGAGCAGTCAATGGCAGCAGCGTGAGGAAACATGAGATGTATTTATCAAAACGTGATAAATTGGAAGACTTTTCCTTGGTAATTCCTGAAGTCAACGAAGACCTGAGCGGGGACTATTCCTGCCTCTCCACTGCACTTGAGATCCAGTACGTGGTGGTTCTCTGCCCCACAGGTCAAACCCAAGAAAAAATTGGTGTTGAAGGCGGGGACTTCTCATTAAGATGTGGCAATGGCCAGGATGATTCCCTAAGAGTGCTTTGGTACTATGAAGACACAAAAGGGGAATATAAACTTATCCACGACTCAAACAACGTTCCCATCCTAGAACGTCTGATCGGCAGACTGACTCTGTCAAACAATGGCTCCTTGCTTACGGTCTCCAACGTTAAGAAGACAGATGAAGGGTTGTACCGCTGTGTCATTTCAAGGGACCCCAAAGAGATGGAGCCGTATGAGGAGTATGAATATGATTACAATGAGGAACAGACAGGGGATGATGAGGAATATGAAACTGGAGAATTCATTCCTGATGAAGCTCCGTGCGTCGTTATACGGGACACAATTCTGACAATCAGCAGTCAGCCTGTGACCCGTGATCCAGGTGCAAGCTCTAACACCACTGCCATTGTAGTGGGGGGAATTGTGGCGGGACTGGTGGTGCTAGCCATTGCTGCAGCAGTTGTATTTTTGAGAAAAAGATCTATGGCTCAATCTGGACAGTCCAAGGACATAAATATGCAAGATGATCCTCGTTGTGCTGATAGATTAACTACAGACTGTGCTTGATCACTGCTAAATGTTTTATTCAATGGCTTTTGTAATGTAAGCTGGTAAACATCCAAGTGACAATGACAGTGTCATGTAATGTGTGTGGTGTTTACTTTTTCGTTCTCTAAGGTGCTATTGACAAATGTTGGATTTTATATTTTTTTTTAATGGAAATTGCTAAAATAATCGATCCATTCAAAACTCAATTGTGACATAAGACTGGAATTTGTACTGTGGCTCTGAAGACTCAGCGCCCTGCAACTTAACAAAACACAAATACTGTAGACACAAGTGCACTACAAATTCAGACTGACAGCACATGCACTGCAGAAACTCAGCAGAAGTGTTTGCAAGGACACTACAAAAAATATGACGGTACTTTTTAGTACAGTAGCCATTCAAGGATATTTACGTGGAATTATCTGATAATCTTGTAACGTGACTTGACTGTAGTGTGACTTTGACTTTCAGGGATGACTAAAAACCAGTCAAGCTGCTCCTTTGTCAGCAGCTCATCTCATGCCTACAAGGGAGAGCACAACAGTCAGAAAGTACCTGTCTTTCCGGTGAGAAATCCAGATCACCGACTTAACTCACGGCATTGACATTATTAATGAGCTACACATTAAAGCATTAACCACACCAAGTGTATACATAGGCTACAGTATAAGCAGCAAACTCAAACTGTCATTACTACTTTGGTTCTCTGGGATGTACATATTGACTATGAGAAACACTACGCTTGACAAATGCTCATGTTTGTGTATTTTACTCTTCTGTTTTAACCTTTTGATCGAAATATCCTTTAGTCTATGTAATCGAACACAGCACACACAAACCAGAATGTTGAATCAATATCTCTTCTAGCTCAGTCGTGAGCAAGTTAAGTGGCACACTGCTGCAGAGTGGATATCAGTATTGATCCAGCATTGCGGTTTATGTTTGCAAAACATGAAATGGGATACAGTATATAAAGTAATAATAATGTGTTATTGACAAGCTGACAGTGTCCATATTGATTCTATTGTGCATTTTATTATGTGATAATACACAAAGGATAATGTGCAGTTCATGTTTTAACAATATGTGAGCAGCGGTGACAGTGCGTCGTGCTGTGTTCCTCAGAAAACGGAGGTATTTCAAGTGTCTTTCGTGACAAGCTGACATGAATTGAAATAAACATTTTAAAACAACGGTCAGGATTCTTCTCATTTGATCAGAGTTGTGCAATCAGAATGACTTTCTGACAAAGACCGTTTCTTCTTTTACATTCCTGTAGTCTGTCTAAACCACAATTATCCATTTAATTATTTAATAGGCAGGTTGTTGAGCTGCTGAATGTTAACTCCTCCACAGTGAGGTCACGGGAACCCTTTCGCTCGCCTTCGGTTTGTCAGTGACACCAGAAAAGCCCAAGAAATGCTCCTTTATTCTCTTCTTACAACCGGACCACACTTCACAAAAAACCTTAATAATGCATGAGCTGCTGTGCCCTGCACCTGCTAGGGACAACTACTCTGTGTATATACAACTGAGTGACAAAATCAATAGAAAAGTTGAAAAAAAAACAACAACAACTTGATTTTAATTCTTATGTTGCATTCATTAAAATGTCTCTATAGTCACAGGCTGTTGAATTAGCATTGCTGCTGTTTGTCTCAATTGTAGCTACAGGTTATGGTAAACTGATCAGTGGATTTGGTTTGCAGTTATTGATGTTTCTTTTGGCAGGATCCAGGGGTGGGTCCATGGATTCCTAATGTGTGGCAGCCTGCGCGGAAGCACGAGGCTTGTGAAAAGAGGGGAGAGATGACAGTTGAAATGGCTCCAGTTGATCATGTGCCCTGGCTACTTGGCCAAGGGGATGTCCCTTTGGCCGACTGGTTAGCGTGCATGAAAGTCAAAATCCCTCTTCACCTTGCCACACAGAGATCAAAACATTAAAAACAAAATCCTCACTACAGGCTATATTTACTAGTTAAGTAATGACTTTCTGCTCACCTTCATATTTTGCCCCCTGAGCTGCAACATCAGAGAAAATCACATCACCTCCTCTCAAACTGGCATAAAATCATGGTGAAACTGTGTCACCTCGAGCAGCCTCAGTGCACTCTGACGTACACTATTTTATCCACAAACTAGGTCTGTGTTGTTTGTTTTTTGTGTCACTGCTTGAAATAGATCTGGTTTACATTTACCATGTTCTTCATTCTCAACACTTTCACACAATGAGATGGAGGGAAAAAAAGATGACACAGAAAAAAAAACAGCTGTAGTGATGTTTGGTGATGCAGAGGCCATTAGGTAGCACTGGTGCATTGGTGAAGCTTTCCATCTTGCAAAACAATCTGGAGATGTTGTGTTTCAGCAATATTTTCAGCTGCCAGATTGTATTACTCCCACACACTTAACCTTTTGGAGCACTGATAAATATTTATGTTCCACAACAGTGCCAGTACATCCAAAGGAGAAATATGGTTTCTGTTTGAAAATATTTGCTCAGCTGGCGAATATAAAACACTAAATCTTATTCCATCTTTGTTCTTAATTTGATGTTCAGCCAATATCTGATGCTGCAGCTGCAACATAGAGCAGCAAAAACTATGAAAACAATTCTTTATTTGCTATCTGCTCCTTCTGTGTTATTTCTTTACAATAGATGAAAATAGATTTAATGTTGATACCCTTCAGAATGCTTGAACACTGTCGCCCAACACACACCTTCACAATCAAGAGATGAAAAAATAAAAAAATAAAAACACCAAAACAATATCTCCCAAAAGCGTAATGCTTCCTCTCCTGTCTGTCTCCAGTGTGATGCTACAAAAGTTTACAGTATACTGTACCGCCAATCTTGCCTTCACTCCTCAGCATCGTCGTCAGTACTTTTGCTGAGCTCCGGGTTGTGAAAAAGGAATTGAACAGCATCAAACTTTGAAATTAGACATCAGAAATTCAAGTATCATCTCAGAACTCCGATTTTTCCGACTTGACGTCAGTGACAGCAACGTAACATGGCCACCCGCATCACTAATGGTAAGAATGGAACAGTAACAAAAGTTATTTGTCGATGTTTTCACACATCTTCATCTGCTTCCAAAATAAGCATACATTTCATATTTTTTGTGTTCAGAAATCAGCCACAATATGCCAAACTTTTTTTGGGCATCCATGTTTTTTTCCCCCTCCTGGTTGCTGTAACCTGTAGTGTGAATGCTATGTTGGAAGTCAGAAATTTCCAGGTTGGAGTTCCAACTTCTCAGTTCCTTCCGAGTTGTTTTGAATCAACAGATTCTTGCCAATACGCAGCACTTAAATACACTCTTTTAAAAAAAATGTTTTTTTATGAAAAGCATTGTATTTGAAGAGTTGAACTCTGAGTGAACTGTAGCGGCTGCAGATGAAATTTGCATTTCTCAAGGCCATGCCCTGTTTCGAAAAATAACTTTTCTTTTAACATGATCATGAATGCTCTTAGCAAAAGGTGAAAAGTGTCAGTAGAGTGCCATTGAGTGTAGCTGAAAACCTCCTTCAAGACATCAACAGATATTTGTTTTCAATTGAGAACTGCAGAGAAATCAGATGAGTGAAGGGAGGGGAGGGAAAGAAGGTCTTCCATATTTGTCATTTTGCTTTGCATACACGCCTTTTACGGGCTTGATTGATGGAGACACAGATGTGGAAGAGGAGCAGCTGTTCGGTGCTCTCAGGTGTAATTAAGAAAGGGCTCGGTCACACAGAAAGGCCCCCGGGGGGTCCGACAAAACGGCGAGGAGTCAGCACGCCTCAGAGAACAGCAAGATCCAGCAGCAGGCTTCCTTCAGCTCGTTACAGTCACAGACTTAAAATGGATCAGCTTAATTGTTGAGACATCTCTCAGACCATCTGTGTATGTGGGAGGGCTCGTGTTTGAGCTGCGAGCGATCGCTCTGTCTGTCTGTCTCGGCCTGTATTGGAGTTTTCGGCAAACGTTGAGACTTCGCAGCATCAGAGCGGAACTAAAGTTGAAGAGAAAAAAAAAGAATCAATGAAATCAGCCAGGAAATTGTGTTTAGACAAGTTGTTACTCACAGTCTCTTGTGTTCACTTTGGGTTCTGCAGAACACACCCCGACATGTGACTAGACTTCCAATGTGAAGATTATCTTAAGTTTTTCTCTGCCTCAAACACACACACACACAAATTCACACACAATGGTCTATTTCTCCTTCTCTTTCTCCCAGTGCAGCAATCAAAATCACAAATGATAGATGTTAACAAATTCCCTCCTTGGACGTGTCTTTCCGTCCGATCGGGGGGCCTTGTTCTGTAGGATCAGCACGTCTGCTGGGTGCTCCCCGACGGCTGCGGGGCTGAGCCTGCTGAGGCCCGATCTGCTGTAATTTGCCAGGCCCATTACTCCCACAAATGTGATGGCTGTGAGCCCTGTGAGTGTGAAGCAGTTGGTGGGATAAAGAGCAGGAGAAATAGAAAGAGAGAGCGAGAGAGAGAGAGATAGCACGGTACCTATTGCTGCTGTCTGGCCACAGTGTCTGGGAGTGTGTGATGCGTCCTGCTAATGGCACCAATTATGCACCAGAGAGCACTGCTGATGGGCTGGTTTTTGCAGCGAAAGTGTTAGGAGGGGAAAAAAAAAAAAGGCTGCATAGTGAGGCCTCTGGGTCCAAAAACAACGACGACAACAACAAACAACAAAAAAAATGTTAGAGACAGGAGGGAGACAAGCCACTTGGGGCTTTTCTTCCCTAACAGTGCTCTGCTCACTATACCCAGACATGTGGAGGTGTCTGCTTGGATCCCAGCCACACAGGAATTTATGTCTGTTATTTTCAGAGGGGCAATCCAAGCGAGACCAGGACCAATCAAACGCTCTCAATAAAACTGACTTCCCCGTGGAAGTCTCAAAGGCTTTCAACAGATTTGATTTGAAGTCTATAACCTAGAATCGAGTGGGCGTGAGGCTGAGAAGCTGTGATACTTGGTCTCTGTCAGATTGTAAAACTTCAACTCCCCTGTGCAATGAAACTGTTGGGGGAGCAGAAGGTGCATCAGGAGTATTCATTTTGGGGGTTTTTTTTGTTTTGTTTTTTTGGATTTTCTTTTTAAATCCCCTCAAGTGATCGTGCTCATTTTGAGAAAAAGCAAAAGCAAAAAAAAAAGAGATATCAGCCAGTTAGACAAGAAAATTCTTAGTCATGTAAGTGGTTCCTCTGAGCAAAAAGAGTTTTCTGTGCACGCCTTGACAGGTGCCACGAGGAAATTTAAAGGCAGCAAAAAAAAGTTTTAATTTCGGTGAATAGTGCCGAGTCCCCGCATCATGTATACAGCAAACCGTCTCTGCTCAGAAATTGAATCCTTTTTTTTTTCTTCCTTTTGCACATAGCAGGGTTCAGCTGCACAAGAGACGAGCCGACTTGTTCACTCATGTGCGGATCCTGTTAGATTAAAGCTGAAATCAAAACAAAAAAGACGGAGCTTTCAGTCAACACGCCAGTGAAAATGAGACCATCTATATTCAAGAGATCTCTCATTCAAAAACAATCACACAGACGTGCGTCGTGAACATGAGCCGGCACAGCCACCACACCTATGATGCACAGATGGCGTGTGTAAACTTTCTCCTTCCCGCCGCCCGCTCTTCCTCTCCTCCACTGTAATCTCCCTTTTGGCCTCTCATCCCTCATGTCCCACATTCTTCCTTCCTCTCATCATCCCGTGTGTCACTCGGTGGATTTCTCTCACTCTGCCAGCAGCAAAGCACCTCGACTTGCAACCCGTCCTGACAAAATTTAATAAATGAAGCCTTGAGAAATTGGCAAGCAGGGTGGGAGCACCACAGCTGGGTAAATGTTAGCTGAAAGCTTTGGTTTATAAAGATGCTCTGTGCCTACTTTAATTTCAAGTTTTCATAGATAAGAGCCAGCTATGGGATTGTCTAAAGGGCCTCGTCCCCGTGAACGTCTCAGCGTCCAGGACAGCAGAGAGACAGCCGAGGAGAGACAGGTCAGGAGTTCTGTGGGCTTCAGGATATCAAGCAATCAAACGACTCAGACACTAAGTCTGATTGGGGTCAGTGTTGTTCAGTTAAATCATGACCTCCCCAATAACAGTCAAGAAATATTAACTGTACCTATAGCGTGGCCCTTTTTAGTTTTTGAGAGATGAGAGCACATTAAATAGAACTGATCCAACTAATTAGCTAGCCTATATGTTGATTATTTCATTACAGCATTTTTTTTTTTTGCATTAGCATTAGTTTGGTCATTTGGAAATAATCTCTTTTTGGTAGAGAAGATAAGAAGCAGTGAACCCCTGTCATGTCTGCTGGTTAAATGTATGGCTGCCATTAGCAATAGCGTATTCAGATTCTTGTTCTTGTTAAAAGTAACAACAGTTACCTATTAGGACCCAAATATCCAAGAAGACAATTTAAAAAAAAAAAATCTGATTAAAAAATGACAAAGTAAGCTATAACATTTCACTGAGTCCATGCTGCCACAGCTTCGAGATATAAGCCATTAAGCTTTTATTTTATGTTCACACAGAACACAAGTGTAAACTGAATGAGAGTGAAAAAGAAAGCCAATTAAAGAATTTCACATTTAGGCTATCCCTGGGTTTCATGAGTCTGCTTCATAAAAGTTCAGAGAAATTAGGAAAAATGAGGGAAGTAAAAGAAAAAAGCGGCATTTCAAGTGATTTCTGGGAACAAGCTGAACAGAAAAACATGGCTCACTTAGGCTATTGCTAACGCCTGGGCATTTGTTGTGATCAGGTTCTTTTTAGGACAAATAATAAACACAGACTGTATAAGTGGTCAAATTTGGGTTGACCTTTGTTGTGGAAACTTGTTAGGCAAGAACTGAAATAAAGATGTTGAGATCGACTGTCTTTTAAGGGTTTTATTCTTTGCAAAGAAGGTTCTCAGTCGAACAGAGTGCAACGCAGTCTGCAAGGAATGGAACAAAAAATACATTGAGCAGAGGAGTTTTGTAGAATCTGTGACACCCCCCAGTGAACTTTATCTGGCTGAAACAGATTACAATGTACACCAAGGTCAGCAACAGGCGTCAAATACAAGAATCAGGCGATGTTACGTGAGAACACGTACAACGTCTATCTCTGTATTGTATCAAACAGAGAGCACAAAACAGTGGAAAGGAACAAGTGCACACTGAAAATTACCATTACATCTTTTGTCTAAATACACCTTTATAGATTAATGGATTTTGCACCTTTTTAACGACTCTAGCTTCTTTTCGGCTGCTCTCCTTGCTATAGGCTAAGCTAGCCATCTCCGGCTTCGTGTTGAAGAGATGGACACGAGCGTTATCAATCTTCTCATCTCTTAACAAGACAACGAATATGCATATTTTCCAAACTGTCCAACTTGTCCATTAAATTAGATAACTGTTTGCCATGTTACTAATATTTTACCTGCAACAATAACTTGGGAGAAGTTTGTTGCTGGTGTCGTTCCGGTGGGAGATGGAGAAAGTGTGCTGGTGTGTTCTGTGTGGTTTGGTAAATCACATTTGGCCGTCTCTGCTGGCATACCAGTGGGTGAAATGAGATTTCTTTCTGCTTGCTTATTGCACTTACAGCAAGGGAGGGCTGGATAAGAGGGCTGCTTTTTTCTCGCTCTAAATGAGATGGAGTGTAGTATAGAAGCACTTGCTTTCCTCTGCAGGCAAAATTTGTTGCTTCGATAACTTCTGTGAGACCTTCTTGCCCTTGTGACAATCTGAATGAAGCATAATGTGACTGAAAAGCGGAGGGAGCCGAAGTTGCCAGAAAAGTCCAGATCCAGAAGAGCAGTCAGTGAGCTGAGGAGACAAGGTTATCTCAAACAGTGGAGAGTTTTCAGCTGAACGTTTCCTCCCAGTTTATGATGAAAGACTGCTGTCATGTTAAAGATCAGATATGGCCTAGATCTTAGAGATACAGTATGGAGTGAAAAGAGAACAGATTGGTGAGGCACAAGAGCCTGATGGTTCTGGATTAGAAAAATGAAAGGTGCTCTGAATCTCAAATGCACATTTGATTTTTTATTTATTTTTTGTGCTCTTTGCATTTGTGCGTGGTGAGGAACAGTGTGGGTATAGCTAAACAGGGAGGCCCGTGGAGGATTCAGTTTCTGTTCACAGAAAAATACAACTTTTTCTTATTGCCTGTTTCAGATCTCACCATAAGAAGGTGTGGGGGCGTTCGGCTCCTCAGAGCCGGGGAATCGATGCTGTAGGCGGGCAGAGCGAGGGATCAACGCAGAGAGGCGTGGAGGACAGGACACTCTTGTATCACTCCCCAGGCGTCCTTGGCACCTTATTGTCTCCCTTTGTAGGGGTAAAACCTTCGGCTGGTCATGTGTCTCAGCCACGTATCACCAGAAAAGGCTTGTTCTGTCTCTGCGTAGGTAGACTTCCAGCATCTCCGGTTCCCATTCCTGCAGTTATGTTTGGCTTGTCTTTGATTTGGTATGTTCGGTTGCACTGCCTCAAAGGTTTAAACACAGGTCAGATGAAGATCGGCAAAGTTGGACTAACTAATCCCACGCTGATAGGAGGTTTAGGGTTTTATAACGCTTCCGCAATTCATCCAAAAGCAGAAATTATACAAGTGAGAGCAGAGATGCTGCAGCTACATTATCTCTACGAATCTCAGTAAAGGCTCCGCTGCTGCAGGAGATAAATCCGAAAGACCACAAACAGAATCAACCTCCATTCCCAGGAGTAATGGAGCTGTCACTGGCTAAATCTGACCCTGTGGTAACCCCCCCGAGGGGCAATGATATGGCACCCATCCCTCCACACCAGGGTTGTCAACAGCAGAGTAAGCACATGGTGACGGTGGCAGTGCTGGATGTGTGTGTGTGTGTGTGTGTGTGTGTATTGGGGGGTGGGGGTGGGGGGGTCTTGATGATAGCAGTCATCCTCACTGGAATAAGGAAAAATAGAGGTCATCATGTCACTGCAATCTTACCGGATAAGCGCGTGTGTGTGTGTGTGTGTATGTGTGTGTATGTGTGTGTGCCTGCACTTTTTAAAGAAGAGTGTGAGTCCCTGGCTCCTGCAGTGACAGAGGAGGAGGACTGACACGCTGATGTTCATGGTGAGGTGTCGAGGTGATTGTTGATGCCAGGCTGAAGATGATGAAACCTGTCTGCATGAAATAGCCTCTGGGCTATGGGTGGGGAAAGGAAGAAAAAATATATATATCTCGGTCCTTTTTTAAATCTGCAAACGAATAAAAAATTACAGATTTTGCAACGATGAGCTTCATCAAATGTGGGTTTCCCGTTTATTTACCGCCTGCTCAGATCACATGCATTTCCAACACGTAATGAAAAAACGTACCCCCACGGCATCAAAGCGTAAAGCACAAGGCAATCTTGCATCCAATCTAAAGACTCGGCTCCAGTAGCCTGTGTGGTCTCTGGAGGGGTGAGACATGCCTCCTCGCGCAGCCTCTCGCCGCTCTCCATCCATGGCGCATCTCCAGCTCTGAATCCACTTCAGCTCTGGACACCGGCGGCAGCGCTCGATCCTCCCGCCTTACACACACACACTCACACACATGCATGCACGCACACACACACGACACACTTCTACAAATGCATAGAAGGACTGGACCGGCCGGAGAAATCCCGTCTGATCGAGTGTGCTGATGGTAAGGCAAGATCCCTTTTCTTTAATTTAATTCATCTGTTGTGCATTTTTACGCGCAGCGAGTCGCAGCCGAACTGTTATCTAACAAACTAGATGAGACACTGACGAGGATACGAGGAGAAAAATCACTGTGTGTTTTTATCACACAGTTACTTGAAGTGTCTGTGTGGTACTCAGTGAGGTGAGGTGAGTTTTTAATGTTAGATATGATCGGACCTGCAACACTGACTCACTTCTGTGGTTGTATTATAATTTTGTCTTACATTTATTATAAGCTCACAGGTGTTTGTCGGATCTTACCACATGGAAATGGTTTTGGTTTTAGTTTATTCCCACTTTATGATCAATATTTTCACATATAATAATTTATTTTGGATTGAGTCTGTACTGTAACAAGTTGCAGCTCTTCAACCATTCACGTATTATGGTCTAATCTTGAATTTTATCATCACCTTAACTTTCATTTATTTTCAACAGCTCATTTCTCGTCTATTTCACACTTTATCAGCAGGCACTGCAGGTGTGTATGTGTAATGTGTGATCTGTGCTGTTTGTGAATGTACCAAACAGTGTAGACAACCAACAGTCAGGATCCTAGAAAGGGAATACATTCTCCAATGGACAAGAAGGGATGAAATGTTGACCTTTCTCTTCATTTTTCCTTCCTCTCTCCACTCGGTGCATTTGCTCTGTGTGTGTGCTTGAGTGTGTGTGTGTGTAACTGTGTGTGTGTCTGCTGGAGGAATCATGTAGGACAAGATTCATCTTCTCTTCCTATCACAGGAGCTTCTCTGTAGCCCGGGGTCAGATGCAGCTCCTCTGTGTGCTGCAGCGCTCTGCTCAGCCTTTGGCATGTGTGTGTGTATGTGTGTGAGAGGAGAAGATGGGTGGAGGGATAAGAGAGAAGAGAGATGGAGCAAGGCAAAGAAGACTAACTAAAGACTGAAACTCCTCCTGGTGATGCGACTGTTGCTCATCTTGACGTGTTACTCACGATTTTTCATCAGGCTTTGCCAATCATAAACACCTTCACTCTGAGGATCCATGTGCACGCCGAAGTGCCCTAACAGAAAAAATCTTTGGCACTGTCACATCCCTCCATCACTTGCGTCCCAAATCCCTCAGTCCCAGTCTCATCACCAACGTCTAACTTCATTTGTTGCTTTTATTTTCCACAGAGGTGGCTGCCTTCCCTGCACCACGCACAGATGTCATTATCCCCAACACTTTTGCTGTTAGCTATGTTATGTCGGCGGCAGCAGCAGCGACGCCCATGCTCTCTGAATTTACAACTCAAACCTTCGCAAGGAGCATGCACTGCACAGTGTAATCTTCGCTTGATCCTGTCCCCGAGGCTTTTATCCCCTGTAAGCACTGCTATTGTATGAGGGATCCAAAGGCTGAGACCATCAGAAGCCCGCAGTCCCCTTCCAGCTGTTGACAGAGTGTCTATTATTCCAGGAGTCCCGGTGCGGGAGGACTTATGAGCCCGGGAGAAAGGAGGACTTGCAAATCAAATTGC
Source organism: Decapterus maruadsi (assembly GCA_030347415.2). Lineage (NCBI taxonomy): Eukaryota > Metazoa > Chordata > Actinopteri > Carangiformes > Carangidae > Decapterus > Decapterus maruadsi. Next base: position 19,431,930 of record CM064893.1, on the reverse strand, counting down.
TTTAATCCATTGAAGCATCTGTCTTCATTCTCCAGAGGGCAGCAGGGTGTGTGTAGCAGAGTAGCTCTGATCAGAACCAACCACAGAGGAAAACAAAACCTGTCGCTGTACAATCATACGATGTGCTTTGGTCAGCCAGCTGTGCCGTGCATGCAGGGTATGGATGACAGGACTGTCAAATTAACAGATTTTGTTTGTCTTTAAGTGTCAGAGATTGTACGAAGCTTGGTCAAAGTTTCTCATTATCTACAGTCATTCATGCTTACATTTCACTGCCTTTTCTTCCATCTCTCTTGCCCCTCAACAAATGTGCAAACAGATCAAACAGCTTTAAAGTTGTTCCGAGGCGAGATACAAACAGTACAGTGTCCTCGTTTTTGTCATCCTGTCTGCATCTGCCAGTCTCAGAAACAAAGTTTTTTTCCCCGCCTTCCCTGCTGGGTTCAATCTCAGATCACTGTTTTTAGTCATAATCAAACAGAATGGCTCATGATGTCAGCTCAATTTTTCCCCCCCTCTCACCTATAGAGTAAATGTCTTTGCTTTTGCACTGTTTGTGATTAATGGAACATCAAACGCTGATCTCAGCTCAGTGTGATCCATTCCTGGGGACACGAGTCTGCCAGGGACACATAAACATCATTAATGAACAAGAGGCACACTGCAGAGAGACAGAGTGACAGAAAGAGGGTGAGGAAGCAGACAGGAAAGAAATATTTATTTTTGTTGGTAATATGATGTATATTTACCTGTGGTTTTGATGATGATTGCTTCTCCACAGCCACTGAGTGATCGAGAGACACTCGGGCTCTCATGTGATTACTTACCATTAGTTGCTGCAGAGGGACAAATGGATGGCAGCGCTTTCTTTTTCTTTTTCTTTTCTAATCATATACATTTGGAAAATTGCATTTCCTTTAGGCTCTTCTTTTTTTGCCCAGTGGCAAAGAAGTGGGAAGTGTACAAAGAAAACTTCTGTGCTCATATGTGAAGACAGCTATATTTATCTGGGTACGTAGCTCTCTGCTGGGCTTAGAGGCTAATTACCCAGAGGAGAGGAAAGCAAAAATGAAATGCAATTATGCAACTGTGTGCGCAGTATCCTGAATAGTAGAGCTATTGTAGACAGGGACATTACTGCTGCCATTTTCCACCAAGGGTCTGACCTCTGAGTCGTGTTTTTCTGCCGAACAAATCTTCAACTCGTGTAATAAACAAATCCCCAAACCCTTTAAAACATCTGTTCAAAGCGTTTAGGCTATTTTGTTTTTGTGAGAAACGCTGAAAGGTGCTGTCTTGTTTTCTCTTCCTTGTGAAGAGAGCAACCTTTTGTGGTATCTGTATTTTTTATGAAAGTGTAAATATTTAAGAACTCTTTGTTTAATCATACTCTTATTTACTTTCTTGCTGACACAAACCTACCAGAGGCTGCTTAGCTTATCTTGGCACAAGGGGTAAACAGCTAGCCTGACTCTGCCACCTCTAAAGCTTGTTCATTAACCTGCTCTGCCTGATTTGTTTAATCCCCATAACCTTTAGAAGTAGAACCGTTACCTTTAAACAGAGCCATTTTGTTTTACTTTATTTTAGTTATGCTAAGCTGAGGTAAGTGGCTGCCGGCTGTACTACATTAATATTTACTGCACAGGCACAAGAGTAAGAGTTGTATCAATCTGTTCTTCAACCTCTCTGTGAGAAAGGAAATCAAACGTTAAGTTGAAATTGTATTCACCCAAATGTCTTTTACTTTGCTTTAACAAAAATGCTGCTACACAGGTTGAAGGGTGAAGGCTGCATGGGTTGGAAAAGTTAATGGCAAATGCTTTACTTTCTGCTGGTGAAGCACCTTCCAGCAAGAATGCTAACTGCTCCAGTAGGAGCTCCTCATTGGGCATCGGTTTCCAGCTGCAGGCATAAATGAGTGGAGGCTGCAGTCGTATGGAGCAGAGGTGGTGGTGGTGGTGGAGGGAAAATGCATCAAAATGAAATCACATTGTGTGTGTCTTTGTGCCTTCCTGGCGGCGTCAGCGTGAAGGATGTAGAGCCAGAGGGGCGGGCAGGATGGAGTGCTCCTGGAAGACCGTGCTGCTGCTGGTGTGTGCGTCTCTGGGGGTCCAGTACACGGCCATTCGCACCCTGAGGGACTCGCTGTCCGGACCCTGTCAGGGAGCCTACCACTGCCAGACCAGACATCACAGAGGTAGCTATAAGCTTCAGTCCAGATCGTGCCACATGCTGCCAATGCCTCACAATAGGAGAGCATGAAATGTGTATGGCTGCTGGCGTGTATGAATTTACTGCTCATGTTTAATGCAAATACTGTATAATAACATAAATAATGTTAAAAAAAAAAATCACATTCAAAGGGCACATAACCAACATGCCCAGCATCTGATTGGTATAGGTTATCAATACTGGTAATGTTTGTTATGTTTTTAGCAGATCTGAGGAAAGCCTTGTGTAAAGAGATTCAGAGGCAACATCAAGAGTCAAGCTGCGGCACCATGCTGTGACTGAGGCAAAGGGAAGAAGGGACGCGGATCATTAACTGAGGGAATTCCCAAGAAGTGGGGAGGATAGAGAAATGAAATATGTGTGATCCGTTTTACAATTATCCTCCAATTTATCTCCATTAATCCCCTCTCATAGCGCAGCTGCAGCGCGCCGGCACCGAGCTCCTGTGTACAAAAGCAACAACCCCTTTGCAATCAACTTCTCATCAGCAGTAATTACACGTTAGCTATTTGCACTATATTTAGAGATCCGCCATTTCATAAAGCCCCTCGATAACCACCAGCAGACAAGCATCTTACTCATGCATGTTTACCCTCTGAATTATTTAAGCTTTATTGGCTTGATTCAGTAGTTGGTTTTTCTCCTGAAGTCATGACAAAAACTGACTTACTTTCACTTTCATGAGCTGAAACGTTTCTTCTTTTACCAGAACTTGAAACCAGGGAGGAGGTTGTGTAGTGTAATGATGTTGTTTACAGCTGCGATTTGGCTCATTTGATGTATTTATGGAAAAGCTTGTTTTCTGTCTTCAAGACTCCAGGTGGAGAACATTGTGCGATGACAGCTGGACGCCCGTTGACTCACCTCGAAAGCACATCCTGCTGTTTGCCACCACGCGCAGCGGCTCCTCCTTCACCGGGCAGCTCCTCAACCAGCATCCGGGGATCTTCTACGTGTTTGAGCCCCTTTACCACGTCCAGCAGGCCTTCACCAACTCCAGCAGCAGGCTACGTCGCAGCCTGGACCGCCGGGCCCTGCTGGGAGCGTACAGGGACCTCCTCCTCAACCTCTACACCTGCGACCTTCTCTTCATGGAGAATTACATCCGCCCGGAGCCCCAGGACCACGTCACCAGCTCCTTCTTCCGCAGAAGCTCCAGCCACGCCCTGTGCTCCCCTCCTGTCTGCCTGGAAGGAGGGGATGCGGCGGCCTCCGATCCCCCTGATGAAACCTGGTGTTCTAAGAAGTGCGGGGCCTTGAACCTTACCTTAGCTTCTATTTCGTGTCTCTCACGAGGACACGTAGCTATAAAAACAGTGCGGGTGCCCGAGGTGGGGGACCTCCGCACCTTGACCGAAGATCCGCGTCTGGACCTGAAGATTATCCACCTGGTGAGGGACCCCAGAGCCATCCTCGCTTCACGCATGATGGCGTTTTCAGATCAGTTCCGCGCCTGGAAAATATGGAACGCGACCGGGCGACAGCCTCGATACGTGGACCTATCCCAGATCACCAGCACCTGCAAGGACATGGTGGCCTCTGCGAAAACAGTCCTGCAGAGGCCGGCGTGGCTGCAGGGGCGGTATTTACTAGTTCGCTACGAGGACCTGGCCTTCAACCCAAAGGACAAAGCCACTGAGATCTACAGGTTTGTGGGTCTGGAGATGGAGCACAAGGTGCAGATGTGGATTGCAAAGAACACCAACAGAAACGTGTCGTCTCCCTCCGAGTGGAACTACAGATACTCCACAACCAGAGACTCCAGGGCGACCGCAGAGAGCTGGAGGCTTCGACTGGGCTTCGACATCGTGAGGACGGTGCAAAATCTTTGTAACGACACTCTGGCCCTGCTGGGATACAAGCAGGTTCATTCTGCAGCCGAGCTCAGAAACTTGTCCCATAGTTTAGTGGAGCGCAGGACATTTCAGGTTTAGAAGGTTTAGAAATCTGATGTTTATTTATTAATTTTTTCTCCATCATTATGCTGATGAAATGAATGTAGTTTATCTTATTTTTCATGAATTCCTAATGTAATTTAATATCACTTGAATGGTTTTGTTTCAGATATGAAAAGGGTCAAATTTCAAGTGTGTGACCCAGAATAAAGTCTATACTGCTGTATGTCTTCACTGAATCCTTATATGATAATTTTGAGTGTTTACAAAGTTTAAACCAGAAAAAAAACACCCAAATAGAAAGTAAACATGACCTTTACTCAGACAAAATGTGACAATCCTGAAGATGAGACACACATAAGAGGTTAAGGGGATTTATTTGTTAATAATAATAAAAAAAGGAGGAGAAATTACAGGGCTCTCCTTCCAAGTGTCTCTAATGCATTTTGAAAAAGGATTAAAATGTCACACGTAGGATATCTTTGCCGGCGCAGTCTCTGGCTCAGCAGCCTTTCAAGGTGAAGATGTTGAGAATATGTTTTCTTTTTCTTCACTGTAAATACTTTAATACTGTACATAGTCATTCACTGTTGGAATGCAAGTGTGCAAATGTTACAGTATGTGCTGGATGTGTTTCGACTTTTTTTTGTCAGTGTGGTTATACTGTTTATATTTTTTAAAACTTTTTCAAATAAATTATTCATATGTAAGTAGTACATATCTACCACACTGCTGAAATCTTGCTGCAACCATTTTTGTTTGATGTGTTCTTTTATTTCTTTTATCCTGAGAGGAGAGTGGATAAGTGCACCAGTTTTTAGAGATGGAAACAGAGAATGATGCAAATTTATTGTTCTTTTATGTGGTATACCGTCTCTGAATTTGGTCTGTTCTAGTGCCAAATTTCAAACCTGGTGATTTGTCTGTAGTAGATATGTGTTTGCCTCACAAGAACACACACTGCACATTGTGCATTTCATTTGCAGTTGACTTTGAACCTCAGAGGAATAATACCAGGATCACTCGGCGGTAGCAGCTGTCTGCAGCGGAGTATAGTCACAGATTAGACAGCAGCAGGTTCTCTGCCAGTTCCACCATTTGAAATTGGTCTTTGTATCTAAACAGAAGAAGGAAGCGTGCCATCTCCAGACACCAGCCCATTTATTTCCATGTAGCGCTCCCTTGAGATAAATGCTGAAAGTAGTTTCTGAGGAGGAAGTCGTTGCATGAATCATAGCCAAACCACTGAATGGTTTTGATTTCCTTGCTTTTCAAATGTAAGCCTTGCATCCTCCAATGGAGGCACAATTGTATCCTATTGGGAGCTATGCAGTTTAATACTTATTCCACAAAGAAAGACACTCCTCAGTGATGGAAAGTATGCAATTTGAGTGGAACGGTCATGCTGCTCTCTGAGCACTCTTAAGTCTGAGGTGAAATTGTCCCTTTAAAAATGTATTTTTAGACACCCACTCCTCCATATCCTACTGCTCTATACAGTAGCTGCTGACACCAGGGATATCTCTGCGCTGGCCAAAGAATTGATCTACAGATCCAGCTGAGGAGAAACAGGATTTAAGATGCATGGAGAAAAGAGTGGCTGTCTTTCTTTGAACTTAATCTGCAAGGCTACACAAACTGGCTATAAAGCAAAGCTTTATGACACCCGGGGAGATGTGCTTCATCGGTTTTTCCATCCCCACCCTGACTTCCAAAGCTGCAAGTGGCCTGAGTCAGCCGTCAGCTAATTACCCATTTCTTTGCACTCAATACAGGCAACCCCTCTCTGTCTCCTTTACAGTGCTGACAAATTTAGGGCTTATCAATACCAGTAACAAATATGAGGTGCTTGCTGATATCGGGAAAAGCAAAATAGCACACAGTTAATCAACACCAGAGGTTCCTCCTTTTCTGTTAGATGTATCCACAGCCCTGCTGGATGAACTCAAGTACCCTTTCACATGCACCATTTACTTCAGCCATTCCCCATTCATTTTCGTTTATTAACTGCATACACATTACTGGACGTTTATTTTATTTTTTTGCAAAATGATTTATCGACCCAGCCTTCCCTTTAACAGTTTATCTGTTGTGTTGTGCTGTTTGGACTCCTTTGCCTAAGGCTGCTAACTAGCTTTCACACACTCAACACATTCAGTGTTGCAGATGACTCAATAGATATTTTTTTAAAAGTCAAGCTTTGGCACCATTTTTGTTTTCTGCATACAGCCTCACAGACACAGACGTACCCCTGAGGTACAAGAACTGGTTGTCCTGGATGGATGCACAAAATAGAGGTGCAGGGGTCAGAGTATAGCAAGAGACACAGACACATTTATGGAATATGAAAAAGAGAAACAGCTTCAGCCAAGATTTCAAAATTTAAGTCAACATTTATACTCTGGAAATAGTCTCTGATTGCATGGAGAGAGAGGGGGCACTTGGACATCTGTCCTTGGAAACATGCAATAATCCTTTTTTGGGGGGAATTAGGCAAAATGTCTTAAAACATATTCACAGATGTTCTGTTGTTTGTGTGTTTCTTTAAAAAAAAAAGTGTAAGCTGCTGTTACATCAGCTCGTGCTGCGAGGTTGAAATGTGGGAGCAACTGGGCGGTGATTTGCATGTGTGTGGATAACAACAGAGAGGGGAAAAAATAAGAGAATTTCAATCTTGAGATATGTTTTGTTTATTTATTTATTCCTGTCAGCATGATTCAGTAAAAATAGAACCATAAACTAAAAACCTCTGGTGAGGATAGAGGATAGAGCAGAAAGATCACCCTCTGACTGAGAGGTTTAAAGTTGAAAGCTTGATTAGGCAAAAACCTCAGCTGCTGTTCTCCCTCTTATTAGTGTACTGTGTTCATCGGTGTTGAACCCATTGCTTTTGCTCCAATGTAGCTTGAAAAACAATGTTTTTTTTTCCAACCAATTTTAAAATTCAAGACAAATGAATATCGCAGCTCTTTAACAGCTCAAGGTCGCAGGAGCACAGACAGGATGTGAACCAGCCTCCAGCCGTGTTCGATAAGCACCTTCTTGACCTCCAGCACCGGGATCGTGTCGGTGTCAGCTTTATCAAGAATGATCCCTCCCCTCCTCTGTTTGGCTCCCGACGCCCGTCTGTAATCAGCAGCTTTAACCATTTGCTGGTCATAATGAGAGGAGGGAGCAAATGTGTGGTTGTCCTTGAAATAGCTCCTCCAGCTGCAGGTGTGTCATCCAGCTTCATTATCCCACAGTCGATTCTTTATGATCCTTATCTGGGCGAGAGGGCAGACTCGAAGGCAAATCATGAGCCTCTTCCCTCTGCGTTACTCTGACACATACCGCATGCTCTGATTGAAATCAGTGTACTGTATTTTTCTGCACATGCAAGTTCCTGCATGTCCACGGTATACAGTAACAGACATGTCTGCCAGAGGCTTGACAGAGGATGAGTTCTGTCCTTCTGTGAGCTCTGCAAATTGCCCTGCTCATGGGAGAGCAATAATTTAAGAAAGGTCAGAGGCTTGTAAGAGCAGAATGTTCAGCCTATTGACAATCCTGTTAGAATGATGTGAAAGTGCCGCTGATGAGTGGAGTGGCTTCACCAGGAAATGGTCGTGTCAGACTTAGATCAGCGCTTGATGATGGCTTCTCACATCACCCGAAAATGTATCATTTCTCTCAGCCTCTTAAGCATCGAGAGCCATTGTGGGCTGCAGCTGTTTTCTACACATATCTGAAATTTTTGTAGGAAAGTGTTGATGAGAATATACATCAGGAATGTTTTTTAAGATCAATATCTTTTTCTCCATTGACGCCACAAGGACTATCTGTGGCACCAGGACAAACGGTTCTCTCTTTCACTCTTCTCGTCTCCTGACTGGAGGACAAGACGTCATTTATGGTGAGATTAAGGAGCATTTAAGACAGAATGAAACCACTCTGAGCCACAGTATCTTTATTACTGGAGCCACTCTGGCCCTGAGCAGACATCAACCCCTGTCACTCCCATCATTCAAATACTGTTATTTTCCCCTCATACGCAGACACACACACAAACACACCAGCCCTCCACATGCCCCGAGGCTTTCCATCGGTCATCTTTACCTCTCTGTCTCTGCTGCTCTGCTTCCTCTGTTCACAGCATTTCAATTTTTTTTTCTTCTTTTCACCAAAAATGAAAAAAAGAAATCAACCTTCAGCCTCACTCTGATGTCTTTTGTAGACAAAATTTCATTTTTATGACATCTCTACCCAGTGTTTGTTTCCAGCATGAGTTCACACACAGATTATTTATTGTGTTTTCCACTGATCCTAATAAGGGGGGCTTTCACAGCAAACATCAAAAGGCCAGCTGGCAGAGCTGCATCTTGGGTACAGCTCCTCAAGGTAAATGCAAGCAGGCCCCCATCAAACTTGGCACCGTCAGCAGTACCACACACGCAAACACACAAACACTGCAGTTTGAAAAGATACTAAGTCTAAACAATGAGCATTTTATATATCAGTGAATGAGCTTCGGCAGCAGTAATCCATATGAATCTCCATATGCAGCCGTTATTAAAGTTGAAGTCCTCTCTTTACCATCAGCAACATCTAAATCATGAGTTTACATCTTTGCAATAATTAAATGCTCAATTGATCTTGTCCTTCATTGCTCTATTGGGTGGAAAACACACTCCATGAGGGCATATGGTGATTGCTTAACTGCTGTGATACTGCAAAGGGTAATTAGGCATATAACAATCTGAGGTAATAGGCATTTGAAATGTTTCATTTTAAGAGGCATCTATTGCTTAGAAAATGCCAGGGTTATTTTGAGCTTCTTTTTTTCCTTGCTGCAAAAGAAGGCAGTGGCAGGAACTGTTCAAAGACAGAGATGCAGGAAATGAGAAATAACACAGAAACATCAAACAAAAGGCGAGAAACAACATCTGAAGCTCTTCGATGGGAGAAGAGCTGAATGTCCACAGTTCACATGTCTGTTTGTTAAAGAACAATCCATACCACAATGTAAGAGTAGCTACTCATTCTGCAGAAAAATGGCCTTGGCAGATGATGCATTATTAAGATGCATTAGTAAATAGTGTTCGTAAGTGAAAATATGATGCAGACAATCAGACCATTGAGTCAACACTTTAGTCTGGCTGGTTCAGTCGTGCATCAGATGTTTACCTACAGACCACTGCATCTGTGGATCCTCTTACCTGTCACTTTAATTACATCCGGCCCCTCAGGGGGTTCACGATTAATGCTCTAACAGATGTACGGCAACAGTCAACAGTATAACAACAATAAATATCCACATGTGCAATGGTGCAAAGTCACATGCAATACAGCAAGTAACTACCTCACAGGGAGTGGCTGGTTACATAATATTAAATTACAAAACCAATGAAACTGCAATTTGTTACAGTGGATCAGACAGGAGAGATGTGTCAGGTATAATAACGTCAAAAGTAAGATGTTATGAAGGCATGAAGAAAATGCATTTAAAAGATAATAAAAACAAAGCAATCGAAACTAATTGCTTTCAGACAATAAAAATAAAAGCAAAAACTTTAAAAACAAGGAAATAAATAGTTAGAGATTATCAAGAGGGTACATGCAGGTGTTCAGGAAGCTTTTTCCTTAGGTGGGGAGCCCAGAAACTAAACACTGGTTCACCTCAGTTGGCTTGATCCGATTTCTCAATACTGAATGAACCTGTCCTGAGGGGAGTGGGCGCTTCATGTACAAGCCAATCAAGAAAAAAACACAATGAAATGTTGGACACTTGTAATTTAATTTTAAACAGTGTGAGTTCATTTTTTTCTACTGGTGATATTCCCAAACAGAACTGTAGCACAGTGTGATTTAGCAGGAAGTTTAAGTAGTCGAGCCCTGAAATTATGTCCACTACTTCAGAAAATGTACTTTCTTTTCACTGCTGATGTGACAATAACAGTAAAAAAAAAAGCCTTATGACTCCATTAAAGACATAGCAGATGTTTAAATAAGAAGACAGGGTGAGTGAAATCAGTGCTGCCGGCTCTGTAGCTCTGTAACAAAGCGCTGGTTTCGTTTCTCCCGGCCTCCTCAGGATGCTCTCAGTAGATCAGTCTGTCTACTGGCGTTCAATCACACACCCCACTGACGCCCCTCACCAGCCAGAGCTCAGGCTTCTCTAAAGGATCCTACCCCGAGGACAGTCTTTCCTCCGGAAGGCTTTGGAAAATCCCAGTCCAAATCTTTTTTTTATGTGAACAACACTCAGATGTTTTAGATGTTTGTATTGGTCCACTGCTCCGTCTCTCTCTCCCACTTCAATACACCCACCTCGCCTCCTCCCCCGTTTGGCATGTCTTTCATCCTTTCATTTCCAGCTCCACTTTCAGAAAACAGTAGGCGTGAAAATGTCTGTGGGATTTTTTATTCTTATTTTATTTTCTCCTCTGCCTCACGGAAGACTTTGGGACGAGGCGGACTAAAGCGCGGTGTGAAGTGTGGGCTCCAGGATCACAGAGGCAGTAGGAGGAAGGTGTGATCACAAACCCCATCTGCTTCAGATCGGAGCGCACATCACGCTTTCCAGCCCTGGTCCGCGTGTTCAGTGTGGCCTCTGTTTTCTTCGGCCCACTCATCCCAGCTTGCAGCAATGGAGGGGTTTCAGGGTCAGGCTTGAAACACAACGACTCATGCAGTTTCTTATTTTCTTTGTTTGGCATTTACCTAACATACTTTGTATTGAACCACCACACACACACATGTACACGTATACACACACAGAGAGACAGAAAGCTTCTACCATCTAGATTAAGGTATACCAACACTGTCAGCAGTTCCTCAATGAATTCCCAACAAGCTTTAATTTTCAGACTCATCCATAATTCACCAACAGAGGGCACCGAACAGAGCGGCATCTAGCTGGATTAAAGGCCCAACTACTGTATCTTTTCTTTTCGCTTTAATTTGAATAGATTTCATATTCATTGAAACGGCATATGAGACATCCAATTTCAATATGTTGAAAAGAGGAAGAAATAGACAGGATGGAGTGGAGACACTGGTGAGAGGGACCCTGACTACAAACACATCAGCATGGATGGCTCTGAGCGTCTTTTCAGACGTCCAGCGCTGATTTAAAGGTGTACAGAAAAGAAAACTGAATTTGAGCCCACTCTGGGTCATAAAATTAGTGTAAAAACTCATCTCTCAAACTTTTCAAAATTCTGTAATTATGAAAGTGTTGTCCTCATCTTTAACTTTTCAAAAGTTATTGGATCTGTCATCCATCATTCAAATCTATTTTGACCAATCAAATGACAGTCGTGTGCAGCTCGGCACAGCTCGGCACAGCTCGGCACAGCTCGGCACAACTCGGCGCGACAAACGGAACAAACGGCCATTTCTGTACACCTTTAAGAAGACAAGATGTATTTTGCAGATATTTCTCTTCTCATTTCTCTTCATTATATTGTCCTCATCTTTAACTTTTAGTTATGGGTATTATTTTGTGACAGTCGAGGGTCCTGTCACTATGCCTCCAATTGGCGACTTGGCCAACAGGATGTTCCTTTGGGTGACATGACTCTTACTTGGGAGGTGTGGGTTCAATCCCTGCCCAGACCCTCTTCACCTTGCCACAATTTATTTTGGTTGATAAACTGTATGTCAATTTTTCTTAGAAGCCCTGAGATTGTTTGGATCTGACTTCCTTCATAGGGTCCAACCAGGTAAGTGACTACCTAGTTGCTTCTGCTGAAGCTCACAGTTACAGTATGTAAATAGATGGACAATAAATCATATGAACAACATCTTTATTTTAACTGGCCTATACCTGTCACAGCAAACCTACCAGCCTGACCACAAAGAAGCAGTCAAAGTATAAAATCACCTGACTGTTGTGATGTCGGTGTATTGCCTGCAGTAGAGCACGCTACCAGTTATCATCAGTGTTTTGAATATTTCCACAGGTTTCTTTTGGAACAATATTTTTTTTACGAGTCAAACAGCTGATGTGTGGACTAACACTGGGCACGCTGATGTTTTTGCAGATGCCCAATCCACAGCAGCAGCTTCTCTGCCGGTCTCTTGGTGCTCCTGGTGCACTGATCTGAATTTACTGCAGTTAAATTAACACACTGAACAACAGACTATAGACCACACAGCCCCAGATCCAATTACCCAAATTATGGCCTACCGATGAGATTGGCAGTAATTTCTTGCTATCTTATTCTTGAACAGACAGTATCAAACAATCTGTTGAAACAACAGCCGAGCTATACAGATTGCTGGACTGCTTGTAAACCCTGATCACCATGTCCCCCTCTTCCTCTCCCGCTTCTATTGCTCCCTCCCTTCTTTTGTTTCCAGTCACACAGCCGTGGTCCCATCAGTACCTCAGGGCTGACATGTCCGCTGATGCTAACAAATGACGAGCGTCCCCACTGACAGCAAGTCCATCTGTCTGTGTCAGAGTAATTGAATTTCATAAATATAATCAGAGGGGTCTGCTATGAGGGGACCTGTAGTCTGGTCTTCTTTGCATCACGGGTGTGTATTATTCCTCACACTGTCTGCTGCCGCATTAAAAAGAGCGAGCACAAGGATGACTACCGCAAAACACAGATAGACGTTGGCTTGGTATCTGACGAGTAATGAACAGAGAATCTGCTGCACCATTTGTCTTATAATCTAATAACTAGAGGAAGTTGCCAGTGGCTTGCAGGCTTGATTGATCGGGTAATGGAAGGACAATTGATGCCCCACTCTGGCGTCATGATGATTTGCTCTGGTTTGAAAAGGGATTGTGTTTAAAAACTCTACTAGACAATTTGACATTAGTCAAGTGCATGAATATACTGCAGGCAATCTGCCATTATTGATCAAACACAACAACAAAAAAACAGAAAACTGGACCGGAGACCGTAGATCTTACTCATTATCAGCCAAAGCAGGAGCACAGTATTCCCACTGACCAGCATGTGCGAAATCAGCGTTAACTGTATGTTCTGCTGAAACAGATGCTTCACAAGAACCATATGCTCAATAGAAAGCATCTAATTAGCTGTTAAATGAGCCGAGCTTTGACCTGAGAAGCGCTCTCCGAGGGGTAGTTAATCCCTCTTGATGCAGTTTGAGGAATTATTGATCCAAAGGCCCATCAAGCTTTGCTCCGTGAGGATGCTATCGACCACAGCGCCCAGAGTTCCTACACTCGAGCTACAAACTCACTACAGAGAATTAAAAAAGAAAAAGAAACTCTGTGTACAGATGATCACAACAAAGAGAAAGTTGAAGGCCTTCATGGGTTTTCAAACTAATTAGTTGCAATAAAGATCTCAGAAACTTCTTTGACGATGGTGCTCTCCACAGAGACGGTCTCACTCCGGCGTTGAAACGAGCCGTGCCGCAGAGATCAGGATGCTCATGTAAGTAGCTCCATTTAGAGACGTTGTGTGCGATTACTCCATTCAGAAACCAAATATAAACTTGTAATGATGCGTCTGAAGTTACCTTTGATCCATCTGATCCACCTAAAGCCACTGTGGCTTCAATTAACATCCAAAAGGAACAAAAAAAACAATCCGTCAAAGGCCACTCTTCATCTGGAACAATATTGAAACACAAACATCAGAGCAGCAAACAAGTGGACAGCTGAGCATGATATTGGCAAGCATTCAGACGGACCGACTGTAAAGTCTGCCAGGCCGCAAAAAACTAATGTGGAAGAGGGCACAAGTGGCGATTGGCTGATTCACCCACTCTCTTTCTCTCTCATGTTCAAATCCTGATAGATTTCATTTTCAAAACAACTGATAGTTTGTCGCATCTGCTGTGCTGTGGGATTCGTGTCCGGGGATGAGAAGAGAGTGCAAAACATATGGCAGATTTAATTAATGTGAAACATCTCATCGCTTACCTCCCTGTAGACAGTTTAGGTCTGGTAGACCCAGCAGACCTCCTGTGTTGTTGGGATTCACAGACGTTTCCAGACTAATTCACTCTGTTGGGTTCATGTTACTGAATTAATTGGTGTGCTCTCTGCCCACCTGAGCCTGGGCCTCACATGCTCCCGTGCAAAACCGCCAACTTGGCCGCAAAAGTTGTGAGGAAATGATGCAAAATGTTTGGGCTAAAGTTGCTCATGTCATGCAAATATTGAAACCACTTTGGTTTTTGGGGAGGATCTAGCTACATTCGCTGACTTGCAGAAAAACAACTTGAAATTTGATTTGTGTGGTTTTTTTTTTTTAGAGATTCAGTCACTGACATTCAGCCGAGATGCAGAAGCTTATTCCTTAGATCCCCCAGATCAATGAGTGTCTTTCAAGGCGCTGTTTGTACTCAGTCATTTTTTTCCCCTCTGCTCTGCTAAGGAGAGTGCTTCTTTAATGGATTTGAACACTAAACTGATGAAGGGGCATTTATTGGCTTATCGGGACAAATCACATTTTTGAAGAGGCCTCTTAGAATCAGATCTCCTGTCTGTAATGGAATAAACAAAATGGCCTTGTCTCAAATGGGAAAGTGTGTGAATCCACCGTTGCCAATAGAAAATACATACTCCAAAAGAGATACCAAGAAGCGTTGGCTCCCGCACATGGTTTTGTGAAAATTTGATTAAAATGATTGAACCCTGCACCGGCTGGCATGCCATAAGCCTTGCTGGATATTAACCCTTTACTTACACTAATCAAAGAAATAAAGCTACTCTGGACAGAGTGCAGGAAAACATCATTTAGAAATGAAAAGTCAAAAGTTGTTTAGGAAAATGCGATGAAACATGCCAAATAAAGTATGTCCAGGCTCATAATCTGAGCCACAGCATTAAACTTTAACTCTCTTCTCTCTTTGGTGTGAGCCGAACTGTCTGAGCACTGAATATACAAAGAACCCCAAAATAGAGATGCAATGAAATATTGAGATTTTATGGAAGAAAGTTCAATTACATTTTTTTTGCTCTTCCCCCCGGTGCCCACGTGTTTCATCTGTGAACAGAATCACTCCAATCAAAAGAGGAAAGTCTATGCAGTGGGTACAATAAAAAAAAAAAAAAATCAAATAACATCACTCACTGTGTGACAACATGACAGCTATATTTAACAGCGCAATCTCATTTGCAATTTTTTTGAGTTATTAAATCAGCTCGCCCCGAGGAAACGTGGGAAATACTGCATTGATCTGAGGGCCAAACACAGTGCTCCGTCATTATCGACTGACCCTGCTGTCAGGAAACAACCTGACAAACCATTCGCTCTGGAAACACAAAGGACTCAACTGGATAATCCAGCCATCAAATAGCTTGGCAGTGTGAGATCATTCATGGGCAAATTTTCAAACAGACTAATATGTTTCAAATAGATGATGTCCATTCAACTCACATATGCAGAATTAGATCAGAACAAAGAAGGAAAATGAACAATGGATATAATAGCTTTTATTAATTATGTCCTCTATCTTTTATTTAGTGTGTTTTCAATAAGGATATAATGAATTCGCACATAGGCTATCAGGTAAACACAATCTTGAATGGTCGGTCTGGCAGCCTTTGACCATTTCTATAGCAATACAGTTATATAAGAGGTTTTTAGAAGCATGGACAGAACCATACAAAATCCCCTGTTCGTCAGCCCTGAAAGAGAAATACCTACCGTGTCAGCCATGCAGCACATGAAAGACTCTCCATTATTTTCATCAACACCAAAAAACCCACCAGAAATTGACTGAAGGGGAGGCTGATGTAGACTGGAGAGAGTGGGGCTCAGCACACACACAGCCATGGTGTGAAATCTCATATAAAATATTACCTTTCTCATGAATAGATGTAGCCTGGTCCTGAAGAAGGGGCAAAGAAAACTGCAAAATGCAAGAACTGGTGCAGAAATAATGTGATTCAAGAAAGCAGTGTTTGTTGTGGAGGTAGAAGAAAAAAAACAAAACAAACGCAGTGCAACGCAGGTACTGTACACATGTACATTCAAACAAAAAATAAATAACAACAGGTGTTTACTCGTCATTTCTCTGATAATCTGTTTCTGAACAGCTGCATTTTCCTTTCTTTTACTTTAAGTGCGTGTAAGACTGAAAAGATGATTTCTCATGACATAAAGATGAAAAAGCAAACACAATCAGACCACCAAGTCAACATTTAGTGTAATGACTGCCTCTATTACCATTTGCTCTCAGTAAATGTGACTGTGTTGACCTCGAGATCTTTATATCAGTGTGGCCTCTTTTACAACAGCAATCTCACCAAGGGGTCCATGATTATCATCTCTTACAGATTTACATAGAACAGTCAACAATAACAACACATGACGCATACTCTGGTGGCTACACTGACATTATCACATGTTAATGAATATAGCTGCTTGAAACACTTGCTAATTTACACATCTGGCAGATATGGACCAACATAAGCATTAGTCTCGTCCAGTCTTGTGCCAGCTGATTAATGCAATGTTGGCTTTTTGTGGATGTCTTCATGTGTACCAGTATACTCCTTGTCTGGTACTGTCCTGTGAGATGTGTGTTTTTGAACAGGTAGCTTTTCCATCCCTACGTTTGACAGTTTTAAATGTTTACATCCTGACGTAACCTCTTCATTCTTATCTCTATAAAATGCATTTATATCCAGTGGTGGAGGATAAATACAGTCTATGGGTGGATTTCAGTCTGCAATTACACTCAACTTGGCCATTGGTCAGCTATTTATTTTTCAGGGTTCCACAATATGTCTCGGTTTGGTGAATGTGGATAAATGCAGACAGCAACGGTGAAGAGCAACTAAAAGTATTTATCTAAACCAACAAGGTAAAACACAAAAGGGGGGACAAAAGTCCAATGGAAGAAAATCAGAAGGTACAACACAAAAAAACAAAAACTAATGACTCACTGGGAAACATGGAGGAACTGGCAACAGGAGGGTAAAACAGAGGAGTATAAATACACAAATAAGGAGAAGCCAATGAGACACAGGTGCAGCACATTAGGGCTGGGCAGGTGCTGATTAGAGGGAAACACAAGCGAGCAAGAAGACGACCAGGGAAATTTCAACATTAAACAGGAA
Source organism: Decapterus maruadsi (assembly GCA_030347415.2). NCBI lineage: Eukaryota > Metazoa > Chordata > Actinopteri > Carangiformes > Carangidae > Decapterus > Decapterus maruadsi. The sequence goes on along the minus strand of CM064893.1, from coordinate 19,414,755 downwards.
AAACTTAAACTAAACCAGGGAACACATTGAGGACATGACACAATTAACCAAACAATTAGCTTTCTTTTTAGCTCTAGTTTGGTCTCCACCAACTCATGAGGGAAATATCGGCCATTTAAGTTGCTAAATGTTGTTTTTCAAAGATTTTGGTGTGGTTATTCCTTCATCACCATCTTCCTTTGAATTGTTTTTCGACCTGCAAACTCTTCAATGGTGCAGTGCATATCACGCCTGTGTGTGGGTCAGAAAACTCCAAAAACATCTGTTTTCCATCTCTATATTGATCTGTTGCTATGCTACCACGTTGCACTGCCCCCCTTTTGTCAGATCTGAGAACTCTTCACATTCATGGTTTGCGAGGTCTGATGACATGGCTAATGGTGTCTCAGCAATCTGATCACTCAAGAGCTGCACTCAAGAGCCACTCACCACCAGGAGACATTAGTAATGTTCTTAACATCAGAGGAACAGGGGCTTTTTCAGGAAAGAGCCATAATAAGGCCTACAAGAGACGTGTTTGGTTCAAGCTATTTATTTCTAAAGAGAGTTAGGGAGTATGAACCTAATGATTTTATGGACTAGGTGAAATAAGATAGAAGACAAAACTTTGCCTTACGTCAACAATAGTTACCAATTAATTTCCTGTCAACTGAGAATGGGTTAAAGGGATAGTTCACCCAAAATTCAAATTGCACTCATTAACTACTCACCCCCATGTCGACTAAGGGCTGGGAGAAGTTTCAGAGTTATCCGTGGCTTGAGTTACAGGGGGTCTCGGCGTAGCAGTGCATGTCCATATAACGGTTGCAAATGGATACCAACTGTCCTCATAACAAAAAAAACACACCAAAAAACATCCAAATACCTCCATGCTGCTCGTAATGTCCGTCTTGTACCGTCCGAAATGCCTGCTGAATTTTTTTGGGTTGAGTCATAATTTGTTTTGTGTGTCACATTGTATAATTAAATTGTCAAATTTAAAATACAAAAAATATTTTAATATAATTGAAAAATAAAATAACTCTATATTTCAAGCTTGTTTGCAGCAGAAGCTCCTCTTCCTGGTCCGTCCAAATCTCGCAAGATTTGAACCAGCGTCATTACGATTACTGCCATGATCACAGTGGTCCTCCGGATGATTTAGGTGAGGACCCGCTCAGATCATTTTGAAGAAGTTTCCTCTCGCCTTTTCGTCAGAAACGCTCATTTGTTGTCCTGTGAAAAGTCATCAAAATATGTCAAGCATATTTCTATACAGTACATTTCCATCAGATTTGTTTTCACAATCTGCCTTGAATTGGTAAATTGCTCCTAGATGAATCTTGACTTTCTCTAACGAAGGGAAATGTGTGAAGCATTAGATCAACTAATGATCAACTATGGGGGTTATTTCCTATCTTATTTCAAGAGCATATTGATTTGAGAGCATTATTTATTGATTTCATGTTCAAATTTTGTGATATTGTCTCTCAAAACTCTGCTCTCAATAGCTCAAATATGGATGAGAATTTGTGGACTAAGAGACAGGAACAAGACTGCACTATACAGCACATACAGTCCTATGTTCACATTTTTACTTTTGTTTTTGTTTTTTGTTTTTTTGTTTTCTTTGTGCTATGCAGTGCTGTCTTTTTCCTTCTGTATTGCAATGACATGGTCTGTCAACAAATTACAGTAGCCTATGCAAACAATGAAGGCGTAAATGTGAATCTTGGACTTGTTCTGATGGCACTGACATGTTCATTGACAGAGATATTTACTTTTGAGAGATTAACTAAGGATGTGGAAGAGACTGGCTTTTGTAGGTAATCCATGGTGTTTTGCTATTTGTGTGAATTCCTTTGAGAAATGCACTTACTGTTTTGCAAATGTCGAGGATGATTCAAGAAATGCACCAAAGCTGAGAAAAACTGTAATAATTTGGATAAAGTATTTGCACTTGTTGAAATTTGGAGGTGGCACCAGAAAGAGAAATGCTGCAATCAAATTAATAACTCCCTAGATAATTACTAATTAGTCAGCTCCCAACTAGTAATCAATCTCATTCTCATTACCTGGCTCATGAATTCTCTATACACTGATCTTAGTTCCTGCTCCCACACACAATGACTTCACCGCAGTCAAATGCAATCACAGAAAGCGAAGGGAGTAGAAAAAAGTAGAAAAAAAGAACAAGTGTGGCTCCATCAATCTCTGCCTGTCTCTGAACCATATGGGAAAATGGCTATTTTCTTAAAACCAGTGAGTGCACAGATACTGGTCAAGGGTAAAGAGCTTTACACTATGCAACATTTTATTAGGTTATGGTGTTGCTCTTTGGTTCCCTCAAGTCAGGCAAGTGTGTCCTCATTTCAGGCCTGGGGACGCTTTATCCGTGGATCCTTCACCTTCCAAATCCCACCCAATCCTTCTGAACACCGACCTTGTTGTGCATATTTTTAATTCACGCATGTGACCTCCTTTTTTGCTGCAGACAGAGAGAATATTCTATGTGGCCTTGGTATTGTAAGAACCACCCAGTGGGAACAATAGTGGTACATGTGGAGAAATTCAGTTCGGCTGTGTGGAAAAATTGATCTGATATCAATATTTAATGTATGAATGACTACACCAAGAATTAAGTAGTGCAATGGCAGATGTCAGAAACTATCAGTGCGCCTCATCTGAAGAGACCACATCAAGAGCTGGCACAAATTCAACAGTGTTAACGAACACAAGGCTGAGTGAGTAACGACAGACATGAGATTAACAATACAGGTGATGGCTCTACGTTTGAACTGTTGATTTATGAGCACTGACGCACGCCAGAATGATAATCAGAGCAATAATCGAGCCGACAATCATCATGCAGGATTCATGTAATGAAAGACATGAATCAGTGAGCAGACAAATAAGAGCTTCCACTCACAAACAACACAGAATGACTGAAGTGTTAATGGCTGCAGACGTCATTTAGCCACAACATGCAGGGAGAGCTGCATTAAAGCAAATCAATTTTATGAGTAATGTTTAGTAATTAAATCTGGTTAGTGGATGAGGCATGTGACATATGTTGCGTAAATAATTTGAAATTATAGCTGCTGCGCAGCAATGGGTCGTGTCCGGGCAAATTTTGCACAAGAAACAGGAAGACAGGTTAATTGACCTTGGAATGTTCATTTCTGCACAAGCTGGGGATTGAACCTGCAACCTCTGGAACTAAAGACTGTTGTCTATCACACTGAGCTAATTGTCAAGTGGCAGTGCCACGGTGGCTTCACAGATTAAGTAAACCATTCACTGTTGTGCAGGCAACGTTTCTGAGGTAAAATTGAGATGTTTGTGTCAAACATCATCTGCTATGAGTCTAAGATTTTGTTCAAAGACTATCTGGTATATTGATGTAATGTACTTACCACCCGGACTGGGGATTGAACTCACATCGTCTGGAACCACAAACCAACACTTAACTCACTGAGCTAATTATCTGGAAGTGAGACATGGTGTGTGTCTTCTTAAACAGACTCATAGAGTCAGCGTCCGGGCAGCTGTTGTGGAGGCAGATTTCAGAAAAGGTCAAAATGTCAGAAATTCTAATATCTAAACAAAAAATCTGATAATACATAAATTGTATCTAGACAACGGACATGTTGGTGATTTTGCTTCATAAGAGAAAAGCTGATGTTTAAAAGTGTCACTCGTGGATTGACTGCAGTTGTTCCCATGAGAGCAGCGTTCGGGTTGTGGTGAGCTTTAGACCATGGTCCGAACGTTTGCTTTTTTGGTAACCCTTTAATTTCCAGGCCGTTAATTACGTCATAATATCAAGAAATTACCGAGTAATAAAAATTAATTGCATAGTAATGCCAAGGAATAGCCTAGAAATAACGGTCAATTTCATGGTAATGTTGAGAAATATGCAGGAAATAACGTTTAATTGTGGAGAAATAGCCCAGTAATAATGGTCAACTGTGTAGTGATGTTCAGAAATATAGCCCAGAAATAACAAGTAATTGCATGGTAATGTCAAGAAATATAGCAAAGAAACGGCAGTCTAGTAAAATAGACAAGTTGTTGTAGTAGAATTACTGCTAAGTATTGGGTAATTACAGAGTAAATAGCCTGTCGTTTCCATGATATAGTCAAGTTCTTTCAGTGTGATGAACCTGATGTAATTGTCATTTCCACGGTCTTACCTTATGGTTAGCTGCAATATCTGTATCCCAAAAGCAAATGGTAGATCTGGAAATATCACCGTAATTAACCCATAATTACCTTTCTGCTGCCTGCAAAGTGTAGTGGACTTTGTTCCTTAGAAACGTATGGGTAGTTTCAGCCTAACTAACATGGTTATGAGAACTTCCACTGTTATAGTCTTGCCCAGTGGAAATGTCACTGTAGTTAACCCATAATTACCTTTCCACTGCCTGTAAAGTGTAGTGGGCGTTGTTCCTAAGAAACGTATGGGTAGTTTCAGTATAACTAACACGGTTATGAGAACTTCCACTGTGGAAATATCGCCGTAGTTAACCCATAATTACCTTTCCACTGCCTGTAAAGTGTAGTGAGCCTTGTTCCTTAGAAACGTATGGTAATTTCAGCATAACTATGAGAACTTCCACCGTAATAGTCTTGCCCAGTAGAAATGTCACCGTAGTTAACCCATAATTACCTTTCTGCTGCCTGCAAAGTGTAGTGGGCTTTGTTCCTAAGAAACGTATGGGTAGTTTCAACATAACTAACATGGTAATAAGATCTTACACTGTAGTAGTCTTCAAATCAATCAGGATCAAATGTGTAAACATTTTCCAACAAAGATAAGCTACGTACCATGAAATGTCACAACATGAACTCTTTTAGGAACATAGACACAATTTCCAAATGATGGAGGAGATAATTACCTTCACATTTTATATCAAGTGTACAATATTCCTGCTATAACCTATGCACCTTTTTCTGAACTTCATAGAAGAAATGCAAAGTACATGAATGGAATGTTGTCCTGTTAAATCTCAAAACTCATATTCACATGTTCCCATGAAAAAAATACAATGAAGCTGTTTTCAGTTGTTTTTAATAATTTCCCTGCTTATGTTAGCGTACAGGAACATGCCCAGTAGAGTTATTCCGTTTCCGATACCAGTATTGGAAATGCCTCCGATACCACTGAAAATGTTGGCATCGGTATCAGCAGTAGGCTACTGGTGTCCTGGTGTAGCCAGGACGGTCTGCAGGCCCCCACTGCTGCCTTGTGTTCTGTGCACAATAACAAGGGACGCAGGGCTGGGTTCACACACAGGTTTATTCCTGTATGATGTGACATAAAACAAAAGGATGTGAATTAAAAGGTTATCTTCTCCATGAAAGTCATTTCTCAGTCAGAAACAGTGCAGACTGACAAATGCAGCACTATATTTCTCCCAAAAAACTATCACATCTCTTCACATGGTAAAACACACAGGTAAACATCTCTAACATAACAATGGAGGCTGAGCAACCACACACATACAAAAAAATACAAAAATAAAACCACAACAATTGGATTATATTAACAATTTAAAAATTTGATTAATTAAAAAAAAAGAAAAGAACTTAACACACATAAGAACTTAACACACATCATCTGATGGATTTTGATGAAATTAATAAGAAAAATGTGTTGTTTCCTTGTAAAAAGGAGAAAGGTGGGATTCTCCGGGAATTAGCTGGATAATTTAGAGTGGCAAGGTGTATGGTATGGGTCTTGGTTAGAAGACGCGGAGGCATACCCGGTTTAGTGGATTTAATTGTGGTTCTGTAATAAATAAAGATACAAAGTAACAATCAGTACAAAACACCCCATGTAATGTACATAATAACATAACTCAGATATAAAGGACTGTAACAATTAAACATGATTTATGCTGTAAACAGTCACCGTCCTCACGTAACATAAACACAGTGAGAAGCTAATTAGCTAGTTAGCTGGACTTAGCTGGACGTAGGTAGCAGCAACTTAGCATGTCATTAGCAGGTAAACAATGCACATTAACATAATGTAGCTTTCAACTCCGACTTTGAAACATCATGTAAACTCACCTCTGGCATGTACACACAAAAAACCCAGGATGTACAGGTGAAGCTTGGGTATGCTACAGGCAAAGGTAATCACAAGCTTAAGCGGCTGATGCATCAGGCTAGTCCATCGCTGCATCAGGAGGAGAAAAGTAACCTTACAGCTACGGCATCTCACCATCTCACAGACAGGTGCGGTGCGTTCGCGAGCGTCGGAATAACTATGATGCATTCAAGAGAGTGGGAAATATGTAAACTAGCAAACTCAATATAACTGAATGGTAGTTGGTTCACTGAACAACACCTAAACAACATGGGCTTTCTAACACCTTGACACAGGTACCGATCCGATACCACATGTGTTTATCTGTGGGTTATAAATACAACATGCAGCTAGAATATAATTATAATTATGATAATAATAATTGAAATGATGTTGTATTCATAGCCCAAAGATAAACAGAAAAAGTAAACTACACATTTTGGTGTTTATGTAACCAGGAGTAAAAAACACACAGTTAATTCAGTACAATAAAAGAAGAGAGACTGTTTATTTTCATTATCTTTTTTGCATAGTCAAAGTTTTAGTTTTCCTACAGGACCACTCAGTTCACATGGTCCCACGAGGGGTACCTAGTCCTCAGCAGCCAATCAGAGGCTTTGCAGGTCATGCTGAGCCTATCGGCTCGGAGGAGAGGTGAGACTGCGTTGCTCTTCCGGTCTGTCGGATCTCAGCCAGAGAAGCAATGGCAGCTGCATGCTAAGAGGAAGAGGAAAAAACAGGAGAAAAACCCGGAGTTTACCTGTGAAAAAGGAAAAGAGAGTCGGAGCACTTACCCAGTGGAGATCCGGAGCCAAGTGACTGAACGAAGGAGAGTTACGTCGGTAAGACGAGTCAATTATGAAAAAGAACAGCTTATTGACGCTTGCCGTCGTCAATGCTAATGCTAGCTCTGTGCTTTACAGGCTAACCGCATCGCCTTTCATCTGGAGAGCTGCTGCGAGACCGACATCGGCGTGTGTTGCCATGATACACAGAGCAACGGTGAGAAATGTGTTTTTAGCTGCTCTGGTGCTATTTCCCTTGTTTTTCCCATAGGTTTTTCCCTGTGCTGAACGAAAACAGTGGTTAAGCTTATCAGAGTAAATTGAAATGAATAATAGTGCAATATTTCTGAACATTATGCACATCGAGTGTAATGTTTTTGCTGATGTGAATAAAATTAAAGAAATAAAGTTGTGTTTTATTTTCACTTATTTTTCTTATGCCAATTTAAAGGGAGAAAAGGAGTACTTAGATGACTTTCATGGAGAAGATAACCTTTTAATTCACATCCTTTTGTTTTATGTCACATCATACAGGAATAAACCTGTGTGTGAACCCAGCCCTGCGTCCCTTGTTATTGTGCACAGAACACAAGGCAGCAGTGGGGGCCTGCAGACCGTCCTGGCTACACCAGGACACCAGTAGCCTACTGCTGATACCGATGCCAACATTTTCAGTGGTATCGGAGGCATTTCCAATACTGGTATCGGAAACGGAATAACTCTACTGGGCATGTTCCTGTACGCTAACATAAGCAGGGAAATTATTAAAAACAACTGAAAACAGCTTCATTGTATTTTTTTCATGGGAACATGTGAATATGAGTTTTGAGATTTAACAGGACAACATTCCATTCATGTACTTTGCATTTCTTCTATGAAGTTCAGAAAAAGGTGCATAGGTTATAGCAGGAATATTGTACACTTGATATAAAATGTGAAGGTAATTATCTCCTCCATCATTTGGAAATTGTGTCTATGTTCCTAAAAGAGTTCATGTTGTGACATTTCATGGTACGTAGCTTATCTTTGTTGGAAAATGTTTACACATTTGATCCTGATTGATTTGAAGACTACTACAGTGTAAGATCTTATTACCATGTTAGTTATGTTGAAACTACCCATACGTTTCTTAGGAACAAAGCCCACTACACTTTGCAGGCAGCAGAAAGGTAATTATGGGTTAACTACGGTGACATTTCTACTGGGCAAGACTATTACGGTGGAAGTTCTCATAGTTATGCTGAAATTACCATACGTTTCTAAGGAACAAGGCTCACTACACTTTACAGGCAGTGGAAAGGTAATTATGGGTTAACTACGGCGATATTTCCACAGTGGAAGTTCTCATAACCGTGTTAGTTATACTGAAACTACCCATACGTTTCTTAGGAACAACGCCCACTACACTTTACAGGCAGTGGAAAGGTAATTATGGGTTAACTACAGTGACATTTCCACTGGGCAAGACTATAACAGTGGAAGTTCTCATAACCATGTTAGTTAGGCTGAAACTACCCATACGTTTCTAAGGAACAAAGTCCACTACACTTTGCAGGCAGCAGAAAGGTAATTATGGGTTAATTACGGTGATATTTCCAGATCTACCATTTGCTTTTGGGATACAGATATTGCAGCTAACCATAAGGTAAGACCGTGGAAATGACAATTACATCAGGTTCATCACACTGAAAGAACTTGACTATATCATGGAAACGACAGGCTATTTACTCTGTAATTACCCAATACTTAGCAGTAATTCTACTACAACAACTTGTCTATTTTACTAGACTGCCGTTTCTTTGCTATATTTCTTGACATTACCATGCAATTACTTGTTATTTCTGGGCTATATTTCTGAACATCACTACACAGTTGACCATTATTACTGGGCTATTTCTCCACAATTAAACGTTATTTCCTGCATATTTCTCAACATTACCATGAAATTGACCGTTATTTCTAGGCTATTCCTTGGCATTACTATGCAATTAATTTTTATTACTCGGTAATTTCTTGATATTATGACGTAATTAACGGCCTGGAAATTAAAGGGTTACCGCTTTTTTAATTTAGAGACTTGCTGTGATGTTACCGTGAGGATTCTGGCATTTTTATGTGTCATTGTCTTCGTCACCCATGTTGGGTCTTGAACCCACAACCCCTCACACCACAGCCCAGCGCTTAACTCAGTGAGCTAATTATCTGGCAGTAAGACATGGTGTGTGTCTTCTCAAATACACTCAAGACGTCAGCGCCCGGGCAGCTGTTGTTGAGGCAGATTTAAAAAATAGTCAAAATGTCAGAAATTCTAATATCTAAACAAAAAATCTGTTAATACATAAATTGCATCTACACAATGGACATGTTGGTGATTTGTTTTGCTTCATAAGGCAAGGCAAGGCAAGGCATCTTTATTTATATAGCGCATTTCATACCAAGGCAACTCAATGTGCTTTACATAAAGACAGAACATTTAAAGAATAAAATGAGATAAAAGAGAAGCATAAAACATAATAAAAACAAACACTTAAAACAGAGTTAAAACAAGAGCAAATAAAAGTAAAATAAAAGAAGATAGATAAGGTTTAAAATTCTTAAAAGGAGCTCAGCTGTAGGCATATGAAAAGAGAAATGTTTTTAACCTGGATTTAAAAGTGCTCACAGTTGGAGCTGATCTGAGTTCTGCTGGTAGTTTGTTCCAGTTATGTGCAGCATAACAGCTAAATGCTGCTTCACCATGTCTGGTCTGAACTCTGTGCTCCACTATCTGACCTGAATCAGTAGATCTCAGAGCTCTACTGGGTTTATACTCTACTAACATGTCATTCATGTAGTCTGGGCCTAAACCATTCAGTGATTTGTAAACCAGTAGCAGAACTTTAAAATCTATTCTGTAGCTGACTGGGAGCCAATGTAAGGACTTCAGAACTGGAGTGATGTGATCTGACCTCTTTGTTCTGGTTAAAACTCGAGCTGCAGCGTTCTGAATGAGCTGCAGCTGTTTGATGCTTTTCTGAGGGAGACCTGTCAGAAGACCGTTACAGTAATCTAGTCTACTGGAGATAAAAGCATGAATCAGCTTCTCCTGATCACCTTGGGACATAAAACCCTTAATTCTGGATATGTTCTTAAGTTGATAAAAGGCTGATTTGGTGACTGATTTGATATGGCTGTTAAAGGTCAGATCTGAGTCTATCAGCACGCCGAGGTTTCGGACTTGGTCTTTAGTTTCTAATGACAGTGACTCAAGGTGTTTACTGACAGCAACCCTCTTCTCTTTATTACCAAAAACAATTACCTCAGTTTTTTCTTGATTTAACTGAAGGAAATTTTGGTTCATCCAAATTTTGACTTGCTCTAAACAGCGGCATAATGACTCTATTGGACTGCAGTCATCTGGAGACAGTGCAAGAGAAAATCGGATGTTTAAAAGTGTCACTCTGGGATTGACTGCAGTTGTTCCCATGAGAGCAGCATTCGGGTTGTGGTGAGCTTTAGACCATCGTCCGATCTGTTTGCTTTTTTAATTTAGAGGCTTCTGGATTCTGGCATTTTTATGTGTCATTGTCGTCGTCACCCATGCTGGGTCTTGAACCCACAACCCCTCGCACCACAGCCCAGCGCTTAACTCAGTGAGCTAATTATCTGGCAGTAAGACATGGTGTGTGTCTTCTCAAATACACTCAAGACGTCAGCGCCCGGGCAGCTGTTGTTGAGGCAGATTTTAAAAATAGTCAAAATGTCAGAAATTCTAATATCTAAACAAAAATCTGTTAATACATGAATTGCATCTACACAGCATGGAAATGTTGGTGATTTGTTTGTAATTTTAAGTGTTTTGCTTCTCAAGAGAAAATGTGATGTTTAAAAACATCATCTTTACATTGGCTGCAGTTGATCCCATGAGAGCAGAATTCAAAATGTTCTAGAAAATTCAGTTTTTTAGATAAAATTCTGATATTTTCCAAACTTCATCAACCATGACTCTACAATATTCTCAATTTTTTTCAGAAAGATAGAAAATGTATTTAGCAGGAATTTGATGGTATATGTTTACAGTAGTGTTTACAGTCAAATGTTTTCATGCACTGTAGGCTCAATTTTTGCTTAATCAAAAATCCGAGAAACAAGTTTTGTGGAGGACAGTCTGGAGATGCTCTGGAGCAAGTTTGGTGACAATTGAGCAAAAACTGTAGGAGGAGATACATTTTGAAGGTTTTACACTTATTGAAAAAAACAGAGTGATGGACTTCATAATTTGTAATAAGTTTAAGTTGATGAAAGTTTCAGCAGTATCTAGGCTACATTGTGGTGAAGTTTCACAGCTGTAGCATCTGCCGTTGGCTTGGTAGGAATTTTTAAAGTTTTTAATTTTAAACGCTTATTGTGCCCCCCCTGGGAGGGGGGGGCACATGTCCTTGGAGTTGAGTGAATCTGGCATGGGACTGGACCTTTGTGCAAAGTTTGGTGAGTTTTCGCCCATGGGAAGTATGACTTCCTCGGAAGAAGAAGAAGAAGAAGAAGAATATCAGCAAATACAATAGTGTCCTTGGCAGCTGTCGCTGCCCGGACACTAATAATTTTATAAAGGAATAGTTCACCCCAAAATGAAATTTCACTCATTATTTACTCACCCTCATGTCGACTAAGGGCATGGGCATGTCAGAGAAGTTTCAGAGTCCTCCGTGGCTTCTCTGAGTTACAGGGGGTCTCGACGTAGCAATGCATGACGGTTGCAAATGGACACCGGCGGTCTTCATCACAAAAAATCGCGAGATTTGCCTCTGCGTCATTGCGATTAACTGATGCCAAATCTTGCGAGACTTGGACGGAGTTTCATCCAGGAGTTTTTTTGTTTGTTTTTTTTAAGTATATTTTTGGCTTTTTATGCCTTTATTCGACAGGATAGTAGAGAGAGTGACAGGAAATGGGACGCAGAGATGGGGGGGATGACAGCATAGAGCCGTCCGACGCGGGACTCGAACCGGGGCCGCCTGCAGCGAGGACTATAGCCTCTGCACATGGGGCGGGTGCTCTACCAACTGAGCTAAACACCGCCCCCATCCAGGAGTTTTAACATGAAGCCAAACATTCCACAGATTTATTCTTCTGTCCAAATGAACTAGGTTATTATAAATAGACTAATAATTAAAAAAAACAATGAATAACACATTTCTGCAAGGTCATTGTTACATCAACACTGATTGATTGGCAGACATGAGGTGTCACATTGGGGCTGGGGGCTGACACTGAATCGCCGTTGCTTGACTTTTTTCTCTGATAATTAAGATATAGATGACTTAAACCATTCATAGTTAATGACTGAAAAAATGTGGCTAAAAAACTGCTTAGAGTGTAGCGCACCATTGACAGGTTTTTCTAGGTTCAACAAGCATGTAAAAAAAACATGTTTTGAATAAAGTTAAAACTAAATGAAACAACAAAGTTTAGGACAGACAAAATACTGGTTGATCGTTATTTCCACTTACCTTTGCAGCCCAATTGTCTGTTTGGTTCGATGTTCGTTCTGGTGGCGGTTGGATTGTCAGCAGGCGCGCGGTCAATGCAGGAATCAGACAGGAGCTGCAGACAGAGGTTTGTCCCAGATTATAAGTTTTACGACAAAGTTTCTAGATTAGAATGGTGTTTGACTTTCACACTTCATAATAAACCATTGCTAATGACAGATTTGGAAAGTTTGAAGTTAGACAAGTAAGATGATACCAAACAAAATATCAGAAAAGTCACAACCCAGTCAGAATGCTGGATGCTTGAATAATTAGTAATTTTCTACTTTATTATGGTGTCTGAGTCTTTGAAACCATAAAAATTGCTCACACTGTGGCACTATTGACTGAATTTGGAGCAAATATAATGGAAACAAAGCTGTCAATTTGAGGTTTAATTCAGTGATCAAAGGATCTTAGGGTCGGCTGCAGAACTTAAAATCTGTGACCAAAGGTTGTTTCGTCTGTTTTTCTTGTTCAGGGTTTGTGCAGATTTAAACCTGCATGCCTCAGTGTTGTGTTATCCACCTACATTCAGACCATCTTCTCTCCCAAAATAATTTGAGCCCTCTCTGATCTACAATTGTCAGACACAACAGTGAAATGATCCATTATGTGTCATTCACGGGCTGCTTGATAACCCTGCTTGTGCACCTTTGTAAGAGCTTTACCGTGGCTGGCGGCATTACGGCTTTTTTAACACCCAACATGAAGCCACAAGGACACAACACCAGAATCAGCCAACTATCTGACCTTGAAAACACAATTTGTATAATTGTAATCTGTTTGATGCTGCGGGAGAGGGATGGTGGGAACATGTGAATTTTTTTTGATCATAACTATAATTAATATAAAAGAGATCAGGGGGCTGCAGGACTGCAATTTTTTTTGAAGAGGGGCAATTTATGTATCTGGGTTACATGCCTACACCTCTCTGCAGGAGAGCTAAAGTGGTGTAATCAGAGCCAGGTGCTTGTCCTATACCAGAAATAAGTTAATTCAACAAAGTGTAAAGCTTCAGTAAGAAAATTTAGCTTTAGAAAAAATGGATCACATGACCAGTTTTATATGAAAATGTTGCTGGTAGTGACTCATACAGAGATTCTGCAGTTCACCCCAGCTTGTTTTGGTTTTATAGTTTCTAATCTTAATAATTTGGTTCAGTGTCACGACTCTCACAGCTGTTGTCACAGAAAACCAGGGAACAATTCACTGTTGTGTGCTTCTGCCAATTAGACAAGATACAGGAAGTATGGTCACAGCGTTACAGCATTATGGCTTTGAATAATGTCCAGAAGTGTTTTTGCAGAACATAATGATGTCATTGTGAAGTTGATTTTTGACCTTTTTCCACCAAAATCCAATTAGTTCATCTTAACCCTTAGTTATTCCCTTTATTCTTAGGCTGTCACATCTAGAGGGATAAAAAAAAAAAAAAGAAGAAGTAAAATAAAACATACCGAGCACTCCCTAACAAGAGCAAAACTAAAGGAGGAGAGAGGATGTATATTGTATATATATAGGGAGGATGTATCTATATATATAAGTTGAGAAACAAAGTATTATCATTATTATTATTATTATTATTAACACATATTTAGTGAAAGCCTATACAGAGACAGATTTGCTGGAACTCTTATTACTTATGAACGAAGTTGCTATGTCTGGCCAGGAAAGAAGTGTATTATGTATTCAGAGCTAAATGTCATGGACACATTTATTATGATAAAGTAGCACTTGCATGGAGGTGTAAGCAGTTTAATGATAGTTAAAGAGCAAAAGGCATTCTGGTGTTGAGAATAAAAGATAAAATGTAGATCCTTGTAGGTTGACCTCTGGTGTAACAGATGGCCCTGAATATATGACATCCTTGTTGCTGATGTGATGTGAAGCAGCTTGTGGACATTTCCTGCTCAGGCTGAACAACAAGATTTTATTCTATTCTATTCTATTCTAGTAGATTGTGTGGCTTGTTTGGTGTGCACACACAGTAGTGTCTTTTCTAGCCCTCCGGCGCTCCTCTGCCTCCTGGTAAAGGATGATCTTTAAGACAATTCCTGTGTCACAGCATGCCGGAGGTAATGATGAGTTCCCACTGAAGTGAAGCATCATGCCCTGCCAGTATCTCCACAGTGTACGAGTTTCAAAATGTGCCATAGAAAAAGAGATAAAACATATTGCCATGGCTGCAGAGGAGCAGAGCTAACTATGTTCTCTTCTCTCAGCTCCTCTGATTATACGGGGTTCGTGGTTCTTTATCATCTCAGAGGGACTGAACTTGTTTTCTAAATAAAGGTGCGTGCTTTATTCAGATTAATGTATTTAATCGTATCACTGGGAGGTGTCGCCCAACCTCTAGCAGTGAAAGGGCAAATTAAAATCACAAAGCGAAATGACCAGAAAGAATTTCCTACCCGTGTGTGTCTAATTGCATTGTCAACACCCCCCTGACTTTCTTAGCAGCTCACATTTCTTGTCAAAAACACAACAGAGCCCAAGTCACACGACTCCGCATGTCGCCTGCAACACGAGCCGCCGTGTTGCTGTAGCTCTGCTTTAACCTTGAACTGCCTGGGAATCCTCCCCACCACGATCCGTCTAATTTCTCCTCCAGAACAAACAATCCCCCCCTCAGCTCAAGCAGCGCGCCGAGCAGTGACCCGCTCCACCAAATGCTCTCCTGGGATGTGAGACATGGCCGCCTGCTGGTGATACAAACTGGTTGACACGGGGAGTATTTAGTCTGCTGCCTGCATGTGCTCCCTCCCCTACTACCTTCCACAACCACCACAACCCCGTCTCACTTCCCCTGATCACCTGTAAGTGTGTCCACTGGGGAGCCCTGCTGACTCCTCCTGCTTCACCTTTGAAATGCAAGCCTTTTCAGAGGAAACCTGTTTTGTATTGTTTCGTGATGACATTTTCTCAGGGGAGTTGTTGCTTCAACTGAGTGTATTGTGCCAAAAAAACTTTCTAATAGAGGTGAGTTTTGATATAACAGATGAGAGCTCCTTCACTCTCTCTATAACTTAAACCAGCCTCTTTTCTCTCACCCATCACGCTCCCCTCTGACTACGTCTGTTTGGTCTAATTTCTCTCCATTTCCCTGCAAGCTGTGTGTTACCGTGGCTGGCATTGCAAAGCCATCACCATGCACACACACAGAGACAGACACACAAACGCACACACACGCCACACTACTCCACTGGGACTCTTCCTCCATCTGACAACTTCAACAATGTCTAGCCACCATCTGCAAACGGTTTCAAGTCAGCCCAAAGCTCTGAATCAAAAACATGACAAACTGCACTTCTGTTGCAAAAAAATATTGAAGTGATTATTTGGTGATAATCTACAAAACCTCAGACATGAAGAGCAGCTAATTTCTTTGCTTGTTACAAAGAAAGCTAATTAAACAGATAATGGGTTTTATCAGTGACACTTTCTTCTTCTGGCTGGGCTTTGTCTGTTTCTATAGACAAGAGCATGGATGAGAGGGACTATTGTCTATCTGCTGAGGACTGTGTATTCCTGTTTGGAGGCTGCAGCTCAGCTGTCAATCAGCACTTCTGTGACCTGATTTAATAAGATTTTACATCCTGTGCATTATAATACTTAATGCTGTGATCTGCCCGTCAGTCACCTGCTAAATACACATGCAGCTGCACCGACACAAACACAAACAAACACATGGGCTGCCTGTCATGCACCACACATGCAGCTAAGCGTGTGAGGGAATATTGATTATCTCATGCTGTTCCCATGAAAAGATAATGATCTTTTGATTCAAAGAGCTGTTGACATAGTATGCACTTGCTTGTTTGTACGCTTTGACCGTGATAAAAGCAAAGGGACAGAGTAGAGAGTAGTTTTCTTGAATGAATGAGAAGTTATCTATCTATCTATCTATCTATCTATCTATCTATCTATCTATCTATCTATCTATCTATCTATCTATCTATCTATCTATCTATCTATCTATCTATCTATCTATCTATCTATTGCAGACATGACAGCTCACCCACACACTACTTTGCCACAGATGGCCGTCATCTATCATTCATTTATGTGTTCCCCGCGCCATCATCTGCTCACAAGCTGACATTTCAGTTTGGGCAAAGAACAACACATTTTCACGATTTTAGGAAATTATGAAATTTCACCGAGCAAATGGTAAAAATGATTTACGTAAACACAAGAGGAGGAAAAAAGAGAAAATACAGAGAATCAGGAGGGTTAGATATTATTTCTTGCTCCTGTGAATCTTTGTCAACAAAATCATGACCAAGAGAAAACACTGCATTGAGTGTTCTTCCCTCTTATATGAAAACAGAAGTACTACTCATTCTTCAGAGGATATTATTTAGCTCACTCTTGCACAAAGCTTTATTCCTCAGAAGCATATTAATTGGTCTATTTGCATAACTGCAATACAAGTGAGTTGTTTGTAATATGAGAACGGCTAAGAGATAGACGTGTGTAGTCTCCCTTGACAGTTAAGCATACCGTTGTGTTAATATGATCACTCCTTTGGCATTGTCTGGGAATGGAAAATCCAGCTGGAGCATATAATATTATGGCAGCCATCGCATGCAGCAATAATTCAAAGGAGGAAAATCAATCCTGTACAACTCATTGTTTTGATCTGTATTAATCAAAGAGTAAGCTTTCTAAATAAATGATGTTTTCTGATATTTCCTGGCAAGTTTTTCTTTTGTTGGCGGCCTGCTGTGCATATAATCTACTGAGCCGAACCCGCTCAGAGACCAAGAGAAGCTGCTATTGTGGTGGGAAAGTCATGTTTCATTGGTGTAAAGATGTAGAGATAGTTGGGGATCAGGGAGAGGGCAAATGACTCATGACCTCACTATCATGAGGCTGCAGCCCTATCATCCAATTACTGAGCTGCATGCACGAAGATGATATATGATCCTCTTATATGACTCATACAGAATGGTTTCCTACAGTTTCCTGTAGTTTCTTAAAGGAGAATTACAGTACAGCATCATAAGAGCTATAACTATAGCGGAAACAAGGAGACGGAGATGAATTGATACCCTTTCTGACTTCCAGCGGTGAGTCAGAGCAGAGCAGGTCAGCTTAGTGAAAAAACGTACATTGAGTTCACAGGCAAGAATATACATCCCAACATGCATCAAAGGACCAAAAGAAATGAATAATTAACTTTGAAAAAGTTAATAGTTAAAAGAACACAGATAACTTCTCATTTTAACATCTCAATTAGTAAAGCTCGTGCAGATACTGTTGGCAAAACTCCAAAGGAGAAATCTGTACTTTCACTCTTCATCTTCCGACATCAGGAGGATGTGTTACAGTGAGCCGGTCTCTCCCCAGACATCAGAGTGTTGTTTCCGCCTTCACAAGTTAGAAAAAAGAGAAGTTTTGCTTTTTAAAAAGCAATGTGATAAGAGTAATGATTAATTGGATGAGAACATTTTAAGAGCTTTTTTTTTTAATGAAAAGCCTTCATGAACATGACTCGACTGCTCCACCACACACACACACACGCACGGAAGCACACACACACACACACACACACACACAATCACAGACTCATTCATTCAAAATAACCAGACTGAACAACAGGGGGAGCTACAACATTTGTTACAGTAACTGTACTGAATGAATGTAACTTCTGTAGTACTCCTGTTAATGTGACCTCTGCATCACATCACCTTCCATTTTCTTACCAGGATTATTTTGCTTGTCATCTCTTAACTCTGTGTTGTTTATTACATTAATCAGTTCCCAGACTGTTTTATATTTTTTTTACTTGAAGAGCCCTCTAAACTAAATTCCCTTAATGAATGCTATTTTTAAAAATTCAAAGAAGTAAATTTTTATTTTTATTTTTATTTTATTTTAATGTTTATTTAACAGGGACGATACATACAACATTGTCATAAAGAATGAAAAATGTGATGCATACAAGACGTCTAGCTTCAGCTAATTTGCAGTCTTTGGCCCTGGTCAGGCTAAAGAAAGATAAAAGATACTAATATCGTCCTTCAAGGACTCCTGTTGGAAGTATTTGGAAGTATTTCTAGAATCACTATGCTAACTCACTTCAATTTCGTCAATAAGGAGGTGTGTGTAATAAAAGAAATACAAGAAAAACTAGTAAATCATTTGTAGGTGTGAAAATGTCCAAAAGACGGGCCGAAGGAGAAACGCCGGCTATCATGAAAACAACTCCACAAGGAATGCTTAGCCCAGCGGTGTAGCCTACGGGTGAATATTGTTGTGTGTAAAGAAAAACCATGACGTGTGAAAAGAAAACATCTCAAAAACATAGAGACATCCGTGGTATTTAGGGGGCCTGGTGTGAAAGCAGCAGGTGACCTAGGGTGAGTATTGTCTTAAAACAATCACGACTCTGGCACACACGGAGAGACGCAGACAGACCTGTGGGAAAAAATATAACATAATGATGAATTTTAATGAAGAACGAGATTAGGGTGTGGCAAATAATACAAAAGCTTGAAAAGTAAATAATGAATAATGTCAAAGGTTGTCACCCTAGGTCACCCATGCTTCACAGGTTTTTCTTTTCACGCGGTCGAAAACACTTTTATACCGTCTCTAGCTTTGAGGTTTTTCTTTACACACATCCGGTCGAGAACAATATTCACCCGTACACCGCTGGGCTAAGCATTCCTTGTGGAGTTGTTTTCAAAATCTTTTCATGATAGCCGGCGTTTCTCCTTCGGCCAGTCTTTTGGACATTTTCACACCTACAAATGATTTACTAGTTTTTCTTTTATTACCTACACACACACACATACACATTCATTTATATCAACACCAAAAACAACCTGAATTTAAGGCAGGTTTCCTTCATTTCCTGTCTTACGTTACTGGACAAACTGATTAATCCAGGTGTGTCTGACTATTGCGACTACTCAGACACACCTGGATTAATCAGTAATGTAAATGAAAGGACCTGCCTTAAATTCAGGAAGTGGTGGAGCTGTACATAAAGCCCATTACAGCATCTGCTGGGGGAGGTGTAGAAATCATGGTTTATATTGTACTATAATGTTGAGACATTCTGTTGCAACAGTAGTCTCGTGAAATGATTGTGACAATGTGATTTATTCTTAATAGATAAAAAAGTGTATCTTCTCCAAAATGTATTGATCAATCCCTTCCAACCATATCAATATGAAAACAAACCTTTATAACAGGAATAAAAAGAAGACTTTGCCTTAAAACAAAATTATTCCAACTTTATGAGCAACAGTATAGTTTGTCACATCATTTATTTCATTTTTATTCCCTTTTATATTGCTTAATAGTGCATGTTCACAGAATTTCATAAGAGGGGAGTCTGCACGATGTACAAAAAAGCCTTTCTCAAGTCCTTATCTACGGAGTGTGTCAAATGTAGAAGTCTCCTCAACTCTGATATAAGTCATCTTCCTGTCTAAGCAGCCAGATGTCTGAAAAAAAATCTGAACATCTGAAAATGTAAAATGCTTTTCAAGTGTTAAAATCCAGAAGAGATGTCTGCATCATAAAGTGAAGGCCTGACCTGAGCTCCTCTCTGCAGAATGTGAACACATTGCTGAAGTCTTGCCACACTCGTGGATTCGGGGGTTGTGGAGTGGAGTGGCATTGAGGTGGGGAAGTAGCAGTTAGTGGGGGCTCAATGTTGCAAATCCCATCTGAAATCAAGTCACCACATCCGCTGCATGAGAGACAGCAGCTCTCTGTCAAACAATCCCTGAGCTGAACTGTGATGGTGCTGGCCCAGGCCATGGGGGTCAGCTCTGGGTAACTTAAAAAATGACAGGAAGAAAACTATCCAATAAGACTCCTCCACCTCCTCCGTCAAGAAACAATATCTTTACACACGATGAGAACATAAGGGGTCCTTTGTGTAATTATAGCCTCAAGCACTATAGCCTACACAGCTACACATTATTGTGGAAATTTCCTTTAACTCGTGAGGGAGAAAATCATAAGTCCAGCCAAAAATAGGTTTCGCTTAAAGTACTTTATTTTATCTTGCAAGAGATGGACTGTCAGACACACAAAAATCTGTATGAGAGTGCACACTGAGATTAGGTTACATCAGGATACATATGCTCGGGAGCGGGAAGGAGCCATCTGCTCCTCCTATAGGAGACAGCATTAAACATGTCCAATAACATCGTTGCCTTCTTGCAGAGTAAGTTTGCACCAGACCAATCGCAGTGCAGGGTTATGTTTAATTTTTATGTTTATGTTATGTTTTAAATTCTTATCTGGCTGTAAGATTAACATATGTATGAAAGAGGAAGTAAAAGCAGATGTGATACCTTTTGTGGTTTTTGGGCATGAAAACAGACACTTATAAAGCACGATGACACCAACAAGGAGTGCAAGAGTGGAACTTACCCTTTTTCCTGAAGTTCATCTAAGGTTCATAGACACAACATCTTCAAAGTTCATCCAGGGTCATAAACATGACAATTTCCATTACAACACAGACACACAATCTCTGTTGACATGCGAATCACACCCATGGTTGTTGCATATACAGCGAAAATATTAGGAAAGTAGTTGTTGAGACAGAGTGGCCTTTGACCATGTGGCCTTTATATTTTTTTAGATAGGCCCTAAACTAGGTTTAAATAGAGTTGTAGCCTACACTTTATGTTATAAGGGCATGTTTGGTAGCCTTTAGTAAAGGTCAGAGGGCAGAGGGCTCTCACAGTTGGTGTTTACTGAAGCCTGCTTGAGGAGATTATTATCAGAGTCAGAGTCACGTCAAAGTGGATACGGGTGTTCTGTGTTGACAGAAAATCCGGTTTTATGGTTCTAATAATTAAAAAATAATAATTAGGCTAATAATTAAAAACACATTTGGTAGATAGATTATTGCTGTATCAATCTTTATATTGCAAACATTTTTAGGATAATAATAATTCAAAGCAGTCTGAATTTTATCTGCATATAGTAGTCGACACCTTTTTGAGCGGAACCCTGTTTGCATCGTCCTTGTTTCTGTCGGGATTGATGGACCATTTGGTCCCGCGCTTGTTTTGCGTCCGTGCAGGAAAAAAACCAAACAAACCATGCTTGGACTGTTAAACCGCCCAAGATGTAGTCGTTATGTTAAAATATTTTCCAGCGCATTTCGGCAGACACACAACCCCCGGTGCTTCTCAGACAGCTGTCAGTCCGACGACGACGCCTTTATCAGGAGTTTTATTGCGGAGAACACGCAGACATCCGGGGAGCAGAGTCTGACCCCGGAGCTCAGACTGAGACTCTTCACCCCGAGCTGCAGGTTCTGGAGAGAGAGACCAGAGCTGTGGCCTTTTGACGACCCTTACTGGGCCATTTACTGGCCTGGAGGTCAGGCCCTGTCTAGGCGAGGCTCTTAATCCCACTGCTGTCATTGGTGCGTGTGTGTGATTTTGCAGTTGAGTGCCGTTTAATTATTTGACTTCCTGCTGCAGATACGTGTTGGACAATCCTGCAGTGTGCCGGGGTAAGAGAGTCCTGGATCTGGGCAGCGGCTGTGGAGCCTCAGCCATCGCTGCAAGACGATGTGGGGCTGCTCATGTTGTTGCCAATGACATTGACACCGGTTCGTATCAATATTTGAACTTCTTGAATGATTTAAATTAACAATGTAGGCTATTATTATTGTTTTTTTATATATATATATTATTGTTAAAGCAGATATCAGTGGAATGTTTTTGTTAATTGTTAATATTATAATGTTACTGTTGCTCTGCTGCAACCCGAAAACTTGTGGGATACAAGTGTTATCCAAAAGGGCTGTGTTCGTTGATTTGAGAGTGAGGACAAACAACGACGTTGTAGTTGACCATTTATTAAAGTTGGAACAATAAAAATCTTGTACAAGGATATTCCCTGTTAAGGAAATCGCAGTCTGCAAGCAGTTATCTGCAACCACCCGCCCAGAGAAGAATGACGAGAAAACGTAACATGCTCATAATGTATTTCGCACTATCAAGACTCAAGACTCAAGAAGCTTTGTTGTCATTTCCACAAATGTATAAAAGTTTGCAATACATCAGCTGAAACGAAATATCGTTTCTCACCATTTATTAAAGTTGGATCATTAGAAAACTTGAGAAATAGAAATAGAATAAATAGTTTAAAAACAAGTTAAAATCATCTCTCATCATATAAAATTTAAGACACCAAACTCATATAAAAATTTAAGACAAGCAATCGCACAGCTACAGCATGTGTGTGGAATTAATTCTTATTGGTTAAAACTGATGGGGAGGATCGTTGGTGCACAGGCTGGTCCCAGCCTCATGGCACACAAACCATCCAATCTTCTGGAGACAGCGCCCTGAAAGAGAAGAACCCTCCCTACTCTGCTTTGGGCCTCACTTGGGTAATGGCATCCTGCCTATGTCTTTCCCCCTTGCTTGTATCATTCTCCCGTGTCGGATGATCATAAATCTGTTACAAGAGGGAGAGAGGAATGAATGGTTCTACTGATGAGCAACATTCTAATGTTACCCTTTAACCTTTAAGAGCCCAAACTGAACTGTTTTTAACGTCCTGGCCTTCTGACCTCCACATGCTCCTTCCTCGTTATGCCTTCCAGGACGTTACAACTCAATCAGTACATTCATTTAAGTTTCACAATCAATAGAGGGTTAGCCTTATATAAATAGGGATACATGTGATGTACAATCAAAAGGGATACATGTGATGTACAACCACTTCTGTGTTCACATTTGTCAAGGTTATATGTTGCATAATCTCTATGGCAGTGTGCATCTACTCTATAGCAAACATGTGTGTGCCTTTAATCACTGAGGTAATACGTGGTTGATAAAACAGCAAATAGATTAGAGGTAATAATCAGTGTCTATAATGGGTCTATCCTAACGTTACTAACTTACCTGGTTAAATAAAAATAAATAGGCTACTAGTATTTGTGTTAATAGTGTGTTATTTGTGAATATACTGTATGCAAAACCACATCAACACACTTCAATAAAACAGATGTAGGCCTCTATAAATCCAAATGAACAGAGGCAGTATGCATGGTGCTCCTTTAAAAAAACATATCAGGACAACAGGCACACTGCAGCACAATGAGAAAAGCACGACACTGAACGAGTATTCATGAACAAACGTACTGTAGATTACAGTTGCACAGATGAAAAGCAAGTAACTACGTTTTCCCCTTTTTTTAATGACAGGATATGAAGTACATAATTGTCGTCAATTGTGTTTTCCCACCAGTTTGTAAAGATTTGAGTTTAGATTGGACTAATTTGTATATTTTTTCATGGACTTCAGGCAACAGTAGAAACACACAGAACAATGAGCTGGAGGAAATTGTTAGTTCCAAGTCCCGCCGTTGTGTCTTGATGCCAAGTTTTCTGTAGTAGCTGAAACATCATTCTGAGTCAGTTCTGAGTTTTATTTGAACACAAGTGCTGGTGACAGAATATCTCAAGACAGCCACAAACTCAACTCCACAAATCATAACTTTTATAAGAGCAGTAGTATAAACAACATTTTTGGTAACTGTAATCATACACCATGTGTCTCACACTTGGACACAGTTAATGAACAGTCTTCCAAGTTTCACATCATCCTCCCTTCTGTCATTATTTCGCCAGGTCACGCTGACACAAGTTATTTTCTCAAAGTCCTCAGTTCATGTTTGCTGTAAATGTTGAAAAAACTTAAATAACTGATTATTATGACTTAGATATGACATATAACACGTTTCTAAAGACTAAAGTGAAGTAAACAAATATGAAATAAATCATTCTAAAAAAAATAGGAGGGAGGTTGACCATCATCTTGAGGACAGTCATATAGTTTCCTTCTGGTTTGAGAAGTCTTTAAAATAGCATGTTGCATGTGATATAAGATTTGAAAATGTATTATTATTTATAATATATTATAATCTCAACATATGGTTAAAGGATATCAAATAGCCGTGCAATTTGGTCAGAAATGTTACGGCTATTCAACAGAACACTACTGTACTTGTATCAGCTTGTGTTGAGGAAGATAAAATACTGAATATGTTGCTTTGTGTTGTAGTTGCAGCTGTTGCCGCCCACATGAACTCTGAGCTGAACGGCGTGAAGCCGCCCGTCTGTGTGACTGAAAACATGATTGGTTCAGAGCCGGAGCATTTTGACCTGATTCTGCTGGGTGACATGTTCTACGACGAGGCCCTGGCCACCAGTCTGCATGGCTGGTTGGACCGCTGCATCAAAACCCAGGGCACCCAAGTACTGATCGGAGATCCTGGGAGAGCCCAGTTTGAGGGACACGGCATCAGACGGCTCCTACATCAGCTGGCTCAGTTTGAGCTGCCCGAGTCTGTTCGAGAAGAAAACTACGGTCTGACCTGCAGCAGTGTTTGGCGCTACCATCCTGAACTTTAAAGCCCCAGTATGTGAGATTTACCCCCATCTAGCGGTGGGGTTGCATGTCGGAACGTATTCTTGATGTTGCATTTACGTAAACTCGGGCAGAAGTCAGAAAAACAACAGATGCTGCATGTAACAGGATAAACAAGCCTCTATGTAAAGAAATGGTCCGCCAGCACGAGGTAAAACAATACCGGCATGACAATATGTTGTCATGTTGTATTGTTTACCTGACCCACGTTTTACCGTCTTTCTCTCGTCAAGTAAAATAACATCCAGTTGGTTTGCCGACGGCGTCACTCACGGCGTCATTCAGGTGTCTGACTGCACCTGAAGGCAACACCAGTGCCTCCGTCCTTCCTCACACTAGCCGACACTGTGGTGACAGTTTTAACAGGCGCAACCTGGAAAACTTTCTCCCCGAGCCGACAGCTCTGGTGAGGTGAGTTTGTGGTTACCTACGGTCATGCTGACACTGAACGTAAAAAATGGCAATTCAACATGGCAGCGAAGGTTCTGTGAACCCCCCCTTGTATATTTGTAACGACTTGTAACAACTCATTCTAAGGTACGAGAAAGCTTTCGTTTGTATGCGGGTGTGATTCCACTTCAGTGAAATACGTATTTATGAAAGCGATACTTGATTTTTGTTAATAAAAAGCCAAAAAAGTCCCATACTGTCCCTTTAAGAACAGGAAATGAATGTAAATTTCTATGAAATTACCTGCATAAGCTGCTGAGTGATTTAGGATCATTCACTTTTTGTGTTTTGCATTATGTATTGTTATCCAAAATACTGTGTGAAATTGACAATACAAGGCATACATAAGTCCTTATAATGGCATTTCTTATGTTTATGACCCTTAGTTGAACTTTGAAGATGTATGCACATGAACTTTAGGTGAACTTCAAAGAAAAGTGCAAGTTGCACTTTTTTGCTGTGTATAGGGCGATATGCAGATCTCTCCATATCCAAGACCTCAGTGAGATGTCAACGAGAAGTCAACACGCTGAGGTGTGAAAAAAAACCACAACAAACCTTCGGTTACACACAACCGCTGTCTTCCTGTTTAGTTAATCATATAATGGCCCAATTACATGTCATAAGCATTAAGTGCAACCGTGTATTATGATTGCTCTTGTGCCTGTGATGGAAATTTTGAGGAGGGTTATCCGAGGAAAGTCTGTTAGAATGATGAGTGTTATAATTATATCTGGTATGGTGAACTCTATCTTTACGGTGAAGGAAACAGGATGAACTCCTTGTCTGAGACTGAGCTAGGTTGTAAATTCCTAAAGATAAGCAACAAATGGGGGGTTGACAGCATTTGGGGGCACATCTGTTGAGTATTGCACCCTGATTGTTTTATTACCTTTGAGCCCATCTTACGGCTGGGAATGACCAGAGGCTGCAACCACAGCTCAGTGGGCACAGCCCTGAGCTACTACACGGCCCGGTGGGTTTGTATTGTGTCCCTCTGTATAGAGTAGGGTTTCTCAACGGGGGGGGGGGTCACTCAGATGTAGCGTCCTGTGCAAACCAACAGACGCACGGATTCAGTGTCAACAGAGAGCGTCAGATATTAGAAGTGAGAAACAGCTCATTAAGAAATCATCTTCAGCTCATATATCAGTCACAAACAGTATCATGATCATGCCTGCATGGGTTCCCACTGTGTGTTCTCAGCTTCCCAAAACCAACACTGTGAGTCATTCCTAGTCTATTCATGTTGTTGTTTTTTCTGCCAAAAAACAACAACAACAAAAACAATCATTTTATATTTTATATTTTGGTGACCTGACCAAAGCAGTGAACCAATTTCCCCAACAAACTCCTGATGTGTTGATGTGATTATGTCAACCTGTGTTTTCTTTAGGCCTTAATTTCATTGGTGAGTGCCGCTTAGTCATGTTCATTAGGTCATTATGTATTTGCACGGCCTTATCCTAAATGGTAAATTTTGATATAACTCATGTGTGCCTATGCGGGTCTGTGTAACCAAAGACTGTATGACTATTTCTGATGAAGTTTTGAAGTAACCTATAGCCTTTCAGTTCACTTTTGTGTGAACTGAAAGAACACACATAGACAACATGTGGATACTTTTCGTTTTTTCTAATGATATGTGCTGCTCATTTGACCCCTGTGGAGACAGAGCTGTGAGCTACAGTGACATGGGGCCAGGTGAAGACTCGGGCTGGAAACAATCCCATGAGAGTATTGTATTTTGTCTATTTGGCATGTCTTTTGGAACACTGCAGTTTCAAATGCAAATGTGGTCATTTTGGGGCAGCATGCTGTTTCACCCGTTGAACACATGTGCCAACATCAGGTTAATATTTGAGCTGAATGTGGGTGCACTGGGGTTTTAGTAGAGGGGTATAACCCTGCACGCAGGGATCAATGAACACTCATTGAAATGAGCAAATACACCAAGTGCAGAGAAATTGAACCCAATAACTCCAAGCATTTGACCATGAGAAACTGCAGCCTGCATCAGAAAGAACCGCGACTGGAGGTCAGAGTATCTGTGAGGCTTATCTCAGTTTAACACAGTGTTGCTTATGAAAGAGGACATCTGCCCTGCTTATATCCCTGGAATCTTCTTCACATCACGTGGAGAAGGAAGGACACAACGGCACTGACTGACAAACCTTTTCAGTACCTCCCCCTGTGATCCTACCTCGTGTGTTGTCATTAAAAATTATGTAAAGATTTGAGAACAACTAGGCCTGTAATTGAATGTTAAGCCTCCTTTAAAAGTTACATATGGATTGTTTTAATACCTCAACAATCAAAGTATACTCATTTATTTAGTTTGATGTTCATTACTTTAATGTTATATTATTTGTTTCATGGTTAATGCTTTAAAACTGTGATCCCCTTAGTAGGGCCTCATAAGGGGACCAGTGTGAGCCTGCACGTACGCCATCAGCAGCCGGCGGCACTTGCAGGTGGACTCCCTATGGAATAATAAAAAATCCTTTCTTTATTTAGACAAAAATGAAGGGCCATACATCTAATTTTATTGAGGTCTTGTTCATGTTACGGTGGCTCAGAGCCAGCAAATTGGTCAAGTAACAAGGAAAACATGCGCTTAAGTGAAGGCTTCATCCAAGCCCTTGATTAACTGCCCTCCAATGTGATGCATGTTGTAATATAAATAGTCGTAAAATAACTTGAACAGGATGGGGCAAGGGAGGTTAGCATCTAAGTGAAACCACCTTTGTTGGGGAGGAGCTGCATATGATCCTGCAGCCATAGAGAGGAGAGGAATGTATGTTGGAGTGAGCTCATCCTTACCACCCATATAAGCCCCTGCTTTAACAGTTTGATTCAGTCACTCTTGTTTGTTGCAGTGCATCGCTACATGCATGAAGTTCTCAACTTTTATTTTCTTATCTTTTGTTTTGTCAGTGACTCAGGTGGACTTTGTTTGCTCTCCATCGAAGTGAATAAAGATTCTCTACTTCAGGTCCATCTTTTCACTTGTATTCAAAGATTTTATACTGGAGCACAGAACTCTGATTTATATACCTTATACTGACTCCCCCTTCTCCAGACAGAAAAGAGTCCTAAAACAGATGGTAAATTACCCTAGACTAACTGAAGTCACCATTAGCTGAAAACAGAAGAATCAATCATTTACACTGACCGGACATACTCCATGAAATCAGATTACTTCTAAGCAGAATATTGAGTCAATTAGTAGAGCAGAGATAGCCTCGTAAACCAGCTGGTGGTTGGTTTACGAAGCTAGAGCAGAGATTCACACATTCCTTTCAGTTACAGAAAAGGTACATACACAAAGAAGAACATAAGATAATACAAGATATTAAAGCAAGGACATTACAGTGTATAATATACTACATTCCCAAAACACGTCAATAATATTTGGCATACCAGGTGGTTCGGAAACAATCTGAGACACAACAATCCCTTGAGATCTCACAAGGTCACTGCTGTTACTGGTGCCGCTCTGTCTTTCAACCTATTGCATGAAAAAAAAAAATTCTATTGTCTCAAATCTCTACAATTATGAGAAAGTGGCATCAGCTGTGTGATCATGTGACCACTCACTCTTTAAAGATGGCGTTTCCCATTATTGTGTACGACCTGAGGAAAAGCAATAGCTCGAAACCGTTGTCACTAGTCACTATTAAATTATATTTATAGGAGCCCTTGTAGTATACAAGCTTTTTCTTCATTTTTTCAGTCTTATTTTTTAGCTCTGCAGCTGCACACAGTGTTGTCTATGGATGTGCGTGCGTTTCTGCTACTTTTCAGTTCCATATATGGCAAACATATAGCAAGCAAAGTGCACAAAGTTCAGATACATACTAAGCAGTCATTTTCCACAGTACCTGTATATGCTTTCACTTCGAGTGCCAATAAAGTTTAGTGTCATGTTTTTAACCTATTGTGTCTTATATTTTTGACTAACCCACTGAGCTTAAAGAAAACTGGAACTTGTGAGCAAACCCTATATATTTGTGTGGAGCTTAATTCATAATGCAGTAAATCCAGTAACCTGTTTTCTCATTCAGAGGCACATTGTGAGCTCAAAGAGCTGCGTTGAAAGAAAAACATCTCCAAGGCCGAAGGGAGGTGAGCTTGAGAGGCCTGTGTGTGCTCCTGAATAGAAACATTGTGCAGAAGGGTTTTGAGTCTGTTTTATGGCCTTGAACTCTCAGAGACCTGGGACAAAAAACAACAAACCACAGCCACTCCCCCACCTGTTTCTGACCAATAAGAATTAATTACACACACACATGCATTAAATATCAATGAATTCTCACTCTCTCAGGATGGTGGTTGCAGCTGCTTGCAGACTGCGACTTCTTGTATTTGATTCGTTTGATGATCAATTTTAATAAACAGTTAACTAGCACATATACTGTAAGTAAAATTGCATTCATTCCCCTCTCTCTGCCTCCCCCTTTCCTGTCTATCTCTACTGATCTATCAAAATAAAGGCATAAAAACGCCAAAAAAAAAAAAAAAAAAAAAAAAAATTGCTTTGTTATTGCCACTGCCTCGTGGCTCCATGTATGATTAAGTCTCTCTATTTCATTGTTTACAAAACGAGACCGCAGGTCAGTTTGAATAAGACTCCCTGCTGTCAACCTCCTTCAACATCCACTCTGCAATGTTTGCCACCTTTTTGGGTTGCAAACATGTTTAAAAATAAATACACAAATGATTCACCAATAATTAAACTAATAGGAAAATCTCCTGGAACATAAGACCAAGAGGTAATTTAACAAAGCAGAGGCCATATTCTGGTCGAAAAAGTTAATTTCCCAACTTAAGTCATTCAAAACCTCAAACAAATGATGTACACAAAACACTACTGGACAACTTTAGCATGAATGTTTTCTGTTTCTTCACTCCCTCAAGTTTCACTGTAGCTTCAGTTTGCTCTGGGTACAAAAATCAAAGTGAAAAAATGATACACAAATGACACCACTACTGCTTTAACAAAGCCCATATTCTGGTCTAAAGTTAATTTCCCAATTAAGTGCTAATGATGCATAAATAACGCGTCGCAACTTCTCACTTCTTCGGAGAAAAATATCCCCAAACTCAAGAGTTTAGTTTGCATTAATGAAGATTACCAAGATGAACGACAATTCAATTTAATGTTTTTTGTGTATGATTTTAATAGGATTTTTCATGTCAAAAATAAAACTGACATTTCAAATGCACATAAAAAAAACATCAAAAACATGTCTAAAGTACAAAAAATATATAAAATAAATGTATAAAAATAGAAATGTGTAGCTAAAATATACAGTTGACATATTTCTTACAGATCCTGCAAAATACAACTTTTTTGTGAGAAAGCTAAAAGTATAAATAGGTTGCAGGTTTTTACAGAGGCAATGCAAATAGAGAATGTTATGTGTAAAAAGATGAATAATTTGCATGACAGTCAGTAAAACGCATAGAGGTGAAGACACAACCTGACAATCTGCTTCGTTAATACACAGTATTAAAACCAAAGCCAGAACATGACAGAAGAAAGGTATTCAATTGCTTGTGATGTTATTTGGCTATGGATCGTTGTATCTTCCTGTATTTTCTCTGAAACTGCTGAAAGGCGACGGAGGACAGCTGTTCAGTAGCTGTGCGCAGAGGCTTGAACTTCTCCTTGGGAGGGGGAGCCCATGTACCTACGGTGGAGACAGTTCACAGAAGGTAAGTGTAAAAACTGGACACTGCTACGGTGGCAAAAAGATTTCTCTCAATTCAAGAAAAGTGTTGACATGTCATCCTTATAGTTTTCAATCATGAAAACACATCAATAATGAAAAGTCATGAGTGAGCAAGATACCTTATAGTTTTAGTCAAAAACAATGCCAGGTGGTTTGAAGACACAACAAATCCTTGAGATCTCACAATATAGTTCCCAAAACACATCAATAGTCAAAATACAGTATATGGCATACCAGGTGGTTTGCCAACAATCTAAGACACAACAATCCCTTGAGATCTCACAAGGTCACCGCTGTTACTGGTGCCTCTCTGTCTTATAACCTTTAACATTTGTTTCAATATGTCACAGCAGGGGTCAAATGAACACATCATAAGGTGAGAAGTGATCTGTAATGTACTGTATGTACATTTTGTAGTTGGATTTGTTACCTGGTTTCCTTAAGATAGTTATACGGACGCTTTTGTCCTCTCCATCAACAAAGTCATCGTCATCTGGAAAAAATAAAAATAAAAAAATCATCAGGCTTGGTGCAAACAGTGATGGTCAAAGAGTGCAAATAAAAAAATGAAACTTTACTTCCCTAACAATAAACAACAATAAACATTATCCAATATTTCTACTTGACACCAGTCAGTGTTATAAAGAAAATAGCCTGTACTGTCTGTTGTAAGTTGGTGCTATATTATACTTAATTAAACACTGACTTCAATGTTTGCTTCAATTGCAAGATAATTGTACATTTTCAACAAAAGCACATGATTGTATCACATTATACATCATCGTGTCACTCTATCAGTCTTGATCATTACAAACAGGGTCCAATAATCTTAATAGTGTGACTTGCCTGAGAGGTGACCAGAGGTTTGCGTTCTCTCCTTGGGTCCATCTACAAGGTTGGGCAGCACACAGAACCTCAGTATGCTCTTCTGCACAGTCTTCACAGGAGTCTTGGTATTTCCAGTGCAGGTGCTCCTTTCAGAGTCCCCTGGCAGCTCCTCGTTATTGGTCTTTGGGGCCTCTGTTTCAGCTTTCTTCGGATTCTCCACTGATGAAGAAGCAGAGGCAGACTTCTTTGTCTTTGTTCTTCTGCATTGAATTTTAATTGGCAGTGGATAACTTCTCCTCCACTTTTCATAAAGGTGCTGCTTGACTGAAGGCACTGAAGGAGGAACGCTGGGTGTTCTCTTTGGAGGACTGAGGATCACTTTGAGAACAGTTGGAGCCCTCCTTGCTCCACCAAAGAAACACTCAGAAGAAGAACTTCTGCATTTTCTCTTCATTGTTGAGCCGTAGAGTGCCAGCTCTACAGTTTCACCATGAGCAGCATCAACAAAATACTTGCTCAATTTTGCATCCTGACACGCAGATTGTGTATCCACGTCATCAGAGAGTCTGGGTTTCTTTGCTTCAACAAAATCCTTTTTACATTTTGCATCCTCAAAAGCAGATTGTGTAGCCATGTCATCAGAGAGTCTGGGTTTCTCTGCATCAACTAAATACTTGTTCAATTTTGCATCCCCAAAAGCAGATTGTGTGTCCATGTCATCAGAGAGTCTGGGTTTCTTTGCTTCAACAAAATCCTTTTTACATTTTGCATCCCCAAAAGCAGATTGTGTGTCCATGTCATCAGAGGATCTGGGTTTCTCTGCATCAAAAAAATCCTTTTTTAATTTTGCATCCCCAAAAGCAGATTGTGTGTCCATGTCATCAGAGGGCCTGGGTTTCGCTACATCAACAAAATGCTTGTTCAATTTTGCATCCCATCAAAGCAGATTTTGCATTCTGAAAAGCAGATTGTGTGTCCATGTCATCAGAGGATCTGGGTTTCTCTGCATCAAAAAAATCCTTTTTTAATTTTGCATCCCCAAAAGCAGATTGTGTGTCCATGTCATCAGATGGCCTGGGTTTCTCTGCATCAACAAAATACTTGTTCAATTTTGCATCCCCAAAAGCAGATTGTGTGTCCATGTCATCAGAGAGTCTGGGTCTCTTTGCATTCTCTAGGGATGGAAATAAGTGGTCAGTAGTGCTTGGTGTCTTCCTTTTTAATTGAACACGTTCATGTTTTTGTGTGACAGTGAAGTTTGTCTGTTGCTGGAGGGCAACTGTCCCACTAATTTCAGTTTGTTCCTCCACTTCCATTGATGAGTCTGTCGATGTCAGCTGAGCTTGTGCACAATCTTCTTCATGGGTCAACGTGTGGGCCAATGTGTTTTGGATTTCTTCCATGCTGTGGTCTGAACTGCTTGACTGAGCACTTTCTTCAGGCTTCAAGTGATCTTGTGAACACTCCTTGTCAGGATTCAATGTTGGATCCTCAGAGTTTGAGATCTGGGTGGGAGTTTCCCCACTGGGCTGGTTTTCATCTTCAGATTCACTTATAAGTATAATGCTTGTATCAAGGGTAATGTGGGAGATATTTTGTGAGTCAGGATTTTCAACGTCTTCATTTACGTCAACAGCTGGCCTCACAGCATTGCTAAGATCAGCTCCATTACATGGAATGTCAATGTCCTCCGGTCGAACCAATCGTACAATGGGAGAGGGGGATTTACTGCCAGAACTGACCACACTCAGTTCCTCGTTCTTCTGTGCTGCTGTTGCTTCCATCTCAGCACAGGGTTGATCACGTTGCTCTTCATCGCACTTGCATTTACTCTCAGAAGGCCCAACAAATTGTTGCATCCACTTGTCAATGCAGCAGACGATGTTCACTGCAGCTGCTCTGGCATTAGGGAGCTTGTCCTCCGCAGAACTTTTTATGACTTCCTTTGGCTGACTGTCCACATCTGTACTCTGTGGTATTTCACTCTGACTGTCCACATCTGTACTCTGTGGTGTTTCAATTTTCTGAAAGATCATTTTGGCCTCTTCTGGGGGCAAAACTTCAATTCTAAATGAGTAATATGGATCACCGGAATCATCATTTTCAGTCCTGCTCGGAGATGAAGTTTGAGGTGAGATGGATTCAGCAGGGGAGGCTTGTTTTTCTTCACCCGAGTCCACAGACTCTACCTCTGTTGGTGGGACAACCTTGGTTGGCACATCACTTGCAGTTTGTATAGGCACACTATTGGCTGTCCCAACCTGGTCTGGCTGACAGAGACTTTTAAGTATGTTAAGACTATACTTCAAAGACATTGGGTATCCAAACTCTTTTTCAATATCATCTAAATTCTTGTTGACATTCAACCATGATGATGTATAAGGACGTTCTGAGTATATTTCATTATCTTTGAGGACATAGTAGCTTTCAGCTAGCTTCTCTGGGCTTTGTGTGACTTGTGATAATATGACAGAGTCTGCTTTTAAATTCATGTGACAGAATTCTACAACACTAGGGATTAAAGATCTGTACCAACCTGCTTTGACCTTAACTGCCAAATTGTTCAAACTGCCATCCCAAAACATGTTGGGTATTTTATTAAAAGCATCATTTTCCTCTGATGCCGTCTGGGATTCTTCACTGTCCTTTATTAACCTGGCCAATGAGTTATATGTCCATGGGGTTGTTGGGACAGAAGACAACTCCAAAACATGCGCCTTTGGATCTGCTGTTATCTCATCTGTGTTTCCATTTTGACTTTCTGGCACCTCGGGGGTTACAGCAGCTGATGCAACACATTGGTCTACTTGCATAACCGTAACATTTTCTCTAGTACAATCACTGGATGATGCTGAATATGTGATATTTTCTACTGACTTCTGAGGAGAACTCAAAAATGTATCTGTTTGAGGACACTTATCTGGCCAACTGGTGTCGTTAGAAGAGGCATCCTTGTTAGCACCCTGGTTGCTTTCTTGTGACAATGGAAGCACAACGGCAACAGCTCTTGTGGCTGTGGATCCAGGAGATGTGTGTTGGATGTCGTTCCGTGTGACCGTTGAGAGCGTTTCAGGTTTTTCCCTGTCGTTTGCAGCAGACGATTGCACCTGACTTCTTTGGCAGGAAGGGCTCTCGTTCATCAGCATCAGCCTCAGCAGAGATGGATCATTTGTAGATTTTTTTGCAGGGCTGCCATTCTGAGGTACTGATGCACCACCTGCTCTAAATGCAATGCCATTACTTCCTACTGGTGTTAGGACATAGGCAACATTTGTTACAGAGCTTTGCTGAAGTGGTACATTTACAACGTGGTGTGCTCTCTGGGGAATGTTCAGGTTACAGCCATTAGCATTAGCTGATGTCACAGGCTGCACAGTTTGGTTGCACTCCTTCACTCTGTTCCCAGCCATCCGCTCACAGCTACGCAGATTCTTCACGATTCTTGCAATCTCCTGAATTTCTGTGATGCTGTGCGTTTGTGCATAAGCAGCAGGCGCCGAGGGACGGCTGGTTTGAGGGTTGTGAAGAAGCACGTATTGCTGCTGAGTTTGCTGCTGAGTCATCCTGGGATTGTGCTGCATCTGTCCATTTGATGATGAGTTTGAAGTTGTACTCTGGTTTTTTAAATGAGAAACAGTTGCATGATAAGTTGGTGGGGAGGTGGAAGAACAGATTCCACGCTGAGTGACATATCTGTTATTCTGGTTAGGAACGCTCTGACTGATGTGTGCAGCAGGAGACACTAATATGTTGGTGTAAACTGTATTTTGACGCTGCACTGAGGTAGCTGTTGTAACATGTGCAGGATAGGATTTAGGAGAACCCTTTCTAGAGGCCCTTTGAGGTGTGAGATGAGACACAGGGTTACCGGTCTGTGTCCTCATTGACTGTTGTTGCTGAACTGAAGCCGACTGGTTCCAGTGTGCCCCTCTATTTTGAGGAGGGGATGTAAACATTATGTTGGGATTTGGATGCTGAGCAGAGTTCTGATAAAAATTGTGATTTGTGACATTGATGACCTGCAACGGAGGGTTTCCACTTTGCATGTTGGTTGAATTCTGGAGATTACTTGATGGTATGTTTGTTTGATGCAACGAAGCTGGCTGATACTGCGCTGTCATATACTGGCAGGAACTATTGGCTTGTACGGTTTGTTGGGTCCATGTTGTGTTATGGGTTAGCATATTAGCAGCTTGTGGAGAAGAGGCTAGTCCAACGTGGTGGTACTGACCACTCATCTGTGCAGTGGAGTGCATTGTGGTCCTCTATTAAGCCTTGTGTTGGTTGAAGAGGCAACTTATCTGAAAGAGAAATTGAAAAAAATATATATTAGCACACACATAAGATTTTGATAGGTCCTGATTCTGAAGTCTAGATCTAAAACTAAATTCCAACTTCTTATTTTACTAAATATGCAAGTGAAAATATATATTTTTTTATGGATGAATCCTTCCTAATCTACAGGATGTGTGTGGTCAATAACACATGCTGATATGAGCACTAATGTGTGTGGACCAACTACGATATGAAAGCTCTTAATAGATAGTATGTGTAAAACTTGCAATATGGCTGCTCAATCAATGTGCCATGCTTTTATGGCATCTGAGGTATCTGTCCAGAGAAAAACAACCCTGGCATGTCAAAGAAAGGTCAAGCAGACGATTGTTGAAGAAATGGAAAAGGGGAAGTAACCTAGAGTGCAACATCCTCAGCAGGAGGGCAAGATGCTTTTTGAATTCTGTTTCAATACTGCCTTCATGGATCAGACTCAAGTAAAGTAAACAGATGACTACACTTGACTCTGCATTAATTAAGTGTATTTGGGTATTTCTTTATTGGTTCCATATTTACTTTGTTAAAGCCATTCAGTTGATTATTTATACCATTATTCAATGCTGCATTCAAGTGACTCTCACAGTCCTCACAACCCATTATAAACACTGACCGTATGAGAACTCAGCCTTATACAACAAATTGCTTGAGCTAATCACATCAGGGCAAACATCTGCTCTACACAGCGGCATTCTCAATAACACAAGCTGTCGATCTGTGACTTATTTTCATATAAATTGTATTTCTTTTAACTTAAAGTTAGATTTAATTTTACTTGAATGCTGTTGGACTATATTTTGGTGTTGAATGAAATTAGATTAAGATATTCACATTCTGAACTGAATGAAATCTATGAATGTAGAAATATGCTTGGCAGGGGATTTTTGCACTAGATATGAACCCAAACACTGTGACCACCAGTGGAAGCAGCAGGTTAAAGCGGTTAGCAGAGGAATGCACAACTTGTGCGTCTGTGAAGTGGTAACAGTTGTAAGCCACGGTGTCACAGCCACTGTGGAGTAGTGGTGAAGATATGTCAGTGAAAGTCTGGGTAATGCAGGGACAGAATTAGAAATGCATACGCCAGTGAAAAAGGAAAATCTCAGGGTACATTTTGGTGACAGACTTCTTGCATAGAAAGTTTGGGAGACAAATTAATAAGCATCGGACTAATGCAAGGAGATACTCATCCCCCAGGGCAGTGTCACTGTTCAAGCCCCTGCACCCTCTAAATAGTTGGGGTCTCTGTGGATTAACATCTGACCTGTTTGGAGTCTGGTTGTAATTTACAGCTATGGGAAAGAAAAGAGTGGCATGTTTGGTTGACCTTTCGGGTGTAGCGTAGGAAGCATCCCACCTCTTCCTCCACACATTAATCTGTCTCAGCCAGTCCAAATATATTTTATAATCCAACTACCAGGTGTGATGCATAGTTTTAAAAATGACAGGAAAAAACACAGTTTGTTATGTAGCTGCCCAACATACTCCCCCACTATACATTCACACAGGAAGTGAACTACGCAGACATATACAACATAAATGTTAAGAGGAAGTTTCAACAGAGAAGAGGATACACCCAAGCAGTGGAGAGGTGGAAGGTAGATTTTCTGAAATGCTATAAATAAATTGCCTGCAGTTGTGTACGCTTCTTTGAATCCTGTCAAAATGAGTGTCAGGTGTCAAGGAAGGCATGACAACATCTGAATGAACGATGAAAAACACAGAAGCACATCCATCAAGAGGACAAGCTAACATTAGGCTAGAAGTTATTCATGCATTTTGGATCATCTCCTCCTGAGCCAAGGTCATCTTTTTCATTTTGTCAAACAAGTAGAACTTTGATGGTGCAGGAGCCAGAAAAAGAAAAACGGAAGGGTGAGATACAAATCCCCCCCCACACACACACACACACACACAGGGGTTACACAAAATTTCATTTCAAATAGTGGCCAACCCTCTCGTGCCAGAAAAACAAAATAGATCAGCCTCTCTCTATCTGGAGAACCTCCCACACACACATGATTGCAACATCAATGTGTGCAGAAGGGCCTGGGAAACCTCTGAAGCAAAGTACGTATGTAGTTCAGCGTTGAGCCCTGGTCTGGCTATTTTTGATGACCATGCATTTGTGGTGTCTAATATCAGTCCACCACTAAACTCTGTATCTTTAAAGCAGTCACAACTAGAGGATGCATCTGCATCAGAGCTGCACTATATTTATAAAGGCCTGTTCCTAGACAGCAACATTACTTTACACCTATCAGGGATATTGGTATCTGCAGGGGCCTTTATCAACGCGTTGTTCAACGGTACAAGTATATTTTTACACACGTGCACAAATCCCTTTTGTTTTAATCACTTGTGTATGGTTTGTGAAAAATGTTGCAGTCTGATAGCTACAGCACTGCTCATTTCTGGTGGCCTTGAATGTGTTATAGGTTCCCGAGGCTGTGGGATGCAACTGAGATCTAACTTTTTAATCAGTGGCTAAGGAGTATCTGAGGCCAAGAGTGGAAAATGAGCCGATAGTGAAGGTCAGGCCAACAGACAGGCTCTGAAAAAAGTGCCAAGATGGATGACACAAAAAATCTCCTACCACACTGATCTGCCCCACCATCATATCCACCTCCCGTGTCCACCACACAGTGCCAGCCAGCCAGACCAAGTCTGCCCCACCCACTCAGACCTTTAGGAAAGCAAGGCATGAGGTGGGGGTCTAGGAAAAGCACTGCGTACTGGAAAGTACCTAGAAACACTAGCGAAAGTAAGCACCCCCCTTGCAGCAGGCACAATATGCAAAGCAATGAGATTTACTGTGTGCATGCACCAGAACCTTGGTCTATGTATCAAACAGACATTAATTAAAAGTCAGCACAAGAGCAATACATTAATTTGAGCCCTGCACAAGGAGGAAACCTGACACAATTAGAAATGAAGGAAAGCCCCACCTGGTCAGGGCGGGGATTTCATAGAAGAAAGATGACACCATTATTTTGGGGCAAATTATATTGGAATTACGAATATCCAAAATAGTTTAAATAAAAAGGTAGTGCTTTCTGTAAAGCATTAAGTACAGGGACCAAGACAGGTTCAGGTTCAGACACACCCACATTCAATTCAATACCGCTTTGTTGGTGCTTACCGGTATATAATTACTTATGAGAGGATGGCATAATTTTCAAGGTATTTTTCATGATTAAATTTATGTGACGTCATTACATTTTTGACAGAAGGTACCGACTTAACCTCTCTCATGTTGTCAGTGACCCTTGAGACAGACAATGAACTATTGCTCCCAGTGTTTACTTTTTAGTGACCGCCTAAAGGACCACCTGTTGACATCACGTACGCTCTCACACAAAACCAACACTAGTTCAGTTCAGTTATTAACACAGTAGTGGCGGAGGCCTGGCTAACCTCACTGTGATATAGCAGCTGTTGTATTGGTGTTCGGCTGACATGTCCTTGCTTGCATTAAAAGTATTTATTAGACAAAAGAACAATGTAAAAAAAAAAAATGCTGAAAAATCTGAGAAGATCTCTGGCGCCAATATGGGATCCCCATCTGTCTCAGCCCAAATTACTTGTATGTTGCCTGATCTCCAGAACCACACCTTCTCCAGACAGAGAGGAGCCTCTGTCCAGATGCTCTATATGCTTATCTTTTTTGTCCACTTTTTTGCCTTTAATGTATAGGACAGTTGAGAGAGACAGGAAATGGGAGGCAGAGGGGGGTAATGACACGCAGGATAAGGCACGTGACTCGAACCGGGGTCGTCTGCAGAGGACAATAGCCTCAACACAGGGGGTGCTGTACCAACCACCTCTGATCTTTTTAACCTTTAGTGTACAGTGTTTGATTAATTAGCAGTACATGGGTGGAAACAAAAGCACCCATTGAAGGGGTAAAGCAGGTGAGAAAAACCCCACTGCCTGCATGCAAAGAAGGACGGTCACGACGAGTCAATGAGAAAAGCCCTAACCCTATACCAGAGAAAAACCCCAAAAATCTGCAAGTATGTGTCTATATATCCCCTCCATGTGAAAAAAAATGCAAACAATAGATCAGAGTAAAATCAGCCCAAAGGAAATAATCTTTTAAAAAAATGTTTTAATCATCTCTTAATGATCTAAGAGAATTTCTTCAAATTTGGCACAAACACTTGGAACTTCTTTTCATAATTTCACGAGATTACCATGAGACAATAGAGAATCCTAAAATAAAAGAAAAGGTTACTTTATCAAGCATAGTAGTAGGCAGTCCCCGTGGCTGCTTCCTATTGGGAAATTGCATTCAGAGCACGCCATTTAAACTGCTCTAGCGCGACGTCACCCCACTTGCTGCTTCCTCTGCTGGCTTCTTTGCAACCAACCTCCACTGTATCTTGCTGGCTGCTCTGCTCTGTCTGGGTTTTCTTTGCTGCTGCGCTCCCTGCTCATGCTGTTCATGATAAGGGCAGGAAGGTGTGTGCTCTTCCTGCCTCAGGCTTTCCACAGAAGCACGTGGAAGAGCAGAGGGTCCCAGAACAGTACCATATACCACCAAATGACAAAGTGGTCCTGACTGAAAGTAGTTTATATATGATGATTCCATCATGTATTTAAAGACAAGGATCTGTGCCATCAACCGATAGTGTAACTTGAATAAATTAAATAATATGCCAAGACAGATAAGCAGATAAGTATCATGACACCTTTCGTTTAGCTGACTTCAGCAACTGGTCCTCTCCTCCAATCAGAAAGTGCCACAGTTCACCACCATCCAAACGGTAATTGCACCTTGTGTCCTCTTATCGCAGTACCTAATTTGAATGCCTGGTGTGTGTAGCTACTGTATGTGTGGTGAGTAATCTAGGTGCGTGAGAGAGAGAGAAGAGGGACAGGAGGAGGGAGTGTGCTTGGATGTAGTGAGAGGTAGAGCTGTGCAATAAATCTATTTTATTATTGATAAATACTATAATGAGGATTTCAGATGATGAAATAAGAAACTCATTTCATTTGAATTTAGATAATTACAGCACAGAAGCTTCAGTGAGGTCATATTAACACTTAAGTTTCCTTCAGACACAGGGACGTAGCTAATGCAACACCTGGTTGGAGGGGAGGATCTGTCAAAATGGGTACTGACGAAGCAATCACAAATCCATCTCTGATACACATACTCCAATCATTTGATACTCCTAAGCACCTTGAGTGTGATTCTGCCTTATGCTAAACAGTTATTTGTAGCCTATTGAACAGAATTACGACGGATTCTGGTTAATGTGAGCAGTAGGGAAGAATACAAATGGATCAGGAAAAAAAACTGCAGAATCTAAATGTTGATTTGCCTCATTTGAACAATTCCTCCTCCTTTTCCTATTTGGCAGTGTGGTGCGTGAAACTTGTCTAGTTGTGTGTCCTGCATGAGGAAGCACCATAAAAGAGAAACACCTGTACACACCCACAGGCAAATGTTACATTCAGCCTGTTCAGCCTGTCTCTCATATCGTTTCCCAAAACACAAAATATCCAGAGATGGATTTGTAAGAGCCAAACTTGTTTGTACAGGTGAGCACAATCTGTGACAAGAACTAGTTCACATGAATTTCATTTTATCCCCTCTCCCTTGCCTGCTCACTTAGTAACTGTGCAGTATATTGACTAGTGTCATGATGCTTTTGTGCAGTAGTTGAATCTTCAACAAAGAGATGAGGCCAAGATTTGAAGTTCAATGCCCTTGGGTTCATCACTGACATGCAATACGATTATGAATGAATACTGGAAAGCTCCCATAGGAAACATCTGGATAGTGTTATGGTGTCCCCTTCTATCTATCTAGTAACAAGAATCCCTCACTGCTATCAATTCCTACAAACATAGTGATGACTTTTCCATCGACTTATACTCAGAAACCATATACTGTACATGTGTCACACTAATAAGCCACCAGTAATGCATTGACTATCCACAGTCTTGGATCCAAATGCTTCCGAGTCCGACAGATGAGGTCAAACTAAAAATATGCTCTCGGCTCTCCAACAGCTATCAGGGATGGGCTGTTGCACAATTTTACTGTGTTGCACTACAGGATTTGTTTCTGTCAAAAACAAATAAACAACATGCAATACGGTTCTCTGTGCAAGTATAACTGTTGATTTGATGCCATTCTTTACAGAGAACTGCAGATAGACAGAGGCATCTGCAGTTGGGGTAAGGGTGTGTTGATCTGTGGCCTATGAGTGTTTGAACCAGCCACATGGGCTCAGACTCTAAACCACAGAATACACATACATACAGATGAGTTTATCCAGATCATATTACATAACACTTGTAGCATGTTTGGAGTCAAATTAGCAGCACAAAATAAGGAATCATAAAAATATGAATGAAGAAAAATAAGGAATCAGTGATAGGCATGTTACTTAATCCTTACAGTCTGGTTTCTAATGATGCATGGGGAAATGGAAGGACACAAACTAATGTAAGGTCACCAATAGTTATAGCCTAATGTCTATCAAGATATAGGCTTGTAAAGCTTGTTTCTGGCTTTGTGGCACACAAATGAAAAGTGGAGAGGAAACAGCCTCCAGAGTGATTGACTGGTGCTTGGATGACTGAGAATATGATCGGACACGCTGAAACTCGTGACTCATAAACTAATTGTTCACAGTCATTCAAATCATAATATTGGCATTTTCAGCTCATTTTTATTTCCATGCAAATGCATTACCATAAAACTGTTCTTATCAGGTGATGCGTTCAGGTTCGAGAACCAGGTCCCACTTGCAAATGCAGAGATCAATCGACATGCATGAGAATAACGCCTGCCTTAGATCCTACACAACAGCTGGGGGAGGGAAGGGGGGGGCACGTTTCCTGGTATTAATTGATCCTCGCCACATTTGGATTTGAGCCCTATGATTAATATGAAATTGAAATAATAGTACAATTTAGGATTTCTTTTTCTAATGATTGGAGGGTGGTCTCTCTGTGGTCATATGACCACAAAGCAAAAGTATGGTATCCCCACGCTCTTGCATGCGCGTGCTCACACACATTCCGATATAGGCTGCACAAAGTTAAGAAAAGAGTCCACGAAAGAAATTGAGGCAGAAAAAAAGCTGAACCACAGGCTTAAACGGGAATGCATCGCCAGCGTCGTCTCACATCACACAGAGATAATGATGCGAAAAACTTCAAACCAACTTACTTTCTCTGGACAACAATCTCCATCTTCATCCGGACTCTTTGCGCCAAACTAAATTCCTCTCTCTGTATTTCCGCTTATGCGTCCATGTTCGTAT
The DNA here is from genome assembly GCA_030347415.2 of Decapterus maruadsi. Lineage (NCBI taxonomy): Eukaryota > Metazoa > Chordata > Actinopteri > Carangiformes > Carangidae > Decapterus > Decapterus maruadsi. The sequence goes on along the minus strand of CM064893.1, from coordinate 19,371,321 downwards.
CCGTTTTCACTGGACCTGCCAACGGATGAGAAAACTCCTTGCTGCAGCTTCTCAGCTCATTAAACCCCAGTGACATGCAGCCAAACGCCTACACACTAGCCAGCTCTCCTCTGCGCCTCCCTCCCTTATCACCAAACTTTTAAAGTGTGATGTCACCTGCAGGAGGCGGAGCCACACTGCTGCAAGAGCCTGCAAAATTACACCCATTGTCCAGGCTGCTGAAGTTGAACTTCTTGCTCTATGTATGTGTGCTCTTTTATGGAACTGTGTGAATTGATGCTTTACTTCATGGACATGTTTTGCTTAGAAGTAGCCTAAACAGCTCAAAGGCAGATGTTATAAGAAAGATAGACGCACATACATTTACAGATATACTGTTAAGATGTTGCATAATGGTGTTTAGCAGCAGTATGCAATCTATGCTTGCTTTTGGTGTATGTGTTGTTGTTCTTTTCCGACCTGTGTTGCAGCATTTGTTCTTCCTTCAGTCTTCTCTTGTTTTGAGCCTACACACTGCCTGAGTCACCAGCACACCACAGCATGAGAAAGGCAAGAGAGAGAAGAGCAGTCCCCAGTAGGTCACCGAGGGCTTTGAGGTAAGGTATTGAGTAACTGTCGGGGTCTTTATGCCTCCGCCACAGACAGTGGACCATACAGTCCATACATACAGATTTATTTTAGATTAAGAGTTGATTATGTCTGCAGGGAGAAATACTGTATAACCGCATGCCTGACTCACCTGAATCATGGAAGCAGACAGAAAGGCAACAGTTAAGAGAGCACTAGGTAAAGTTTGGCCACCTTTCATCAGATGGATGGTGTGTAGGAAGATCAACTGACCAGGGATGACCAAAAGAAACAGGATCTGGGAAGATCGATGGTTTGCTCCTGTTGTGACAACGAGTTAATGGCCCCAGTCATGGATCTCTTGTTTTCTAAAACCTTTTTTTCACCACAATGATGTTGTCATTGTGAATCTGTCACACTCGCGCTCACCCCATTCCCACGAATGGGCTCCTCTGATATTTTCTATACATCTATGGAGCTGTGTTTTTCAGTTTGTGAATAACGTCACAGATAATTAAATCATAAGGAGATGACAAAGGCACCTCCTGATGTCTGATATTAATAGTTTTAGAGTCTTGAAGTGGAGGAGTGACGTTTGTCTGGCTCTCCTTGAGAGTATCAGTGCAGTGAAGTCAGTGGAGGCGCCTGAGATCACCATAAATAAGCAGTGGGCTAATAGACAACACCAGCACTCGTCTTTGTGGCACCACAACACAAACGTGCCCCGTAACCCATAATCTTTTGTTTATGACAGATAAGACTACACAAATACACACATCATGATATAGTATATTTTCTTTCTCTCCGGCTTCATTAAAAACAAAAAACAAATGCACATTGCTGGGAGGAGGGTTAACAAAACAGCAGAGAGGCCACCAGATTTGTATAGTTCCTCTTTAAAACATCTCTGGATCAAATTTCAAACTTTACTTATTTAACACTCTTAAGTTGGCCATGTTCAAGATTGTAGCCTCTCTGTCGGGTCAGAGACCAGGCTCTCTACACAATGAAGCCCCTGTGGACATTTCTGAAAAGATTTGTCCGTAACTTCCAACTTTCATTTTGGCAAATGTAGTGTTTGCTGTAATTCCTTAGACCTTTTCAGTTACTTACATCTTTTGCTTTCAATTTGCAGCACCTTGTTCCCCACAATAGGGTGTGGAAACATTGGTGATTTGTTGTTCTTACAGCTTTCATTTGTAGGCCCGGGGTGCTAAAAGGGGCTTAAACAGATCGTTCCCACGCCATAGCCCTCGTTGTAATGATATTCACAGCTGTTGATGGGTGGGAAACGCCCAAGAGCATCCCTGCACAATGCACAACAATATACTGTAAGGAGTTCAGACGATTGGTTGGACGGCAGCCGGCTCCTGGAAAGCTGTCGTAGCACATTGCATAAACATAGATAGGACTCAATAAGTGACGTGTGAAAACGTGTATAGACCATTTATTTTATTTATTATACCCGTTCCTCCTCAATCATCCTGACTGAGCTTGAACTGAGGATGACTCACGTAGGAGTCATCCTCAGGGCCCCACCTTGAGTTTTGATTTGATTTCTAAGTTGCTGAGAACTCCCAAAATCAGGAGACAACAGGAGAACATGGTTGCAGCAGACTTGGTTTTATTGCAGTAATTGGAACAACCTCTCGTCAACCAAAATATTATTTTTAAAAAACCCAACAATGGTCTAAGGTCTGAGCTTTTTATAAGATTGGTTAGTTCTTGAGGAAATAACTCATGAGTGTAATCCTAACCAACTGGTTCCTGTCGCTATTACAATTCCATAAACAAGGATGTTGTTCTCACATAATGATAACTTGGCATTTTTATGAGACATAATGGAATAAGTTCGTTAACCGTGCTCACATTTTACACCACAGACTATGTACTGTATGTATCAGAATAAGTAAAGATGCATGGTGGGTCCACAATCTCATGCAAAACATACATTGAATACCAGGAAATTATCAAGCAGCAATATCCGAAAAGCTACAACACACTGTCACTGCCATGTCCTGCTTATTGTACATATTGCAATACAACCCTGCTGTGAGATGAGATCAATAATACATACTGGATAAATATTGATTTATTCATCTAGTACTTATTATTTATCTCACTGCCCTTCTACCTCATTTTTCATTGCACTACAGACTGACCCACTTCAGTGTGACAGGAACTAATGTGTAAGAAACCTTTGATAATGTAAGGTGGTAAACAGAGTGTGACAGGAGCACTGATGATCTCAAATATGATGAAACAAGACACAAGAAATAAATCAATGCTCGCTTTTGGTGTATGTATTGTTGTCTTTTTTCTCCGACCTGTGTTGCAGCATTTGTTCTTCCTTCAGTCTTCTCTTGTTTTGAGCCTATAGCCTACACACTGCCTGAGTCACCAGCACACCACAGCATGAGAAAGGCAAGAGAGAGAAGAGCAGTCCCCAGAAGGTCACCAAGGGCTGTGAGGTAAGGTATTGAGTAACTGTCGGGGTCTTTATGCCTCCGCCACAGACAGTGGACCATACAGTCAGCTATACACAGCAGGGAGAAGACCTGAGATACAGACACATGAGATTTATTTTAGATGAAGAGTTGATGATGTCTGCAGGGAGAAATACTGTATAACCGCATGCCTGACTCACCTGAATCATGGAAGCAGACAGAAAGGCAACAGTTAAGAGAGCACTAGGTAAAGTTTGGCCACCTTTCATCAGATGGATGGTGTGTAGGAAGATCAACTGACCAGGAATGACCAAAAGAAGCAGGATCTGGGAAGATCGATGGTTTGCTCCTAACAACAACACAACAACAACACTCGTAACAAAGCTCACAAAGGTGAGAAAAGGCTTATATGTCCTATGTATATAGTACGTAATGGGGGTGGGGTGATACATATCTTAAATACTTTGATCGTTACCTGAACCAAAGAAAGTTCTGCATGGGTTGTAGCAGCTTTTACGATCCTCAGGAACATCTCCCGGTGAGAAATTCAAATGCAAATTGGTCGATATACGACTAGACTGAATGGAGACAAGATTTCCCCCAACACCTGAGGGAAGAGGAAAAGGTGAGGGGTTAACAATGAGTTCATTTAGAGATCACAACAACAAAAACAAAAGAGGCAGAAATCGAATTTCCACTGT